>JAIOJX010000002.1:158610592-159220092 GCA_022376925.1 Tragulus kanchil | reverse complement strand
AAATATCCAGCCGCCCATACCGCTGCTTAATACAGAGCTTAGAAATGCAACATTAAACAAAGATTATGAGAGATCGACGCCTCTGGACCAAGCCCAGCTCGCTGCCCAGTCGGGTCAGCCCGGCTGCTCTGGCGACCGCGGTGGGGGGTGTGGGGAGGGCAGGAATGAAAAAAGACGGATTTGGGATGTGGGCCAGGCCCGGGAAGGGAGCCTCGCCTTCCGCAGCCTTCCCTTTCTTCCACGCCAGAACGCTGGGCAGGCCTTGGCGACCCCCCACTCTGTCCCTGCGGGGCTCTGCCCCTTCTCCTGCCTCCTCAAGGGGCCTGGAGAACTGGACGCGCGCGCAGGGCCTCAGTTTCCTTATGGGCACCCTGGGGAACGGGAGTTGGCCCCTCCACCCCGGCTCTTCATGGCGCTTTCCAGGCCAGGCTTCATGGAGGAGGCAAGGGCCGCACAGCTCCCGGTTCCAGGCCCTGCTGCTCTGTGGTGCGTAGGGGTGAAGGCACGCAGGGCCGAAGGCACCTGAGAGAAAGGGGCGCTGGAGGGGTGGGAGCTGGGTGGGGCCCAGCGGTTCCCTGGCGCTCAGGCGGGACCTGGGCTTCTCAGGCCGGCGTTGCCTGCAAACAGCGCGCTTTCCTTCTGTTCCCTTCCTCGGGGCACTCCCCACAGGTGGTCCAGACGGAACTCGGGGGCCAGGAACTGCCAGGGCCTGCAGAGCCCCGCGTGGGTAAGGCGAGGGGAGCCTAGGGCAGTAGGCCCCGCGCGGGGGCGGGTGGGGCGCAGGGACCCAGGGCCTCCTCTCCGGGTCCTCTCTTCCTGCCGCTGGCGCCTCTCCGGAGCTCTCCGCGCCTGGCGCTCCTCGCCAGCCTCGGGCTCCCTTCTCTCCGGCTACCCCGCACTCCGCGCTCCCCTCCTCATCTCTTTTGCGCCGGGATCGCCCTCCCCAGGAAGGGAGCGGGCCACTGCCGCGTGTGGGTGTTGCAGTAATGAAAAATCAGAGCAGTTAAATCGTAAAATTTGGATTAAGAAGCTTGAATTTAATACACACGCACCACATTTATTAAAGCATTAGAATAATTGAAATTTGCTGCTGCAGCCGCCCAATCTGTTTAAATAATTCTATGGGTGTCTTGTTGTGATAAAAGATTATCTAGAATTCTATTAAAGGCGCAGGAGCCTGCTTTGTAAATCCTATTTGGGGACTTTCAATAACTATCGATAATCTCATCTGCACAGAACCCCCGCCTCTCCACGTTATCGGAAACTTTGCAGCGTCTCCCGAGCAGCGTCGGGCGGGCCAGACCGGCCGTGGACCCGGCACCTGCCGCGCGGCCTGGGATTAGGGTGCACCTGGGGTGCGGGGGCGCCAGGGGCTGGTTGTCCAGCCTGCGGGCTCCGGGGCAGGACCCTCAGGGGCCGCGCCTGGCGGGCCTGGGCGGGAGGCCTTTGTTTGCCGCCCGCAGCCCCCAGGCTCCAAACCGTGCGCCGGGCTGCGGGGGAGCGAGCGCGGGCGCCGCCACTAATTGCTGCTAATTTTGTTTCATTAACTTTATTTACTCTTGAACCCCTTAATTGTTTTCCATTTATTTTTAGTGATTTTATAATGCACTAATAATCCACCTCTGTCTGCGGACGCCTCCGCCCCCTCCTCCGCCCCTCCCTCCCCGGCTGACTCCTCCTCCGAGCAGCCTCCCGGCTTCACCACCTCGGCCCACATGGAGCTGGCAGCCAGGCGCACGGGAGCGGAAGCCTGGCAGGCCGCGGGCTGCCCGGGGTCCCAGCCGCCTGGCGCTCTGCCAGGTAGAGCCCGTCGAGGAGCCTAGGGCAGTAGGCCCGCGCGGGGCAGGTGGGGCGCAGGGACCCAGGGCCTCCTCTCGGGTCCTCTCTTCCTGCCGCTGGCGCCTCTCCGGAGCTCTCCGCGCCTGGCGCTCCTCGCCAGCCTCGGGCTCCCTTCTCTCCGGCTACCCCGCACTCCGCGCTCCCCTCCTCATCTCTTTTGCGCCGGGATCGCCCTCCCAGGAAGGAGCGGGCCACTGCCGCGTGTGGGTGTTGCAGTAATGAAAAATCAGAGCAGTTAAATCGTAAAATTTGGATTAAGAAGCTTGAATTTAATACACACGCACCACATTTATTAAAGCATTAGAATAATTGAAATTTGCTGCTGCAGCCGCCCAATCTGTTTAAATAATTCTATGGGTGTCTTGTTGTGATAAAAGATTATCTAGAATTCTATTAAAGGCGCAGGAGCCTGCTTTGTAAATCCTATTTGGGGACTTTCAATAACTATCGATAATCTCATCTGCACAGAATCCCCGCCTCCACGTTATCGGAAACTTTGCAGCGTCTCCCGAGCAGCGTCGGGCGGGCCAGACCGGCCGTGGACCCGGCACCTGCCGCGCGGCCTGGGATTAGGGTGCACCTGGGGTGCGGGGGCGCCAGGGGCTGGTTGTCCAGC
The DNA here is from genome assembly GCA_022376925.1 of Tragulus kanchil. Lineage (NCBI taxonomy): Eukaryota > Metazoa > Chordata > Mammalia > Artiodactyla > Tragulidae > Tragulus > Tragulus kanchil. The sequence goes on along the minus strand of JAIOJX010000002.1, from coordinate 159,217,637 downwards.
CTGCGGGCTCCGGGGCAGGACCCTCAGGGGCCGCGCCTGGCGGGCCTGGGCGGGAGGCCTTTGTTTGCCGCCCGCAGCCCCCAGGCTCCAAACCGTGCGCCGGGCTGCGGGGGAGCGAGCGCGGGCGCCGCCACTAATTGCTGCTAATTTTGTTTCATTAACTTTATTTACTCTTGAACCCCTTAATTGTTTTCCATTTATTTTTAGTGATTTTATAATGCACTAATAATCCACCTCTGTCTGCGGACGCCTCCGCCCCCTCCTCCGCCCCTCCCTCCCCGGCTGACTCCCCTCCCTCCGAGCAGCCTCCCCGGCTTCACCACCTCGGCCCACATGGAGCTGGCAGCCAGGCGCACGGGAGCGGAAGCCTGGCGAGGCCGCGGGCTGCCCGGGGTCCCAGCCGCCTAAGTTCTGCAGAGACGGTGGCCGACCAGGACATAGGCTGGACTCTGCGTCCTTTGAGCTGCTTCTCCGGTGGGCGGAAGCGCAGAGGCCCAGAGAGGGGAAGGGACTTGCCTAAGGTCACACAGCGTTCCATTGTCCACTCTGGGTCAGGCCGGGCCCGGCCGGGATAGGCCCCAGCAGGCCCCCGCGGCTCGCCCTCCTCCCGGCTCCTCTAGCGGCCGGAGCGAGTGTGCAAAGCGCCAGGCTTAGGGCTGGGCCCGGCAAGGACTAAACTCACGGCAGCTCAGCCCCTTCCCTGAGGAGCCGGTGTCCCCGCGGCCCCCGCCCCCGGCCCCCAGGACCCAGCCCCATGTCTTGCTGGTTATTAGACAGCTCGAGGGACTGTCTGCAGGCCTCCTCTTTCCTGCTAATTATCACCTTATGAAAAGTGTTTCATTAAGAAACTCTGCTTTTGATTAATTATCGACAGAATGCTGACCAGAAAGAAATGAAATTAATCTCTGACCCCGCCTGGGTAACACTGGAAATTCATCACATATCCTTTTAATATTGAAACACAGCGCAGAATTTTAATAGAAAATATTGTTTTTCCAAACCTCCAGTCTTTATTAATGCCCCTGGGCAGGGAATGATATTGCTGGCAATATAGCAGTCTTTGTTCATTTTAAATTTATTAAACATAATGCACTTCATTTTCAAACATTTTACTGTTTCTTTTTAATTTCACTCAGTGTAAGTACAGAATAAAACCTTTTTAAACATTTAAGATATTGAAAACCCATATACGGATGTATAACGGGAACGCTCCGGCCATCAAATAAATTTAAGTAGAAGCAATTGTAATTTTAAGCTCCCAAGTATTATCCCCTTCAGACATTAAGGCAGCGTCAGAAACCGTCAAATCAAAGTGCGAAGAGGAGAGGCCGGAGGCCCCCTGCCCGGGAGGGACAGCCCAGCCTGGCAGGGCCCAGCCCAGCACCTGGCAGCAAGGCTTCGGGCTGCAGGGCGGGCGCCACCACCTCTCCCCCACCTCTCCCCTCCCCCATTTAATGGGTCCAAGCAGAATCACTCTTGGCGACCAGGGTGCCCCTCAAGAGGTGGCCTCCTTACCCCCTCTGTCCACTCCAAGAGCCCACCCTCCCTTCCCAACTGGACATGGGGTTCCTTCCTTCTCAAGTCTCCCCATTACAGCCACGGTGCTTTGCGGTCTGCCTCGAGGAGGTGGACACCCAGGCTCTGGGGAGGAAGCGCCCCTGAGACCATGGCCAACCCCCTCCTCAGGGGCCCGAGGAACAGGGCTGAGCATCCCCACCTCCAGCCCAACCCCCCAGCACCACTCCCGCCCGCCTGCATCCTCTTTCCCGAGGAATCCAAGCCCCGAGTTTAATGAGTCGTGAAGTGTGAGAACTTCCTGAGACCACGGCAGCCCTGATGCCAATTCCAGATGTGCGGGCGGGAGGGGCCCAGGAGCCCGGCCTCCGGGGACCGGCCGCCCTGGTTGGTCCAAAGCGTCCAGGTTCCTGCCATCCGGGCCCTGAATTGGAAACGGGCAGCCTCTCCACTGAGAAATTACTCTATTTCATGTAGCATTCTTGGCGCCCTATTTCACGGCACCGACAAACGGAATATTACTTTTAAAACAGTATGAAATACCAAGTCCTGTCCTCGTGCTATTTCGGAGAAATTCAATTTTTCCTGAATAGTGAGACGCCCCGGTGTTTCTTTTGGGGACTGATGGGTGACTTCCTGGGAGGAAGAGGAAAATTCCCGGGGGTTGTCCGGGCATCTGGGTGAGCCGCTGGTTTCCGGTCACTCTGCGGTGCCCCCCCGACGGCCTGCCTCCCCGGCAGCCAAAGGTGTCTTCAACAGGCCGTCCGTCCAATGCTCGGCGCGCTGTCCCAGGCTGCTCCTGCACGTTAATTAGCTTTCTTTATGACTTGCCCGCTCAGCTCGGTCTGGGGAGTGCCTGTTTACAAGGTTATCTATCACCTGTAATCTGCCCGTCCTGTGGGTCGACCCAGCACTCGGTGATCTCATGGAGAAGTTACTCCACCGGCTAGAAACAAAGTTGCCTCTTCCTCTCCTCCCGTCCAGAGTGCGTCTGCCTCCCAGCAGACAGCTTGTTTTCCCCGCGTGCTGCGGTCAGGGTGGGGGACAGTCTGCAAGAGAGCTTCCTCTGGACGGTTTTCGGCCCTCAGCTTGAGCTGAGACGGCTGCCCCCTCTTACCTCCAGCCACTGTGGTGGACAAGAACGGACAGTGGGCATAAGAAGAAACCTGGCCTTGAGTTCTGGAGCCGCCCGCTGCCGTCCTGCACGGCTGCCCACACGGCCGTCCCCAGACGCTGGAGCTGCCAGCAGAGGGGCGATGGTGGCCCACAGTGATCCCAGGGAGGCTCGTAGGGTCCACAGTGGTCTGGGATACTTTAGGGGGTGTGTTGGGGGGCCAGGATTGGTGAGGCCTTCCCCATGCCGCGAACCAGAAAGAAGCTGGGCTACAGGAAATCGGAAATCACATCAGAGTCCCCACTGCTCCCAAGTATAGTCATCTGTCTTCCGAGGGGGGGGGGCGGTCGTCTCTCCTGGCCCCTTGGAGGAGCGGAGGGGCGATGGAGCGACAGCCACACCCAGGAGCGGGCCCGCCTGGCCGGGCTGGGTGGGCAGGGTCCAGGTGACAGCCCCTAGTGAAAGGGGCCTGTAGGTTTCATTTCTGTTCTTCCTGATCCACGTAAACGAAAAGCAAACAAAACACAGGGGCTGTGGGGAGAGGTGCCCAGGCTCCGTCTCGTGTCTAGTCGGCCCCGTGGACCTGCTGGGCCTCCCAAAGGCGCCAAATGGCAGTGGAGGGTCTCCACGAGGGACCACATGGTGGATTTAGGTTTCTGTCGATTTGGATCCATCACCTGTCGGCTTCTGAACCAAGAAATCTCCTTGCCAGGGTCTCCACTCAGGCCTCACCCCATGCAAACCCACTCTTGCTGGAAGTTCCCTGTGTACAACTGCTCACTAGAGTTAAGACTCTCCAAAAAAAAAAAGATAAAGCGATTTAAAGATAATTAATTGCATTAAACTATTGACTAACTACCTCACTCAATAGTAATTCATTTAGAGAATATTAAAATCGGAGGAACAATAATAAAATTGATGCCAGTTCCCACGGGGAGGGAGATGGCCAGCAAATTGGATACTTTTCTTAATCTGGCGTAAATAATAACATGCCTGCTCCCCTTCTCTCAGGCCAATTCCCCTATCATTTATTCCAGACTCTAAAGCCGGGTCTCATAATTGATATCAGTTACTCAGTGAGTGCTTTTCCATTTGTTCTTGTTATCTGTGATAATTGAGTTCAGCCTCTCTCCGAGTTGAGATTTGGGCTACGGCGGAGGCCTGCCTGGTGCCTTCCGCTCAGAGCCCAAAGCGGGCTGGGGTGGCGGGCTTTGCCTGCCAGCAGAGGGGCGATGGTGGCCCACAGTGATCCCAGGGAGGCTCGTAGGGTCCACGGTGGGCTGGGATACTTTAGGGGGTGTGTTGGGGCCAGGATTGGTGAGGCCTTCCCCATGCCGCGAACCAGAAAGAAGCTGGGCTACAGGAAATCGGAAATCACATCAGAGTCCCCACTGCTCCCAAGTATAGTCATCTGTCTTCCGAGGGGGGGGGGCGGTCGTCTCTCCTGGCCCCTTGGAGGAGCGGAGGGGCGATGGAGCGACAGCCACACCCAGGAGCGGGCCCGCCTGGCCGGGCTGGGTGGGCAGGGTCCAGGTGACAGCCCCTAGTGAAAGGGGCCTGTAGGTTTCATTTCTGTTCTTCCTGATCCACGTAAACGAAAAGCAAACAAAACACAGGGGCTGTGGGGAGAGGTGCCCAGGCTCCGTCTCGTGTCTAGTCGGCCCCGTGGACCTGCTGGGCCTCCCAAAGGCGCCAAATGGCAGTGGAGGGTCTCCACGAGGGACCACATGGTGGATTTAGGTTTCTGTCGATTTGGATCCATCACCTGTCGGCTTCTGAACCAAGAAATCTCCTTGCCAGGGTCTCCACTCAGGCCTCACCCCATGCAAACCCACTCTTGCTGGAAGTTCCCTGTGTACAACTGCTCACTAGAGTTAAGACTCTCCAAAAAAAAAAAGATAAAGCGATTTAAAGATAATTAATTGCATTAAACTATTGACTAACTACCTCACTCAATAGTAATTCATTTAGAGAATATTAAAATCGGAGGAACAATAATAAAATTGATGCCAGTTCCCACGGGGAGGGAGATGGCCAGCAAATTGGATACTTTTCTTAATCTGGCGTAAATAATAACATGCCTGCTCCCCTTCTCTCAGGCCAATTCCCCTATCATTTATTCCAGACTCTAAAGCCGGGTCTCATAATTGATATCAGTTACTCAGTGAGTGCTTTTCCATTTGTTCTTGTTATCTGTGATAATTGCGAAGTTCAGCCTCTCTCCGAGTTGAGATTTGGGCTCTACGGCGGAGGCCTGCCTGGTGCCTTCCGCTCAGAGCCCAAAGCGGGGCTGGGGGTGGCGGGCTTTGCCTTTGCCTTGGTCTACATTTTCTCCTTTGGGACAGTTTGTCACAGGCCACGGCCCGTCCTGGGGGGGGGGGGGGGCTTCAGGGCCCTGATTGGAGTGGCTGGACAGTGCCCCGGTCTTTCCCTGACCACCCAGATCCGGGCCGCCGTCACCCAGCTGAGACGATGCCCTCAGCCGCAAACCCAGGGTGAGAAGCCCAAGCAACAATCCGTTTTTGTTTGGAAATTGGTGGGTGGAAGCGAGGATCCTCAGGCAACATCTGGGGGAAAAAGTCCGGAGGAGCCAGGAGACAGTTCGGGAATTGGAGGAAGCGGGGTATGCGGGGGCGCTTTACCGAGAGGGGCCTGGCCGGGCAGCGGGACACACCTGCTCCTAACCCACCTCTTAAACCGCCAGGCCTGAGCACTGGAGGGACCCTGACTCTGGCCAGAACCTTGACAGCGATCCGGTCCCCGAGATCACTATTTCGTTATTTATTCACTTATTTATTCATTTATAAAGTGTTTACTTAGCTCCGTGCAGCTGTAACATCTCATTTACAGCGTGGCCTCGGGGCATAGAAACAATTGGCAACAAGAGTAACCCCGGAGAATTAGAGAAAAACACACACAACAACAACAAGAGATGGGGCTGGGGGCGGGGAGAGCGCCGGCGCAGCGCGGCCCAGGCCTCTGGGCTGGGGAAGACCTCTGGGGGAGCCCGGGGCAGGGATGGGCAGCGGGTGCCAGGACGTGCGTGGGGCTGAGGGGGCATCGTGGGGAGCCCACCGGGGACTCTGTGCGCCCCGGAGGAAGTGCATTCGTAGGGGTCTGCCGGCCGAGTCTGGGGGTGTCTTCAGAGAGCACGGGACCTGCCTGGGACCGGGAGGCCGTGGTGGCCAAGCGGGATCGCCGCCTCAGGCTGTCCGCGGCCTCGGACGCGGCGCTCGCTGAGGACGGGCAGCCCGGCTTGGGCTCCAGCGCGACCTCTCTAAGGCGGTTCCGCGGAGCCGCTTTGCGTCCCGTGTGCCGGCGGGGGTTTCGCGGTGGCGCCGGCCTCGGAACCGGCGGCCTCTCCGCGGCGCCCACGGCCCGGTCTGAGCCCCCTGCGGGTCCTCGCGGCCATGAGCGGCAGGGAAACTGAGGCCCGCCGCGCGGAGATGCGCGCCAGGCGGCGAGCGCCGGCGAGGGGCGCGGGGAGCGCGAGCCCCGCGCTGCCCGGCGTCTCCGCGCGGGGGTCAGCCGGTCGCCGCGCAGAAGGGGCTGCGGCGGGGTCCCCGCCCCCGCGCCGCCGTCAGGGCGCGGACAGGAGGCAGCTGTGACTGTTTAACTGGGAGCCGGTTGCCTGGCAACCCGAGGCGGCTCATTACCGCGGCCACAGTGATTAACCAAAAAAGAAAAAAAAAGAAAAAGGAGAGAGGGAAAAGAAAAAAAGGAGGAAAAAAAGAAAAGAAAAAAAGTGAGGAAAGAAAAAGGGGAAGAAAGCAGGGCTGTGAAAGTAAAGTGAATTGTTTAATGAGCTAATTGATAATCAACTTCTTCTTAATTATTCACTTAATTAAAAAAGTGTACCCACAACACTGCCCTCGCCGAGCTGCTGGTGCGCTTGGCAGGGCTTTCCGAGCCGCCTCCCCCGCTCCCCCGGGCCCCGCAGCCTCCGCGCCCCCCGGCGGCCTCCCCGCAGGGGGCGACTGGGGCCCGGGCTCCTGCTGCCAGCGGTTCGGGAACTTTCCACCAGAGCCCCGGGCGCGCTGCCTCCGCGCCCGCCCCTGGCCGCCGCCCCAGCCTCGCCTCGCCGCCGCACGGCGTCCTGTGTCCCCCCGGCGCTGGGCGCGTGGCAGGCAGGAGCCCCGGGGCCGCCGGCCGCGGACCGCGTGCGTCCCCTCGGCCACGCCGGCGCTGGCAGGTCGCGGGGCCACTCGAGGCGCAGCCAGGGCCCGAGACCGGCGGGGCCGCCGCCCGGGTCTGGAGGCCAGCCTAGGGAGGTCTTGATCGGACGTGAATCTAACAGACGCGCCGGAGGGTCGCGCGGACGCTCCGGGGTCCCCGCCGCCTCCCCGCACGCGCTGCAGCCCCGCGGCCCAGGCCCTGCTCCTCGGGATGGCGCAGCCCCCGGCGGGAGGGAGCGGCCCACACGCGTGCCCGGTCCCCGGGCCCCCAGCGGAGGGCAGCTTCCCCGCCGGGGCCCAGGCCGCGGCGGGCGGACCGCTGAGGCCTCTCGCTCGGCCGCCGCCGCGCCTCCTCTCCCTCCTCACAGGGCTCCTGCTCCGACGCCGCTTACCTGGATCCAAGGGCGGCCGCCCAGGTGGCGGTGGACGAGGGCCCGGGCAGGCCGGAGCTGCTGACGGCGGCTGTCGGGGAGCGTGGCCGGCGGGGGCTGGGGAGCTGGACCCCAGGCAGGTGCTCCCCCACCCCGGGGTTTCCCGGTCCTCTCCCCTCTGGGGCTCCCTGCCTCCTTCCCTCCTGGGCCCTCTCCGCTCAGATCCCACTCCGTCCCTTTCCTTTCCTCCCACCTCCCTCTCAGGCCCCAGCTGCAGTCACTCTCTGGGGTTCCTTCTGACCTGGGAAGAGCCCAGGGAGGGGGTCAGGACGCAGGGCAACCCCCACCCCGGGGCACTCTGCTTTGATCCTGCCCTTTGCCCTCTGGGGGCTGATGATGGAAGAAGGGCTGTTGCTAGGCTTTGGGGGGCGGCGGACACCCGCCGGGACCCCTGACTCCATCTCAGTGAGACCCCGGCAGGACTGCGGCGGGCGGGAGGCAGGAGGGGGCACCTGGGGAGCCTCCCTTCGGGCTTCCTCCCGCCTCCGCCACCCCGAGCACAGTAGAGGGGTCAGAGGAAGCCTGGGAAGACATGACCAGACCTCAGGGCACCCTGTGGGTTCTCTCGGGTTCACTGGAGCAGGTGGGCTTCCAGGGAGCAGGGCTAGAGCCAGAGCTTGGGGCGGGGCGGCGGGGCGGGGTGGGGGCGAGCAGGGAGGGCACGGCAGTAGTCCTGGGGTTGGCATCTGACTGAGCCTTGGGCATGGAGCCCGGGCTGGCACGAGGGGCCCTCATCTCCGCCCTCCTCTCACAGACGGTGCGTCCGGGAGGGGCGTGTCCGGGAGGGGCGTGGCTGGTTTTGGATTCCCAGCCCCTCCCTCTCTGGTAGGTGAGCGCCTTCTGGCTTTCAGAGCCCTGTGGTCTGTGCGGATCGCCGCCCCAGCTTTGTGCAGGCTGCCCTGTTGTGGACTTAGAATTTCAGGGGTGGCAATGCCTCCCCCTTCGGTCAGTTCCGTCCCATCCACTCAAGCTCCTGTGCCCGACGGCCCACAGCTCCGGGATCTTCAGACCCTGGGAGACACTGAGAGCTGGTCAGAGCGGAGAGTTTAAGGGCACCCAGGGTCCAGTTAGGCTGGCTAGACACTGGGACACAGGACTGTCGTGAGAGAAGTTTATAGGCGGATTCCTGGAAACGAGAGAGGCCCACCATGCTGGGCCGGGTGCGGAGGCACGAGGGAGGGGTGGGGTGAGAGCACGGCCTCCAGCCTCACTGGCTTTCCAGGCCGTGTAGGGGACAGTAGGGAGGAAACGCAGGCGCAAGCTCAGGACTGGCTGGTCCAAATACTCTGGGGTGGCCCTGAGCTAGGGACTGTGCCTCGTTACCCCTGGGGAATGGGGCAGAGGGGTCCCTGGAAAGGCAAAGCCCCAGGGGGAGTCCTTCCCTGGCTCTGAGCGTGTTTCCCGGTCAGGGACCAGGGGCAGCACGAACACAGGAAGTAAGATCACGCCATTCACACGCGAGCCCGGGCCTCCTGGAGCCCCAGTGCAGGAGAGAGGCCGGTGGCTCACGCCTCTTCACCGCACGGTGGGCCAAGAGAGGAGCGGAGGGGGCGGCGGAAGCCCCGGGTGGACGGCCCAGTTCATGCTGGGTCCTGCCGGGATCGCTGTGGGAGACGGACTTGGACGCCCACGGGGCCACCCAGAGCCAGGATCCAGATGCCCTGCCCGCCCAGGGCCACTTTGCCTGGGGCAGCGGCAGCTCAGAGGTCAGAGGAGCGCAGGTGGGCTCGGTGCGTTGCCGGCAGCAGCGTGGTGAAGGCAGGGCCACGGGGGTGGGAGCCACGTGGGAAGCGACTGGTCTTTCCTCTTCAGGGGTCCCCTCCCTTCTGCTTCAGGGAGCCACCCCAGGTCCCCACTGATCACTTGGGTGTCCACTTGGGGCTGAGTTGCCCTGAAAGCTGGAGGAGGCTCAGGCTGGATTGTCCACCACCTGATGCCACTTCCCTCCGAGCTGGATTCTGGGTGTGGCTGGCTGGCTAGTCGCTGCTTCCCCTGAAAGCTGAGAGACGGGGCCGAGCCCACAGGAGCACCCCAGCCCGTCTACGGCCAGACCACCCTGGACGTGCCCGATCACGTCTGATCTTGGAAGCTAAAGCAGCGTTGGGGCTGGTTAGTACTTAGATGGGAGGACCCCAGCCTGACTTCCTACGGCAGAGGAACCTTTTGGGTTCCTCCTGGGGGGATGGCGAGGATTTAGGGCCAAAACCTACGTTACGATCTACATTACGATCTGAACTTCCCCCTCGAAATTCTCATGTTGAGACCCCGAACCCCAGTACCTCGGGAAGTACAGAGCCGGGTGCGGAGGCACGAGGGAGGGGTGGGGTGAGAGCACGGCCTCCAGCCTCACTGGCTTTCCAGGCCGTGTAGGGGACAGTAGGGAGGAAACGCAGGCGCAAGCTCAGGACTGGCTGGTCCAAATACTCTGGGGTGGCCCTGAGCTAGGGACTGTGCCTCGTTACCCCTGGGGAATGGGGCAGAGGGGTCCCTGGAAAGGCAAAGCCCCAGGGGGAGTCCTTCCCTGGCTCTGAGCGTGTTTCCCGGTCAGGGACCAGGGGCAGCACGAACACAGGAAGTAAGATCACGCCATTCACACGCGAGCCCGGGCCTCCTGGAGCCCCAGTGCAGGAGAGAGGCCGGTGGCTCACGCCTCTTCACCGCACGGTGGGCCAAGAGAGGAGCGGAGGGGGCGGCGGAAGCCCCGGGTGGACGGCCCAGTTCATGCTGGGTCCTGCCGGGATCGCTGTGGGAGACGGACTTGGACGCCCACGGGGCCACCCAGAGCCAGGATCCAGATGCCCTGCCCGCCCAGGGCCACTTTGCCTGGGGCAGCGGCAGCTCAGAGGTCAGAGGAGCGCAGGTGGGCTCGGTGCGTTGCCGGCAGCAGCGTGGTGAAGGCAGGGCCACGGGGGTGGGAGCCACGTGGAAGCGGCTGGTCTGTCCGCTTCAGGGGTCCCCTCCCTTCTGCTTCAGGGAGCCACCCCAGGTCCCCACTGATCACTTGGGTGTCCACTTGGGGCTGAGTTGCCCTGAAAGCTGGAGGAGGCTCAGGCTGGATTGTCCACCACCTGATGCCACTTCCCTCCGAGCTGGATTCTGGGTGTGGCTGGCTGGCTAGTCGCTGCTTCCCCTGAAAGCTGAGAGACGGGGCCGAGCCCACAGGAGCACCCCAGCCCGTCTACGGCCAGACCACCCTGGACGTGCCCGATCACGTCTGATCTTGGAAGCTAAAGCAGCGTTGGGGCTGGTTAGTACTTAGATGGGAGGACCCCAGCCTGACTTCCTACGGCAGAGGAACCTTTTGGGTTCCTCCTGGGGGGATGGCGAGGATTTAGGGCCAAAACCTACGTTACGATCTACATTACGATCTGAACTTCCCCCTCGAAATTCTCATGTTGAGACCCCGAACCCCAGTACCTCGGGAAGTGACTGTCTTTGGAGATGGGGTCTTTAAAGAGAGGACCAAGGTGAAATGAGGCCAGTGGGCGGGCCCTCCTGCAATAGGACTGGCGTCCTTGTGAGCAGGGAGCTTACCACACAGACACGCAGAGGGCCAGCTGCACGATGGAGCACGTGGGCCAAGGACGGAGGCCTCAGGAGGGACCAGCCCTGCTGGGGACTGGTCTCAGGCTCTGGCCGCTGGAACTGGGAGACTCCGGTGCTGCCGAAGCCCCTGGCCACCAGGCTGTTCGTCACGGCCGCCCCGCGGGCCAGTGCAGCTTGTGGTATGGGGAGGGGCGCAGGCCTGACGTGAAGGCGGTGCCCGCTGCTGGCAGCCACCGTGGTGAGGCTCCCCTGGGCCCTGTGTGACTTCGGGGCAGGAGTTGTGACCTCCCCCGGGCTCAGGGTCCCCACTGGGAAAGGTACCGCCTTGGGTCTCTCCAAGGTTTGGGGACACATCTCTTCCCCAGGACACTGAGGCCAGGGCAGTCCTTAGCCTTCCCTGGGATCAAGCACCCCAGGGCAGGAGGCTCTCTCGTGGCCCCATGGGAAGTCCCTCTGCACGTGTCTCCAGGGAAGGAGTCCGGGGGCTCTGCGCTGGGCCGCCAGGAAGCCCGCAGACCTCGCTGTCCGGGAGACGGCTGTGTTGCCCGGGGCAGGAGGACAGCCTTGGCGCGGCCTTGGCCGTGCTTTCTGCCGAGGAAGCTGATGTGAGAGGTGGGGGCCGCTCCCAGTGTTTAGCTGCAGATTTATGTAAGTGTGGATTATGGAATTTGGCCCCAATTCTGCCTGCCCGCGCCTCCCTCCCAGCCCCGGAGCGTCCCGGGCGTTGGTGCCCGTTGGCGGGTGGCTCTCTGCCGCCTGTCACGGAGCTGCACTTAATTCTCCGGCAAATGTCGACTTATCTCCCTGTGCGGTGGGCTTAGGGCTCAGCCTGGGGGGGGGCAGCGCGGCAGGACACAGGAGGGGAGCATCCTGAGCCTCGCTGGCGCTTCCTCGGGCTTCCGGGAGCGGCCCCTCACGGCCGCTGGGGCAGCGGGGAGGCCTCTCCCCGCCCGGCGACTCCGGGCGGCCTCCTCGGCTTTCTGCGCCTGCTTCCCCACCTGAGGAGACAAGGAAGGTGGCCTGCCCTGCAGGGTGGGGTCGAGGCTGCTGAGCCTGCCGCCGGGAGCCGGCCCGTGTCCCCTCTGGTTGGGGAGGACTCAGGAGACCAGCGTGCCTGGAGCTGAGACTCAGGGGATGAGCCCGGTCACGCCTCTGGCACCCGTCCCTCCCCGGCAAGCAGGGGCCGCGCTGTCAGGGAGGCCCTGGTCTGAGCGGACTGCCAGCCAGAGGAGGGCAGGGGGCCTCGCCTGCTGGCCTCCTGACGGGCTGGAGGACGTCTGGGTTTAACGAGTGCCATCCAGGAGGGCAGTGGGCAGCCTGTGCTGGGTGTGCATCGTCTGCTCTGATGACAGGTCCTGAGTGCCGTGGCGTCGCTGAGTCCAGCCTCCCCGCACCTGCAGGATCCGGGCTCCGTTCTGCCCCCAAGGCCCTCCGGGGGCAGTGACCACTGTACCCCGTCTCCCGTCTTCCCCATTCGTCCCCTTCTCCCTCTGGTTTCAGAGCCACGAGCACCAGAGATGAGTTCTGGAAAATTACCCCTTCATTCCACCGCTAATCCCTCCATCCCTTAATGAAGTCAATGGTAGCCTAAATTGTTCTAAACATCTTTGGGGGGATTATATATTTTAATCATCATTATCCCATGAATATTTGATTATATAGTTATATAATCAAGAGTAAAAATTATAATCCAAAAAAAAAGGCATTTAATAACACTTTAGACGAATGGGTGTTGACAAAGGGCCTTAGAGGATTAGGTGCTGGTTGAGGGGCGGGGCGCGGCTCCCACTCACGGACTGCAGCTGTCTGTCCACTTTGAAAACTAAGACCCCAGTTTGTGCAAGAAGGAAAAAACCCAGCTGTCCTGTTCTCCTGGACCACGCCTGCTTCTTGACTAACGAGGCACCTTAGTCGAACAGCTGCTTTGGAAATGATTTCTACAAACGTTAGGCGTTGGGTGTCGACAGGTTTCCGTGGGAGGCCTTGGCGGGCTCACGAGATCCTGGGCGGCCTTCTGCCCGGGTTCCCAACGGTGAAGCTCACGGGAGCACCCTGCAGCCCTGCAGGGGCCCCGGGGTGGAGGACAGGCAGCGGTGGGCTGCTGGCCAGCTGTGTGACCTGAAGCAGATAGCTGAACCTCTCTGGGCTGGGGTTCCCACATCTGTGAAGTGGAGAGACTACAACGGGCTGCTAGGTTTGTGGAACATCAAGTGAGACGGTGCTGGGACGGGCTAGGACAGCCCCTGGCCCACGGTCAGCCCTCTGCAGACAGGAGCTACGATGGGGGACAGAAAGGCTGACCCCTGTGATCTGAAAGCCACTCGGGTGTGACTTCCTGGGGCATCCGGGGGTATCTCGCCATCAGTGCAGCTTCCTTGGGGTCGCAGAATCCCAGGTGGGGCCAGCAGGGTCTTCCAGGTCACCGAGGCCGGCCTTCTGTGCGCAGAGAAGGGGAAGCAGGCTGGGAGGGGCACTGGGGAGTGAGTGGGGCGAGACACCCACATCTCCAGGCTCCAGTGGGTGGGCGGGCGGGATCTTCCCAAGCTGGACTCCCGCCTGGGAGCTGTCGGCTGCTTGAGGTTTCGGGGCGGGAAGGAGGGAAGAGCGCCCGCCGCAGGCCCGCCTCGGGAGTCCACAGGCCAGCCCCCAGCCTGCCTCCTCAGGGGCCCGCGGGGCGGCGGGGCGGCGGGGCGGTGGCCCCTCTCGCGGGGTGCGGGGAAGCGGGTCCAAGGCTCAAGCTCGGCGGCCACTCACAGAAGATGGTTCCCGCCTTCATTCCTCTCCAGACTTTGCTCACGTGTGTCTTTCCCCCCCAGTAAGTAAACAAATCTATTTGTGTGTATCGTAAGAAATGGAAAGTGCAATTTTGGAACAATAAAACAGACAAATACCCACCCTCAACTTTCCGAACTGCAGATCTGATCTGGTTTACAATCCTCTGTCTGAATCTCACCTGTGCGTTCCTGCTCACTACGTAACGAGCACCAGGCATTCAAGGTCATTCGGCAAAAATTACCAGAAATCCCCGCTGCCTGAAAAATTTGATTTCTACAAACGTTAGGCGTTGGGTGTCGACAGGTTTCCGTGGGAGGCCTTGGCGGGCTCACGAGATCCTGGGCGGCCTTCTGCCCGGGTTCCCAACGGTGAAGCTCACGGGAGCACCCTGCAGCCTGCAGGGGCCCCGGGGTGGAGGACAGGCAGCGGTGGGCTGCTGGCCAGCTGTGTGACCTGAAGCAGATAGCTGAACCTCTCTGGGCTGGGGTTCCCACATCTGTGAAGTGGAGAGACTACAACGGGCTGCTAGGTTTGTGGAACATCAAGTGAGACGGTGCTGGGACGGGCTAGGACAGCCCCTGGCCCACGGTCAGCCCTCTGCAGACAGGAGCTACGATGGGGGACAGAAAGGCTGACCCCTGTGATCTGAAAGCCACTCGGGTGTGACTTCCTGGGGCATCCGGGGGTATCTCGCCATCAGTGCAGCTTCCTTGGGGTCGCAGAATCCCAGGTGGGGCCAGCAGGGTCTTCCAGGTCACCGAGGCCGGCCTTCTGTGCGCAGAGAAGGGGAAGCAGGCTGGGAGGGGCACTGGGGAGTGAGTGGGGCGAGACACCCACATCTCCAGGCTCCAGTGGGTGGGCGGGCGGGATCTTCCCAAGCTGGACTCCCGCCTGGGAGCTGTCGGCTGCTTGAGGTTTCGGGGCGGGAAGGAGGGAAGAGCGCCCGCCGCAGGCCCGCCTCGGGAGTCCACAGGCCAGCCCCCAGCCTGCCTCCTCAGGGGCCCGCGGGGCGGCGGGGCGGCGGGGCGGTGGCCCCTCTCGCGGGGTGCGGGGAAGCGGGTCCAAGGCTCAAGCTCGGCGGCCACTCACAGAAGATGGTTCCCGCCTTCATTCCTCTCCAGACTTTGCTCACGTGTGTCTTTCCCCCCCAGTAAGTAAACAAATCTATTTGTGTGTATCGTAAGAAATGGAAAGTGCAATTTTGGAACAATAAAACAGACAAATACCCACCCTCAACTTTCCGAACTGCAGATCTGATCTGGTTTACAATCCTCTGTCTGAATCTCACCTGTGCGTTCCTGCTCACTACGTAACGAGCACCAGGCATTCAAGGCCCCTTTACAAACTGGGCTCCGGAGCCCCTCTGCATGCCTGTCCCACAGACATCCGGCCGGGTTCACTGCCCTAGAAGCTAATCCTCCTTTCTTCTCCCTGCCCGCTTGGTGAACTCCTACTCATCCACTGAGGCCCCGTGCCAGTGCCCTCTCCTCTGGGAAGCCCTCCTGACTCCCTCGGGCAGGGTCACTGGCTCTGCTGTCCCTTCCTGCCTCCAGCTGCACCTGTCTCGGGGCTCAGGCCAGCCTGCACCGCACACGGCCGGCAGTCCACTCCTGAGGGTGCCTGACGAGTCCGCTTTACGGATGAGGGCACTGAGGTCCGTGGAGGGGCATCCACTTACGTGGGTCAGCCCAGCGGCCCGGGCTCGGCAGCCTTCCCGCGCGTCCTGCGGTGTGCCCGGCGTCCTCGCGGCCTGCTGTTGCCGTCGGGCTCGCCTGGCTCCTGCTGCAGGACCAGGCCCGTGTCTGCCACCGCGCAAACTTTCCGGGACCTCTCCCTGCCTGGCTGTGTCCCCGCGTGCCTGATGCTCAGCTGCTCCAGAGCCGCCGACCTGGGGAACCAGAGGCCCTGCCCACCCCTCGCAGCGTCTGCGCCGCCCGAGGGGCCGGCGGGCTATCCAGGGTCCCCTCCGCCACCTCTGCTGGAGCCACTCGAGACAGGGTCACGACACGGGCACTGAGTCCCTTTTCCGCCGAAACATCTGTCATTTAGCTTGATGACGCGGCGGGGACAGCGCTTCAGAAAATCTCGTGGTGTTTACTTTCTTCCCAAGTCTTCAGTGGGAGTGGCAAGCTCCGAGGGGCTCCATGTGCACAGCGTGGGCTCCTGCTGTAGGAGGAGGCCCGCCCCAAGGGAGCACGGGTGCAGCTCCCAGGCCACCTGCTGAGGGCTCCCGTCCACTTCAGGGCAGCCCGGGGCTGCTGAGGACCCCCGTCCCGCACCCCAGCGCTCAGGCCCCGGGAAGAAAGGGTCGACCACGCCCGAAACGGGTGCCTGAGCATCGGGGGTGATAGAGAGACGTGAGGGGGTGAGGGCACAGGCCGACCCCCGGCAGGTCCCCCGCAGAGGCCCCCGATCTCCTGGTCACTCGGGCCTGGGCTCAGCCCGTGTCCACCACGGGCTCGCCTGAGGACCCCGCTCCTACGTAACGAGCACCAGGCATTCCCTTACAAACTGGGCTCCGGAGCCCCTCTGCATGCCTGTCCCACAGACATCCGGCCGGGTTCACTGCCCTAGAAGCTAATCCCCCTTTCTCCCTGCCCGCTTGGTGAACTCCTACTCATCCACTGAGGCCCCGTGCCAGTGCCCTCTCCTCTGGGAAGCCCTCCTGACTCCCTCGGGCAGGGTCACTGGCTCTGCTGTCCCTTCCTGCCTCCAGCTGCACCTGTCTCGGGGCTCAGGCCAGCCTGCACCGCACACGGCCGGCAGTCCACTCCTGAGGGTGCCTGACGAGTCCGCTTTACGGATGAGGGCACTGAGGTCCGTGGAGGGGCATCCACTTACGTGGGTCAGCCCAGCGGCCCGGGCTCGGCAGCCTTCCCGCGCGTCCTGCGGTGTGCCCGGCGTCCTCGCGGCCTGCTGTTGCCGTCGGGCTCGCCTGGCTCCTGCTGCAGGACCAGGCCCGTGTCTGCCACCGCGCAAACTTTCCGGGACCTCTCCCTGCCTGGCTGTGTCCCCGCGTGCCTGATGCTCAGCTGCTCCAGAGCCGCCGACCTGGGGAACCAGAGGCCCTGCCCACCCCTCGCAGCGTCTGCGCCGCCCGAGGGGCCGGCGGGCTATCCAGGGTCCCCTCCGCCACCTCTGCTGGAGCCACTCGAGACAGGGTCACGACACGGGCACTGAGTCCCTTTTCCGCCGAAACATCTGTCATTTAGCTTGATGACGCGGCGGGGACAGCGCTTCAGAAAATCTCGTGGTGTTTACTTTCTTCCCAAGTCTTCAGTGGGAGTGGCAAGCTCCGAGGGGCTCCATGTGCACAGCGTGGGCTCCTGCTGTAGGAGGAGGCCCGCCCCAAGGGAGCACGGGTGCAGCTCCCAGGCCACCTGCTGAGGGCTCCCGTCCACTTCAGGGCAGCCCGGGGCTGCTGAGGACCCCCGTCCCGCACCCCAGCGCTCCAGGCCCCGGGAAGAAAGGGTCGACCACGCCCGAAACGGGTGCCTGAGCATCGGGGGTGATAGAGAGACGTGAGGGGGTGAGGGCACAGGCCGACCCCCGGCAGGTCCCCCGCAGAGGCCCCCGATCTCCTGGTCACTCGGGCCTGGGCTCAGCCCCCGTGTCCACCACGGGGCTCGTCCTGGAAGGAGCTCCCTCCCATCGTGGCTTCTCCACTAACTCTCGTGGGGTCGGAGGCCCAGGGTGCCCACCTTATGTCTTTCCTGAGTGTGGAGTCACCGTTCGGGACTCCCCGTTGCTGTGAGAGCCCCCTCCCCACCCCTGGAGCTCTTGGACCCAAGACGGCGGAGCCAGCCTGGGGCACCTTCCTGTGGCCCCCAGCCCGCCCGCCCAGGCCCGGGGCACCTTCCAGAGGGCAAGACAGCGCCCTGTGCGGGAGAGGAAGCCGCTGATGCCATGGGGCTGGAGCAGAGGGGCGGGGCCGGGCTGTGCGCGGGGACCCCGGCCTCGCCTGGATGTGCCCGCTGCCCCCTCGGCAGCCTCTATCCTGGCTTTTCTTTTCTGAAAGCCCTCCTGGGGAGGCAGGGTTGGCAGCGGGAGTCACACCCCTGTGGCCGGGCCTCCTTCCCGGGAAGTCTTTGTTGCGTCAGATTAGAAGGGTCTCGGACAGGACGGGGGAGCGAGACGGGAAGGGCACTGGGTGTCAGAGCTGGTGGACTTCAGCCCTTGCCAGAGGCTTGGGCTTCCTGGAGGAGGCCTCCTCACCTCGCCCGGTGGACCCTCAGGAGGTTGGCTGAGGGCCGGGACGAAGACGTGAGCCCACCTGTCTGCTGGGCAGCTGAGCCTGGACGCCCTCTGAGAGGGACAGTGCGGGGTGCGTGGGGGTGCAGCCCCCGGCCCAGGCGAGCGGGGCACCCCTCCCATCTCTCAGAGCTCAGTGACCCGGCGGCCGCAGGCGGGCGCGTGATGGATGCGGGGCACCGCGGAGCCACGCGGGCAAGCTGTTTTCCTCCTGGCCGCTTATGTTTGATTGGAAGGATCGGTTTCAGCCGGGCGAGCCGGCCCAGGGCCCAGGCACCGCCCCGGCACAGTCTCCCATCAAACGGCATGAATAATTTAGTCTCTAATTAAAAGTGAGGTCAAGCCATGAAAAATGGCTGGCCGTCGGGTGGCACGGTGATGCATTAAATCGCCGGCAGATCCGAGGTGAGCGGGTGGGCAGGGCCTCCGGTTTATGCACCAGGCCTTCCGGGCCTCGGCTTGCCGTGCAAGCGGCCGGCCCGCCTGGGAGAGAGCGGCCGTGGGCTGCCCCGAGAGCTGTCCCCGGCCGCAGGCTCAGCCCCACTCCCCTGTCCCGCCTCCTCCCCTGCCCCCGAGGGCCCCTTCCTCCAGCGCCTCTCTGCGTTCTGCAGGCAGGCCAGCTCCGTTCTGCGGCAGGTCTGTGTGTGCTTCCTGGCACGTTCTTCCCCCGCCCACGCATCTGCTGGGGCCGCTGCCTCACTCCTCTCTGGCCTCGGTCAGACGTCGCCCTGCCTGTCCCTCTGCCCTCCACCACCCTGGCTGCTCACTCTGTACCCCCTGCCGGCCCCCGTCTCTCAGGGGCACCCAGGGTGAGCCTGGATAGTCAGTCGATGACCCATTGTTGTTTGCGTCTCCACTTCGAACGTCCAGGCGGGGCTGGGTGTTCTGGGTCTCCAGAGTCCCCGGCAGGAAGGACGGTGCTGAGCGGTCACCTGGGGGCAGGGGGACTGGCTTGCTCTCCCGCTCCTCCTGCTCAGCAGAGGCCTGTGGTCCAGGTCACATCTGACCTGTGCGCTGCCTCTCCCCTCCCCGGGACAGAGAGAGGCCTTTGCCGCCGGCTGCAGGTGACACCGGTGCCGGCGGTTACAGCCCTGCCTTAGACGCCTGCGTTCCTGGAGGGTCAAGCCTAAGGGAAGGGGGACGGCTGGGCAGCCCTGCCCTGGGGGCCACCAGTGGGGGACCAGGGCCGAGGGGCAGGTGCTGCAGGAGGCCTAGATCTGACACCCCGTGCCCTCCTAGGGAGGACACAGAGCCAGCCGTCCATCCCAAGAGGCGCCGTTCAGCCCTCCTGCCCCGGCCGGCCAGGTCCCTCCTGGGGGACACTTTCCCCGAGGCCTGGGAGGCCTCACCCAGGAGAGCTGGGCTGTGAAGCACTCACTGGCCTCTCCCCTGACCCATGGGGGCACCAGCAATGTTCCCACTTTTCAGAGGGAAAACGAGGCCCAGAGTGGTTGGCCTCCTTACTCAGGGGCTCCCAGCCATGAAAATGGCTGGCCGTCGGGTGGCACAGTGATGCATTAAATCGCCGGCAGATCCGAGGTGAGCGGGTGGGCAGGGCCTCCGGTTTATGCACCAGGCCTTCCGGGCCTCGGCTTGCCGTGCAAGCGGCCGGCCCGCCTGGGAGAGAGCGGCCGTGGGCTGCCCCGCGAGCCGTCCCCGGCCGCAGGCTCAGCCCCACTCCCCTGTCCCGCCTCCTCCCCTGCCCCCGAGGGCCCCTTCCTCCAGCGCCTCTCTGCGTTCTGCAGGCAGGCCAGCTCCGTTCTGCGGCAGGTCTGTGTGTGCTTCCTGGCACGTTCTTCCCCCGCCCACGCATCTGCTGGGGCCGCTGCCTCACTCCTCTCTGGCCTCGGTCAGACGTCGCCCTGCCTGTCCCTCTGCCCTCCACCACCCTGGCTGCTCACTCTGTACCCCCTGCCGGCCCCCGTCTCTCAGGGGCACCCAGGGTGAGCCTGGATAGTCAGTCGATGACCCATTGTTGTTTGCGTCTCCACTTCGAACGTCCAGGCGGGGCTGGGTGTTCTGGGTCTCCAGAGTCCCCGGCAGGAAGGACGGTGCTGAGCGGTCACCTGGGGGCAGGGGGACTGGCTTGCTCTCCCGCTCCTCCTGCTCAGCAGAGGCCTGTGGTCCAGGTCACATCTGACCTGTGCGCTGCCTCTCCCCTCCCCGGGACAGAGAGAGGCCTTTGCCGCCGGCTGCAGGTGACACCGGTGCCGGCGGTTACAGCCCTGCCTTAGACGCCTGCGTTCCTGGAGGGTCAAGCCTAAGGGAAGGGGGACGGCTGGGCAGCCCTGCCCTGGGGGCCACCAGTGGGGGACCAGGGCCGAGGGGCAGGTGCTGCAGGAGGCCTAGATCTGACACCCCGTGCCCTCCTAGGGAGGACACAGAGCCAGCCGTCCATCCCAAGAGGCGCCGTTCAGCCCTCCTGCCCCGGCCGGCCAGGTCCCTCCTGGGGGACACTTTCCCCGAGGCCTGGGAGGCCTCACCCAGGAGAGCTGGGCTGTGAAGCACTCACTGGCCTCTCCCCTGACCCATGGGGGCACCAGCAATGTTCCCACTTTTCAGAGGGGAAAAACGAGGCCCAGAGTGGTTGGCCTCCTTACTCAGGGGCTCCCAGCGAGTCAGCGGCCAGCAGCGAGCTGACCTGGGCGGGGGCGGCCCCTGTGCACTGGGCGAGGGGGTGTGGGCAGCGCTGCTGCATCTGGGACGACCTGCCCCTCGCACCCCGGTCAGCCCCAGCCTCTGGGCTGGTGCTTCTGGAGTCACACCTCCCTGGCCCGGGGCAGAGGCGGGGGCCTGGCTGGACAATCGGCCCTCGATCTGGGGACCAGGCCGCGACCCCACCGTCACAGGGGCTGCGCGGCGCGTCCTCGCCGGCCACCCGCCCGTCCAGCGCCCTCCCGGCCTCCCGCAGCTCTCTGCCTCCCGGGTTGGATACTGGTCTGTCTTTTCCAAGTGGAACTGGCGAGGGGCGGGGGCACCGTTGGCCCTCGGGTAGCAGATGAAAGATGGATATTTTGTTTGTTACAATCAAGACCTCTGATTTCAGTTTTATAAATTTTTAAAATATTAATTATATTTTGGAAAGAGCGCCGAGGTGAATGCATCAGCCTCTGCTCCCTGCTTAGATGGCAGCTCAGCTGTTTGGCCCAGATTAGCTGCGGAGGAGGAGGTTGGGGCATTTTAATCCACCTTGTTAAGTTATTAAATTTTCTTTATTTACATACGGATCCCACTTTCATTAGCATTGTAACAGGTACTCATTAACAATTTATCATCCAGGGTGGAGGGAGACAACAGCGAGAGAGACATTGCTACAAAGTTTACTCTTAATTACAAGGAAGCGGCTTGGAGGGCAAAACTAGGCTGCCCCTCCCCCTCCCCCGCATCCCTGTCCCGGGGGCCCAGAGGCTTCCAGAAGCTCAGGGTCTGCTTGCTCTGGTCCATCTGAACTCCCGGAGGAGCGGCGTGTGAGGGGACCTTGGTCTGGGCCCCAGGGGGGCAGGCTTGACCCCTGGCTGTGGCCTCCTGGGCCCTCCGGGGGTGGGGGAGCTGGGCCCAGAACCAGCCAGGCTCCCCACCCCCGTTCCTACCTGGCAATGACTTCACCTCTAGAAGCCTCCTTGGCCTCCCCTCTAGGGTCTGACCCGTGAGAGAGCTGTTGGTGGGACGGCCTGGGCTGCTGTGTGAATGCCCGAGTGACCAGGGCAGCTGGCAGGGGCCGGGAGAGGCGCTGGCCCCACGCCTGCTTCCGGGTGCTCAGTGGGGGGCTGGGGGTGCAGGGCCCTCTGCAAAGGCAGGAGGAGGTGGGCTCTCGCCCGTCCCGGGTCCTCTGAGGCGGCCCAGGGAGGCGTGGGGCTGAGCCCAGGCGCGGTGTGGGGCCCGGGGGCTCTCAGGCCCGCGGCTGCCTGGCTGCTGGTCCAGAGCGCCCCCCCGGGACACCCCGGCGCGCGTGCTCTCTCAGGCTGGTTTGGGGGCCGTCGCACTTTGACTGGCACCACCTTTAGCGCCCCTTAAAGGGGAGTGCTCACCTCTTTCTCAGGGTGGCCGGTGTGTGCCCCCCTCCTGCTGCCCCGTCCCCAGCATGTGCCAAGTGCCGGGTGCGGGCATCTGGAGGGGCCTCAGCAGAAGGGCACTGTGGGCTGGAGGGAGGTGACCCTGTGGACAGCTCGTGGCCGGCCCGTAGGGGGCCAGGCCAGTGTGGGGTGGCTGCAGGTGGGAGGCCCCCATCAGCAGGGGCCAACGCAAGAGGACGTGGGTGCTGGCGGGCGCCTCCTGGGAGGAGCCCACACCCCCGGGGTCAGGCCTAGCGCGTCTCGCCTGCCTCGCCCGCCCCCTCTGCTTCCTCTGCACCCCAGTGTGGCCCGGCCGGCCCTGGTCCGCCTCCGCCGTCAGAGGGCCCGGTGCAGGCGAGCCCTTGTTCTGAGCAGGGACGTGGTTGTGCCCACACCTGGGCGGGAGGCCTGCCTGGCGCCTCTCGCTGCCCCGGCGGCCCTGCCAGGTGTGATGCGGGATGCCCACCCCGCCACCGGTTTCCCAGGGCCCGCCCATGCCTGGGGCGGGGGCTTCTGACGGCAGCCCGGCCTCTCCAGCCCCCTGGATAATCGCCCTCATAATCGCCTTCCCCTCACACTGCTCCTTTAAAACATATTTCCAGGGTGTTTTTCACGGATAGGGCTTTTAATATTCATCTCAGCGCTGACAATTTTTCCTGCCTTGTTACGGGAGCCGGTGTCGGTTTTTCTTTGTATCTTTGGACAGTCAGTTTATTCGGAGCCACTTAAAGGCTCACCTCTAGAAGCCTCCTTGGCCTCCCTCTAGCTACCCGTGAGGAGCTGGGGGCCTGGGCTGCTGTGTGAATGCCCGAGTGACCAGGGCAGCTGGCAGGGGCCGGGAGAGGCGCTGGCCCCACGCCTGCTTCCGGGTGCTCAGTGGGGGGCTGGGGGTGCAGGGCCCTCTGCAAAGGCAGGAGGAGGTGGGCTCTCGCCCGTCCCGGGTCCTCTGAGGCGGCCCAGGGAGGCGTGGGGCTGAGCCCAGGCGCGGTGTGGGGCCCGGGGGCTCTCAGGCCCGCGGCTGCCTGGCTGCTGGTCCAGAGCGCCCCCCCGGGACACCCCGGCGCGCGTGCTCTCTCAGGCTGGTTTGGGGGCCGTCGCACTTTGACTGGCACCACCTTTAGCGCCCCTTAAAGGGGAGTGCTCACCTCTTTCTCAGGGTGGCCGGTGTGTGCCCCCCTCCTGCTGCCCCGTCCCCAGCATGTGCCAAGTGCCGGGTGCGGGCATCTGGAGGGGCCTCAGCAGAAGGGCACTGTGGGCTGGAGGGAGGTGACCCTGTGGACAGCTCGTGGCCGGCCCGTAGGGGGCCAGGCCAGTGTGGGGTGGCTGCAGGTGGGAGGCCCCCATCAGCAGGGGCCAACGCAAGAGGACGTGGGTGCTGGCGGGCGCCTCCTGGGAGGAGCCCACACCCCCGGGGTCAGGCCTAGCGCGTCTCGCCTGCCTCGCCCGCCCCCTCTGCTTCCTCTGCACCCCAGTGTGGCCCGGCCGGCCCTGGTCCGCCTCCGCCGTCAGAGGGCCCGGTGCAGGCGAGCCCTTGTTCTGAGCAGGGACGTGGTTGTGCCCACACCTGGGCGGGAGGCCTGCCTGGCGCCTCTCGCTGCCCCGGCGGCCCTGCCAGGTGTGATGCGGGATGCCCACCCCGCCACCGGTTTCCCAGGGCCCGCCCATGCCTGGGGCGGGGGCTTCTGCGACGGGCAGCCCGGCCTCTCCAGCCCCCTGGATAATCGCCCTCATAATCGCCTTCCCCTCACACTGCTCCTTTAAAACATATTTCCAGGGTGTTTTTCACGGATAGGGCTTTTAATATTCATCTCAGCGCTGACAATTTTTCCTGCCTTGTTACGGGAGCCGGTGTCGGTTTTTCTTTGTATCTTTGGACAGTCAGTTTATTCGGAGCCACTTAAAGGCTCAAAAGTGATTCTCTTCTATAATTTGAGAAGTTTCATGGGCTGAACATCAAAGTGACTGCCCGGCCTGTTTCCTGCTTCCTGCGCGCCGTCCCCCTGCCGCCTGCGACAGTCCCCTGCCACTCTGCTGAGTGGTGAGTGCCGCTCTCAGGGGCTCCCCGGCCTGACTGAACCCCGGCTTTGTCCTGGCGCAGGCATGTGCTCCGTATAGAGTTGCCGGATGGAGGTGAGGACGGGGGAGGGCTCTCAGCTCAGAGCCTCAGCCTGCGCTGGCTGCTGCCCCATCTCCAGCCCGCAAGGCCCGCCCAGGGCCTCGGTGTTCTCATCTTTAAAATGGGCGTCTGGGCTCAGAGCAGGGGCACTGCTCGTGTGCCCGCAGGGATCAGGCCTGTCTGGGGTGGTCCTGCTGGGTGTGTCGGCCTGAGGAGGGAGCCGTCCGTGCAGCACCATGCACAGGAGAACCCCTGCTCTCCCAGGGGCTCAGGTGCAGCCGGCACCAGACAGCCTGAAGCCCCGCTCTGTGGGTTTCATTCCCGTGAACAGCGCTTCTTTTGGTGACGCGGGCTGGGGATGCGTGGGGGTCTGAGAGCTCTGAAGGGAGAAGCTGCCCTTGGGGGCCTCTAGCCTCCCCTGGTGACTCAGGTGGTAAAGAATCTGCCTGTAATGCAGGAGACGTGGGGTAGATCCCCGGATGGGGAAGATTCCCTGGAGACGAGAGTGGCAACCTGCTCCAGTGTTCCTGCCCGGAGATTTCCATGGACAGAGAGCAGCCTGGCAGGCCACAGGCCAGGGGGTGGCAAGGAGTTGGACATGTCGGAGCGCCTGCACACTTTTCATTGTCACCTCCTCCTGGGGGGCCTCTCAGGGTCACCCAGCAGGGGTCAGGACTGGGGCTGGGCTTGCCACAGGGACACCCGGGATTCCCCTGGGTCCCCAGGGGCTGGCAGCAGGCCGCCGACAGCCAGCCTGGCCCTGCCCAACCCCGGTTACCTCCCGTCTCCTGGATGGGGTTCTGGTGGAGGGGGTGGTTTGCCAAGTCGAGGCTCACCATTGCCAGAGGCTGGGGCTTTCCAGAGAAGCCAGGTATCTAGATTAGCTTATGAGGTCTCTTGATTTCCAAATGATGGCAGTTATTTCAAAAATGTTAATACATCGCCCACATAGACCAAATACCTGCCGTCCAGATTCCGTCTGTGGCTCGGTTTATCGGCTGTGGTCTCCGCGAAGAAGCTGTCGTTCCCGCTGTTCTGTGGGCCAGTGTCTGTGGACGTCGTCAGCCGCAGATCCGCGGACGGGCCCGTGGCTGCTGCCGTTGTCTGTCCTGCCGGCCAGCCCCTCTGGGACGCTGCTGAATTCCACCGCGCGGGCACCGGGGCAGGCAGCGGCCGAGACTGTCCTGCCCGGGCCCCTCCAGGCCGCCATCTCTCCACCGCACCCCTGCGTTCGTGGGGATCGTGCCCCCTCCCGCCTGCTGGCCCCTGGTTGTGTAACGTTTGCTCTTTCAGCTGCAGCACGATACATGGGCACAACTGCCCTGTTCCCAGACCGGGGACACGGGGCCTGGCAGATGTGGGACTGACCACCGCAGAAGCCCACGCCTGCCTCCACGGGCAGCGCCTGGAGCACGCCCACCCAGATTCCGCTTGGGGATGGGCGTCCCGTTCCCACACAGCCAGCCGGGGGAGCGTCCCGTGTGTGCGAGGGTTTTTACTTATGACAGAGGAAACAATAGAAATACACATTCGAGGAGCATGTTGCTGTTCTAATGGAGCTGGGACTGCGCCCGGGGGTCCCGCAGCCTGGTGGGCGGGCACGGGGTGGTTGGGGCTGGTGCTGCCACACCACAGCCACGTGTGGCCCGTGAAGCGGGATCCCTGCTTCTGGATATCCAGGGGTCCGCTGAGGGATGCAGTGCTCGGAGGCGGGAGCCCCCTGGCCGAGTGACCAGCGGCGTTTCGAGACGTCAGGGCATCCTCGGGGCCCAGATGTGACGCAGTCACCCACAGGACGCCCTGGTGAGCTCTGGGACTCCATCCGCCAGCGACAGCTGTCACCCGGCGGCACCCATCCTGTGGACGAGCCGCTGAAGCTCCCTGGGGAGAGGGTCGTCCGAGGCCGCGCGGCCCGCGCTCCTTCCTCTGGCCTCCTGGGCTCCGGGGTCGCTGACCCTGAGGCCGCTCAGCCTGCCTGCGGGTGCCACGGGGAAGCGGGGAGGGCTTGAGGGCCTGTCGTCGTTTCCTGCAGCCTTCGCTGGGATTTGGGGGATCGCTGGAGGACTTGGAGGAAACTGCCAGGTTTGGGGCTCCCCAGGCGGCTCCGTCGTTTAAGAACCTGCCTGCAGTGCAGGAGACGTAAGAGATGAGGGTTCGATTCCTCGGTCGGGAAGACCCCCTGGAGGAGGAAACTGCAACGCACCCCTGCATTCTTGCCTGAGGAGTCCCACGGACAGGGGAGCCCGGTGGGCTGCAGGCCGTGGGGTCTTCACGACTGAAGAGACTCAGCAGACAGCAGGCGCGCCCAGGTGCTGACCAGACTGGCAAGTTCCACTCCCCGGGGGGCACTGGCAGCGCGATGCCAGGCCCCAGCTCGCACCCCCGCCGCCAGCCCAGCGGCCCCCAGGTGGACAGAGACGTTGTTCACGCCTCCCATTTGCAGATGAAGAGACAGGCTCAGGAAGTTTCCAGAACACAGACCTCGTGAGATCTGGGGAGAAACCTTCCAGGCAGAGCGGACTGCACGTGCCCAGGCCCTGGGCTGGACCGGGCCTGGAGTGGACAGGCACGGGATGAGGCCTGTGTGGCTGGCGGGTGGGGGTCACATTGTACGGGGCTCGGGGTCTCCCTGCCCAGGCCGCGGGAAGCTGCTAGAGGACTCAGGCGGGGGTGACATGTGGCCTGGGGCCCCGGGAGTTCTGATGAGCCAGGAATGAAACTCAGAGCCGAGACCAGAGAAGGGCCCAGGGGTTCCTAGCTGCGGACCTCCGGGGAAAAATATTGTGTCCACTCTTCTCGAGGCCCTGGTGGATGGTCACTGTGGCCCTGTGTAGGGAGAGTCTGAGGGGTTTAGGGACCAGTCCGAGGCACCTGCCGTGCCAGCGGCGGACGTCAGGGCATCCTCGGGCCCAGATGTGACGCAGTCACCCACAGGACGCCCTGGTGAGCTCTGGGACTCCATCCGCCAGCGACAGCTGTCACCCGCGGCACCCATCCTGTGGACGAGCCGCTGAAGCTCCCTGGGGAGAGGGTCGTCCGAGGCCGCGCGGCCCGCGCTCCTTCCTCTGGCCTCCTGGGCTCCGGGGTCGCTGACCCTGAGGCCGCTCAGCCTGCCTGCGGGTGCCACGGGGAAGCGGGGAGGGCTTGAGGGCCTGTCGTCGTTTCCTGCAGCCTTCGCTGGGATTTGGGGGATCGCTGGAGGACTTGGAGGAAACTGCCAGGTTTGGGGCTCCCCAGGCGGCTCCGTCGTTTAAGAACCTGCCTGCAGTGCAGGAGACGTAAGAGATGAGGGTTCGATTCCTCGGTCGGGAAGACCCCCTGGAGGAGGAAACTGCAACGCACCCCTGCATTCTTGCCTGAGGAGTCCCACGGACAGGGGAGCCCGGTGGGCTGCAGGCCGTGGGGTCTTCACGACTGAAGAGACTCAGCAGACAGCAGGCGCGCCCAGGTGCTGACCAGACTGGCAAGTTCCACTCCCCGGGGGGCACTGGCAGCGCGATGCCAGGCCCCCAGCTCTCGCACCCCCGCCGCCAGCCCAGCGGCCCCCAGGTGGACAGAGACGTTGTTCACGCCTCCCATTTGCAGATGAAGAGACAGGCTCAGGAAGTTTCCAGAACACAGACCTCGTGAGATCTGGGGAGAAACCTTCCAGGCAGAGCGGACTGCACGTGCCCAGGCCCTGGGCTGGACCGGGCCTGGAGTGGACAGGCACGGGATGAGGCCTGTGTGGCTGGCGGGTGGGGGTCACATTGTACGGGGCTCGGGGTCTCCCTGCCCAGGCCGCGGGAAGCTGCTAGAGGACTCAGGCGGGGGTGACATGTGGCCTGGGGCCCCGGGAGTTCTGATGAGCCAGGAATGAAACTCAGAGCCGAGACCAGAGAAGGGCCCAGGGGTTCCTAGCTGCGGACCTCCCGGGGGAAAAATATTGTGTCCACTCTTCTCGAGGCCCTGGTGGATGGTCACTGTGGCCCTGTGTAGGGAGAGTCTGAGTGGGGGGCGTTTCTCAGGACTTGCCCAGGACCAGAGCTTCTGGGGTCCCGGGGGCTGGTTTCCCAGGCAGTTGGGCCTCTGGTATAGCAGGTGCTCAGCCCTGTCCACCTGGGCCTGGACGCTGTTCCTGGATCCTGGCTCTCAGGCTCTGGGAGGCTACAGGTTACCCGGGTCCCGCAAGGAGGGCCCCCTGGAGCCTCTGCAGGGTGCCCCCAAGCACAGGCCCCCGAGCAGGACAAACCCCAGGCGGCCGTGGTCCATCCCAGGAAGCCTGATGCAAGGAGCTGTTCCCGCCTGGAGAGACCCCAAAGCGGTGGCGGCGGGGCGCCTAAACTAGGGGGCTGAGTGGGGTGGGAGGAGCCCCGAGCCCAGCGTAGGGCTTCAGGAGGGTTCCCATCTACTGAGAGATGAGGCTTGGGGCTTCACGGTGATGTTTCCACCTGGTGTGACCTGAGATGCTGCTGGGGCACCGCCGAAGGGCATGCTGGGTCCCTGCCTGACCCTGGCTGCACCCTGGCTTCGTTCTGGGATCCCCGATTCTCAGGAGGAGAGCGGGGCTCAGGCGAGTGACCGGCGGGGCTCCACAGCCGAGGCCGGAGGCCCCTCAGACGCCAGCGCTCCTCCGCGCGGTGGGCAGAGAGTGGGCTGGGGCTCCTGGGGGCCAGGGGCGGCCGGTGTGGGAGTAACAGGGTGGGGGCTGCCTCTGGGGAGACGGCGGGCGTGCAGAGCGGGGCTCGGGGTGAGGCTGGAGCCCAGGGCTGCTTCTCGGGGCCAGGGAGGGACGGGGCGGCCTGGGTGGAGGCCGGGCCCCTGGGGCAGGTCCCGGAGAAGCCAGCTCGGCCGCAGGCTCTCAGCACACGCCCGCCTGGCTCACGGGGGCGGGGTGGGGGGGACGCCCACGCTGAGAGGGAGACCGTCCCGCCGGGCCCCTGCCGCCCCTCCTCGCCTCTGCCGGGCCTGGAGACGCCGTCCTCAGAAG
The DNA here is from genome assembly GCA_022376925.1 of Tragulus kanchil. Classification (NCBI taxonomy): domain Eukaryota; kingdom Metazoa; phylum Chordata; class Mammalia; order Artiodactyla; family Tragulidae; genus Tragulus; species Tragulus kanchil. The sequence goes on along the minus strand of JAIOJX010000002.1, from coordinate 159,188,693 downwards.
CCTCCAGACGCCCGCCGCCCGGTCCAGGTGGGGCTGGGCCCCCTCTCTGGCCGCGCCAGCCCCCGCTAGCTGGCCGCCGGGGCCGCGGGGCCGCCTTGATTGTGTCGATGGGAGATGATTTTCAAGGTGAAATTTCTAGTCCAGTTGAGTCACTTTCGTTCAAGGCAGCGCACAAAATGTCATCCCCGCCCCGTTTCGCGGGCCGTGTGCTGCTCTCCCGTTGCATTTAAATTTACTCCACTTTCCCTCCCTGACACCTGTTTAAATCAATATCTTCCTCTCCAGGTCGCGGGGAGAATGTGCCCGGCTCTCCACACAGTGCTTCTCAAATCCACTAAAATCAACACAATAATTGAAATATTTTCAAGCTGATTACACCGCAGCCCGAGGCTAGCCTGGTTGCTAAGGGTGAGCTCCGCGGTTGCTAGGGGGAGTAAATCATCTTGCATTATTTGATTTTTGTTATAGATATGAAACCGCTACTCCCGCGATTAAATGTCTCTCAGCCTAACACCTATGGGACCTGGGGAGAGAGAAGAGAAAGGCGCCAACCTTGACCCTGTCAAATAAATATCTCTAACTTTTCCTGTCCTCGGGCCTCCCAGCCAAACCTGTCTGTGGGTTTTTTTTTCTTCCCTTAACCTGACTTTAAATAACAAAGCTGCGGGGACCAGGAGACGAAGAGCGGAGTCTGTTCTGTTAACCGCGTGGACCGCCGTCCTCCCAGCCTGCCGGGCGGCCTCTGGACCCTGGCCGCCGGGCCCGTGCCTCTCCAGACCCCAGCTCAGGCTGGCGCGGCTGGGACTGGGGGACCGAGCACTCCTGCGGGACCTCCTGCGAGAGGGTCGACTGTGTCCCCCGCACCCTGCCCACTTCCGAGCCCCTTCTCCAGCAAACTGGACCCTGACCTCGGCTTCGGCCAGGGCGTCCCCGCTGGCTCAGCGGCGAAGAACCTGCCTGCAGTGCAGGAGACGTGAGTTCAATCCCTGGATCGGGAAGATCCCCGGAGGAGGGCCTGGCACCCCGCTGCAGTGCTCCTGCCTGGAGCACCCCGTGGACGGAGGAGCCTGGCGGGCTACAGTCCACAGGGCAGCACAGAGTCGGACACGATGAAGCGACCTGGGACGCGTGCACCGGCTCCTGGCGTGAGCCCGAGGCCACCAAGTGCCCGCATGTGGGGACCACGGTGAACAGGACCACTCTGCCTCTGCTCCTGGGCAGCACCGGGGGCCCCGGGGGCCGGGGCCCAGGGCCGGTGCACACCTCACCTCTGGAGGCAGCCCTGGGGTGTCCTTAGCTGCCCCCGCACGCCGGCTCTTCCAGGGAGCGTGCCCCCTGCCCTTCCCCAGGCTGTCAGACCCCGCCAGCCTGGCCCAGCCAGGACCCTCGAGAAAGTGGGACTGTCCCTGTCCAGCGGAGGCCGCCCGCCCAGCCCGGAGCGGCGCTGCCCCGAGCTGGCTGTCGGCAGCAGGTGGGCGGACAGGCTGCCTTGCTGGGACCCGGCCAGCTGTTCCTCTGAATGAATCTGAGTAAATTAACAAACAGCACACAGACCTGTCAGCTGAATCGTTCTTGATGCCTCTAAGTGCCCGGCGCCCGGGGCGGAGCCAAGGATCCTGCCGGCGGCCCGCGCCTGCCCCCAGGGGGCCAGATTTGGCTCCCAAAGCGCTCATGCCCTCGGGGATGCCCAGGCCCCAGCTCTGCACGGCAGCACTCTGTGTGACTCAGCGCCCGTTGGCCCAGCACCCCACACACCCCAGGGCCCCCCGAGCCCTGCTCGCCATCCCCGGCTCTTCAGGGCTCAGTCTGGTCACTTTTATTAGAAGCCCTTCCGACCACCGCGGCCACCATCGGGCCGCCCACCCCCCTGCTTCCCACCGGCGCAGGACCCAGGAGCCACGTCCTTTCTCCTGTGTGCTCGGCCTCCACGGTCAGCCTGCTCAGCCCCAGGGGGCCTGCCAGCCGCCATTTCATGGTCGGTGCAGAGGCTGGGGTCGAGCCGGGCCTGCTGGGTCCCCCGGCTCGGGACCGGGGGAGACCCCGACAGCCCTGGGGTGCCCGGGACCACAGCCCAGAGTCGGCATGCCCAGCGCTCCTGCTCCGCCCTGCCCGGTCGCCCTGGACCCCCTGCTTTCGGGGAGGGCCTCGCTTGAGGTCACGTGGTGTTGAGCCGTGAGGGGGCCTGGCGGGCTACAGTCCACAGGGCAGCACAGAGTCGGACACGATGAAGCGACCTGGGACGCGTGCACCGGCTCCTGGCGTGAGCCCGAGGCCACCAAGTGCCCGCATGTGGGGACCACGGTGAACAGGACCACTCTGCCTCTGCTCCTGGGCAGCACCGGGGGCCCCGGGGGCCGGGGCCCAGGGCCGGTGCACACCTCACCTCTGGAGGCAGCCCTGGGGTGTCCTTAGCTGCCCCCGCACGCCGGCTCTTCCAGGGAGCGTGCCCCCTGCCCTTCCCCAGGCTGTCAGACCCCGCCAGCCTGGCCCAGCCAGGACCCTCGAGAAAGTGGGACTGTCCCTGTCCAGCGGAGGCCGCCCGCCCAGCCCGGAGCGGCGCTGCCCCGAGCTGGCTGTCGGCAGCAGGTGGGCGGACAGGCTGCCTTGCTGGGACCCGGCCAGCTGTTCCTCTGAATGAATCTGAGTAAATTAACAAACAGCACACAGACCTGTCAGCTGAATCGTTCTTGATGCCTCTAAGTGCCCGGCGCCCGGGGCGGAGCCAAGGATCCTGCCGGCGGCCCGCGCCTGCCCCCAGGGGGCCAGATTTGGCTCCCAAAGCGCTCATGCCCTCGGGGATGCCCAGGCCCCAGCTCTGCACGGCAGCACTCTGTGTGACTCAGCGCCCGTTGGCCCAGCACCCCACACACCCCAGGGCCCCCCGAGCCCTGCTCGCCATCCCCGGCTCTTCAGGGCTCAGTCTGGTCACTTTTATTAGAAGCCCTTCCGACCACCGCGGCCACCATCGGGCCGCCCACCCCCCTGCTTCCCACCGGCGCAGGACCCAGGAGCCACGTCCTTTCTCCTGTGTGCTCGGCCTCCACGGTCAGCCTGCTCAGCCCCAGGGGGCCTGCCAGCCGCCATTTCATGGTCGGTGCAGAGGCTGGGGTCGAGGCGGGCCTGCTGGGTCACCCGGCTGGAGACCGGGGGAGACCCCGACAGCCCTGGGGTGCCCGGGACCACAGCCCAGAGTCGGCATGCCCAGCGCTCCTGCTCCGCCCTGCCCGGTCGCCCTGGACCCTGCTCGAGCCTCGCTTGAGGTCACGTGGTGTGAGTGACCACACGGCCGGTCGGGGGACAGGCTGGGTTTGGAGGGAAGGGCGCACACGTGAGCTGGACCAGGGTCGGCCTTGGTTGGGCAGCGGGGTCGGTGAAACCACCGGCTGTGGAGATCGAGGCGGGGCCAGGCCAGCCAGACCCTTGGGGTCGACGCAGGGAGGCCCTGGCTGCCCGTGACTCACTTTCTCAGCTAAGCTCAGCAGACCTCTGGACTCACCCCACTTTACGGGTGAAGAAACAGGTTCAGGAAGGTCCACCCACCTGCCCCAGGGCGATCGGGGACGTGGCTGGGGGTGAGGAGCCTTCGCAGCGTCCTAGCTGCGGCTTACGGAGTCCTTCCCCCGGCCTTGGCTGCGGTCAGCAAGTTCCGGAAGGTCTGAGGCCTCAGGAAAGCGCCCGGAGCGGGGCAGGGCAGAGAGACCCCACTGGGAGAAGTGAATCCTGCCTGGGCGCCCAGGTATGGGGGTTACAGCCCCTCCCCCAGCCCGCCGGCGACCCCGAGAGGCACTTCCTGCCCGTCCCCCGGGAGCCGTGGCAGAGCCTGCCCCTGCGGGCACTGGGTGCAGAGCTGGAATCTGCATTCGGGCCCTGGGCGGCTCCCCTCTCCTTCCCTGGGCACCGGGGGTTCCTTGCACCCAGATGTCAAGAGGAACTGGCCGCGTGGGGACCTGGCCTTTGCTGCTCCCTCCCCGGGCGGCAGGCGGCCGGGGCCTCGGGCTCCTCCAGCAGGCGCCCTTGGGCAGAGGCCCCCGTGGCCCCCGACTCCCTGCGGAGGGCAGGGGTGCCCCAAGCCACACGTGGTCGGGCGAGGGCCGGCACGCACTCGGCCTCCGTAAGGGTGCCTGGCTCGGCCTCTGAGGCAGGGCCGAGGTTCTCTGCCCTCCAGGGCCTCTGTCCAAGGTCGCCACACCCTCCTTGTGCTGTGGCCCCTGCCGGGGTGCCCTGTCCCCAGCTCTCAGGCCCGGAACTCCTGCTCATCCGTCAGGGCCCGCCGTGCCACCGCCTTTCCCGAAGCCAGCGGGCCGTGCTTTGCTGACGGTGCCCGCGGCGCCCGGGGCCTGCGCTGCCATTCAGGGCAGGGGCCTCGCCTGACTCACCGCGCGTCCCACTCAGAGCTGGCCAGAGCGGGCTGCGGCGGGCCCTTGCCAGGAGCACCCACGGGTGGGTGCACCCTCTCGGGTTCATCCAGCTCAGCCCTGGCCCAGGATGACCTCTGTACCCCCTGGTCGAGCTGCTCCAGCTGGGAGCGGAGGCTAGCCCACCCGGATGACCCTGGGGTGGGCTGGATGGCGCGCCCCCTGCTGCAGCTGGGGTCGGGGTGTCGGGGGCATAGGTCGGAGAGCACCTGGACGCTGGAAGGAGCCTTCAGGTGAAGCCTCAGCAGGGAGCCCTGACGTCTGCAGACACCGCCATCCGGTGGGGTGAGGTCAGGGGCAGGGGTGTCCTGGAACACCTGAGTCTTGGGGCGCGGGCAAGGCTGAGGACTCCTACGGGGAGGCCCAGGCCCTGGGGCTGAGAGGCGGCCGGGTGAGGGTCAGAGGAAGGCGTGAGACGGCACCGGGCCTGGTCTCCGGGAGGAGCTGGGCCCTGGCCACAAGCAGCCAGTGCGCGTCCGCGGGCTGTGGGTGCCGGGGCGCCCTGTCCCTCCAGCACAGGGGCCCGTCCGGGCCTGGCTCTCTCCTAACCTCGGGGCAGCTGCGGGCCCAGGGCCCTGGCTCCCGCCCACCCGGCCTCCGTTGCCTCCAGTGCCGGCATCCGCAGCCCCACCACGGACGTGTTTTCCAGACCCTTGCAGCCACCCGGACTCCGGCCCCGGGGGAACGGCTCCCAGGGCACCCCAGGCCCCCAGGGAGCCCCTCCTGTTTACCAGGCGGCCACCTCCCGCCCCACCAGGCCGCCGGGACCCTCCTCAGCTGATCGGCGGAGCCATCTGCCGCCCGAGCGCGGGTCTCTGGTAGAAGCCTCGGCGACAAGCTGGGGATGTCAGCGCAGTTATCAGCGGCAAGCAACATCTGCCCCTCTGCCATCGACAGCCAGGCCGGTTAGGCGTCCCCTCCTCCCTTTAGAGCAGACAACAGCTCCCTGTATTATATTTTCTCACTCAATTAGCACTATCATCCTGCTGAAATAGAGGCCAATTTACCTATAATGACATCATTGTTAGGGAGGTGCGGGCGGGCGGCCGGGCGGCGGAGACAGGGCCGTCTCTCCACTAACCCTGCCGGGCCGGCCGGCCGGGCGGGAAGGCGCGGGGCGCCCGGGCGGCCTATCGGCGGCCACCCCGTCACCTCCGACCACAGACATTGTTTCCGACAGTTCTCAGGAGCAGTGTGGCGGAAAATTGAGTCCAGATTCATTAGGTGTTTCCGTGTGCCGCTCAAGTCAGTTAAATTGATACATTTCCTAACGAAATTGAAGTGCTTTGTGCTGCCAGCGGAAAGCCGGGTGACCGGCCTCGGCCCGCTGAGCAGCGGAACCTCAGCAGGGAGCCCTGACGTCTGCAGACACCGCCATCCGGTGGGGTGAGGTCAGGGGCAGGGGTGTCCTGGAACACCTGAGTCTTGGGGCGCGGGCAAGGCTGAGGACTCCTACGGGGAGGCCCAGGCCCTGGGGCTGAGAGGCGGCCGGGTGAGGGTCAGAGGAAGGCGTGAGACGGCACCGGGCCTGGTCTCCGGGAGGAGCTGGGCCCTGGCCACAAGCAGCCAGTGCGCGTCCGCGGGCTGTGGGTGCCGGGGCGCCCTGTCCCTCCAGCACAGGGGCCCGTCCGGGCCTGGCTCTCTCCTAACCTCGGGGCAGCTGCGGGCCCAGGGCCCTGGCTCCCGCCCACCCGGCCTCCGTTGCCTCCAGTGCCGGCATCCGCAGCCCCACCACGGACGTGTTTTCCAGACCCTTGCAGCCACCCGGACTCCGGCCCCGGGGGAACGGCTCCCAGGGCACCCCAGGCCCCCAGGGAGCCCCTCCTGTTTACCAGGCGGCCACCTCCCGCCCCACCAGGCCGCCGGGACCCTCCTCAGCTGATCGGCGGAGCCATCTGCCGCCCGAGCGGCGGGTCTCTGGTAGAAGCCTCGGCGACAAGCTGGGGATGTCAGCGCAGTTATCAGCGGCAAGCAACATCTGCCCCTCTGCCATCGACAGCCAGGCCGGTTAGGCGTCCCCTCCTCCCTTTAGAGCAGACAACAGCTCCCTGTATTATATTTTCTCACTCAATTAGCACTATCATCCTGCTGAAATAGAGGCCAATTTACCTATAATGACATCATTGTTAGGGAGGTGCGGGCGGGGCGGCCGGGCGGCGGAGACAGGGCCGTCTCTCTCCACTAACCCTGCCGGGCCGGCCGGCCGGGCGGGAAGGCGCGGGGCGCCCGGGCGGCCTATCGGCGGCCACCCCGTCACCTCCGACCACAGACATTGTTTCCGACAGTTCTCAGGAGCAGTGTGGCGGAAAATTGAGTCCAGATTCATTAGGTTTTTCAGTGTGCCGCTCAAGTCAGTTAAATTGATACATTTCCTAACGAAATTGAAGTGCTTTGTGCTGCCAGCGGAAAGCCGGGTGACCGGCCTCGGCCCGCTGAGCAGCGGAACGAGCTGACGGATCCATTAGGCCGCTGGGGCGCCGGCCCCCTCTCCCTCTGCTCCAGGCCCGCGCTGTAAATCTCCGCCAATTTCGGGCCTAATCATCATTATAAACCCTTCCCCTGTCCGCTCCCTCGCCTGCCCATCCGCCTCTCACACACAAAACAGCCCACGGTGTGCTAATCGGCCTGGCCTGTGGGGTCAGCGTCCCCACTGCTCGCTGGGGCTTGGCGGGCCGGGGACCCTAGGTGTGGGGGCTCCAGGCCGGAGGCGGGGTGGGCTTGAGACACGGCAGCGCGGCTCAGGAGTGGACGGTGTGCCCATTCGACAGGTGGGGAAGCCGAGGGCAGGTAGTGCAAACCCACGATGTCAGGGCTCAAGGGACCCTGGACACCTTTGTCTCCAACTAGACTGTTGCTTTTCTTAATGGAAGTCCACACGGAAAGTCCACGAGTATTCTGGGATCGGCGTGATTGGTTTTTACGAAGTTGCTTTTGCACCCACAGAGCCCCCCTAGATGTTGGGAAGGACATTCAATTCCCCCTCCCACTCAGGCCACCTTGGCCGGGTGACTGCTGCTCTGATTGCATCGGCTTGATTTTGCCAGATTTCAAGCTTGTATAAAGTATCCTTTGCGGGCGGGTCTGGGTTTTGGGGTCCAATTCGCCTGCACTCACTTCTTCTTTGCTGTGTAGTATTCCGCTTTGCGAGGTTCCACTTTCCACTATCGGCAGCGGCCTCGGGCTGCGTAAGTTGATCTCTCTCCTCAACGTGTCCCTCACGTGGCTTTGGTGCCCTGAGCGCGCGTCTCTCGAGTCTTCCTATGGCAGCCCATGCCCCCGTGCCCCCGACCCACCTCTCGCTCACAGAGCCACAGAGTGAGATTTGGAAAAGCGGCTGGGGGGCGTCCTTCCCCGCTCCCCTTCGCCTCCCTCCCCTTCTCCCCTGACTCCTCTCCCTCCCTTCCCCTCCCCCAATCCCGTCCCCCGCCCAGAGGGAAGGCAGCCTGGTGATGCCAGGGCTCCTGTGAGAAGGGTGTTCAGATGAGGCCGGGTGACCGCCCGCGCTGCCAGAGAGCGGGACCAGGGTTCCCATTTTCAAACCGGGGCGCCCCCAAACCGACGGGTAAGCGGGGCTGTGCTGCACTCTGCCTGGTTGGCACTGGTTTTGTTGCACCAGACGAGGAGGAAAGGGAAGACTCCAGGGCGGCCTGGACCCTCAGCCCGCAGAGGCAGCCAGCACGCGGCCTGTCCGGCTCCTGGCTCCGCACCACCGGCCTCCGCTTGGCCGGGGCTGAGGCCGGGCAGGAATGAGGCTGTGACGGGCACGTCCGTTCAGAGCACAGGGCACCCGGGAGCCAGCTCCAGGGCACAAACAGGGACAGTCCAAGCGTCACATCAGTAACAAGGTTACAACCCATGGAGGTGGAGGGAACTAGCAACCATGTGTCCACAGCGACGGGGACTAAGAGATAATCACCTGGGGAGGGGGGAGGAGGGGCTTGAAAGGGACCACTGGTCAACCACCACGCCCATCACCGGTTCCGGCAGGAGCCAGCGATGGGTGTTACCGAGGAGGGTGAGGCCAGACGGGCGTGTGATTTTAAAGTATCTCCCCAGCAGATCTTGCTCTCTGCACACGGGGAGCCGGGGCGCATGGTTTCACGGCGGGAAGCCTGGCTGATCACAGGGAGCCCCAGCCACGCCAGAGAAGGGCCCTGGGTGCCCGTGCGTGAGACCATGTCCCCTGGCGCCACTCCGGCCAGAGCGCCCGTCCTCGGCAGTCTAGGCACCCGGGAGCTCCGTCCACCCCAAATGGAGCGGCGGCGTGGGGAACACCAGGCCTGCCGTCTCCCCGGGTCTGCAGTCATGGATGTCAAGGCGAAGCCGGGAGATGGGGCTCGGCCGGCCGGATGCAGCCGGGCCTGTGACCAGGCCCTCTGCTCTGAGGACGCCAGATGCAGCCCGCCTCTTCTGGGCAAAGTGCGTGTGGGGTTCCTTGTTGGATTCTTGTAACTTCCCTCTCAATTTGAAATTCTTCCCAAATAAAAATGTTAAAGGTAAAAAGCTATAGGGCTTCCCTGGTAGCCCAGTGGGTAAAGAGTCTGCCTTGCAGTGCAAGGGGCACTGGTTCGATCCCTGGAAGCCCAGGAAGATCCCACGTGCCACAGAGCGGCTGGACTGGTGTGTCCAATTATGAGCCAGCGCTCTGGAGCACATGCGCTCAGAGCTGGTGCTCTGCAACAAGAGGCTACTGCAATGGGAGGCCCCCACAGGCTGAATAATAAAGAAGGATGAAAAGTAAACAAATAAGCAATCAATTTAAAAGAGACCAAAATTAAAAAAACAAAAGCTATAGAAAACATGTTGCTCAGTTGAAAGAAGGCCGATGCAAGAGGCCACAAGTACGTGATTCCGTTGGTGTGAAATGTCAGGACAGGCAAACCCACAGAGAGAGACGGCAGCTTGGGGGTGCCGGGCTGGGGCGCCGGGCGGGGGCCAGAGTGACGGCTAATGGGCAGCAGGCGCCCTTTCGGGTGACGAAGGTGGGTTTGCACTGGACGGGGGGTGGCCGCCCAGCCCTGTGAATGTTCTGGATGGTGTGGACTGGTTCACTTTAAACCTGGGTTTTATGTGAATCAGAATCAAACCTGCAGGACGGTGAGAACTCACAGCCCCCTTGCCCCTCCCTCCTGGTTTAGAGGCGCCAGGACGCTCGGACCCGGCCCTGCCCACTGACCCTTCCCCCTTGATTCGGCCTCCGTCACCGCAGCGGTCAGCTCTGTGCTTCTCTGGACCACCTCGTGCTCACCAAGGGCCCGTCGTGGACCCTGGGCTGTGTGTCCACCCTCGGCGGCTGTGGACCTTGCACGTGGTTTTGTGTGTGCACCTGCTGGCAGCGACGGGACTAACGTTTCAGATGCGTCCCGTGCGGAGAGGCGGAGCCCCGCCTCCGCTTCCGGCTCGCGTGGCCGAGCCCTGTCCTCGGCTTGGCGGCCCCCTCCCGTCCAGACAGAAAGGCCGCCCCACCCCGCGCCCCCGGGGCTGCTCTGGGCCGAGGGCTGGGGGCTCCGGAGGGTCGTCCGGGCTGCGGTCCCACGGGCGTGGAGCACCCCAGGGAGCGCCTTCCTGGGCCCGGGCAGCACCTTGGTGGTGGTGTGGCGTCACCCTCAGCCTGGCCTCACGGGGCCCCACAGGCACGGCTGCTGTGCTTGGGGCGTCCTGGGGGCAGCCTGGGAGTGCAGTGGGGAGCAGAGGCCTGGCCCGGCCACCCTTTGACCTTCTCTCTGCACTGGAAGGTTGTGGCCATCTGCGGAGTGTCCCCACCTTCCAGCCTCGACCAGCCCAGGCGGAGCTCAGCCGGGGGTGGTAGGGGAGGGCCCGGGCACCTGCTGGCCCGTGTGACGCTGTCTGGACGCGGTCCCACACCCAGGCCTGGTCAGAGTGGCCCCTGGACACCCTCCTGCCAGGGCCGCCTCGAGCTGCGCAGGGGTGGCTCTGGGAAGGGGGTCCCTGGGCCGGGGGTCAGGCCTCGGGTGAGTCCCTCACCTGCTGCAGGCCCATTCCTCCGGTCAAGGCTTGTGGCTGGACGCAGAGGCCGGGGGGCTGGGGAGGGCAGCCCAGGGCCCCTGTGGGTGGACAGTCATGGGGCTCCCTTGTGATGAGCTGGAAACCTGGCAGGTCTGGCCATGTCCATGAGCCCCAAGCCCGCCTGGGCGGCGGGTGGGCAGAGGTGCTCCTGAGACTGCTGGGCTCTGCCCCCACCCGGGAGGCATGTAGCCCTAAACACGCGGGAGCTGAGGGTCAGGGTGTGGGGTGAGGCAGCCCAGGAGAGGGCTCTGGACGGGGGTCGGGTCGCAGAGGGGATGCACTCGGGCAACAGGGGGCCCCGCGGGAGGAGAGCTGGTGGGAAGGCTCCGAGGCGGGAGACTGGGGTGGGGTCCGGCTGCAGCGACGCGCATGGTCCCAGGAAGGCGGAGCGGTGGCCGGGGACCCCCATGGGCTTGGGGCCCCATTCAGGACCGGCCATGTCTCTGCGGGGTCAGGGAGCGACCTGGTCAGCTCTGCTCCAGGGGGTCCGGGTCCCCAGAGACAGGCTGGAGACGTGCCGCGGGGGTCCTGGCTGGGGGTCTGGGCTGTTGTGGGGGAGTGGGTTTTTCTGGGCCGGCGGCTCTGGCCGGCCTGACCGGAGGATCCATTAGACCGTCAGCACGCCCGCGGCCCGGCCCCACCTGGGGCCGCAGAGAGGCCCAGATGAAAATTTACAGTGTTGAGGAGAGAGCCTTCGCTCGGGGTTCCGGCTGGCCGGGGCGAGAGGACAATATTTCCATCGAAGGGAAGTGCAGGAGCTCTTAACAGATCAATGGCCGCCTTTGGTCAATAAACCCTGAAGCTCGTGTGGGAGCCCCAGTCCCCGCCTGCCGCCTCCTTCTCGAGGGTGGGGGTCCCACCGAGGAGGCAGGGGCTGTGGCGGGCGTGGTGGGGGTGGCAGGGGCCCACGAGCTGCTTTCTTCTCTGGGCCAGGTGAGGGGGAAGGGGGGTGGTTTGTCCCAAGAGCGGACAGCGTGGGTGTCAGGTGTCTGAGTGTCGTGACCCAGGGGTCCCCACGGTCCTGAGCCTCAGGTGGCACCTCTGTCTGGTGGACCCCAAGGCATCCTGGAGAACTCCTGAGAAGTGGGGGGGGACACGGGACGCTGGGCGTCTGCAAACTGTAGAGCCCCGTGCAGGAGCACGAGTGTGAGGCCGGCTGGCGGCTCTGCCCAGACGGAGGCCCTCCGCCCGGTGCTCGCTGGGACAGAGCGGAGGGCTGCCTGCCCAGCCGGCCTCGGGGGACGCCACGCGGCCGGGACACGGCGCTCAGACTCTGCTTTCCATCTGGTGCGCCTTGTCTCTCTCCAGACACCCCCGCCTCCTGTGGCCCCGCCCCCACCGCCCAGGAGGGGCCCGCACGGTGCCCGCGCCATGGTGGACGCTCGCCTGGGGACCGGCCCACGGCCCTACTCGTACATCCAGGGCCGCGCTGCCACCCACAGGCCCCAGAGGCACAAGGAGGGGGTCTGTGCATGCAGGGACTCTCACCCCAGTGGGAGGGTCCCCAGGGGGCCTGGCCACCACGGCTGGGTGGGCCTAGGCATGGAGGGGCTCGATCCCAGGCTGCAGAGAGGTAGAGGGCAGAGGCGGGCAGGCTCCTTCAGCTGGTCCACGCAGGCCCCTCCCGGGGCGTCTTGCAGGCCAGCGGCCCTCGTTCCGTGGTACTCCTGAGGTCCGTGAGCCGTCGAGATGGGGGCTGTACTGAATTCTCCGTGCTCCCCACGAGGCCCCTGGAAGAGGGTCTCTGTGCTGGTGAAGCCATCTGGCTCCCAGGAGGGGCTGTGGAGGGGCCCTCCCCCGGGACCCCTGCCGTCCACAGCTCAAGCCTCACCCTCGACAGGTGGACGCAGAAGCTGGTGCTCAGAGAGGGGAGGGAAGAGCTCAGGCGCATGCGGCACGTTGGAGGCTCTGGTTCTTAGCTCCCACTTTATCTCCATTTCACAGACAAGAAAACAGAGGCTCCCAAGCCCGGGCCAGGCCTTGGGGCCGTGAGTGCCTCCCAGGGCCTGCAAGCCCGCCTGCCAGACCAGGACAGGCCCGGCCCAGGGAGCCTGGGCGCCTGGAAACCAGAGAAGCCAGACAGCTTGCCTGCTGTTGTCCCGGAGACACGAGGGGGGCTGCCTCCTCATCTCGGCGCCAGGCCCTCGCCGGCCCCTCGGCACCCGCCTCCAGCCTGACACGGCTCCGGGAACTAAACAGGGCAGCTGCGGAGGCTCCACGGAGCCCACCCTGCACCAGCCGGGTAAGCAAGCGAGGATCCTGCCGGCACAGCCCCGAGACCCGAGTGTTGGCTCCGCCTGCAAGAGGGGCACCCAGGACCTCCCCGGGCGCCTGCGCCCCAGAGCCGGGCGGGACCCTCCCCCGCCCGTCCCTGCAGAGGCTGTGGGCTCCAGCCTGGGAGGCAGGGCCCAGGCAGCTCCCCCTCCAGAGCGGATGCCCAGCGCCCAGGGATGTCCTCCGGCCAGATGAGCCGTGGCTGCGCTCCAGAAGACACGAAACCCAGAGACTGGCAGAGCGGAGGGCGAGGCCGGGATCCTCCCTCAGCTTCCGTCCAGTCAGCCCCGATGGGGCCCTAACGCTCCTGACACTGGGACGTCCGCCCGGACGCGGCCCTTCCGTGGGCTCCTCAGTCCCCACCAGCGCCGTCCGCCCCTCCAGCCGCGAAGATGTCTTTCCCTATCAAAACGGGCAATAAAGGCAGCGAGGCCCATTTCTTTTTTCTATTTTGAATTCTGTTAACTGACAATTTAACCTAAAATCCTCTGTATTTCCAGCCTGTACAGCTGTAAATAGAGACTGACAGTTTATTTTCACGTCCCGGCTGGCGGGGGCGGCGCGGGGGAGCCCATTTGAAATAAATACTTGCGGGTCCCTGACAGACTCCAGACGGGCCGTCGACGCCGCCTGGCAATCTCCGGGACCTGTCACACTCTGTGATCCGTCTTTTTACAAACACAAACGCTGCTGATTTCTTATCAAATGTAAAACCGGCCCAGCTCTTTCTTAAATGGTTACCACGAGCATGAAATTGACATTGTGAATCACAGGCGACACCGGCCTGTCCGCGCGGTAATTGATCGGTGCTTAGGGCCGGGCCGCCCCGCCCGCGCGCCCGCGGAGCCCGGCCCTGCCCGCGTCTGCGGCGGCGGCGGCGAGAGAGCCCCAAGACCAGGCCGCCCAGCCGCGCCCGCGCCGCCTCCCCCCTCCGCGATCCTCCCAGGTGTCAATTCCAATTTCCACGGCTTCATCATTACGCACATCAAGCGGCTGTAATTGGCTGCTACAGAAATTTATCCTCCGAAAGGAGGGCGGGGCCCGCGGAGGAGGGAGCGCGGTGGACGGGAGACGGCGGCGTAATGAGATTTTGGAAGACGCGGTGCCACCCCTGAGCTTGGCAGGGAGAGGAGAGGCGGGCGGGCGCGCGCGCTCGCGCTGGCTGGCAGGTCGCCGCTGGAAACCGCGTCTGGCCGCGCCTGGGCGTCGCGCAGCAGTCGCAGAGGCACAGTCGTCACGGCGACGGCGGGCCGGCCCCTGCCTGGTGGCCCGCCGCACGCCCGGGTGGCGGCGGCTGTCCTGTGGGAGGGGAAACTGAGGCTGGAGGGCAGGGGCGGCCGGGGCCCCAGAGCACTGGGCCTCCGCCTTCAGAGGCTCCGCCTCCGGACACCACGCGGGGCCCCTCCGTCGCGCCGTGACCCCGACAGGGCGTCTGCATCCTGCCGGCCGCCCCCACCCCCGAGGCTGCTGCCTTTTGTCCAGCAGGGACCGACCGCCCACGCCCCGGGCTGCCCGTGAGATCTGAGTGGGTTTTGCAGGCCATGGATTTTCTGGGGTCTCCTGGGGAGAGAGTCAATCTGTGAAGAGACAGAGCAGAGGCCCTGCGGGGTCCCCCTGCTGCCGCTCCAGGGCTGGCTGCTCAGAGCCTGGCAGCCCCCTTCTCTGCCTCTGCCAGCCCCCCGGATCTGCCCAGCCTCCACTAGGCCTGCCCTGACCCCCGGGACCAGGCATCCCCAGGACGGGGCGGGGCGGCGCTCCCTCCTCTGGGCCACCCGCGGTCCAGCAGCTCCCTGGGCGGAGGCAGTTATGTCTCTGTTCTTCCGTTTGGGTTTTGAGGCTGATGAAACAATGATGCTACTTTACACGCGCCGGGATCCTGCCTGGCGGTAGGCTTCCTGGACCGCGGCTGCTGGGCAGCCGGCCTCCCGCAGCCCTGCCTCCCTCCAGACTCCCACTGGCGCTCTCCGCGGCGGGACGCAGCACCTGCTTTCTGGATGGAAAAACGGACACCAACAGCCACACGGGGTTCCCGGTTGAGCCCGTGGCTGAGAGGTTCAGGCTGCGCCCCCTCCATGGACCCACAGGCCTGCAGAGGCTGGCTGAAGCGCCTCAGGAAATCCGTTGTGTGCCACCACATCCGGGAGCTTCTCAGGCCTCCTGGATGGGAGAGCCGTGTCCCTCTGGCCGCCCGGCTGACCTTCTCCATGTGGGTGCTGCTCTGGGTGCGCGGCCGTGGAGTGTGTTTTCCCTTTTCCCCTGGCCCCTGGGAAGGTCCGCGTCAAACCACAGTCTGTTTTGAGCTGTGCGGCACCATGGCACGCGCTTCCGAACCCTGACCCCACCTCTAGTTTTGTTCCGTATTCACTGGCTTGGGTGTCCCCTTGTTCTTTGTGCTTCAACTCCTTCCCGAACGGCGTGGCTCTGGTTCAGTGCGGGGAGTGGATGTGGGACTGCGGGGCCTCCATGAGACCCCCTTGCTAAATTCTCCCCCAGGGACTGTGTGGGACCCATGGGGGGCTGCCGCCAGGGCAGCTGCTTTGACAGGAGGGATGCCTGGTGTGACTGGTGATGGCAGGGGACCCATTCTGTGGTTTGACTTGAGGCAGCTTCCAGGCGAACCACAGAGAAACAGGAGGGTGACTGAGCCGTCCGTGGTGGAAGACGGCCTCTGGAGTGCCGGGTGAGAAGGGCTCGGTGGTCCTGTCTGGAGAGAGGGATGGGCTTGCCTCGTGCCGTCCGCCTGCCCGCCGCCACGTGGGGCTGCTGGTTGCACTCCGCTGCTGCTGGGCTCGCCGGCCACCCCTCTCCAGCCCCAGCCTTCCCTTCCTCCTTCAGCCAATGGTCCTCGGGCGCTGCCGGTCCTGTCCGAGGGGCTGGGACAGCCTCGTCTGCTGGGGTTCTGCTGTGGGCCCTAAAGGCTGCGCCGGAGTAGGGCCCCCGTGGTGGGGTGAGACGTCACCCTGAGCCGTGCAAGTGGGACAGAAGTGGCCTCGGGGGCCCGGGAGGTCCACGGGGAGGAGGCACAGCCTGGGGGCGCCCCAGGACTTTTGTCCTAAAAGGAATGGGATGCGCCGGTGGGGGAGGAGGAGCCGGGCTGGGGCCTGGGGAGGGGGTGGGCCTCCTGGAGCCTCAGGAATGAGTCCTGGGACCAGGACCCCAGCGCCCCCCTACTCCGGGAGAGCCGCCCCGAGCTCGGACGACACCGCCCGGCCTCAGCATCCACTGGAAGGCCGAGGCCGCCGGGTCTGCCCCGGCCCCGGGGCGGGGGCTCTGCCAGGGTGCCTGCGTCAGGGCGGCTCAGACGGGCAGGACACGCACGTCCTCGCCTGAGGCTCTCTGGACACGGCAGCCCTGGGAGGAGGGTTTCCTGCTCCGGCTGAGAGCAGAGGTGTCATAAACCTGAGCCCAGGGAGGAACACGGGTGGGGCAGCCTTTCCCGCGAGCTCAGCCAGCCCCGGGGGAGAGGCTCCTAGGGTCCCCGCGTCCCCCAGGGCCTCTGCCCGTCCCCAGGGACCCAGAACAGCGGTGGACGCGCAGGTCTCGGCAGAGCGCGCCGGCCTGGCCTGAAGGCGGCCCCAGCCCGGCCGCCGGTCGGGGGGAGGTCAGCGAGGGGGGCGCCGGCCTGCAGGGCGAGCGCCTTCAGCCGAGGGGGACTGCGGGCCCGTGGACGGCGGGCCCGGGGCCAGGCAGACCCGGACGTGCCGATGCTGGTGGCCGGGCTCTCCCTGGCTGCCCCCTCTTCCCTCCCCGATGCGGCGGCGTGGCTGAGGCCACGCGGACCCTCCCTGCGTTCGGAGGCTGGGGTCCAGCACGTGACTGACCTTGGCCGCCTGCTCTGCCCCTGCCCTTCGGCCGCCCCTCTTCCTGGCGAGGCTGCCCGGCGAGGCCCTGGGACGCCCAGACACTCTGCCCCGGGGTTGGTGGGCCACCTCAGGCCCAGACCCGGGGGTGGCGGGGTCCCTGGACGGGACTGGGCCAGGCCCAGCCTCGCCTCGCTGTGGAGCCTCCCTGGGCCAGGCTGACGTCTCTGAATGAGTGGGGAAGGGAGGGGGAAAGCCAAAACTTTAAGGTATATGAACTGTGAAATTAAACCGAAATACTCAAATAAGGAATCTCAGAACAACATAAGCAAAGATGTTTACCAGGGCTTGAAGTTAAATACAGATTTTTTTCATAAACCCAAACACAAATGCAATAAAGTTCTGTGGAATGTTAAATATAATTTACAGCGGAAAGAATGTTCCTTGCCGTCATAAACCTGCATGCTCAGTGTCACCGTCCGGGCGCCGGCGAGCGGAGCTCCACGGCCCCCACGCTGGCCGGGCAAGGAGCCGCCGGGCCCGCGGACCCCAGGGGCAGCGGGTGCCCCCTGCAGGCTCAGCCAGCACCCCATTCCCGAGGCGGGGCCGGTCGGGAGCTGGCCGTCCCTGCTAATTTGCCCTGTGCTCGGGCACTGCCGTAAAGCTCAGGTCAGGCGGAGCCCAGCGAAGGAAGCCTCTCAGACAGAAAAGCCGGCACCTGAGGGGCCACCCAGGTGCTGACCAGTTCCCGGCCCCACCTGGTCTCGGTCCTGGGGTCCCTCCACCAGTGCAGGCAGAGGCAGTGCAGGCCTGGAGAGTCCCCGCCCAGAGAGGCTTGCCCCGCCGGGGGACGGGGGCCGAGACCTCCAGCTGCCTTTGACTGGCCTCTCAACTCGCAGCACGGGAAGATAGTCATTTACACTGTAGCGCGAATGAGCTGTTATTGTGCCCCCGACCCAAGACCCTAACCTTCTCTCTGGCTGTGGCGTCTTTGTTGACCAGGGAAATCCATTGGCATAGAAAAGCTTGGCGCAGAGCAGCTGCCCAGAGTCACACCTGATTTCAGGTGAGTTCTGATTTGGACGCTTCTCCTGGGCCTCTGGGGAGAGCCGCTGCGCTCAGAGGTCGTGACGGAGGGAAACGCATCCAAGAGCAGCAGCCCCGCCGCCGGGTGGGTGTACGCAGGCGTTTGTCCAGGAGGGTGCTTGTGTGACGTGTGTGAACAGGACCCGAGTGCGTCCGTGCGTCGGTGTGAATGCGAGTGCACCTGTGTGTCCCTTGCGGGTAGCAGGGGTCAGTGGGTGCCCGGGGCGGCCGTGGCCCCTCTTCCTGGACCCATGGGGTCGTCCTTGCCCAGGCAGGCCGCCCCGGAGGGTGTGGGCTGGAGGGGACCCCCAGCGCCTTGCACCCAGGGTGCTGGCTCCCCCCAGCACGCCCCGCCCTCTGCCAGCCCTCTGCTGAGCAGGAGCCTCTGTGTGAGCTGGGGGTGTGGGGTGCAGGGTGCACGACCCCTGCCCCGGGGGTCAGCTCCGTGTGAAAGGAGGCCCGCCCCTCCCTCTAGGCCAGCCTTGGCCTTGGATCTTGGGCACAACAGCTGAGGCTTGTGGGCCAGGCGGGCTGCCCTAGCCTGGATGGGAAGGTGGGCCAGGACCGTGGGGAGGGTCCGCAGCTGTCAGCAGCACCCGGCACGGGGACCCAGCCCCAGGTCCCGCTGGGTGCCCCTTGGGTGGGTTCCGAGGAGACGGCCGGTTCCCGTCCAGAGGGGCCAGGCCGCGTGCCCTCAGCATCTCCTCCAGCCCCCCTTGGGGGAGGGGCGTCCAGAGCCAGGACCCCAGACAGGCTGCCCGCCCCTGACCCGTGCCCCCGCCACCCCAGTCCGCCTCCAAGTGCACACAGGTGGGCGTCCCCCGCCCACTCACCAAGCCTCTGCCGCATGCCCACTGCCTCCCAGGCCCCGAGCTAGCGGGGGCTGGGACCCCAGGACCAGATGTGGCCCCTGCCCTCTGGGGCCCGGGTCTCAGAGGTGGGACAGAAGTGACGGTCACAGTTGTGTGGCCAATCGATTTCTGGCCTCATCAGCCAGGCCCTGGGGAGGGGCTGGGCCCACGATGGGCCACCTGGGTCCCCAGGCTTTGGGGGGTCTCTGGGGCAGCTTCGTCAGGGTCCACGGAATCCAGGCCCAGGGCAGCCGCCCCTCGGGCACCCTGCTTCCCGCTGGCTCTGCCCGGGCAGTGCCCCGTCTGCCCACGAGCCACCTGGTCAGGCCTGTGTTTGGGGGAGGCGCTGGCATTTCTCTGGATCTCGGATCTCGGCCTCTCTAATTCATGTGCTGCCTACAGGGAGTGTTTTCTTTAAAAACAGGATGGATGTGAGAATAACAACAATGCCCCAAAACCACACTTAAGGGGTGGGTCGGCTGGCTCGTTAGCACTGAATAATCAAGCTGCAAGCTCGCTGGGAAACAAAAATAAACAGCCCACCCCGGGAACTGGGGGTGGGGGTTTCCACACGCAGCTCCCCCATACCTGGGTCCCGGACCCCGGAGGGCAGTCGGGGGCTCCCGGCCAGCAGGGCCCAGGCATCCAGGAGGAGACGGCCTTCCTCTGCCGCCTTGGCCAGGTACCCACCCTGGGAAAGGTCACTTGGAGGTGGAGCTCCCGATGGGGACAGAGCCGGTCAGGCCTCCCAGCCCCTCCAAGGGACGCGATCCTCTGTGGTAACCGGAGCCCCGCTCGGGAATTCAAGCTTGCCTCCCCGCGCCATCCTCCGCGAAGATGGACAACAGCTGGGCATCTCTCTTTTTCCAATAAATCCCATCCGACTGAGCCGCCGGGGAGGACCGGCCAGCTCAGCCGTCCAGCTGGAGGGGAAGGGCCAGGTCTCGCCCTCATCCCCGGGCTTTGAAATCGGAAGGGGAGACCGAGGGGGGCAGACGCCCCACTCCCCACCGCCTCTGTAAGGGTGCTGGGGCGCACGGTGCCGCGGGAAGGCCCGGGGTGGGGAGGCCGCCACTCCTTTGTGTAGCCAAGTTCCAGGCGCATTGTGTGCCGGGCCGAACTTTAGCTCACAATTTGGGATTAGAGCAAATCCGCGTATTTTTCTGCATGCCTGCCCGCTCCCGGGCGCCCAGAGCCTGCTGGGTAACTGCCTATTATCCGCCGGTTCCACTCCAGTGCCCTCCCCAATAAAACTTTTCATATCCTTATAAACGAACTCGATTGCCGTGTTATAAACATTTACACTGTGCTAACAGATCATCTCCGCACATCAGAATTGGCTAAATTCCCTTTTCCAGATGAATATATTGAAGGAGATTAGAGATATGATAGCTTTTCAGATTGCTGAACCCAGAGAAATTAGTTTAGTGAGCATTTACAGAGGCTAAATTGGAACCATTAAATAGTGGATTAAATTGATGGCACTTTCATTGTCTGTCCTTCGGTACCGCTGTAAAATCAATTAGCCGTCACCAGCCCATTCTCCATATAGCGAGATTGTCGTCCTCCCTGGAAGCTGATGCAAAACCTCCCAGCGGTGGCGAGGGGTGTGAAAGCACACCTATTAGGTGGCGTGGCATGAAATCGCGTCAGGAGCCCGGGCTGCCCAGGGAGGGCGCTGCCCACCGCCCGGCCTCCCCGCGGCCCCAGCCTCTGCCAGGCTGTGCGTGGGAGGGGGTGGGGGGGAGTGGCTGTGCCTCTGGGGGCGATGGGACAGGAGGGGGTGCCTGCAGGCATGGCTGGGGGTCTGCGAGTCAGGCTGAAGGTGGACGCGTCTGCAGGAAGCTGCGGTCTGGGCCGGCGGCAGGTGAGGAAGCTGTGGGGGACGGGAGGCTGCGGGGGGCTGCCTGGAGGTGGCTCTGGGGCTCCGCCTCGGCGTGTGGCTCTTGGGAGCCCTTGCTGCGTCACGGCCACCGCCGAGCGCAGATCCCGCGACCTTCCCCGCAGCCCCGAGCGGCGAGCGGGAGGGCAGCTGCTGCTCTCGTCCCCGTTTCCCGGAGGAGGAGACTGAGTCTCCGCTGGTCGAGCAGCGGGCCAGTGGTGCGCAGCCCGCCCCCCGCACGCACGGCAGCCTGGAGGGGCCGTCCCGGGCGGAGACCCTCGGGCTGTGCCCAGTTCCGGAAGGAGAGCAGGGCCCCGCTCAGGGCCGGGTGGCCCTTCGGGCAGAGAAGCACATCGGGGGACGAGCGGACAGTCCACGTGAGCACTGGGGTGCAGTGGGTAAGCAGGAAGGGCCCAGGCCCGGGCACCTGGGGAAGGGGTGGGGCAGGGAGCGCCCCAACTTGGGCCAGCACCCCATGTCCCTGCAGGGTCTGAGTGATCAGCACCGGAACCCAGGACGGAGTACGGCCTCCCGTCTGGTGCTGACGGGGCCCCTGAGGCCTGGAGCCCGCAGGCCCGGGGTACACGGCAGGTGGAGGCCGGGTGGGCAGTCCACCTGGTCAGGAAACTCGATTCGTAATCAGTCTGGTTTGACTCAGCCGGTGTTGGGGCCCTGAAGGAACCTCCTCCAGCCACTCTATGGACACATTTTTTTGTCTGGTTGGTTTGTTGGTTAGTTTTTTGTTTTTGTTTTGGGCCTCGGTTCCCAGCTTGAAGGATCTGAGTTCCGTGACCAGGGACTCCCCCGGATCCCAGCGGTGGCGAGGGGTGTGAAAGCACACCTATTAGGTGGCGTGGCATGAAATCGCGTCAGGAGCCCGGGCTGCCCAGGGAGGGCGCTGCCCACCGCCCGGCCTCCCCGCGGCCCCAGCCTCTGCCAGGCTGTGCGTGGGAGGGGGTGGGGGGGAGTGGCTGTGCCTCTGGGGGCGATGGGACAGGAGGGGGTGCCTGCAGGCATGGCTGGGGGTCTGCGAGTCAGGCTGAAGGTGGACGCGTCTGCAGGAAGCTGCGGTCTGGGCCGGCGGCAGGTGAGGAAGCTGTGGGGGACGGGAGGCTGCGGGGGGCTGCCTGGAGGTGGCTCTGGGGCTCCGCCTCGGCGTGTGGCTCTTGGGAGCCCTTGCTGCGTCACGGCCACCGCCGAGCGCAGATCCCGCGACCTTCCCCGCAGCCCCGAGCGGCGAGCGGGAGGGCAGCTGCTGCTCTCGTCCCCGTTTCCCGGAGGAGGAGACTGAGTCTCCGCTGGTCGAGCAGCGGGCCAGTGGTGCGCAGCCCGCCCCCCGCACGCACGGCAGCCTGGAGGGGCCGTCCCGGGCGGAGACCCTCGGGCTGTGCCCAGTTCCGGAAGGAGAGCAGGCCCCGCTCAGGGCCGGGTGGCCCTTCGGGCAGAGAAGCACATCGGGGGACGAGCGGACAGTCCACGTGAGCACTGGGGTGCAGTGGGTAAGCAGGAAGGGCCCAGGCCCGGGCACCTGGGGAAGGGGTGGGGCAGGGAGCGCCCCAACTTGGGCCAGCACCCCATGTCCCTGCAGGGTCTGAGTGATCAGCACCGGAACCCAGGACGGAGTACGGCCTCCCGTCTGGTGCTGACGGGGCCCCTGAGGCCTGGAGCCCGCAGGCCCGGGGTACACGGCAGGTGGAGGCCGGGTGGGCAGTCCACCTGGTCAGGAAACTCGATTCGTAATCAGTCTGGTTTGACTCAGCCGGTGTTGGGGCCCTGAAGGAACCTCCTCCAGCCACTCTATGGACACATTTTTTTGTCTGGTTGGTTTGTTGGTTAGTTTTTTGTTTTTGTTTTGGGCCTCGGTTCCCAGCTTGAAGGATCTGAGTTCCGTGACCAGGGACTGAAGCCGGGGCCCCCGCAGCGAAGGCCGAATCCTAACCACTAGGCCACAGGGAACTGCCTGGACACACATTCTAGATGCAGGAGGACGCGGTGGGCAGGGGAGGCGGTGGGCAGAGGGCATTCGGGGTCTGGACTGGAGGTAGGATTGTGGGACAGGAGACCAAGATGGACGGGTGGCACCCAGGGCCTGGTGGGGGCCTGGTCTGCTGTGTGCACTGCTGGGAGCCTTGGGTCCCACGCCAGAGCTCAGGTCAGAGGTCACCTGATCCAGGAAGGCTGCTCTGACCGCCGCCCCCTTGGTCAGGCCAGGAGCCCTCCTTGAGGCCTGCTGGGCTCCCCCACATCACGGCGATCATGACACTAGGTAGGAGAGGCGGGTGTGTGGAGCGCCCACCTCCCCGTCTGCTCCGAGGCCTCCAGACCCAGCCCCTTTGAGCAGCGATGGGCGGACAGGCCAGCTGTGCTGACGGCCTGGCCACCGGTCCGATCAATGAGAACGGAAGTGGGAGACAGCAGCCTGGGGAGCCCTGGGCCTTCCTTGGCCCAAGTGCAGGGGAAGGAAGGCCTGCCCTGGGAGCTGACCGGTAGTGACTGGCTGCCTCACCAGTGGCCGAATGTGCACGGGGTCTTGTGGCTGCGAGGAGAGGGCCCCAGGCCCCTCAGGCAAGAGCCCTTCGGACCGTGTCCTGGCAGCAGCCCGGCCCACAGCGCGCTGGCCCTCCCAGAGCCTGGGCGTCGTCAGCGCCACCCCCAGCCAGGGGAAGGGAGAGCCGGGTGTGGGTGAGCTCTCACAGCCAGATACACGGGAGCCGGGCTCCACCGGGGGAGTCGGTACCCCTGCCCCCTCCCCTGGGTCCCTGCCCTGGCCGGCCCGAGCCAATCCCAAGGAACACAGCCAGCAGGACCCTGTCCCAGCAGCTGGGGCTCCTTCCCAGCCCCTGATCTTGGCCTCTCGGGCTGGAGAAGGCTGGAGGACAAGCCCTCCTGTGCGACGCTTCAGAGACCCGGATGCAGCCAAGATGTGGACAGTCCGGCAGAGAGGCAGACTGGGCTGGGCTGCTGGCCGCAGCTCCTGGTTAGTTTTTGTTTTGTTTTGGGCCTCGGTTCCCAGCTTGAAGGATCTGAGTTCCGTGACCAGGGACTGAAGCCGGGGCCCCCGCAGCGAAGGCCAATCCTAACCACTAGGCCACAGGAACTGCCTGGACACACATTCTAGATGCAGGAGGACGCGTGGGCAGGGGAGGCGGTGGGCAGAGGGCATTCGGGGTCTGGACTGGAGGTAGGATTGTGGGACAGGAGACCAAGATGGACGGGTGGCACCCAGGGCCTGGTGGGGGCCTGGTCTGCTGTGTGCACTGCTGGGAGCCTTGGGTCCCACGCCAGAGCTCAGGTCAGAGGTCACCTGATCCAGGAAGGCTGCTCTGACCGCCGCCCCCTTGGTCAGGCCAGGAGCCCTCCTTGAGGCCTGCTGGGCTCCCCCACATCACGGCGATCATGACACTAGGTAGGAGAGGCGGGTGTGTGGAGCGCCCACCTCCCCGTCTGCTCCGAGGCCTCCAGACCCAGCCCCTTTGAGCAGCGATGGGCGGACAGGCCAGCTGTGCTGACGGCCTGGCCACCGGTCCGATCAATGAGAACGGAAGTGGGAGACAGCAGCCTGGGGAGCCCTGGGCCTTCCTTGGCCCAAGTGCAGGGGAAGGAAGGCCTGCCCTGGGAGCTGACCGGTAGTGACTGGCTGCCTCACCAGTGGCCGAATGTGCACGGGGTCTTGTGGCTGCGAGGAGAGGGCCCCAGGCCCCTCAGGCAAGAGCCCTTCGGCCCGTGTCCTGGCAGCAGCCCGGCCCACAGCGCGCTGGCCCTCCCAGAGCCTGGGCGTCGTCAGCGCCACCCCCAGCCAGGGGAAGGGAGAGCCGGGTGTGGGTGAGCTCTCACAGCCAGATACACGGGAGCCGGGCTCCACCGGGGGAGTCGGTACCCCTGCCCCCTCCCCTGGGTCCCTGCCCTGGCCGGCCCGAGCCAATCCCAAGGAACACAGCCAGCAGGACCCTGTCCCAGCAGCTGGGGCTCCTTCCCAGCCCCTGATCTTGGCCTCTCGGGCTGGAGAAGGCTGGAGGACAAGCCCTCCTGTGCGACGCTTCAGAGACCCGGATGCAGCCAAGATGTGGACAGTCCGGCAGAGAGGCTGAGCCTCTCCAGACTGGGCTGGGCTGCTGGCCGCAGCTCTGGGCTGTGTGTGGCAGCCGCGGGGTCCCGGAGGGAAGGTGGAACGCAGTGGGCGGTGGAGGGTGATGGGGACAAGTTGCTGGACAGATGCTGAGCGGCCCGTCCTGCAGAGAGTGCCAGGCCCCTGTAGGGAGGCGGCTGGCAGAGCTGGACTCGAGCTGGGAGGTGTCCTCCCCAGGGACGGGGCGCCTGGCGGCCCCACGCATAGTGCTGGGCACACACTGGAGAGTCTGGGGGCCCCCGGATCCCTGCCCCGGCCCCCACCCTGGGCTCACCTTCCTGACCCTGACTCCTGGCTACCCTGAAGACTGGCAGCCCCAGGCTGGGTGACAGGCCCCTGTTCCAGGAGATTGCCGCCCCCGCCCCCCCAAAACACACTTCAGGTTTCATCTGCGCCCAGCAGGTGGGTGGGGGGCCTCACAACAGAGGCCAGCCTGGTGAGGAGGGGTTCAGGGAGCACTCTGCCGGTCAGGTGACGCATCAGCAGGGAGCTGGGCGGTCTGTGGCCCACCCGGAAGTCCAGGTCAGAGACCCCTTGTGCAAGCTGGAAATCGCGCACCCCGTGAGGGCCGTGGGTGTGGACTGCCGGAGATGGGCCCCCAGGAGTCTGCCCAGCTGCTCAACTGCCTCCCGTGTCTTCCCACTCCCTAGAGGCCCTAAGGGACTTCCTATCCCATCTCACAGACGAGGAAACTGAGGCTCGGGAAGGGAGGGCTTGTGGGGCCTCAGATGACCCCAGGCAGCCAGCACTTGCTTGTAGAAACTGCAGACCACTGGGCCACAGCCTCCTGTTTCCGATGGGGGAGCTGTGACCCAGAGGGGCGGCAGGGGTCTGCTGAAGTCACACAGGAAGCCAGCCTCCTGTCCCAACCGGGGCCTCTCTGCAGGCCCTCCCCACCCCAAAGACCCTCCCCGGGGGCAGGCGGCAGCCCTCACGGCTGGGAGGATAAGGTTTCTGGCAGCCGGGGGTGGAGGGTGGCGGCGGGTGGGGAACCGTGGGATCAGGTGCAGGGCTGGGGCGGGTGGGGGAGGGTCACAGAGGCAGGTGAGAAGGGCGGCCGTGGGAAGTTCTCACGGACAAGCGGGTGACCTGGGAGCCCCCGCCGGCCGCTGACAGCTGATATTTAGAGCGGAGGATGGTCTGGGTGCACGCGGCCCCTCCCAGGAAGGGGCTGGGGACCCTCCAGCTCACCCACTCTGTGCTCTGAGCTCCTGCTGTCTGCGCAGTGGGCGGTGGCCATGTCTCTGAGCCCCCCGTGACTGGGGGTGTCCCTCCGTTCACCCACCTTCAGGGGGACCCCCCGGCCATGGCTGCTGCGTGGGAGGCGGGCCCTGGGGGCAGCTGGAGTGGCCCTGTGGGATCTCCCACGGGTCCGGGTAAGCGCCTCTGCCCCGGGGGCCTCAGTTTCTCTTCCTGAACAGCGGCCGGCCCCTCCCCCACTTCCCGTCCCCTCCCTGTCCTCTCCTCCCCTCCCCCCGGCGCTGCTGGGAGGCGAGTGAGCCGGCCTCCGCAAAGATGAGACCACAAGGTGTGTTATTGTTGTCACGCTTCTCACGGCTGGCCGGGGTTTCCCTCTCGGCCCCCAGGGGCTGCGGGGGGCCTGCGGGGCGGGGGCGGGGGCGCGGGGCCTTTCATCACCTGGGCCTCGCTCCCTGCTCGGACAGTCTTCAGCTGGCCGTGATGAATGGCTGCGGCTGGGGCTGGAAGGCCTGGGAGAGAGACTCCGGGCAGAGGCTCCGGGAGGGGGCGGGCCGAGGGGGCATGGCTGCTGGGAGTGTCCCTGCTCAGCCTGTCCATCCTCTGCCCAAGCGGGAGGCCGGGGCAGGAGGGGCTGGCGCGCCCGGTGGGCACGAGGGCTCTAGTCACACCTTCTAAAATGTTGGGACGTGCGGGAGAAAACCCAGGGCGGGCGCCTGTGGATGGGCACCTGGGTCTTAAGCCCAGAGGTGCCCCAAGGCTTCGGGCGGCGCCTGAAATGTGGCCAAGGCTGGGGGGTGTGGAGGGGACTGAGGGGGTGAGACCAGAGGCCTCTTCTGTGTACAACTGCTGGGTGTCCCTGCCCCAAAGGCACAGCGTGACCGGCCCAGTCACAGGGAGACCCCACAAAGCCTGAAAAACAGCCAGCCGGCCCGCTTAGCACCATGTCAGCATCGCAAAAAAGACCGAGACGCTGTCCCCGGACGCTGGCGACGACGGTGACGTGGCAGCTCCGTGCAGCGAGCTCCGGGGTCCAGACACGGACGCCAGCGGGATGACCCGCCACCCCTGAGCCAGCCCTGAGTCGGGAGCTCTGTCTGTGCTCGCGGTGCAGCCGGCAGGGCTCGGCCGTGAACCAGGACTTCTGAGCGCCCACCGTGCCCTGTTGAGCTCGCCTGTGGCGGCGTCTTTACGCGGCTGGAGCCCCCGTGACTGGGGTGTCCCTCCGTTCACCCACCTTCAGGGGACCCCCGGCCATGGCTGCTGCGTGGGAGGCGGGCCCTGGGGGCAGCTGGAGTGGCCCTGTGGGATCTCCCACGGGTCCGGGTAAGCGCCTCTGCCCAGGGGCCTCAGTTTCTCTTCCTGAACAGCGGCCGGCCCTCCCCACTTCCCGTCCCTCCCTGTCCTCTCCTCCCTCCCCGGCGCTGCTGGGAGGCGAGTGAGCCGGCCTCCGCAAAGATGAGACCACAAGGTGTGTTATTGTTGTCACGCTTCTCACGGCTGGCCGGGGTTTCCCTCTCGGCCCCCAGGGGCTGCGGGGGGCCTGCGGGGCGGGGGCGGGGGCGCGGGGCCTTTCATCACCTGGGCCTCGCTCCCTGCTCGGACAGTCTTCAGCTGGCCGTGATGAATGGCTGCGGCTGGGGCTGGAAGGCCTGGGAGAGAGACTCCGGGCAGAGGCTCCGGGAGGGGGCGGGCCGAGGGGGCATGGCTGCTGGGAGTGTCCCTGCTCAGCCTGTCCATCCTCTGCCCAAGCGGGAGGCCGGGGCAGGAGGGGCTGGCGCGCCCGGTGGGCACGAGGGCTCTAGTCACACCTTCTAAAATGTTGGGACGTGCGGGAGAAAACCCAGGGCGGGCGCCTGTGGATGGGCACCTGGGTCTTAAGCCCAGAGGTGCCCCAAGGCTTCGGGCGGCGCCTGAAATGTGGCCAAGGCTGGGGGGTGTGGAGGGGACTGAGGGGGTGAGACCAGAGGCCTCTTCTGTGTACAACTGCTGGGTGTCCCTGCCCCAAAGGCACAGCGTGACCGGCCCAGTCACAGGGAGACCCCACAAAGCCTGAAAAACAGCCAGCCGGCCCGCTTAGCACCATGTCAGCATCGCAAAAAAGACCGAGACGCTGTCCCCGGACGCTGGCGACGACGGTGACGTGGCAGCTCCGTGCAGCGAGCTCCGGGGTCCAGACACGGACGCCAGCGGGATGACCCGCCACCCCTGAGCCAGCCCTGAGTCGGGAGCTCTGTCTGTGCTCGCGGTGCAGCCGGCAGGGCTCGGCCGTGAACCAGGACTTCTGAGCGCCCACCGTGCCCTGTTGAGCTCGCCTGTGGCGGCGTCTTTACGCGGCGGACATGGGCACGCGGCACGGAGCGGGCTCTTGGGGGCGGGGTGCTGACACGCTCGCCACTTTCTCTAAGACGTGATACCAGGGCAAGCGAGCTGAGGGTTTACGGGGTTCCTGTGCAGCCTTTTGCTGGTCTGAAACTACTTCAAAATAAGTTTTCTAAAAATTCTAAAATCAGACTCAGCTCCTGGCAAACCGGCTCCCTTTCTGTGTCTTCCAGAGGCATCACTGTCCAGGCCTGGAGCACTCTTCCTGCGGCCCCTGGGCACCGCGTCCCGGCTTCCTCCTTTTCCCCAGTCTCTTTGTTTTTCACAGTGGGCTCTAATTTCTTTCTTTCTCCATCGAGCCATCCATCCATCCTTCCTGCCATCCTTCCTTCCCTTCACCACTTCACCCACCCACCCACCCGTCCGTGCACTCACTCATCATTCATCTATCCATCCATCCATCATCCACCCATTCATGCGTCCACTCACCTGCCCATCCATCCATCCACCCACCCACCCTTGCCTCCCCCCATCTATCCCTCCATCCATTGATTTACTGTGTTTTTTAAGCAACTTAAATGCAGGGAATTGCTCTGGTTTATTGCTCAGTAATGAGCAAAACAGACAGAGCCCCTGACCTCCTAGAGTTCATGTACCAATGGGGGGAAAACCAGACCAACAAGAAGAGGAGGAAGGGACGAGGCAGGACGGGGTATGGGACGGGGGAGGAAACACAAAGCTGGGGACCGTGGTGGCACAGACCCCGAGCCCCCACCACACCCCGGGGGCCGGGATCTCACCGCCCCTCCCCGGCTCCTCCATGGGCTCCAAGCCTGCAGCCGCCTCACCATTTGGTCCCGGCACACGAGCAGGGTGGAAGTGAGTTAGACCATGTTTGGTGGGGCTCCATGTAGGATCTGAACCCTGGGAGCCAAGGGAAGACACTCTGGAAACCAGGGAGCCCCAGTTCACGGAGGCACGGGGAGACCGGGCTCCCTTGCCGGGGGTCCTAGAGGCGGGGCCGGCCCTGGAAAGGAATTTGGCAGCCTGAACTCAGCGCTGTGGACATGCTCGGCGCTTTGACATGGTCACGTCACGTGTGGGAGGCTCTTCCAAGGAAATCATCCAAAATATGGGGACAGGATTAGCCTAAAGATATTCACTGCAGCATTATTTTTAATGATCAAAAAATTTGGAAGCAGCCAAAGCGTCCGACAATCAGGGAGTCGTTTAGACAATTACAGTCCACAGACTCAGTGGAATACTAGGCAGTCATTAAAAGTGATAATTATGAAGGCTGGGTTGTAATATGCAGATGCATCTTCAGTGTGACGTGGAGGGGGAGTAGTGTATAGAATTATGTGTACATGAGGGGTGTGATGATGTAAGGAACATATGCAGCAGGAGAAAGCCTGGGAGGGGGCTGAGCGGAAGAAGACAGAGTGGTGGGCTGGGGAGGTGGTGGCAATTGCTCGCTGCTGTTTCCTGACTTTAAAGTAAGGTGTCACTTGAATGACTGAAGAATCTGGCACACCTCACTTTACTGTGCTTCGCAAATCCTACGTTTTTCACAAACTGCAGGTCTGTGGGGACCCTGCGTCCAGTGAGTCTGGGGCTGCCATTTTTCCAACAGCGTCGGCTCACTTCATGGCTATCTCGCATTTTGGGAATTCTTGAACTATTTCAAACTCTCCACCAATCAAACGCTTATAGCTGGAAGGCTCTGACGATGGTTAGCATTTCTTAGCAATGCTTATTTTTCATTGAGGTGTGACCGTTGTTTTTAGACACAAGGCTGTCGCAGGCTTAGTGGACTACAGTGTGAGGTAAATACAGTTCCATCTGCCAGGAAGCCCAGAAGTTGGTGCAATGCGCTTTTCTGCGCTTCTCACCTCTTCCCCGTGGTCAGGGCCGCATCCTGGAACGGCTCTCCTGGGATTGTGCAGCTCATACCACAGTCCAGGGACTGCAACCGGCGTTCAGAGTCCGGGCGTTCCCCTGTGGCCCCAGGACCTGGGCCGGGACCACACAAAAGACACGTGACCCTCGTCCTCGGCGAGCTCAGAAACTAGAGAGAGCAAGAGGGGAAGGAAACCGTGATGCTGAGGATGTCGGCGCTGCCCGTGAAGGCGTCAGGGATCCTGGGGATGAAGGGGATGGTGGTGACGGTGACCGGCGTTTACCCAGCGTTTGTCTGGTGCCCTTTGTGCCAGGCATTGCCCTTTGTGTACAGGGCACTGGCAAAGTCTTCCAGAGAAAGCATTTGGGTGATGTGTACTCCTTGCCTAGTTGGTCAGGAAGGGGCTGATATTTCCACCTATGTCCACACAATTCCTGGACCGAGGCCGGGGAGAGGCTGGGTAAGGAGGTTAGGGCTGGGGTCCATGCGGATAGAGCCCGCCCGACCACAGATGAAGGAGAGGAAACGGGATGGCAGAGCCGCTCCACGTGGGGGGTGAGGCAGACAGGCCCCTCCCTGGAGGGGTGGCACCGGACCAGCTGCGAGGGCACAGCCCCGGGACAGAGAGCCCTAGGGGTGCAGGTGCCCAGGGCAGGGGGTGCACCTGCTCACGTTCTTGTTTGCATGGTGGGCCTGCAGGAGGCGAATGACTGAAGAATCTGGCACACCTCACTTTACTGTGCTTGCAAATCCTCGTTTTCACAAACTGCAGGTCTGTGGGGACCCTGCGTCCAGTGAGTCTGGGGCTGCCATTTTTCCAACAGCGTCGGCTCACTTCATGGCTATCTCGCATTTTGGGAATTCTTGAACTATTTCAAACTCTCCACCAATCAAACGCTTATAGCTGGAAGGCTCTGACGATGGTTAGCATTTCTTAGCAATGCTTATTTTTCATTGAGGTGTGACCGTTGTTTTTAGACACAAGGCTGTCGCAGGCTTAGTGGACTACAGTGTGAGGTAAATACAGTTCCATCTGCCAGGAAGCCCAGAAGTTGGTGCAATGCGCTTTTCTGCGCTTCTCACCTCTTCCCCGTGGTCAGGGCCGCATCCTGGAACGGCTCTCCTGGGATTGTGCAGCTCATACCACAGTCCAGGGACTGCAACCGGCGTTCAGAGTCCGGGCGTTCCCCTGTGGCCCCAGGACCTGGGCCGGGACCACACAAAAGACACGTGACCCTCGTCCTCGGCGAGCTCAGAAACTAGAGAGAGCAAGAGGGGAAGGAAACCGTGATGCTGAGGATGTCGGCGCTGCCCGTGAAGGCGTCAGGGATCCTGGGGATGAAGGGGATGGTGGTGACGGTGACCGGCGTTTACCCAGCGTTTGTCTGGTGCCCTTTGTGCCAGGCATTGCCCTTTGTGTACAGGGCACTGGCAAAGTCTTCCAGAGAAAGCATTTGGGTGATGTGTACTCCTTGCCTAGTTGGTCAGGAAGGGGCTGATATTTCCACCTATGTCCACACAATTCCTGGACCGAGGCCGGGGAGAGGCTGGGTAAGGAGGTTAGGGCTGGGGTCCATGCGGATAGAGCCCGCCCGACCACAGATGAAGGAGAGGAAACGGGATGGCAGAGCCGCTCCACGTGGGGGGTGAGGCAGACAGGCCCCTCCCTGGAGGGGTGGCACCGGACCAGCTGCGAGGGCACAGCCCCGGGACAGAGAGCCCTAGGGGTGCAGGTGCCCAGGGCAGGGTGGGGTGCACCTGCTCACGTTCTTGTTTGCAGGTGGAGGTTGGGTCCTGCCAGAGGGGCAGGCGTATCTGCCGTGCTCTGCGTTTCCTGCATTTCCTGATGGTTTGTCCTCTCAGGGGTCTTGCTGGCCAGGAAGAAACCGCCCCCCAGGGCTAGCTCGTCTTAGAGACGGCAGACCCTCCCGCAGACGCGCTTGCTGCAGGAAACCGCCGCGTGCAGAGCCCCCAGGCGTTCACCCTCCGGGCCAGCACCTCCCTGCTCTCGGTCACCCCGGGGCAGGAACCGGGCAGCAGGAGACCCGCTTCCCCAGCCCAAGCCCAGGCCTGTGCCGGTTCTTCCGTCCAGCCGGCCCTGAGCCCTCTACACGGCTGGTCCGCCTCGGCCAGTCCTTCCCCCGAGAAGCGCAGGAACGTGGGTTCTGGGCCCTGCCCTGCCCAGGCTCCCCCTGCCTCCTGGCCACCGGGGCTGCCCCTGTGGCCCTGCGTGGCTGGCCCCGGCCTCTGGGGAACCGTGAGTGGTCTCCGTGTCTGCCCCTGTACACACCGGATTAAAACACATCCCGAGCGTGTTTCATTTCAAGGTGGCAGGTGTGGCCTCGGGCCACGAGGCGGGGGGATCGGGGTGCAGTTGCAGACGTGCTCTCTGGCCCGTCACGCGGGGGCTGTGGTGGGGCGAGCAGAGGCGGGCAGGGGTCCCGAGGGGCCACCTTGGTCCTGAGGGGCGGGTGGTCCTCGCGGGAGAGGAGGAGGAGACATGCCCTCCGCACTCTCTCCTCTCCTGCGGCTCGGTGCCTGGGGCAGGTCTCCGCTCCTCTCGGCCGTGCTCTGCGGACTGCAGGAAGGGGCTGATATTTCCACCTATGTCCACACAATTCCTGGACCGAGGCCGGGGAGAGGCTGGGTAAGGAGGTTAGGGCTGGGGTCCATGCGGATAGAGCCCGCCCGACCACAGATGAAGGAGAGGAAACGGGATGGCAGAGCCGCTCCACGTGGGGGGTGAGGCAGACAGGCCCCTCCCTGGAGGGGTGGCACCGGACCAGCTGCGAGGGCACAGCCCCGGGACAGAGAGCCCTAGGGGTGCAGGTGCCCAGGGCAGGGTGGGGTGCACCTGCTCACGTTCTTGTTTGCAGGTGGAGGTTGGGTCCTGCCAGAGGGGCAGGCGTATCTGCCGTGCTCTGCGTTTCCTGCATTTCCTGATGGTTTGTCCTCTCAGGGGTCTTGCTGGCCAGGAAGAAACCGCCCCCCAGGGCTAGCTCGTCTTAGAGACGGCAGACCCTCCCGCAGACGCGCTTGCTGCAGGAAACCGCCGCGTGCAGAGCCCCCAGGCGTTCACCCTCCGGGCCAGCACCTCCCTGCTCTCGGTCACCCCGGGGCAGGAACCGGGCAGCAGGAGACCCGCTTCCCCAGCCCAAGCCCAGGCCTGTGCCGGTTCTTCCGTCCAGCCGGCCCTGAGCCCTCTACACGGCTGGTCCGCCTCGGCCAGTCCTTCCCCCGAGAAGCGCAGGAACGTGGGTTCTGGGCCCTGCCCTGCCCAGGCTCCCCCTGCCTCCTGGCCACCGGGGCTGCCCCTGTGGCCCTGCGTGGCTGGCCCCGGCCTCTGGGGAACCGTGAGTGGTCTCCGTGTCTGCCCCTGTACACACCGGATTAAAACACATCCCGAGCGTGTTTCATTTCAAGGTGGCAGGTGTGGCCTCGGGCCACGAGGCGGGGGGATCGGGGTGCAGTTGCAGACGTGCTCTCTGGCCCGTCACGCGGGGGCTGTGGTGGGGCGAGCAGAGGCGGGCAGGGGTCCCGAGGGGCCACCTTGGTCCTGAGGGGCGGGTGGTCCTCGCGGGAGAGGAGGAGGAGACATGCCCTCCGCACTCTCTCCTCTCCTGCGGCTCGGTGCCTGGGGCAGGTCTCCGCTCCTCTCGGCCGTGCTCTGCGGACTGCAGGCCGGGCCTGGGGGCTGCTGCGGGCCAGGAGGGAGCGGCCGAGCCAGGCTGGGGGCCCAGGCGGGCCTTGTAGAGGCCTGGAGGCAGCAGAGGGTGGGTAGGGGAGGCCAGGGGCCGGCGGGGCCCTCTGCTCAGGCTGGCAGGACCCTGGCCACCTACCCCATGCCTGCGGGTCGGCGCCTGGCCCCGGCTGCCCTCCTCCATCCACTGGGCCACCGCGCGGGGCCCGGCCTCCGAGCGCGCAGCCCCGGCCAGCCCGGCCGGCCCGGCATTGAAGCCTCCCTCCCGTAATTGACAATTTTGTCATATTTATTCACAACAGATCGGATTGCCAGGAGCTCGCGGGGCTCTCCGGAGGCCCGCCGTGAAATCAGTTTGAAATGGCGTGTCAGGTTTTCCTCTCCCCGCTGAAGCGGCCATCTGGCTGCCGGGCTGGGGCTGGGCTGCCACGCGGGCCCGGGGGGCTGCGGCCAGGCTGTTCCCGGGGCCCAGGCCCGCGGCACCCACCGTGGCTGGGCCTGGCGGGGCGGTGGGGGTGGGCAGGCAGCCGAGAGCCCCTGCACACCACGCCGGCCGTCCAGGCCCGGCCAGGGGCGGCGCCTCCCTGGGAGCCCCGTGCCCGGCGGCCTGCCGAGGGCTGCCCTGACCCCCCAGGTCCCCAGCCTGGGAGCTGGGCTTCCGTGTGCGCGGGCACGGGTACACACACAGGAGTGGTGTGCTTGTGCCCGCGTGTGCCCGGGCCACGGGATCCTGGAGACGGGAGACCCCAGCTGCTGGGACGTGCACCACGGGCTGAGCGGAACTGAGCGGTGAGGTCCTGGTCGTGTCCAGTTCCATCTGGGTCGACGGGGGCTCCGGTGCGGGCGGTCCTCAGGCCCCTGCCGCCCAGCGGCCCGGCCACTGCAGCGCGTGGCTGTGTGAGCAGCTGGGGGAAGGAGGCAGCGGCCAGGAAGACCCTGAGCTGGATGTGACCGGGTGGACCCCTGGCGGCCAGGAGGGCTGGGAGATGTCATTTCTTTGGAGCCGGGGGAGGAAAGGGGCTGGGAGCCCGTGAAGCCAGCCCTCAATAACGCAAGAGCAGGAAAACATCTTTCTAAGACGTATTATTCCAAAAGTAGGGACGTCCCTGGTGGTCCAGGGGCTGAGACTCCGCGCCCACTGCAGGGGGCCGGGGTCTGATCTCTGGTCAGAGAACGGGATCTACGGACGCAACGAAGGGTCCCGCATGCTGCCGCTGAGACCCGGCGCAGCCAAGCACAAACAAATACATACACAGCTTAAAAACTCACATGGGGGGCTTCCCTGGTGGTCCAGTGGGTGAGGACACCGCTTTGCACTGCAGGGGGCGCCAGTTGGGTCCCTGGCCTGGGAAGATCCCACGTGCCGCGGAGCGGCTGGACCGATGTGTTCAATTACCGAGCCGGCGCTCTGGAGTGCGTGCGCCCAGAGCCGGCGCTCTGCAAAGAGAGGGGCCGCTGCGATGGGAGGCCCACGCAGGCCAAAAAACAAAGATGGATGAAACTGAATAAATGAAAGACCAATAGAAGTGGCCAAAAAAGAGGAGAGAGAGAGAGAACCCACATGGGTAAACAACAAAACTCTGTAAAAGTAAAAAGTAAAATAAAAAATAAAAACCAAGACTATAAGAATAAACTCAAAAATAAAAACACCTCGCATGGGGCAGCTTCACCCCTATTGCGTGCGTACACAGGTGAAGTTGCTCCAGTCGTGGCTGACCCTCTGCGACCTCATGGACTGTAGCCCGCCAGGCCCCCGGTGCGTGGGGGTCTCTGGGCAGGAGCGCGGAGTGGGTGACTCTGCCCTCCTCCAGGGGTCTTCCCGACCCAGGGACTGAACCTGCGTCTCTCACGTCGCCCGCACGGGCAGGTAGGGCTCTACCACTAGCGCTACCGGGAGGCCCTACGCCTGCTCAGGACGGCATACGTGTGTACAGGGCAGAGCGGGCTGCGGGCGGGGCTGCCGTCCGGGTGGGCGGCCTGAGGCCTCTCTGGCCCTCCGCCCGCCCTCTCCCCGTCTCCCTGTCGTCGGCCAAACCGGGGCTCCAGGCAGCACTTCCGTGTGCTGGCCTGGCGGCTCTGGGCGGCTCTGGGCAGCCTAAGGCCCCTGTCTGCCCCCAGCTCTTCCCTCTGCAAAGGGGATGGTGGGCGTCGTCCTTCCCTCAAAGCCCTTCCGGGACAAACTGGACGTCTGGTCCAGGCCTCCAGGATGGACAGGGGCCCCGGGCACTGTCTGGAGCGACCTGGTGTCTGGGCCCAGGGCCCAGGGAAGCCCCCGGAGCAGAGGGCCGTGGGGAGGGCTGGCGCCTGGCGGTCGTGCTCAGCGTGTCTGCGTGTCCGGCGCTCGGAGCCGGGCCTGCTATTTTCCTAAGGATGAGGGATGGCCAGCTCTTCACACAGCGTGTCCCCGGCTGGGCCTCGCCCCTGCACCCCCCACGCAGGGCCCCGGGCGGGTAAGGCGGGGTCCAGGGCTGGCGGTGCTCCGGGCGCCCTCGGGCCTGTGCCGCCCCGCTCGGCGCTGAGCCCAGAGGTCCCAGCGAGCGTACAGGCGACCCATCTCTGCTGTCTTTACCGCGGGCCATGGGAGGCCCACGCAGGCCAAAAAACAAAGATGGATGAAACTGAATAAATGAAAGACCAATAGAAGTGGCCAAAAAAGAGGAGAGAGAGAGAGAACCCACATGGGTAAACAACAAAACTCTGTAAAAGTAAAAAGTAAAATAAAAAATAAAAACCAAGACTATAAGAATAAACTCAAAAATAAAAACACCTCGCATGGGGCAGCTTCACCCCTATTGCGTGCGTACACAGGTGAAGTTGCTCCAGTCGTGGCTGACCCTCTGCGACCTCATGGACTGTAGCCCGCCAGGCCCCCGGTGCGTGGGGGTCTCTGGGCAGGAGCGCGGAGTGGGTGACTCTGCCCTCCTCCAGGGGTCTTCCCGACCCAGGGACTGAACCTGCGTCTCTCACGTCGCCCGCACGGGCAGGTAGGGCTCTACCACTAGCGCTACCGGGAGGCCCTACGCCTGCTCAGGACGGCATACGTGTGTACAGGGCAGAGCGGGCTGCGGGCGGGGCTGCCGTCCGGGTGGGCGGCCTGAGGCCTCTCTGGCCCTCCGCCCGCCCTCTCCCCGTCTCCCTGTCGTCGGCCAAACCGGGGCTCCAGGCAGCACTTCCGTGTGCTGGCCTGGCGGCTCTGGGCGGCTCTGGGCAGCCTAAGGCCCCTGTCTGCCCCCAGCTCTTCCCTCTGCAAAGGGGATGGTGGGCGTCGTCCTTCCCTCAAAGCCCTTCCGGGACAAACTGGACGTCTGGTCCAGGCCTCCAGGATGGACAGGGGCCCCGGGCACTGTCTGGAGCGACCTGGTGTCTGGGCCCAGGGCCCAGGGAAGCCCCCGGAGCAGAGGGCCGTGGGGAGGGCTGGCGCCTGGCGGTCGTGCTCAGCGTGTCTGCGTGTCCGGCGCTCGGAGCCGGGCCTGCTATTTTCCTAAGGATGAGGGATGGCCAGCTCTTCACACAGCGTGTCCCCGGCTGGGCCTCGCCCCTGCACCCCCCACGCAGGGCCCCGGGCGGGTAAGGCGGGGTCCAGGGCTGGCGGTGCTCCGGGCGCCCTCGGGCCTGTGCCGCCCCGCTCGGCGCTGAGCCCAGAGGTCCCAGCGACGCGTGAGGCGACGGCAGGACATCTCCGCGGCATCTCTGCTGTCTTTACCGCGGGCTGAGACGACCGTGTTTGGCATCCGTTGGGCTAAAGAGACACATTGTGGTCAATTTCGCTGGCTTCTTTTGAGTGTTTTCAGTATGGTGTCTAGAAAATTCTGAAACGCACACGTGTGTGGTTCTGTGCCGTTTCTTTGGACAGTGTTGCTATGGGTATCGTCGCCACGCCCGCCTTCAGGGCGAGGCTGTGGGCAGCAGGGCGGGGAGCTGCATGGGGCGGGCACAGCCCTGACCACCCGGCCGGAGCCTGGTCCTGAGGCGGGGCCGAGCCGCCTCCCCCAGGCCCTGGTGACGCCCTTGACCACTTGACCATGACGCCGTGGCGGGAGTGGCGTCCAGACCCCGAGGCTGGGTCACGAGAAGGCTTGCCGCGTCTCCGGGGGGCTCCGGACCTGGTCCCACAGCACCTAGCACACCCGACCCTCTCCCCATGCTCCGGGCACCCCCCGCACCCGCCATCATGCCTCCGTCAGGCAGGAGCAGCGGGAGGCTCCCCACAACGCGGCTGCCGGGGGCAGGGCCGGGGCCTCAGCGACGGGTAGTCTGGTGGCTGACGTGGGGCGCCGGCCAGAGCCACCTCCAGCCAGGCCAGAGCGGCCCGAGGCCCTGCCCACCAGGTGCGCCCTCCTGGGACCTAAACCAGGGAGACCAGGAGGTGTCTGAGGGGCCCCGAGAGGGCAGCAGACTCATGCAAGGGTGCCCACGAGCCGGGGTCCCGCCTCCCAGGGTCCCCGGTCCTCCCTCGTCCACTCCCGAGAGCAGGGGGACCCCTGTCGTCACCGTGGGGAAGGTTCGTACCCCGGGGCTGAGCTCAGACGGCCTCCCTGGCCTCGTCCAGGAGGGGCTGGGCAGCCAAGGAGCGCCTCTGAGCCTCGCTCTCTGCTTCTGCAAATAGGAGATGCCGGCCGGGGGCTGGGAGTCCGCCTCCTGCTGGGCCCGAGCCTCGGGGAGCTCTGCTGTCCCCTCAGCCCCGTGGTGGAGGGGCCATTGATCCTCGAGGCGGGGGGCCGTCCAGGCAGGCGGGCAGCGCGTTCCCCATCGACCAGCCGCACCGTCAGCCGGCTCCTCCACGCCGCGCTAACGAGCCGAGCTCACGGCACCGTGGGGCCTAATTGGCAGGATCGGCACGTGCGTGTCTGTCTGCGAGCGGGACTGCTGCCCCAGCCCGGCCCGAGGCGGGCGGCGGTGTGGGCCCCAGCCGGGCCCTGCCCTGCAGGCTGCTGGCCGAGGCTCCCTGGTTTCTAGGCGAAACTCCAAGGCAGGTCGTCAGCAGGGATTGAGCAGGGAGAGGGGTCAGTTAATGGGCCCCTGAGAAATGCTGGGCCCCCACAAGCCAGAGACAGCCTAGAGTCACCCCCGGTAGAGACTGGCGAGGGGACGGGGACGGAGAGGCAGGCGTGTGGTGAGGGACCTCGGGACTTGGGCACCAGAGGGCAGCGGAGGCTAGCGGAGGGCAGGGGTTACTTGACACAAGGAAGGAAGAGGGGGAGCCCCAGGGGGAGAAGAACTGGAGTAGAGGCTGCAGGTGAAGAAGGGAGGCACTCGTCAGCTGTGCTGGCCTGCCCTCGGGGAGCTCTCGTGGACCTGCGCGCGTCGGGGCCAGTGAACTAAAGCTGCCATAAGGTAGTGAGCTCCCCGTCTTTGGGGGTATGCAACATAGAGGACTGAGGGAGGACTCCAGCTCTGTATGAGGCAGGAGGGCTTTCAGCGTGGAAGCAGCAGACCTCAGAAATGCACCCTGCGGGTCTGCTCCGCTGAGCACGGTGCTGAGGTGGGGCGGGAACCAGGTCCTCGTCCCCAGGGAGCCTCTCTAGAGGGATGACCTGAAGCGGGAGGACTCCGCCGGGCTCCTACCTCTGCAGCGGACTTGTTGCCAGCCTGGCCAGGGGCTCCCCTCCTCCCAGCCCTCCCACACCCCAGAGTCCAGCGCTCCACCTCCCCTCGTCAGGCAGCCACCTGATGGCAGTGACCACAGCGGGGACATTGATGCCCAAGAGGGGGCAGGACCAACCCCGCCAGGCCTACAGCCCAGCTCCCGCCCCGCTGTCCCCAGCCGCGTGCCCCACACCCACAGACCCGAGCCGGGTCCCCCCTCCCCACTCGGGGTGATCCGCGCCTCTGCACTGGCGGAGACCGGACTCTGCACCAGGGAGGCTCCTCCCTGGACGGTCGGCCTGCCTCATCCAAGAGCCACTGTTCCCGGCTCTGCCTCCGGCGACGCCAGGTCGGCAGCGCGAGGCCGGCCGTGGCGCGAGTGCTCCCACCACGGAAGCCTCCGGGCACGACTGTCTCCCAGGACGCGTCCAGCGGCTCCTCTGGTCCCGGGTTCTGGAGGGGAAGCCTGAGGCCAGAGGGGAGCAGGGCGTCGGGTCCCCCGCCCCGCTGTGGGGGCCCCAGGAGGGGGGTGCCAGAGCCGGCCGCTGTCGCCAGGGCACCCGGGCGGCCACCAGCCCAGACAGGTGTGCGGCTGCCCGGCCCCGGCGGCCACGGGCCATCCATCAGTCCGCTAATCTTTCAGCATCCGCCGGCCTCTCGTGGGGCGTGATGGATGGGCTCCCGGCCCCGCCGACCGCTGCGAAATCACTCAGCGGCCAGACAAGCCTTAAATCTGACGCACGGAGTGTTGAAAGGAGGAATGTCTGTTTTCATAACCTACCTCAGTTACAATAAATATTTAAAATGCACATTAACATCCTCTCGTTGCACAACCGGCCTCTGTGGCCCCGGCCGCGCAGATTTAATTAGCTCCGGGCTTCCCCTGCCGGCCGCGCTCGCCCGTGGACGGAAGGCCCCTGTTTTCTTAAACTCCGGACGCCGCTGAGCCAACACAGAGCCTTTGTCTGGCCTGGCGAACCCCGCCAGCCCCCAGCGCTGAGGGGGGCGCGTCCCCGGGCTGTGGGCACCTGTGGACGAGTCCTGGCGTGTCCTGGCTGCCCGGGCCTGGGGCCGAGCCCTGACTGGAGCCTCCTGACGCGCTCCCGTCCCAGAGGGGCAGGAAGACGACAGCTCCTAAGTGAGGCGGGCCGAAGCCTTGATCGGGGCTAGCCGTCCCGGAGCCGTGCCCACCCCGGTGGAAGGCCCAGAGCCAGGCCCGCTTGCCTCCCTTCCACCCTGGACCAACCCCGCCAGGCCTACAGCCCAGCTCCCGCCCCGCTGTCCCCAGCCGCGTGCCCCACACCCACAGACCCGAGCCGGGTCCCCCCTCCCCACTCGGGGTGATCCGCGCCTCTGCACTGGCGGAGACCGGACTCTGCACCAGGGAGGCTCCTCCCTGGACGGTCGGCCTGCCTCATCCAAGAGCCACTGTTCCCGGCTCTGCCTCCGGCGACGCCAGGTCGGCAGCGCGAGGCCGGCCGTGGCGCGAGTGCTCCCACCACGGAAGCCTCCGGGCACGACTGTCTCCCAGGACGCGTCCAGCGGCTCCTCTGGTCCCGGGTTCTGGAGGGGAAGCCTGAGGCCAGAGGGGAGCAGGGCGTCGGGTCCCCCGCCCCGCTGTGGGGGCCCCAGGAGGGGGGTGCCAGAGCCGGCCGCTGTCGCCAGGGCACCCGGGCGGCCACCAGCCCAGACAGGTGTGCGGCTGCCCGGCCCCGGCGGCCACGGGCCATCCATCAGTCCGCTAATCTTTCAGCATCCGCCGGCCTCTCGTGGGGCGTGATGGATGGGCTCCCGGCCCCGCCGACCGCTGCGAAATCACTCAGCGGCCAGACAAGCCTTAAATCTGACGCACGGAGTGTTGAAAGGAGGAATGTCTGTTTTCATAACCTACCTCAGTTACAATAAATATTTAAAATGCACATTAACATCCTCTCGTTGCACAACCGGCCTCTGTGGCCCCGGCCGCGCAGATTTAATTAGCTCCGGGCTTCCCCTGCCGGCCGCGCTCGCCCGTGGACGGAAGGCCCCTGTTTTCTTAAACTCCGGACGCCGCTGAGCCAACACAGAGCCTTTGTCTGGCCTGGCGAACCCCGCCAGCCCCCAGCGCTGAGGGGGGCGCGTCCCCGGGCTGTGGGCACCTGTGGACGAGTCCTGGCGTGTCCTGGCTGCCCGGGCCTGGGGCCGAGCCCTGACTGGAGCCTCCTGACGCGCTCCCGTCCCAGAGGGGCAGGAAGACGACAGCTCCTAAGTGAGGGCGGAGCCGAAGCCTTGATCGGGGCTAGCCGTCCCCGGAGCCGTGCCCACCCCGGTGGAAGGCCCAGAGCCAGGCCCGCTTGCCTCCCTTCCACCCTGGACCTCGGCTCCTCGACCGGCAGGACCCCCGCCCTCAC
Source organism: Tragulus kanchil (assembly GCA_022376925.1). Lineage (NCBI taxonomy): Eukaryota > Metazoa > Chordata > Mammalia > Artiodactyla > Tragulidae > Tragulus > Tragulus kanchil. The sequence goes on along the minus strand of JAIOJX010000002.1, from coordinate 159,147,137 downwards.
CAGGGCCACGTGGGCAGCAAGTCCCGGTAAGCCCCTTTGGGATCTTCTCGCCAAGTTGCACAGGCCGCTCAAGGTGGGGGCGATGTCACCCGTTGTAGAGATGAGAAAACTGAGGCTGGACATGGAGCGGTGACTCCTGGGTCAGCGGGATGCGTCGGGAGGCCCCGGCCCTGGACCAGCCCTGTGCCGCCGGCCACCCTGCCGCCTCAACGGCTCCTTTGCTCACGTTCACTCCTCTACTCGTCTGGGTGCTCCCTTCACGCCAGATTCCTCCTCCTCCCGCCCTCTGCGTCCTCCTTATTTACGTACCTATGCGCTGGGCTGCCCCAGACTCGGGTTCCTCCCTGGGGCCCAGCACCCCCTGTGGCCGCTCGTGCAGGCACCCGGAGAGTCACTGAGAGGCTCCCAGCGCCTGCAGCCAGAACACCCTGCGAAACCCACAGGCCGCCGCTCACAACCACATCGGCTTGGCTCACGGATCTGCGCCGTGGCCGGGCCGGCCGGCCTCCGCTCTGCCTGAGCTCCCATCGGCAGGAGGTGCCTGTCAGCTCCCGTGTCACGGCCAGGCAGGGGGCTCGTGGCCTCCCCGTGGCCCGGGCCTCCTCAGGGCACGCAGGCGGGGCCGGGGGCGGGGCGGGAGCCCGAGGGGCAGACGCCGCAGCCCTTGTCCCGCCGAGCTGGACGCGGCACCCTGCCCTCCTGTCGGGCACTGTTCCCCGGGAGCGAGGCTCTAAGCCTGGCCCACCCTCCAGGACAGGGAAAGGAGAGGAGAGGAAGGTTCTAGAAGAGCCTGTAGGATGGGAGACACTGTTGGCTCATTCTTGGAAAGCTCACGCGGTCATCCGAGGCGTCGGTGGCCACGTAAGGCCCAGAGGGTCGGCCTGACCCTGACCTGGGCCCCCAGAGACGCCAGGGTCCCCTCAGCGTGCTGCGGCCCTGCCCTCCCCCTCCCCCCTGCCGCAGGGGCTTTGCATGCGTCCGCCTCGCTCTCCTCTCTTAGGTCACGTCCAGTCTCCTCTGGGGTTCGGCCTGGGCTCACCCCTCAGGGAAGCCCCCGCCTCTGCCCAGGTCTGTCCCTCTCGTCAGCCTTTCTTCAGGCCCCCAGGCTTCTCCAGCGCCCCGGCCCCGTCCGCAGTTCGGTCCGACGTTCCAGTGTTGTTATTTCCCACACGTCAGTCTCTCCACCCCCGCTCCCCCGACCCCAGACCAGAGGGTCCCGACCTCAGCACGGGTCCTGGGTAAGTAGGTGCCCAATGCACACCTGCTCCATGAAGAGGGAGAGGAAGGTACTGATCAGAGTCCACCAGAGACAGCGCGGGTTGATCCGTCTATAATACAGGCAGGCGGGAAGATAGACAGACAGACACTGCGGCAGTCGCGCGGAAGTGGGGCCGGCTGGCGCGCCCGCAGCCCGCAGGGCAGGCCCCCGGGAGCACAGCTGGAATGGATCGCGGGCACCGGCTGGAGCCGCTGGCCGCGGTGAAACTCCGTCCTCCGCAGGCGCGCTCGGCTCTGCTCCGAAGCCTTTGCCTGATGAGGTCTGGCACCAGGTCATCTCAGTTAATCTGGACTTAGAGACAGCTGGCTGTCCACGCCGGCCACACCTGTCCACGTCAACCACGCCCGTCCACGTGGCCGTGTCCACCAAGTGCCCTCGGCAGCGCCTAGGAAGGCGTTGGATCTCGGGGACACAGGGATCTGGCCACGGGGGTGCATCGCAGGGCCTCACCCCCTTCCTCCTTGACCCCTCCCCTGGAATGGGTGCCAGGGGAGCCCACTGAGGGCGCCGCAGGCCCGGGGCCTTCCGGAGGAGGGTGGGGTTCCGGCTCGGAGAGGCTGGGGGGAGAGCTAAGGCGTTGCGTCCGGCAGGAGAGGCGGCCTGTGAGCGGGGCAGTCAGGCGCTCCCTGGAGAGCACTGTAGAGAAGCCGACCGGAGGGCGAGCTGGACCCAGGGTGCGTGTACTGGCGTGGGCGTGCGTGTGCATGCCTGCGGGCACGTGTCTGTATGTGCGTGTCTCAGCAGCCTCGAGCAGAGCGTTCTGGAAGCACAGCGGAGGCCTCCTGCCTCACCCGGCCGGCCCTGGGGCGCCAGGCTGCCACGAGCCTGCCCAGAGTCCAGGGGTGTGTACAGACCCCGCTCCACGAGGAGGAGCAGAACCACGGGGCCACGGTTTAACTTGAGGCCGTGTTTTAAAACCACCCTGACAGACGTGGTTGGATGGATTTTCCAGAAAAATCACTGGCAGGAAGCCAGAAGGGGAGGCCAGAGGCTGGAGGTCTGTTAGCTTTGCTCCTCCGAGCAGATCAGAACTGCCTCTGCGGAGCGAAGGGTGGGCCGGGGAGAGGAGAGGCATCCGGGGCCGGGGGCCGGGCGGGGGCCCGGTGAGGACAGGCTGGCGGAGCCTCTGGGCCAGGCTGGCCGGAGGGCTTCCCGGGGGCTCCCCAGAGCGGGGAACACCGACAGGGTCTGAGGGGCTGGCTCTGTCCCACGGCCGTCTTGGGGACAGACCCTGTGGCGTGTCTGGGCCAGTCCCCTGCTCGTTCGGCCCCCGGCTGGCCCGCCCCCGGGTGGCGGAGGTCCTGGGGCGCGTGGGCTGCACGGGCCCCGCCAGCCGGCGTCCTGCACGCACCGGAGCCGCTCTGGCTCCCACCCGCCTGCGCCTGTTTATGAAGCGGAGGGTAAGTGTTTAATTAGTCGCCTAATTGCCTGGGTAATTGGGAGACGTACTCAGCTCTCCAAGTAATCAGTCGGAACAGGCCTCGAAAATATCTGGCGAGGTTCAATCGTTACACAGCTTCCGTGTTTGGTTCACGACCAGGCCCGGCGCACAGCTGCTCGCCCACCCCGCGGGGACGGCCACCCTGCACGCCCTGACCACGGCGGCCGCTCTGGGGGCCAGGCTCAGGGCCTCCCACCTCCGGTCGCCCTCCCCCGGCCCTCCTGCGCCCCCAGGGAGAGCTCCGTGCAGGGGCCGGGACCCCGGGGGCGGCGGGGCTGGAGCGCGGGGCTCTGACGCTTCTGCACAACTGCCCGTGTGCACAATCCTTTACAGGTGACAGAGCGGGACCCCTCCGTGGGGCTCCTTGAGGCTCCGCACAGCCCCGCAAGGTGAGAACCACCAACGTGCCCATTGTGCAGACAGAGAAGTCGAGGCCAGAGGGCCCCAGCAGCCCGGAGTGGAGCCGGGTGGCCCCCTGGATCAGCAGTCCCTGGAAGCAGACCCAGCCCAGGCAGTGTAACCGCCGGATCCCTGTGCTCAGAGCCCCACCGCCTCCGGGAGGGGCGGTCACCACTGGAGGAAGCTCCCGGCAGCAGAGGAGCGTCAGCAGGAGTGGGCCCACGGAGGGAGCCGGAGGCCCCGCCTGCTGCCCCCTCACACGTAGAGCGGCCCCGCACACGCTCTACGACCCACCCTCGGGTCCTTCCTGGGGCTGGGCTCTGTGCTGTGCTGGGGCGGGCACCACCGCGACCAGGCAGACCTGACTCCGCCCCCGCCGACTTCCTCAGGGCACCTGGAGGGGGCGCGTGCGGCGAGGGTCTTCCCGGGGAAGCAGCACAGGGAGGCTTGGCTGGGGCCTGAAGGCGGGAGCAGAGGCAAGGCGGGCGAGGGGAGGGAAAAGCATCCCAGGTGGACGGAAGAGCAGATGCGAGGTCCCTGAGGCAGGAGGAAGGTAGGAAGCCCTGGCACTGCAGGCAGGGTCAGGGAGAGGTCGGAACGGGGGCCAGGGCTGGGGACTTGTGCTGGGAGTCACGAGGGCCACGGAATGAGGCTGTTCCGCTGGCGGTTTTAAAAGACTCTAAGGAGGACGGACGGGGGCCGAGGGGAGGCCGCGAGACCAGTGCCAGGGCCAGCTGAGCGGCGAGGGTGCTGTGGACCCTTACCACCCAGCTCCCATCTGTTCTGCCCTCTCTGGAGGGCGCTCGTCCTCCTCTGAAGGCCACGCCCTGCCTCCAGCACTCACCAGTGCTGGCCAGCCTCCCGCCGCCCCAGCAGCTCCGGCCAGCACCAGGCTGGCCAGCCTCCCGCCCAGGCCCGGCCCAGGTTCGGGTCCTCCCGAGGCGGGACCCCTCCGTGGGGCTCCTTGAGGCTCCGCACAGCCCCGCAAGGTGAGAACCACCAACGTGCCCATTGTGCAGACAGAGAAGTCGAGGCCAGAGGGCCCCAGCAGCCCGGAGTGGAGCCGGGTGGCCCCCTGGATCAGCAGTCCCTGGAAGCAGACCCAGCCCAGGCAGTGTAACCGCCGGATCCCTGTGCTCAGAGCCCCACCGCCTCCGGGAGGGGCGGTCACCACTGGAGGAAGCTCCCGGCAGCAGAGGAGCGTCAGCAGGAGTGGGCCCACGGAGGGAGCCGGAGGCCCCGCCTGCTGCCCCCTCACACGTAGAGCGGCCCCGCACACGCTCTACGACCCACCCTCGGGTCCTTCCTGGGGCTGGGCTCTGTGCTGTGCTGGGGCGGGCACCACCGCGACCAGGCAGACCTGACTCCGCCCCCGCCGACTTCCTCAGGGCACCTGGAGGGGGCGCGTGCGGCGAGGGTCTTCCCGGGGAAGCAGCACAGGGAGGCTTGGCTGGGGCCTGAAGGCGGGAGCAGAGGCAAGGCGGGCGAGGGGAGGGAAAAGCATCCCAGGTGGACGGAAGAGCAGATGCGAGGTCCCTGAGGCAGGAGGAAGGTAGGAAGCCCTGGCACTGCAGGCAGGGTCAGGGAGAGGTCGGAACGGGGGCCAGGGCTGGGGACTTGTGCTGGGAGTCACGAGGGCCACGGAATGAGGCTGTTCCGCTGGCGGTTTTAAAAGACTCTAAGGAGGACGGACGGGGGCCGAGGGGAGGCCGCGAGACCAGTGCCAGGGCCAGCTGAGCGGCGAGGGTGCTGTGGACCCTTACCACCCAGCTCCCATCTGTTCTGCCCTCTCTGGAGGGCGCTCGTCCTCCTCTGAAGGCCACGCCCTGCCTCCAGCACTCACCAGTGCTGGCCAGCCTCCCGCCGCCCCAGGCCCGGCCCAGCAGGGCTCCTCCCCGAGGCCGGCCCACGGCTTCCGGAACGGCCCCGCTAGCATAGCTCCGGCCCCAGCACCACGTGCCCAGCCTGGCCGGAGCCCCGACGCGGGCACAGCCGTGGCCGTCAGGGTTGTGGTCGTGGGGCCGGGCCGTCACACACCGAAGCCCCGGGCCCGTCCGGTACAAACGCATCACCTCACGGGCGGCATGCAGAAAGAGCTGGACCAGAGTCGGGGACCCGGGCTCCGGCCACAGCCTCACCGCCGTGGCCCTAGGCGAGCCCCCTGTCCTCTCAGAGCCTCATTTCCTCATCTGGGAAATGGGGGAGCAAATAGCACCCACTGAAGCCCTTGCTGTGGGGACCAGAACAGAGATACCGGGTCGCAGGAAGGAATCAGCTGAGCGGGGTGAAGAGCGGCTGGCGACACGCCCCCAGCCCCTGGGCTGGCACCGCTCTTCACAAGTGGAGGGAATCCTCCCATCCATATATTTTTTAGTGGAGGTAAAATGTACAACGTAATATTACCCGCAGACCACGTGAAGGTGACAGTTCAGGGACATGAGCAGGTGTTCAATGCTGCGCGGCCGCCACCTGTACCTCGTCTCCTGCCCTCTGAGGAGATCCCCACCCACGGACAGTCACTCCCCGCCCCACCCCCGCGCCTGATGACCCCAGTTCTCCACGGACTTGTCTGTCCCGGTGTGTGACACCCACAGAGTCGTGCCCCACGCGTCCGTTCGTGTCGGGCTCGTTTCGGCAGCGTGCCCGCGAGGGTCGTCCCCAGCAGCCGGCGTCAGAGCTCCCTTCCTCTGTGGCCAGGTCACATTCCGCGCTGGAGGCGGGCCTGGCTGTGCTCATTCTGCAGACGTGGACGCAGAGCGTCAGGACGGGGGCGCTGGAGGGCGTGGAGGTGCTGCTCCCGGCGTGTGTCGTCCCTGGCGTGGACTCACAGTGTCCTCTGCTGGAAGCACCAGCTCTAACGTCCCTGCCGCACAGGTCTCCTGCTGGGGAGTTCTTGCAGCTTTGGTTTGTTGGAAGACAGCTTCATTTTATCTCCGGTTTTGAAGGAATTTTTGCTGGATACAGAATTCTAGGTGGATGGGGCTTTAGGTGCTTTAAAGATACTGCTCTGCTGTCTTCTGGCCTCATTATTTCCGTGAGAAATCTGTTGACATTCTTGTTTTTATCCCTGTGTGGTTGTTTCGCTGCTAAGGCATGTCCGAATCATTGCAGCCCCAGGGACGGTAGCCCACCCGGGCGCCTCTGTCCATGGGACTCCCCCGGCGAGAATACTGGGGTGGGTTTCCATTTTGTTCTCTAATTCTTCCATACATGTCTTTTGTCTCTAACGGCTTTTAGATTTTCTGTTCATTCCAACTTTTTAAAACTGGTGTGTCTTATAGCTTTCTTTGTGTTTCTTAGAGTATTTTGAGCTTTTATCTATGAGGGTATAGTTTTAAACAAGTTTGGTAGATTTTCAGCCAACGTTCTTCAAATATTGTTTCCTCAGAAACTCCAGTTACATGTGTCTTAAAAAAAACCCAACACTTTGTTCTGTTTTCATCCTGAATAACTCCTCTTCCTGTGCCTTCCAGTTCACCTGTCTTCTCTTCCACCGTGTCTAATCTATGATTAGTTCCCTTGAGTGTATTTTTTATCTGAGTCATTGATGTTTTCAACTCTAAAAGCTTGATTTGGGTCTTTTAAAATATCTTCTATGTCTCTGCTTAGTTTTTCAAACATATAGAGTAGCTATAATACCAGATTTAATGTCCTTGTATGATCATTCTAACATCTGTGTCAGTGCTGGGTCAGTTTTAGTTGAGTATTCTCATTGTGGGTCATGTTTTTCTGCTTCTGTGAATGCCTGATAGTCTTTGGTTAGATGTCAGACATTGTCAGTCTTGCCTTGCTGTGTGCTACGTCTGTTTGTTACTCTGTAAATACACATGAGCTGTGTTTGGGGGATGCAGTTAGCTTATGGGGAAATGGGCCCTTTCCAGTATTCCTGTGCTTGCTGGTTCCATGCATCTCTCAACACAGTGCTGGTAATCCTCAGGACGGGGCAAGACCTGCCTGAGCATCCTCCCCAAGGCCCTGCCAGGGAGGGGCTCTTCCAGCATGGGTCTGCTGGTAGAAAGACAGTTTTCCTAGCCCTGAATGAGGGCAGGACCCTGTCCTCATCCTTTTGGATGGTTCTTTCCCAGGACATGGATGATTTTCTACCTTCATGCAGTGACCGGAACAGAGTTCTTTCTCTCTCCTTCTGGGTGCCCATCCTGAACATTTCCACCTCGATCTCCCCAGGTTCTTGGCTCTTTCTCAAGGAGTTTGCCAGGCGGTGTCGGGTTCTTCCTTTCTCCTCACAGTATGTGAGAATTCTCCCCGGGTTAGGACTCCCCTCATTTCTCCCCCATCTTTCAGGAATCTCTTTCCGCACCGCCTGATATCCAGCATCTTAAAAATCATTCTTTTTAGTATTTTGCCTGTTGTTTAAACATAGCTTTCTTTGTGTTTCTTAGAGTATTTTGAGCTTTTATCTATGAGGGTATAGTTTTAAACAAGTTTGGTAGATTTTCAGCCAACGTTCTTCAAATATTGTTTCCTCAGAAACTCCAGTTACATGTGTCTTAAAAAAAACCCAACACTTTGTTCTGTTTTCATCCTGAATAACTCCTCTTCCTGTGCCTTCCAGTTCACCTGTCTTCTCTTCCACCGTGTCTAATCTATGATTAGTTCCCTTGAGTGTATTTTTTATCTGAGTCATTGATGTTTTCAACTCTAAAAGCTTGATTTGGGTCTTTTAAAATATCTTCTATGTCTCTGCTTAGTTTTTCAAACATATAGAGTAGCTATAATACCAGATTTAATGTCCTTGTATGATCATTCTAACATCTGTGTCAGTGCTGGGTCAGTTTTAGTTGAGTATTCTCATTGTGGGTCATGTTTTTCTGCTTCTGTGAATGCCTGATAGTCTTTGGTTAGATGTCAGACATTGTCAGTCTTGCCTTGCTGTGTGCTACGTCTGTTTGTTACTCTGTAAATACACATGAGCTGTGTTTGGGGGATGCAGTTAGCTTATGGGGAAATGGGCCCTTTCCAGTATTCCTGTGCTTGCTGGTTCCATGCATCTCTCAACACAGTGCTGGTAATCCTCAGGACGGGGCAAGACCTGCCTGAGCATCCTCCCCAAGGCCCTGCCAGGGAGGGGCTCTTCCAGCATGGGTCTGCTGGTAGAAAGACAGTTTTCCTAGCCCTGAATGAGGGCAGGACCCTGTCCTCATCCTTTTGGATGGTTCTTTCCCAGGACATGGATGATTTTCTACCTTCATGCAGTGACCGGAACAGAGTTCTTTCTCTCTCCTTCTGGGTGCCCATCCTGAACATTTCCACCTCGATCTCCCCAGGTTCTTGGCTCTTTCTCAGGGAGTTTGCCAGGCGGTGTCGGGTTCTTCCTTTCTCCTCACAGTATGTGAGAATTCTCCCCGGGTTAGGACTCCCCTCATTTCTCCCCCATCTTTCAGGAATCTCTTTCCGCACCGCCTGATATCCAGCATCTTAAAAATCATTCTTTTTAGTATTTTGCCTGTTGTTTAAACATAGCTGCTTCAGATGGGAAGAGACGTCGGAATCCTCAGAGTTCCCACTGCAGGATCCTCGGAACCCAGACGTGAATCCTGGGGCCGACATTTGAACCCTGGATCACACCGAGCCTATCTATCCCAGAGATCTCTGCAGCCAGAGATCTATCCCAGACGCTTCTTTTCTGGGAGGCAGCAAACTCCGTCTTCTGTTTCAATTGGTCCGATTGGGCTTTCTGCCCCTTGCTCCGGCTTTCTCTCCGAGGCTGGCTGCACCAGGCGGCTCCCGGGAAGGGAGAGGCGCAGCTGCCGGGGAGACTGGACGCGAGCGCAAGGCCAGGCCGGGCTGGGGCAGGCGCAGGGCGCAGGGTGAGGTGGGAGCTTCGGGAAACCCGCCTGAGCAGGTGCGGAAAGTGGGCGGGGCCCACGCTCCCCACTCCCAGCCCTCCAGAGGTTTCTTAAGACAGTTGGAATGCAGAGTCCTCAGGGTGAACGGCCACCCTGACGTCCTCTCTCCGGCCCCAGCGCCCTTGCGCTGTGCCCACAGGCTGCCAGCGCGTTCCCACCCCAGGGCCTTTGCACCTGCTGTGCCAGCGGCCAGGGCCACATCCCCGGGCATCTGTGTGACCCCACGACATGCCCCAGGTACTCCAGATCCCCACACAGGTCTGGGCACACCACATGGCCGTGCCCTTCTGCTCCTGGAGACTTTATGCCAGGGAAGGGACTAGAAGGAGACGGGCAGGCCCTCAGAGGCTCCCATGACCCCACAACTTCCTAGAACTGACCCTGTTGTCAGCCCACCTCCCTGGGGCAGGGCCCAGAGAGGCCTGTCCCAGACCTGCAAGCTGCCCTCCCCGCAAAATAGCCCCTTCCCCTGGTGAGGGTGGGTGGGGGGTGAGGAGGGAAAAATAATTACTTCTCAGCCTCTAACCTTTCCGGCGAGTGACTCGGTAATAAATAATCCCCACGTCCCTCCAGTGCGATCCATCAGCAGGCGCTCCTAATTACTTTAGACTCACTTTGAAACCGCTTCCAGTCCCACTTTCAAATAAATAAAAAATTCACATGGGACCAGAGCAGAGACCCGGACGTGGGGGCTCCCGCCCTATCCCCCGGGGTGCGCAGTGCCCCTGGGGAGCCCCGTGCCCCCCGACAGGGCTCAACGCTGGCCGTCAGGGAGGACCAGGCTGCCTGGCACACCTCCGACCCTGGCCCAGGACCCACCTGTCACGTCTAGTCTCAGGGGCGGGGTGGAGCGGGGCTCCTGCCCTGCAGGCCGTGGCCTGCACCCTCCTGTGGGCGGAGGGCGCTGGGGTCTCCAGCTGGGCCCTGGGCCTTCCACCCGGCCGACACGCTGGCTGCAGGCTCCTTCCTCCCCAGCCCCTCCGCCCGGGCTTCAGTTGTGTCCTCCATAAATAAGCCGGGGGCTGACAAGCTGACCTCCGGATGCCCCTGACACTCTGGCATCGAGCGCCACTCGTGGGGGACCCTGACTTTCTCCCTTTGCAGGCCAGGGTACCCCACTGCCTGTGTCTGGGCCATGGCCAGGCCTTGGCTGCACCTCTGGGCCTTCCCATGGCATAGGGGCCTCTCTGGGGGCGTTTCTGGGGCAGCCCCGCCCCTCCCAGGCCCAGATGGCCCAGGCTGCGAGGGTGGGCGGGCAGGGGCCTCCGCTGATGGTAACCAGATGGTGGACGGAGAGGCAGAGGCCTGGCCCCGCCCCGCCTGCCCACCGGTTCTGCTCAGGGCATACCCCGCCTCCAGCCCCCGACCGTCTCACGGTCTCCAGAGCTGGCGGAGTGCGGGAAGCCCCCTCCTGCAGGCCCTGCCCGCTGGACACCCGCCGAGGGTCTCCTGCCCTGAAGGCCTTGGCCTTGTGGAGCACAGCTGAGTGCAGGGTGTGGACAGTGCGTGGCCTGAGGGGCGGTGCAGCCACAGGGCTGGCAAGTCGAGGCCAGACAGGTGTGGAGGCAGGTGGGGTGTGCGGAGCCCCTTGGCCAGGCCTTTCGTGGGAGAATTAATCAAACACATCCCATTCTCTGCTGCCGAGTGGTTTCGGCTGACCTCATCAGGCCGATTAATATTTAATTAGCCTCGAGAAGGAAGGGGACACACGTATTAACCTGCTGTGTCAATCTGTCAGCGCCGGGCTGGGCCCCGGACAGACAGCGTTCCAGCGGAGGAGGGTGAGGACCAGGCCTGCGGGCTCCAGGCCTCCTGGACCTCCTGGATCCCCACCCCAGCGTCGTCTCTTCCACCAAGACCGGCCCGACCAGCCCTTGGCCCTGGGGTCCCCCCTCCGGGCTGCACCAAGATCTGAAGGCTGAGCTCGGGCTGGCCTGACCGGGGCCTCTGGGCCTGAGTGGGGAGCGGGGGTCAGGGCACAGGGTGCCTTTCATCAGGCTGGGAGGCCCCTGGGCACCAGTCACAGGCCGGCTTGCACCCCAGGATCCCAGCCGCTCTGGCCCCAGTGCCTGGGTCTGGCGTATCAGGGAAAGAGGGTGGGGCCCAGGACTGGGGGGTTGATTTCCTGCTGAGGCCCCGGGAGTGGCAGGGACTGGCCAGGCAGCGCCCTGTTGCCACACGTGGTGCTGCCAGGCCGGGCCAGCCAGCCCTGGCCATGGCGGCCCCTCGGGCAGAGGCAGGAGTGGGGTAGCCACAGCAAGCCAGAAAAGAGAGCTTTGTGTGGACTTTCCCGGTCTTCCGCTTTCGGGATAACAGACTTCCTGTTCTAAAGGCTAGGTGAGCCTGACTGCCTGTGTGTGGAGAGGTCCATCCCGGCACCTGCATCCCCGCACTCAGTGGGGAGTGGAGCCGGAGGGGCCGGACTGGGAGGACAGTCCCAGCCACGCGGTTGCAGGGCCATCTGGGTCTGGCCCCGCCCACCTCTACTGCCCGTCCTGGCCCCGCCCCCACCCCACGGTCCCTCCCACAAAGCCCCAGGACCCTGGCATGCACTGCCTCTGGGCAGAAAATGGACTCTGGGTCTCAGCACTGGCTGGGGAGGTGGCAGGGCCTATGTGGGTGGAGCAGGAGGGACCCTCAGACCCTGGAGGGCATCCCCCGGGCAGATATCGCCCAGATGGGGGCTGTGGTCAGGGTGGGGCGGGGGCACCTAGGAAGGGCTGGCCGGGGGTTCCGGTGCCCCTCGATGGGCCAGCCCCCACCACGGCCCCTCCTGAGCCCAGAGCCAGACGCAGGGGTGACGCCGCCCGGACCTCTCTCCCCCACGTTGGCAGGCAGTGATGAAATTTTTAAATAAGGCAAAAAAATTAAAACTCCCCCGAGTTTTATTAACTAGCTAGGTAATTACAAACTGGCTTAATTAAAATCTACCCTCGGAAAGCACTGGGGGGCGGTCCAGCAGGGAAGGAAGATGGAGGGTCTTCTGTGGGACAAGACTCGGTTTCCCCAGACGGAAAATAGGGGCAATACTAACCCCTGACCCAGAAGGGTGGCGAATGCAGAGTTCATCTGCTCAGAGAGGCCAAGGCCCTGCCTAGGCTGCACGGCAGTGACCAGCAGGGCTGAACTTGCCCCTGGGGAAGACAGGGGCTTCCCTTCCAGGCCTGACCCACACCGGCGTGAGGGCAGAGGGCCCCGGAGGTCCTCCCTGAGAATGCGGCAAGTAGCCCAATGTGGTCAGCACGGGGGCCAGGGGACTGCATTCCAGCCCAGGCACGCCGCCATCTGCGGAAGGGGCCGTGGAGCGGGCCTCACAGGACGAGCTGGACCTGTTCACCGAGGACAAGCCGTCCTGGAGAGGGTGTGCCTGGAGAGTCAGAGAGGCTGAGCCGGGCGGTCAGACAGGGAGGAGGCAGGAGGGGCCGGGTGAGGCGGCGGGGCTGCAGGGGGTGGGAGTCCGGGCTCAGCCGAGTGAGGGGAGAGGAGCGGCCGCCCAGAGCCCCGCGCCCTGAGGGCGTCTTGGTCTGCCTCTCCCCCTAGGCGGGGCAGCCCGGACGGTGGGCGGCAGGGCCCGGGCTGGGGCGCGGCCCGCTGGTCGGGGGGCAGAGCTTCGAGACCCTTTGCCTTCCCAGCACCAAACCACTGCCAGCCTCACGGCTGGGGCCCTGCTGGGCCTGGAGGGACAGGACCGGGGCCCCGAGCGGCCCGCCGTCCACGGACACGGAGGCCGGAGGGGCTGTGAGAAGGGAGGTGCTGGGAGGAGCTGAAGGGCTGGGACGGAGGGAGAGAGACAGAGACAGAGAGATGTAAGAGGGGTGCGAGCGGGGAGAGGGGAGACCACCGCGCAGCAGACGTGGCCAGGGGCCTCCACGTGGGACCCGGGGGCTCCGGGACCTCCTGCCGGTGCCCAGGCCGGAACGCAGACCCGCTCGGGCCCCCACCCCACGGGGTGCCCCGGAGGTACTGCCCGGCCCCTGACTCCAGCCCCCGGTCCCATCTGCCCACCGAAAGGGAGACCTCTCCGCAGCAGTCGGGCCCCAGGAGCCTGCAGGTCATCCGGGCCTGGGTCTGCCCCTGGCCCCTGGACTCCCCGCCCGTTTCCCCAGACGGAAAATAGGGGCAATACTAACCCCTGACCCAGAAGGGTGGCGAATGCAGAGTTCATCTGCTCAGAGAGGCCAAGGCCCTGCCTAGGCTGCACGGCAGTGACCAGCAGGGCTGAACTTGCCCCTGGGGAAGACAGGGGCTTCCCTTCCAGGCCTGACCCACACCGGCGTGAGGGCAGAGGGCCCCGGAGGTCCTCCCTGAGAATGCGGCAAGTAGCCCAATGTGGTCAGCACGGGGGCCAGGGGACTGCATTCCAGCCCAGGCACGCCGCCATCTGCGGAAGGGGCCGTGGAGCGGGCCTCACAGGACGAGCTGGACCTGTTCACCGAGGACAAGCCGTCCTGGAGAGGGTGTGCCTGGAGAGTCAGAGAGGCTGAGCCGGGCGGTCAGACAGGGAGGAGGCAGGAGGGGCCGGGTGAGGCGGCGGGGCTGCGGGGCTGGGAGTCCGGGCTCAGCCGAGTGAGGGGAGAGGAGCGGCCGCCCAGAGCCCCGCGCCCTGAGGGCGTCTTGGTCTGCCTCTCCCCCTAGGCGGGGCAGCCCGGACGGTGGGCGGCAGGGCCCGGGCTGGGGCGCGGCCCGCTGGTCGGGGGGCAGAGCTTCGAGACCCTTTGCCTTCCCAGCACCAAACCACTGCCAGCCTCACGGCTGGGGCCCTGCTGGGCCTGGAGGGACAGGACCGGGGCCCCGAGCGGCCCGCCGTCCACGGACACGGAGGCCGGAGGGGCTGTGAGAAGGGAGGTGCTGCGGGAGGAGCTGAAGGGCTGGGACGGAGGGAGAGAGACAGAGACAGAGAGATGTAAGAGGGGTGCGAGCGGGGAGAGGAGAGACCACCGCGCAGCAGACGTGGCCAGGGGCCTCCACGTGGGACCCGGGGGCTCCGGGACCTCCTGCCGGTGCCCAGGCCGGAACGCAGGCCCGCTCGGGCCCCCACCCCACGGGGTGCCCCGGAGGTACTGCCCGGCCCCTGACTCCAGCCCCCGGTCCCATCTGCCCACCGAAAGGGAGACCTCTCCGCAGCAGTCGGGCCCCAGGGAGCCTGCGGGTCATCCGGGCCTGGGTCTGCTCCTGGCCTGGCCGCCGGCTGGCTGTGTGGCTTCAGGGGAGGCACCTGGCCCCAGCCTCAGTTTCTCCAGCTGTCAAGTGGACAAGAGCCACAGCCTTCTGGCTGTTGTGAGCACAGCTAGCACCCGGCAAACAGCAGGGACCCTCTCCAGGGACCCCCGGCCATGCCCCAACCTGGCCCTCAAGGCTGGGACCTTGGGATTCCAGCGCCGGCCCCAGGCCGCCCCGCCCCCCTCTCTGCTCTGCTGTCTCGCGGCTCATAAACCCCCGAGCTTTGATCCGTCCTTGCTCCATCCTAGCCGGAAAAGACGGGGGTCCCCCCAGCCCAGCCCCTCCACACCGAGCCTCCCCACCCCACTGCCTCCATTAACCTCTGTACTCCGGCCGGAAGGGCCAGCTTCCGCCCTGGCCGGTTCCCACGGCGGGAGCGCCCCCAGGGCGGGGCTCCGGGGCCATCTGCAGGGGAGGGTCCTGCCCTGTGTCCATCCTGCAACGCCTGGTCATGCTGAAAGACCAGGTCAGCACTTCTGCCTGAGAGAGTGGGGGCCCGCAGCCTCGGCCAGGCCCCAGGCCTCGGTCGCCCCAGCAAGCCCTCCTCGCCATGAGGACTTGTCCTGCCCCAGGGGAGCCTCTGGGTGCCCTTGTCAGCCCACCCACTGCCTGTGAGCCCGCTGTCCCCTCCCAGCCTCCGGCCACCTCCCTCCAGGGCTTGTTCCATCCCACGCTGGTGCAGGGAGCGCCCCCCAGCCTGCCACTCCTGTGGATCCACCGGGGAGCTCAGGCCGGCAGCCATCCCCCCGCTCTGCCTTCGCGCCCGAGGACAGCCCGCTCCTCCCGGTAAGCCCTCAGACTCTGCACAAGATGGACCCTTCTCTGCCCTCCCTGCCGCAGCTCGCATCATGTCACGTGGTGCTCGTCATCGCGGCCCCAAGGGGACAGGGCTCCTGTCCTGGGGACAGAGCAGCAGGGTCGCGGCCCTGAGCTCTTGCCGTGCACCGAGCCCCCAGCCCCCAGTCTGTTCTCACCGGATGTGACAGGCTCCCCTCGTCCGTCCCACCCAGAGCAGGGACTTGGCCGGACCGAAGCCAGGGCCTCCCTGAGCGCCCCCGACCCTGCGTGACCTGGGTCCTGACGCAGCACCCCTAAGAGGGGCGCACCCCACTCACTGGAAACTCAAAAACAAGCCCCTGGGCCCGCGGCATGTCCGCGGCCGAGGCCTCTCCCAGCAAGCCCGAGGGCTCGGAGGACGTTCCCGGGGCCCCCGACTCACAGGCCCAGTGGTGGACAAACGCTCAGCCCGCCTCCCAGCTCCCGGGGCCTGGGGGCGACAGGCACCACGGAGGCTGCCCCCGGGCTGTGCGGAGGGCCAGGCCAGAGGGGGGCCTGAGCCGCCGGCATCGGGGGAGACCCAGGGAGCCCCCGGAGGCGTGGAGCCGGCAGGAAGCCACGCGGGTCCGCCCGGAAGAGGCCGAGGTGGGAGAGAGCCTGTGGGGCGGGCTGAGCTGGTGAGGAGACGGGGCAGGAGAGAAGGAAGGAGGACGGGAGACTTTCCAGCCAAGAGTCCAGTGACGCCCCGAAGGAGAGGGACGCAGAGGGCCCGTGTTCCCCAGGGCAGCTGGGGCCACGGGCCCCATCACAGCGCAGGCCCCTCAGACCACAGCGGGGGCCAGCCCGCGGGCTTGGCCTCCGTGCTGTGTGACTGCGGGCAGGGCCCTGCGCTCTCTGGCCTCCTGCTCCGTCAGGGCTCCCACCCCCTGGGGCGACTCATCCACCTTCTCACACGGCCCCTGGCACCCACGGGGCCAAGAGGGTGCCGGGTAGAGGGTGCCCAGGCCCGCAGCCGCCCGCCTCGGGGAGCCCGCCCCGACCCTCGCTGCACCCTCTGTCCTGCCCCACCCCTACGCCGGCTCCATGTGCAATCGACACACTTCCTTCCTTGAAAGGATGCATGTTTTCCCCGTCGGGTTTACAAATAACTTCAAATTTTACTGTTTTCTTTCCCTAATGAATTCTCAGAAATGTGTTACAAGCTCCCCGGTAATGAATGTGGAGCGGCAGGCCCAGTGCGCCCGGCTCCCGCGGCTGAATTAGCCTGGCGGCGCCCAGCACACAGCCCTGGCGCAGTCTGGCTCGTCGCAATTGGTGGGAATCCATTATATTGACAATATCCACTTGTGTAATTCCTGCATTAGGATTTTGTGCTAAACTGTGTTTGAAAGGCACCGCCGACCCTGATTACCTCTTTAATTGTGCTTAAAAATCCAGATTAATCCAGAGGCGAAGTCGGCCGGTGGGAAGGGACCTTGCTGGGCCCAAGCAGGCGCCGCCTCCGGGTCCCTGGGGCGCCCGTCCCTCGGGGCCTCCTCTGCGGTGCTCCCTCGGCGCTGCCGGAGGCTCCGGATCCGAGACGAGGCGGCCAGGAGTGCTGGCGGGCGGGCGGTGGCCGCAGCTCTGGGGCCTGCTGCTGGGCGGGACAGCCGAGCACACCAGGTTCCCCTCGGGGAGCAGGCAGTCCGGCCCCCGCTTTACAGGCTCGCTGGATTTGGGCTCTGGAGTGTTCCCTCCACGGAGCACCCCAGCTCCCACGCACAATCAGGGGGACCCCCGGCCACTCAGCCAGGGAGGCCCCCGGTTGGGGCTGGGGAGGTGACCGGCTCCTCGGGTCAGCCCTGTGCTGGGGGAGGGCTCCCAGGAGGGCCTAGGGGGCGCGAGGGAGACGGGGTCCAGCCGAGGCTGCAGGGCTGGGCACTCACAGCGCGGGCTGCCCCTCGAGGAGGCGTCGGTGTCCTGGCGTGGCCCGTGGGGACCCTGCTCTGGGGAGGGGCCCTGGGAGGCACCTGCGGCCGGGGAAGCGCGAGCTCGCCATCCTGGCAGAGGGGTCCCAGCGCTCCGGGGGGACGCGGGGCCCGAAGGCAAGCGTGGAGCTCGGCAAGGCTGACGGCGCCCGGGCCCCCGGCTGCTGAGTGGACAGTGCGCCCACGACTCACGTGCACACACGCAGACACGCACACGCAGGCTGGGCGGCCGTCCCGGGATGCCACGCACCCGTGTGCCGCGTGCAGCTCGAGGCGTCAGCACATCCGCGGAGGTGGGCGGCCTTCACCACGCAGCGGCTTCAGAGCCCCTCCGGCCCCCCACAGCGGAGGGCTGCTGCATTGGCTGCTGAGTCTTACACTCCGGCTCTGCACGCACGTTTGGAAAACCTCTGATGCAGGTTTCTGCAGTCTCCCCACGTGAGGAGAGGGCGGGAGTGACGGCTGTGGAGGGAGCGTCGCCCCCCAGGGAGCTGCAGCACAGGGACCCCAGACCCAGCAGCGGGAACCACACTCGCTTCTCGTCTCGGGGGGCCTGCAGGCCCAGAGCTGCGGAGCCGCTGAGCTGGGGGTCGTGCTCGGGGCTGGGACGGCCTCTCAGGAGGTGCGGTCTGGTGTGGACCGAGGCCTTCCCGGGGGGCCCCTCCCCGACTGTGGGCGGAGGCCGGGGTCCCCACCCTGCGGGCCCTCAGGGCTGTTGGGCGCCTGGCTCCCCGAGAGCTGGGCACCCAGAGCAGGGGGCGGAGCTGCCGGGCACCTGGCCACCCGCGCCCAGAGTCCACCGCCGTCGCCTCCGCCGCTCGCTCAGGGAGGTAGCCGCCGCCTTTCCGAGGACGGATTTCAAACCAGCGCAGGAGGCAGCCGCGGGGGCGCCGCGGCCGCTGGCGTCTCAGAGCCCCCTGCTCCAGGCCTTCGTGGGACGACGTCCACGCCCAGCGTCTGGAGTCGGACGGGGGTCTTGGACGGGCCTGGCCCTCAGCTCCGCTCACCCGGCGTCCCTGGGCCGCAGCCCCTCCTAACTCTGCTCCAAGGCAGCCCAGAGCAGAAAGCGCTGGACCCCAGGCGCAGGGCGGCCACCACGAGCCACGGGAGCTGCGCCTGTCCCTCCTCGCGGGCGCACAGCTCGTCGCAGTGTGCACAGCCTTCTCCGGAACAGGGCTTGAGCCTGATCCTGGGCCGGGCCTGTCCCGCGTCCCCGTGGGCGAGTTTTGCCGGCTCTGCCGTCACACCCGGAGCCTGGGACGCGCGGGTCGGCCTGCAGCTCCCGTGTAGAGAGGGGGCGCTGCATCCAGGAGCCCCTCGAGGGCGCTCGGGACACAGACCCTGAGAAGCCCTCCTGCCACCGCAGGAGCCCGAGTCAGGACGGAGAGCGAGAGGGCCTCCCTAACCCTCCGGACACTGACCCGCTCGTTTGGAGTGGGGAGCAGGCGCCCCTCTGTCCCCAGAATGAGAGCCGGCCCTCCCCGAGTGAGCTCACTTCTGCCTCCCAGGGGGACGGAAGCCGTGGGCTCCTGGAAGAACCCCGAGTTTGCTCCGACCCACGGTCCCCTCCCCACATTCCTAACGGAGCTCCCGGGCAGGGTTCTGACAGCAACTGATAAAAGAGAGGCAGGGCCCCGGCACCCCACCCACTCCTGGCCGCGGCTGTGGGTGGACCCTTGCCTTCCTGGGGCCAGGAGGCCCGTGCCAGGAACCCCACCCCCCTCCGCTGAGTTATTTACTTTCTTTAATAACCTTTTATGAGGGGCCTCGCCCTGGCCTTCAGGAGAACGGAGGAGGGCTCCGAGGTCATCCTTCGGATGCGATTTTATTAACCAAAGTCGGGCCCACGGCAGGTTAAGTAGCCCTTCCTCCCCCGGGCAGCACCGGCTGGACGCCTGGCCTCCCGCTCCAGGTGGGGCTGCAGCGGTTTAATTAAAGCTCCCTCCGCCCGCGACCGGCAGCCCCCTCCACCCGGGGCGCCGCGGCCCCTCTCCCCAGCGCCCCACCCACCGGCCTCCCAGCAGCAGGCCTGGATGCTTCAATGAATCAATCCTGTCTGTAATCTATCAAAATCAATCCATTGCATTTAATTCTACAGTAATCGATGGGATGAAGCATCGTTTCTATGCCATGGGACGCGCCCACCGCGTTTGGACAACCGCGGGCTCCTAAGACAGCCCCACAGTCGCGGCGGGCCTCTGCCCACGTGCAGCTCCAGGGTCCCGGGCCGCGGGAGCCACGGAGCACGGGGGACGTGGCTGGGTCCCCGCCGAGGTGTGCCATGCACGTGAAACACACCTGGGTTTCCAGGACTTCATCTGGGAGGAAAAAAACAAGCTCTCACTAACGATTTCCACACTGATTAGCTGTTAAACGGTGACATTTGAACGTGCGTCAGCACCGGGTACTCCTGAAATCGACGTCACCTGACTCCGTTGCTTTCCGCACTCGCCCAAGAAAGAGTTTCAGATGGCCTCGAGGGGCTCACGCGAGGCTCCGCTCGGCCAGCCCTCACGCAGAGCAGGGTCCTCGCGCCCGGCCTCCCCGCCACGGCCGTCCCGCCCTGACCCAGTGCCGCGGCCCTCGGAGCGCCGGGTTCCCGCCCGTGAAATGGAGACAAGGAAGCTGCCAGCTGGGCGTGTCACGGGGGCCGAACCTCAGGGGCGGCTCGTCGGCAGAGCCCCCGGCACTGGCATGGGCCCCACACCCTGGAACACCAGTGGGGTCACGGCCATGGCCTCTGGGCCCCGCCGTCCCCGGGGAGGTCCACGTGGTGAGAGACGCGGCGGGGCTCTGAGGGCAGATGCTGCCTCCGGAGCTCGCCGACCGGCAGGGCGAGGGCACTGCCGTTCGGCCGCTCGGCCGTGTCTTTGCGACCCATGGACGGCAGCCCGCCAGGTGCCCCTGTCCTTCACCCTCTCCTGGAGATCGCCCAGGCTCGTGTCCATTGAGTCAGTGACCCCAGAAGGCTCCTCCGCCCCTCCTGGCCTGTGATGCATCTGGAACGCATTTCCGTATGGGGCGCGAGACTGGGATCCAAGCTGATTTGCTTTGCTTGTCTGTTTATCCTGGTGCTCTTGGCGGAAGACCATTGTTTCCATGGAGCTGCCCACAGACCTGTGTGTCCAGCTCTGGCCTCTCTTTGGTTCTGTTGCTCTGTCTGTACATCATACCAGGGCTCCTCTCTCCTGGTGACCATCATTTTTTTTTTTTTTTTTGACCACTTCTATTGATCTTTCATTCACTTATCTTTGTTCTTTGGCCTGTGTGGGCCTCCCATCGCAGTGGCCTCTCTCGCTGCAGAGCACCGGCTCTGGGCGCATGCGCTCCAGAGCACTGGCTCGTAATTGGATACACCAGTCCAGTTGCTCTGCGGTCGTGGGATCTTCCCGGGCCAGGGATCGAATCGGCACCCCTTGCAGTGCAAGGCAGTGTCCCTACCCACTGGACCACCAGGGAAGCCCCTGAGGTCCATCTTTTTATAGCAAGTCAGAATCAGGTAGCGTTGGTCCTCCAACCCTGACCTTCTCTTTCAAAGTGATTCTGGCTGATCCATATATGTATATAACATGTTTGGCTGTGCTAAGTCTTCTCGGTGGCACACGGGATCTTTGATCTTATCTGACCAGAGATCAAGCCCAGGTCCCTGCGTTGGGAGTGCAGAGGCTCAACCACTGGACCCCCAGGAAGTCTCTCTTCTGGCGATTCTGGATCCTGTGCATTTCCACATGAAGTTTAGAATCAGATATGCATTTCCACGGGAAGCCTGCCGGGATTGCATTCAGATTGCACCAGACTCCTGCCTATGGCGCTCTGTGCGGTCGGTCGTCAGCCCCTGGGCTTGGCGCCCGCCTTTCGCTGGGCTCAGGGGGAGCGGGGGAGGGGCGGGGCCCGCAGGCGGTAACCCTCCCTCTGTGTCCCGCTCACGGGACGACCTGCCCCGTCCTTCCTCCGAGCGTCCTTGCTCGTGACCGGAGGACAGGGCCGCCCAAGGCCCAGGACGGCCTGGAAGTCGGGGAGGCGTCAGGGCGGCGCCGATGGGTGTCACATCCCTGCCGGGCTCTCTGAGCACCCCGGGGCCCCCTGCTCACAGGCACCGCGCCAGCCCAAGACCCTTGGCAGCCGCATCTCTGTTTGCTGAAGGTGATGCTTATGACAGAGAATTCGTTCAGGTAGCTGGACCGTTTCCCCAAAGCTCAGCCTCCCGCAGTACAGCCACAGCCTCTGGTGAAAACAGAAAACCCCAGCAGGACCCTCTTTGGCTGGGGGCGCTGCTCTGTCTCGGTGAGGGGACGCCGGCGGGGAGACCTGGACGCACACTCACGCCAGCCCCGTGCACTGGCCAACTGCTCAGCCACCCACACGCTGCACCCTGGCCCTGAGGCTGCTGGCCACCCGCGGTCAGGACAGCCTGCCCGGCGCTGGGAGCTCTCTCCTGGACAGAAACTTGCCCCGCGTTCCCATCGCACGCTGCTCCCCGGGTCCTCCCTGCCATCCTCGGAGCCAGGTGGGGTCATCCTATTGCACTAAAGGCCCAGGAGGCCCAGGCCTTCTCCTGAGACGGTTCAGCCTTTGAGGGGCGGGCACACAGGCGCCCGGCTCCCACGCGCCCCTGAGGCTGCCTCGAGGGGGCCCGCACGCCCGCCTCACCCGCCCCACACCCGCGGTCCCGCTCCGTCTGCGGCTTCTCACCTCGGAAGAGCCAGGCCAGCTATTTACCATGGACTCATTTAAGTTGGTTAATTTTTAATCATGTTGAAATTTCCATGTGAGTAGTTCAGGTAAATTATTTATCAAAGCACAGGATAAAGGGATCAGGAGAATTACCCGCTGACAGTGTTACCTGCCCCATAGGCGGGGCAGGGGCTCTGCTCGCTCCTGCCCCCGGCCTCACGGGGGGACAGGTGCCGACGGCCCGCCTCGCCTGCTCTGCCCGCCTCGGCCCCCACTGACGGCCCGGCCACCTAGTCCTGCAGCTCGATGGCCCCTGGTGTCCCTCTCAAACCCCCAGGTCCACCTTCATCGGCTTCCTCAATGCCCTAGCCCAGAGGAATCTCCTCTGGCACATCTGACCACGCCTCCCGAGACCCTGGCCCTCCCCAGGATGCCAGCCCCCCTGCTACAGCCCTGGCCCGTGTCAGCTGCTTCTGCAAAGCTGCCCCCACCTCAGCCCCGTCCAGACCCAGCGAGCACGGAGCTCTGGGGCTGCCCCCAAACACCTGCAACTTAGGGCCCCAGCGCCCCTCACTCAGCCCTCATGGTTGCAGAACACTGTGCCAAGACGTGACCGAAGCATCGTGTGCTGGGGGTCGTATGGGCTGCCAGGCCCCGTGGCTTATTCCTCAGCCACACGGGTCTGCCTGGGGGCTCAGCTCTGCCTTGGGAGGTGCAGGGTGCCGGATGTGGGCTGGACCTCAGGGCAACCCAGTGCACAAGGCTCCACTCCATGCAGTGCTCGGGGATCCAGGGCCTCGGTTCACCTGGGGGGAGAGAGGCTGCTCTGTCCCTGGGCAGCTCGGGACCCCGAAAGCCGCCCTCACAGAGGGGATGAGCCCCTGCCCGTCTGGAACAGCACGGACTCTGAGTCTCTGGACCCCCAGGGAGGGCTTTCAGGGGTGGGAGCCTGCGTGGGGTCCGACGGCCAGGCTTCCATCCTGACCTCCCCGCCTGCTGAGCTGGGGCCTCCCTGGGCCCCTTGGAGCCTCACGGGTAAGGTGAGGACAAGGCCCGCCTCACTGCGTGGGGGTGAGGTTTACATGCGATAATGATCACAGATGCTGAAAGTAAGAGGGGTTAACAGCACAGAGGGACGTCCCAGCGGTTCAGGGGTTAAGACCCTGCGCTTCCACTGCGGGAGGCACTGGTCTGGTCCCCGGTTGGCGAATTCAGATCCCACGCGCTGCGCCATGTGGCCAGTAAATAAACAACACGTTTCAAAAGCCAGTTAGAGTCACTCAGGGTGAGCACCGCTGCGGTCGCACCACGGCCCCGCCCAGGCTGACTTCCAGAGACGACAGCAGACACGCCCGTCGGGCCCGAGGCAGGTTCTCTGGGACGCTCGCCCATCTAGGGAGGGTCCTGGTGTCCCTCTCAAACCCCCAGGTCCACCTTCATCGGCTTCCTCAATGCCCTAGCCCAGAGGAATCTCCTCTGGCACATCTGACCACGCCTCCCGAGACCCTGGCCCTCCCCAGGATGCCAGCCCCCCTGCTACAGCCCTGGCCCGTGTCAGCTGCTTCTGCAAAGCTGCCCCCACCTCAGCCCCGTCCAGACCCAGCGAGCACGGAGCTCTGGGGCTGCCCCCAAACACCTGCAACTTAGGGCCCCAGCGCCCCTCACTCAGCCCTCATGGTTGCAGAACACTGTGCCAAGACGTGACCGAAGCATCGTGTGCTGGGGGTCGTATGGGCTGCCAGGCCCCGTGGCTTATTCCTCAGCCACACGGGTCTGCCTGGGGGCTCAGCTCTGCCTTGGGAGGTGCAGGGTGCCGGATGTGGGCTGGACCTCAGGGCCACCCAGTGCACAAGGCTCCACTCCATGCAGTGCTCGGGGATCCAGGGCCTCGGTTCACCTGGGGGGAGAGAGGCTGCTCTGTCCCTGGGCAGCTCGGGACCCCGAAAGCCGCCCTCACAGAGGGGATGAGCCCCTGCCCGTCTGGAACAGCACGGACTCTGAGTCTCTGGACCCCCAGGGAGGGCTTTCAGGGGTGGGAGCCTGCGTGGGGTCCGACGGCCAGGCTTCCATCCTGACCTCCCCGCCTGCTGAGCTGGGGCCTCCCTGGGCCCCTTGGAGCCTCACGGGTAAGGTGAGGACAAGGCCCGCCTCACTGCGTGGGGGTGAGGTTTACATGCGATAATGATCACAGATGCTGAAAGTAAGAGGGGTTAACAGCACAGAGGGACGTCCCAGCGGTTCAGGGGTTAAGACCCTGCGCTTCCACTGCGGGAGGCACTGGTCTGGTCCCCGGTTGGCGAATTCAGATCCCACGCGCTGCGCCATGTGGCCAGTAAATAAACAACACGTTTCAAAAGCCAGTTAGAGTCACTCAGGGTGAGCACCGCTGCGGTCGCACCACGGCCC
This sequence comes from Tragulus kanchil, assembly GCA_022376925.1. Taxonomy (NCBI): domain Eukaryota; kingdom Metazoa; phylum Chordata; class Mammalia; order Artiodactyla; family Tragulidae; genus Tragulus; species Tragulus kanchil. The sequence continues at coordinate 159,123,107 of JAIOJX010000002.1, read as the reverse complement.
CGCCCAGGCTGACTTCCAGAGATGACAGCAGACACGCCCGTCGGGCCCGAGGCAGGTTCTCTGGGACGCTCGCCCATCTAGGGAGGGTCCTGAGCTGCCCGGTGGTCCTGGCCAGGGAGAAGGGCCCAGCTTCAGCCCCAGGACCCAATGCCCTGTCAGGGATGGATGGTGGAAGCCACAGCGATCTGGGACACAGGAGGGGGCTCCTGGAGACCCAGCCCCCAGAAAGTCACTCCCCAGGCAGGGCCCGGGAAATAATAAACCATTGCTAAAAATGACCATCGGAGAAACCGTCCGCAGAACTGAACCCTCGATGGTTTACATGTGTTCCTCAGTCAGTCGTTACCCCGCCCCGGGAGGGAGGCACTGCTGGTTCCCCCACTGAACAGAGACAGGAAAACTGAGGCCCAGAGAGGTTAGGGACCTGCCTGAGGTCACACAGCTGGTGCTGAGGTTTGAGCAGGTTTCAGGGAAGAAGCCTGCACCTGCTGGAGGGCGCTCCCGGGGTGCTCAAGGAGCCCGACCCCAGAGAGGGGCTGCTGGCTGAGTCCCAGGAGTGAGCCTGCCTCGCCCTTCACCAGCCCTCCTCCCGCGTCCCCCTCCCCACCCCAGCTCTGCGCGGGTGCATCCTCGTGAGAACACGTCTCAGGTCCGATTTAATCGCAGAGCGCTGATCCCCACCAAGCGGGGCGTGACCCCGGTCATTTTATGGAAATGAATTGCCTGGAAAAATGGAAATTGTCACTTGATTATAGGATTAAAAAGTTCAATCCATGTGAATAATAATAGAACTACGGCCAGCCCATGCCCTTCCCGCTCCCTCTTCTTAACCAATTAGGCTCGACCCCCAGCGTCTTCCCGCAGAGGGGAGGACTCTCCAGACCGAGGCCGGGGCTCCTCCACCCACGCCGCCCCGCCTCAGGGCTCCCAGGGGCCTCCCGACCTCCGTGCCCCACCTGGCTTCCTGGACACCCTGGCCAGCTCCGGTCTGTCGTCGCCAGGCCTCCCCTTCCCTGGACGCGAGTCCAGCTGTGGCCAGTTGCATTCTGGCTGTGGGCTGACCCTCCCGGCCCAGTCCTCCAGCCGTGGGCATGTGTGCTCGCCCCCAGAACTGCCAGGTGGGGTCGGAAAGCGTGCCCCCATCGGCCGGGCTCCCCGCTCGTGCCTCCCGCCTCGGGATGCTCGCCTGCAGGGGGTCACCGTGTCGTGACTGAGAGAATCTGTCACACTTGTATGTTTCCACTGTGGTAAAAACAGAAAAACATTTACCCTTCTAACCGTTTTCTTTAAATATTTGTTGATCTATTTGGCTGTGCCTGGATTTAGTTGCAGCACGTGGGATCTGGTTCCCTGACTTGGGACTGGACCCCAGCCCCCGCACTGGGAGCGCAGGGTCTTAGCCGTGGGACCACCAGGCAGGCCCCCTCCTCACCGTTTTTAAGTGTCCAGTTCAGGGGCATTAGGCACACGCCCCTCGCCGTGTAGCCGTCACCGCTGCCTGCTCCCCGGCCCGTCCAGGCGGGGCAGGGAGGGCCGGGGGCTGCGGAGACTCAGATCCGGACGGAGGGGCTTCAGGGGGCGGGGGTGGTGGAGACCGCCCTCCCACTGCAGAGCTGGGAGGCCACGCTGTCCCCAGGAAAGGAGAGCAAGGTGCCTTCCGGGGACCACGTGCCGCCCCGGCCACCCTCCCTCCTTCCTGGAGGGTCCAGAGTGCGCGGGCCCCGGAAGAGCTGGATCCCGCCTCCTCACGGGCGCGCCCCAGGGGCAGAAACCGCAGAGTGCTCCGTGGCTCACGCTGGACCCCAGGCTCGCTGGCCAGAGTGGCGGCAGAGGCCTGCTTGGGGCCTAGGGGCCTGCATCTGGCGGTGGGCCTGCTCCCCTGGTGGCCTCCCACCCAGCTCCCTAGGGGGGTCTCCTTCCCAGGCGTGGCACCGGCCCCCGTGGCCGAGGACTTACACAGTGTCCTGGCCCGGCTGCGCACCGCCCACTGGCAAGGCCTGGGTTTCCACCGCCCTCCTGGCAGGAAATGGGGTCCCTGTGGCACGAAGCGGGTCACTACCTCTGCAGAGGCTGTGGACAGGGGCCAGCCCTCACTCCCGGGACCAGGGCTGCCTGTCACGGGCGAGGCCAGCGCTTCACGCTTGGGGCGCTCCCAGGGCAGGAGAGGCGGGGGCAGGCGGGAGACTCGTGTCCGGGCGGAGCCTCGCTGGTCCTGGCTGGGAGGACGACCAGGGGACAGCCGCCACCCTACCTCCCCGCAGGCCCCACGGCCACTCTGAGTGTGAACTTGGTTTTCCCCACAAGGAAAGAGGTGCGGGGAAGGGAGACGCCCCCACTGCAGAGCCAGCTCCGTGCAGGCCACCGGGCTCCAGAGTCGTCGCACCCTGTTCCGCCCCGGAGGGAGGGGCGCGGGGTCAGGAGATCCAGGTCCAGGCAGCCCAGCCCGCACGCCGTGGGCAGACCACACACACGCACAGCGGCTCCCACTCGGCAGGGGCGGAACGGGCACACAGCTTCCCTAAGCCGGGCTCCGCCATCCGCCAGGCTGCGAGCGTTGAGAAGGGCGTCCCCCGGGACCCCAGGAGCGTAAACAAGCCCGGGGCTCCCGTGGGAGCGGAGCCAGCCCAGGGATCGGCCGCCGCCCTCCTGGCCCAAGGCCATCCTGGGGCTGCAGCCAGGCCACCAACCCGTCTCCCAGTCGGGCTTCCGCCTGCCCCGGCCCAGGTGCGCCAGGATTGCCGAGGCCCAGAGTCCCCTCTCAGTCCTGACGAGGCCAGGGCCAGTCTTGGGCGCCAGCCCTGGAGGCCGGGACCCCGCGCCCCGGAGCCCCGTGTGCCAGCCCTCCTCCTGCCTCCGGGGCAGGACCGTCAGCCCTCTGTCCGGATTCCACCCCCAGGACCCGGGGGAGCAGGACGGTCGCCCGGAAGGTCGGACGCTCTGGCCGGTGCAGACCCAGCTCTGGAGGAAGTCGCGCCGGCCACCGGTGCTGCTCCCAGCCCTGCCGAGGCCCGCGCAGGCCCTCCCAAACACACATGGTGGGTTTTTATTAAACTTCCTTGTTAATTGCACAAGTAATGCACGAATACATCTGGAGTGAGTTTTAAAACAAATCCCAGACACCATATCCTTTCACTCATAAATACTTCAGTATACAAATGGGGCTTTAAATAATTTGCTGTTGAAATGATGTTGGTTTCTCCTACGATCAACACGGTACTCGCTAATAGAGCGAGGAGGCGAGCGAGCCCGCCCCGGCGACCCCGGGGACCGGCGCCTACCCGCCGCACTCGCGCCGCACGGCCCGTGCCGGGCCTGCCACGTGCAAGCTCCCCGCCGAGACTGGGCTCTGCACCTGCCCCCTCGCGTGGCCCCGGGACCAGCGTTTCCCCAGGGCTGTTCCCGGCTCACGACACGTCGGTCCCCCAGGCCCCTGGGACGCCACGATGGGGCGCGACTCTTCGCGGCTATAAACACCGCACTGAACATCTTTGTGCTCCAGACGACGTGTGGGTTTTGGATCATTTTCCATGGAGAGGTTCCCAGACTCTGGACTCCACCATCAAAGCTCCCAGCCCCAAACCGCTTTCCAAGGAGACACAAACACTTGAAACCCTCGTAAATCACCAGGGCTGGGCGCTCCGAGGCAGCAAGGTCGCTCCTGCCCCCGGAGTGACGGCCTGTGGGAAGGGACCCAGAGGGCTGTGCTCTGCTCCTCCCGACCCTGCTCCCTGCCTGCCCACGGCGGGGCTGGGCGGGGCTTCCTGCCTCCCAAGCCTCAGTGTCCCAATCTGTCAGGTGGGCGCACACCTCTGCGGCCGACAGTGCCGTGTCTCCCAGGTGTCTTCGTGGGAGGCGGACCCTTGGCAGCCAGCGGGACAAAAGACTGTCCTGTCCCACCTCATGTGGCCACGTCCGCTCCGGAGGCATCCAGGCGAGCGCTGGGAGGGGAGCAGCCAGCCTGAGTCCTACTCTATTGACCCTGTGGGTCATCGCCCGCCAGGCTCTTCTGTCTGTGGGATTCTCCAGGGAAGTCGCGCCGGCCACCGGTGCTGCTCCCAGCCCTGCCGAGGCCCGCGCAGGCCCTCCCAAACACACATGGTGGGTTTTTATTAAACTTCCTTGTTAATTGCACAAGTAATGCACGAATACATCTGGAGTGAGTTTTAAAACAAATCCCAGACACCATATCATTTCACTCATAAATACTTCAGTATACAAATGGGGCTTTAAATAATTTGCTGTTGAAATGATGTTGGTTTCTCCTACGATCAACACGGTACTCGCTAATAGAGCGAGGAGGCGAGCGAGCCCGCCCCGGCGACCCCGGGGACCGGCGCCTACCCGCCGCACTCGCGCCGCACGGCCCGTGCCGGGCCTGCCACGTGCAAGCTCCCCGCCGAGACTGGGCTCTGCACCTGCCCCCTCGCGTGGCCCCGGGACCAGCGTTTCCCCAGGGCTGTTCCCGGCTCACGACACGTCGGTCCCCCAGGCCCCTGGGACGCCACGATGGGGCGCGACTCTTCGCGGCTATAAACACCGCACTGAACATCTTTGTGCTCCAGACGACGTGTGGGTTTTGGATCATTTTCCATGGAGAGGTTCCCAGACTCTGGACTCCACCATCAAAGCTCCCAGCCCCAAACCGCTTTCCAAGGAGACACAAACACTTGAAACCCTCGTAAATCACCAGGGCTGGGCGCTCCGAGGCAGCAAGGTCGCTCCTGCCCCCGGAGTGACGGCCTGTGGGAAGGGACCCAGAGGGCTGTGCTCTGCTCCTCCCGACCCTGCTCCCTGCCTGCCCACGGCGGGGCTGGGCGGGGCTTCCTGCCTCCCAAGCCTCAGTGTCCCAATCTGTCAGGTGGGCGCACACCTCTGCGGCCGACAGTGCCGTGTCTCCCAGGTGTCTTCGTGGGAGGCGGACCCTTGGCAGCCAGCGGGACAAAAGACTGTCCTGTCCCACCTCATGTGGCCACGTCCGCTCCGGAGGCATCCAGGCGAGCGCTGGGAGGGGAGCAGCCAGCCTGAGTCCTACTCTATTGACCCTGTGGGTCATCGCCCGCCAGGCTCTTCTGTCTGTGGGATTCTCCAGGGAAGACCACTGCAGAGGGCTGCCATGCCCGTGCCCAGGGGAGCTTGCCTGTCCAGGAGCTGAACCCACATCACTTCCGTCTCCTGCGCTGGCAGGCGGGCTCTTTCCCGGGCAGTCCTATTCTGTGTGTGTGTTCAAGTCTGTTTGCTTTGCTCTCTTCTGCTCCCCAGGGTCTCAGCCTTGCCCCCGGGGGGAGGGAATGCAGCTTTGCTGAAGCCAGGAGGGAAAGCTGAGGACTCAGTTCTGAGAGCCCCAGACCGCATCCGTCCCCACTAGATCCTCTCCTGGGGCCCAGAGAGGGCACGCGACTTACCTAAAGTCACACCGCACCTTGTAGCAAAACAGAGTCCACACCCCTCCCCTCAAACCTCAGGCCCGCTTCCTCACAGCTCCGGGGACCAGGAGAGCCCGCGGACCCAGCAGCCCCCTTCCTGGGGGGCCACCCAGAACCGGGCCCAGCTCCCTTGGCGTGCGCTCTCACGGTCCTTGTGTCACAGTCGAGGACGCCGAGGGGGCCTGGCCCGGGGGGTGCGGCTGTGGCCCCGCCTCCGCCCCTGCCCGTGCCCCCGGCCCTGGGGGGAAGGTGTTTCCCTTCTGTTGGCTGAGGTCCCGCCTGCTGGGGGTTCCAGGGGACTGCCAGATGGAATAAAGTCAGGCCAGGTGAGAAAGCCAGGCGGAGGGCTCCGGGGGTGGGCGGCAGATGGGGCTGTCCCCGCCCCTAGGGTGCCCCCGGAGAGAGGGGCGGGAGGGGCGAGAGGGGCGGGCGGGGCGGGAGGCCGGTCCAGGGCGCTCCTGGCGCCTGCTGCCCCCCCACCCCGGGTGGACGCCGGCCGCTCTCCCGCGGGCCCCTCCCCGCCGGCCGGCCCCAGGTGCGCAGCGCCGCCGGCGGCTCCAGCTGTCCGCGGGGCGATGGATCACGCGCGGTAAGAAGGTGTCGACAGGCGCGGCGGGACGCGCGGGGGTGATGAAAAGAAGCAAATCCGCGGCGATCCCGGGTCGCGGCCTCCGGAGCGGCCAGGGCCGCCCCCTGCCGGCGGCGCGAGGACCGCCCCTCTCGGCCGGCGCCGCGATCCCATTTCACAGGTGAGGACGCGGAGGCCCTGCGGGGTGCAGAGCCTCGGAGGAGCCGCGCGGGAGGGGGGCGGCCGCAGCGCCGTGGGAGGCCTGTCGCTTCCCCTCTCTGAGCTGTGGTCCGGTCGCTTGTCCACCGGCTCCGCGAGGCCCGGTTTGCGGGAGGGTGGGGTCCCCAGGGAGCAGTGGGCCACAGAGTAAGGACCCCTGAATCTGGGCGCGGCCGAGCCGGGAGGGAGAGAGTGGAGACCACCTCACACACCCCCCGCACCCCCCGCGGTTCACAAGCCCCCAGGTCAGGTGCAGACACTGCTTGGCTTCCTGGACCCTGCCCCCGGCACCTGCTCCCCAGCGTGGGGAGAGGGGTCCTCAGGGGTTCTGGGGGTAGAAGCCCCACTACCCTCATGGCCGAGGCCCTCCCGGCACAGGCACAGGTTCGGACTGGCAGCGGGAGGGGAGGCCGGACAGAGACCTCCACAGCCTCAGCGCCACCCCTCCTCCCAGCGCCAGACAGACCCAGAGACGGGGCTCAGGAGCAGAGAGACAAGCCCAGTGTCGGAGGACGGAGACGGGCTCAGGCCGGAGGAGAGAGGGGTTCCCGGGAAGACGTTCAGAGGGGCTGCAGGTTCTCCCCCGGGGCGTCCGCCCAAAGGATTCTCAACCAGTCTTTGTCCAAGACGGCCCGCCGGTCACGGCAGCCTGCGGTGGCCACCCGGGGACCCGGGCGGGTCGGCGGGCCCCGTGGCCCCTCTCAGCCCCAGATGGATGGATGTCTGGGCACAGATACCAATACGTCTGTCCCACACGGGCCTGGGGTACCGGAGGGTGACGAGGCTCACAAGGGGTTGGGCACAGGCCAGTCAGCCGGCCACAGCCTGGTCAGTCGGGGCCGGAGTGCCCAGCACCCAACGGCTCAGCTCTGGCGGTGCAGACACGCCATTGTGGGACGGGCGTTGGCGGTGACCTTGATCTTCCCTTGAATGCCGCCACTTATGGGGAGGTCACTACGCCGAAGAGGCAGCCCAGAGGGTTAATCTGGGCACCTTAGAGAATTAGAAAGTCAGTTTTTATTTAAAGAGAGCTCTTCCTCTCAGCCTCTGCCCCTCAGTTGCCAGCGCTGAGCTCTGGAACCACAGGCGTCAGTCCTGACGAGCACTTGTCCAGTTAGACAAGCCCACGAGGCCAGTGCAGAGCGGCCAGGGAGCAAAGTCTGACTCAGCGTCCGTGTGCCAGACCTCAGGTGTCCTCGTGACAACCTCGGGGGTGGGGTGCTATCATCACCTCCACGGTACAGAGGGGAAACTGAGGCTCGGAGGCGTCAGGGCCCCGGGCCGGACGCCAGGCAGGCTGCGGTGGGGAGGCGGTCAGTGTTTACGGGGACAGAGGTTTCTTTGGGGAAAGTGAGAGCGTTCTAGAGACAGCGGGTGGTGATGCTGGCACAACTGTGAGGATGTCCTTTATGCCACGGGAATGTGCACTTCAAAGAAAGCCTCTGACGGATGATGCAACACACAGAGGACCTGCCATCATCCATCCCAAGCCCAGGGCAGAGGTTGCCGACCGACCCCGCGCCCTTTCTGGCCGAGCCGCGTGTATCAGGCCCCGACTGCCGCGGTAACGGATCACCCCAAAGTTGAAACGGCACAACACAACCATCGGTTTTCTTATGGTTCTGGAGGTCGGAGGCCTCAGGGTGCTGCAGGGCGGGTTCCTCCTGAAGGCGCTCGGGGAGAGCTGGTTTCCTGGCCTTTTGCAGCTCCGGCAGCCGCCTGCACGCCTTGGCTCGGGGCCCCTTCCTCCTCTTCGTGCCTTTCTGGCCAGAAGGACACCGTGCTCCGTCGGCCCCACTCGGACAATCCAGGCGCCCACCCCCCGCCTCAAAGGTCTTAACGTACTCCCGGCTGTTGTGTTCCTTTGCCACGTGCGGCAACCTGCTCCCAGGACCTGGGAGTGACCCCCGGGAGCTCGCGCGGGGCCACGCCTGGGTCAGACCTTGGACGCCGTCTCACCTCGGTGGTCAGGGCTGGCCCTTGTGTTGACACAGCGTCACGGCACGCGTGCTCCTCGGTGGCCAGCCAGACGCTGCCAGGAGCTGGCGGGCAGAGGAAACCTTTTCTCTTGTCCAGTGTTTACAATGAACCAAGGTTCTTAGCGTCAGATGGTGATTGATAGATAAACGATAGAGGACCCACAGGTGGATGAATGAGAGACGGGAGGAGGCTGGTTGGTGGGTGAACGGCGCTGCGTGGTGGATGCAGACGACAGGCGGCTCCGCGGACGGGTGACAGCAGGTGACGCTGGCAGCGAGGGTTCTTCAGGACGTGCCGGACCCCGCCCGCAGCTCCAGGTGCTCACGGAGGGGGGACGACCAGGACAGAGGGTGGAGATGCAGCCTGAGTGTGGAGTCCGTGTCCTGCCCAGAGGGCTGCGGGGGTCGTTGTGGAGCAGGGGCGCCAGACGAGAGGATGAAGGAAGGGGCCGGGCCGAGGCGGGGTCTGAGCTGGACGGGGCTTCCTACCAAAGCCCAGGATCGAGGGGTGAGCCTCCGAGAGCCCCAGAAGCCAGTGTGGGGTGCTGGTCTGGTTCCTGCCCAGTTTCCCTCTTGTTCCCCACAGCACCCGCGGGCTCCCCACGGTGCCCCCCACAGCAGGGGTGGGGCCCAGGGGACCCTGAGGGGTGGCGCGGCTGGAGGCAGAGAAAGGGCCCAGTGGTGGTGGGGGAGGGCTGCCCCGGCATGGGCGGGGTGCGCACCTCCCTGCGGCCAGAGCCCCCAGTACCAGAATCCCGGCGCCCGCGGCGGCCGACCCACCGTTTGTCAGGAATTCAATTAGGTGGCAGAGCCTTTATTAATTTTACCGGGCTTCGCTGGTCTGGAGGCTGCGCCGGGGGCAGAATCCGGGCCGCCTCGTCCCGCGGAGCCTGGGGTCGGCCCGCAGAGGCCGCGCGGGCGCCGGTCGGTGGAGGTGGTAATGAGTCGCTCGAGGTGCAAATGCCAGTTTAATAGGTGTGACTGCCAGGGCGCCGCCTCCCCGCGCCGCCCGCGCCCGGCCGCCCGCCTTTTTGGAAGAAGTAATTAGACCGTTCGGACACTCACGTTGACACTTGAATGAAGTGTCAAGCATCACCCGTGTGGTACTTCATAAAATAGAATTAAACATTTATGACGCTTTTGTATGCATTGTACATCAAACACACCGGACCTGCTCCGTACCCCCTCCCGGCCCCCAAGGGCTTAATTCCAAGGACACCCCCTCCCCGCCTCTCTGAACTCACGGAGGGGGGACGACCAGGACAGAGGGTGGAGATGCAGCCTGAGTGTGGAGTCCGTGTCCTGCCCAGAGGGCTGCGGGGGTCGTTGTGGAGCAGGGGCGCCAGACGAGAGGATGAAGGAAGGGGCCGGGCCGAGGCGGGGTCTGAGCTGGACGGGGCTTCCTACCAAAGCCCAGGATCGAGGGGTGAGCCTCCGAGAGCCCCAGAAGCCAGTGTGGGGTGCTGGTCTGGTTCCTGCCCAGTTTCCCTCTTGTTCCCCACAGCACCCGCGGGCTCCCCACGGTGCCCCCCACAGCAGGGGTGGGGCCCAGGGGACCCTGAGGGGTGGCGCGGCTGGAGGCAGAGAAAGGGCCCAGCGGTGGTGGGGGAGGGCTGCCCCGGCATGGGCGGGGTGCGCACCTCCCTGCGGCCAGAGCCCCCAGTACCAGAATCCCGGCGCCCGCGGCGGCCGACCCACCGTTTGTCAGGAATTCAATTAGGTGGCAGAGCCTTTATTAATTTTACCGGGCTTCGCTGGTCTGGAGGCTGCGCCGGGGGCAGAATCCGGGCCGCCTCGTCCCGCGGAGCCTGGGGTCGGCCCGCAGAGGCCGCGCGGGCGCCGGTCGGTGGAGGTGGTAATGAGTCGCTCGAGGTGCAAATGCCAGTTTAATAGGTGTGACTGCCAGGGCGCCGCCTCCCCGCGCCGCCCGCGCCCGGCCGCCCGCCTTTTTGGAAGAAGTAATTAGACCGTTCGGACACTCACGTTGACACTTGAATGAAGTGTCAAGCATCACCCGTGTGGTACTTCATAAAATAGAATTAAACATTTATGACGCTTTTGTATGCATTGTACATCAAACACACCGGACCTGCTCCGTACCCCCTCCCGGCCCCCAAGGGCTTAATTCCAAGGACACCCCCTCCCCGCCTCTCTGAACCCACAGCGGGGCTGACGGGCCGCGGGACAGAGCAGGGTGGGGAGGGGTGCCCCGGGCACCTCGGACGGGGACCCACAGGGCCAGGAGGGGCGGGCAGGGGCGGCCGCACGGGTGAGCGATGGGCACTAAGGAGGCTCCAAAGACGCCGCTGAGCTCCGCAGCGGGGCCTGCGGGTTTTCTGCTTTCCCGCCACCTCGGCAGGGCTGACCGCTCCTCCACCCACCGCCTTCGAAGCTGCCGGTCACCGCGGTCACTGGGACCCCGCGCCGGTTCCGTGCCAGGGGAAACAGGCGGGTGTGATGGGGGCTGTGCAGGACCCCCGGATAGCTCCACCCCAGAGGCACGCGAGGGCCTGTCCTGAGGATCTGTGAGGGCCGAGGGCCTGGGGTCAAGGTGGAACTCCCCCGACTCCCGTCCCCGGCGGACCCTCCTGCACCCCGCCCTCCATCCCCGCCCCCGCCACCTGCTGAGAAGCCGTGTCTTCTGGTGACTGAAGTAAGAGCTACGGCGGGTGGGCGGGGGTGCCCCAGGGAGGGTCACGTGGTCACCGCGTCCCCCCGCCAGGACCCGTCCCCGTGCAGCCAGGGGTTTGTGCACCTGGCCAAGGGGCTTCAGACCACGGGGTCTCTGTGCCTCAGCCAGTCTGCACGGAGTTCTCTCCGTGGGGGCAGCGTCCACGGGAGCTGAATGTTCTGGCGGCGTGGCCCCCACACGTGGCCAGAAACTGGAGGCGACCCCAGCGCTGGGCGCGGGAGCAGAGAACTCGGAAATGCCGTTGACTCCAGTCGTGAGGGGCCAGGCGGGCGGACCCCGGGTGGCGCGGAGGCGGGCGTGCTTCCCGCAGGCGCCTCTGCTGTGCCGACGAAGGCCCGGCCCGAGGGCCTCGAGGAAGGCGTCTGACAGGTGCCCCCCAGCCCCCTCTGCCAGCCTCGAGGGTGCCTGGAGGGCACTGGCCCCCTCAGCCCTGCTCGCCCATCCCAGCCCTCCCCACACCCACCGGCCCTTCCTGTCCCTCACCCGACCCGGGGGGACAAGCCCTTGCCCAGGGCCCCGTCCTCGGGGGTTAGAGGTGGAACAGCGGCGCCCACGGCAGCCGGAGGCCGAGGGAAATCAGGGACACGGCTCGTCCGGGGCCGCGGGGGCCTCGGCGCTGCCGCTCGAGCGTTCCACACAGGGGCCGTGGCGCTGAGTCGGGCCTGCCTGCCTGGCCGTCGTCCCGGGCCAGCGGCCCCGGCCCCGGGGTCTTACAGCACGTCCCACCCGCCTTCAGACGCCACGGCAGCCCGCGGCCGCGCAGGGGCCCTCAGCGTCCCCGCCCCAGCGCCAGTCAGGCCTGGGCCTCTGCGCTGGGCATGTCAGGGCCGCGTGTGCCAAGGCACAGGTTGGAGGGACAGCGTTGAGACCAGGGCACCTGACACCCAGCGGGACGGTGGGCGCCGGCCGGCCCGTCCCTCCCGCCCCCCTCCCCCACTCACTCTGCCTCTCTCCCGCCTGTTCCCTCTCCCGCCCCCATGCGTGCGGCCGAATTCCTGTGAGTCAAACCCAGGCCCAGAACACGGGCTGCCCCGAAAGTGCTGATTCCGTGGCGAGTGCCGCCAGCTCACGAGGGCCAGCCCGTACGCCCGGGTGCCGCACTGCCCGCCTCTGCACACGGCTCCCGCAGGAGCAGCCAACAGCAGCGGGTGGCGATTCCCAGGCAGGCCCACCTTTGGGTCCCCAGCACCCTGTTCTCACCCCGTGGGCTGGCTCGTGGGTGCTCTGGACAGCCCAGGAGCCGCAAGGACCGGGCCGCGGGCACCCGAGGACGGTCGTGCTGGCGGGGGGCTGGGGGGAGTGAGGTCCCGCCCTCCAGGCTGGGCAGAGGGGTCCCGCCCCGGCCCGGAAGCCTCCGGGACCTGTTTCCGTGGCCACAGGGCCTGGCGCCCAGAGGCCGGGGAGCCGTCAGGCTGGGCACGCTGGGCTCCGGCCTGGATCCCAGATGACCTCCCTGTGTGTGGGGCCTCCTCTCTCCCTCCCTCGGCCCCCAGACTCCGCGGTGGGGCCGCTGCGCTGAGCCGCAGGACCCGGGTCTGAGGGTCCACGCCTCCCAGACTCCCGGCGAACACTGTGCCAGTGGGCAACACGGCGCCTTGTCTGTGGGTTGTTTGCAGGGGCGTGTGGGCGCTCGTTCCCGGCCCGGAGGGGAGGCGTCTGGTTGGAAAGGGCATCCCCGGGGCCTGCGCGGGCCACTCCTCACGGGGGACGGGGGCCCAGCCAGAGGCCTCCCCACAGCGCCTGCGGCCCCGGGCGGCCGTGGTCCCTGCGCTGCGTCCTCACCCCGCCCCGCCTCCCGTCCCCACGGCGCCGCAGGGGTGAGCCGGTGACGGCGCCGCTGTCGGGGCTGCCGGCTCTCTGAGACCACCAACCCGGGCCCGCCCCGGGAAGACCACCTGCTGGCCTTGCCTCGATGGGCTGAAAACCCCAGAGTTCAGCCTTCTGCCCTAAGCACGCCCAGCTGCCCTCAGGCCTCCCGTCGGGAAGCGCCCGCCCTGGGCACGGCTGGGTGGGGCTGGGTGGGAGGCACTCGCCCTTCTGCCCGGCACGGGGTGTCCAGGCGCCCACCAGGAGGCAGGGGGCTCGGGGTCTCACGGCCGCCCAGCCAGGACCCGCTGCTGCTGCTCCGAGGAGGCGTGTCTCTCGGCCTCCGGAGTCTTCTCCGGAGAACACGTCCGGTGCCTGGGGAGCAGGGCCCCAGCGGGCCCGCTCGCGCCTGGGACATCCCTGCGGCCTGTTGCCCAGCAACCGCCCGGTGCCGCCAGGGTAACCGCCGCCACCCGGTCTCACCCGAGGCCCCAGTTTCCACTGCGTAAGCAGCCCCAGCCCTGGAGCCCGGGCGGAGCAGCCAGGAGCAGCGGCGGCCTGAGTCCCGTCTCCGGGGCCAGGTGCAGACCGTCGGCTTCCTCCAGCCTCACAGGCCACGGGTGCCAACAGTGGGTGCCCGCGCCCTGGGGACAAGCCGCGTAGGACCCCGCCGTGCCCGCGGCGCCCAGCCCGGTGCTCAAGGCCTGTCCCGCCTCCGTTCGTGCAGGCTGGCAGCAGGGCCCTGGGCCTCCCGCCGCTGAGCCGGGGCGGCGCTCTGTCTCTGCAGCCCGGGACGGGGTGACGGGTTTCGCGGCGGCAGCGTGCCCCGTGTCCCCATCTGGCGTCCGGGCCCCAGCCGCCGCAGCGCCCACGTGGTCAGCAATTCCCAGTCCGCGAGAGGGTCCCACCGTCCCAGCTGCGTCCGTATCAAAATCGGCTGCAAAGAGCAATTAGCACTTCATTAATAATCAATGAGGTGCCCATTTACACGTCGCCCAAGAACAAATTGCAGATGCGGTTTGGCCTGTGGCAGAGCGGGCTGCGGTGCCAGCCTGGGCAGAGAGCGCCCCAGCAGAGACGGCGACGGGCCGGGCCGCTGGCCCCCGCAGGGCAGGCGCGGGCAGCAGAGCGCGCGTTCTCGCCCGTGCCGGCCAGGGGACAGCAGGCGCCCGCTGGCCGGTGCCCCGCCCGCGGGGGATGGGCGGGATGACGAGCTGCCCTCAGCCCCGGGACGGTTGCTGCCCCTCGGCCTCCCTTGGGGGCGGGCCGTTCCTGGGCACCTCCTGCATGCACACCGCGCCTCGCTGTGCACACGGGGCGTCCTGCCGGCCCCTTCACGGGTGAGCACACCAGACCGGAGAGGGGCGGGCCTGAGCCTGGCCCCTGGCACACTGACGTCCCCGTGCGCCCTGGTGAGCCTCGCCTGCTGTCCCCACCGCTCTGTGTGCATCCCAGCACCCGACCCAGGAAGACGCCGCCTTTCGAGGTCCCTGAGGTCCAGGTCCATCAAGGCGGGCTCCCTGGAAGAGGAGGAAGGGGCCGAGTCAGAAGACGGCTCTTGCCCTCCCCTCCTCACAGACCAGGCACTTGCCTCTGCCATCCTGCCCGCTGCCCGGGTGTCCCCCGTCCCATTCTGCTTTCGGGTTACCTGGAAGCCTCCTGGCCAGGGGCACCTCGGGGTCGGCCTTAGGCGGGCCCACAGTGGGGCAGAGGCCAGAGAGAGGCCCGCAGGGAACCCCTAAGGTGACCCCCAGTGTGGAAGGCGCTGCCCAGTGGCTGGGACGGGCTCTCAGGGCCCACGAGGCCACCGGAGTGCAGGGCGTGGGAGGAGTCAGGGCGGCCGCGAGGGGCGCTGGGCTTTCCTCGGGCATCTTCACGGGGAACGAGGGGTGTGGCCTGGGGTCCGCCGGCAGCCCTGGCTGCTTGGGAGGGGGACGCGGCTGGGCTTGAGAGAGGGTCTGGGCGTCTCACGGGCACTGGGGCAGCTGGGCCACGCGGGGTGGGCGTGGGGATGGGGACGGGCCGCTCTCCGGTTTTCACGGCCGCCGGCAGGTGTGAGGAGACCCCCGGCCGGGGCCACACAGGACCTCTCGGGTTCCACCCGGGGCCCGGCCCCCTCGCCGTCCCCCGTCCGCGCCCACCATCCTCACCACGAGATTGAATTTACCGCGGACTCCAACACATTTAAATCCATTTATTGCAAAATTACTTTTCAATAATTATATCACCATGCCGACTCTGTTGCATAATGAAATTAGCATGAGAGATATTAGAGAGAATATAAAATTATAAGAAATATTGAAATACCTCTTCCCGTCTGTCTTCACGAGGCCCCGCAGCCTAACTGGGGAGCCGGTGCACCTCATGGATGGGATTGCCATGCACAGAGTGTAGTTTTATAATGTCTTTTGTATAAATTAATTATAACGGTTATTGCCGCTTTCCATTATTGGATTGAAATTTCCCTCCACGAGAGCCAATTAGGGGAAAATAGGACCCTGGCTGCTGGCCCCGCGTCCCCTGGGGCCACAGGGTCGGGGGATGAGGGCGGGGCGGGAGGACGGCCCTGGGCTTTGCGGTCACGCGGATCACTGTTCATATGGGGGCCCTGCTGTGTGTCTCCAGCGAGGTGACTTCACCTCTCTGATCTTGGGTTTCCTTCCATTATTTAAAAAAGAAAACCACTACGAATGCAGCTGCCTTGCTGGAGGATGGAGCGAGCCTGTGTCCGGCGCTGGTGAGAGTCGGGGCAGCAGTCCGTCTCCGCAAGGCCGCTCCAGACCCAACAGCTGCCGCAACGGTACGTGCTGTTCACTCGCCGACTTCCGTGCTCAGGAGCTGAGAGGGGCTCGCTCAGCAGCCGGGCTCAGCGTCGCCAGCAGCTGCGTCAGGACTCGGCCGGGCTCACCCGAGGGCTCCCACCCAGGCGGCAGGCAGCCGACGGCCGGGCCTCAGCGCCTCCCGCACGCCCGTGCGAGGCTGAGTGTCGTCAGGGCCGGGCAGCTGGCCTCCCGGTGCCAGTGAGCCGGAAGACCAGCGTCCGCCGTGGCCTGGGTCTGCGCCTCCTCCGAGCACGGCCGCTGCCGCCGGCCTCCCCCACGCTGCCCGAGGCTGCCACCCCGGGACCGCCACTGCGCCTCCCGCGGGGGACGGCGCCAGGCTGCCCTGCTGCGGCCCGGGGCCTGCGGGGCAGAGCGGGTTGGTCCCGGGGTGGGTGGCTGGGCCAGCTGAGCTCGGGGCCCCCACAAACGTGCCATCCGGCCAGCTGTGTGCCCACCCTGGCTGCTCTGGGCAGGGGAGCCCGCCTGGTCCTGGGTCCGGGTGGCTCCTCTCCCAGGTCTCTGTGATTTTCAGACATCATGAGCGGGTGCTGGGAACACGTCGTCAGCCCCGCCCAAGGCCCCGTCAGCTGGACTCCACAGTGCTCTTTTTAAAAAGTTTTTATTATTATGTTTAATTTATTGAGCGGGCCGGGTCTTCGTGTGGCATGCAGGATCTTCCGTCTTCATTCTGGCATGCGGAACCTTCTCGTTGTGACGTGTGCATTCAGTTGCACCTGGGACCCACTTCCCTGACCCGTGACAGCCCCTGGGCCCCGACACGGGCGCACGGTCTCAACACTGGGTCGGGGGATGAGGGCGGGGCGGGAGGACGGCCCTGGGCTTTGCGGTCACACGGATCACTGTTCATATGGGGGCCCTGCTGTGTGTCTCCAGCGAGGTGACTTCACCTCTCTGATCTTGGGTTTCCTTCCATTATTTAAAAAAGAAAACCACTACGAACGCAGCTGCCTTGCTGGAGGATGGAGCGAGCCTGTGTCCGGCACTGGTGAGAGGCGGGGCAGCAGTCCGTCTCCACAAGGCCGCTCCAGACCCAACAGCTGCCGCAACGGTACGTGCTGTTCACTCGCCGACTTCCGTGCTCAGGAGCTGAGAGGGGCTCGCTCAGCAGCCGGGCTCAGCGTCGCCTGCAGCTGCGTCAGGACTCGGCCGGGCTCACCCGAGGGCTCCCACCCAGGCGGCAGGCAGCCGACGGCCGGGCCTCAGCGCCTCCCGCACGCCCGTGCGAGGCTGAGTGTCGTCAGGGCCGGGCAGCTGGCCTCCCGGTGCCAGTGAGCCGGAAGACCAGCGTCCGCCGTGGCCTGGGTCTGCGCCTCCTCCGAGCACGGCCGCTGCCGCCGGCCTCCCCCACGCTGCCCGAGGCCGCCACCCCGGGACCGCCACTGCGCCTCCCGCGGGGGACGGCGCCAGGCTGCCCTGCTGCGGCCCGGGGCCTGCGGGGCAGAGCGGGTTGGTCCCGGGGTGGGTGGCTGGGCCAGCTGAGCTCGGGGCCCCCACAAACGTGCCATCCGGCCAGCTGTGTGCCCACCCTGGCTGCTCTGGGCAGGGGAGCCCGCCTGGTCCTGGGTCCGGGTGGCTCCTCTCCCAGGTCTCTGTGATTTTCAGACATCATGAGCGGGTGCTGGGAACACGTCGTCAGCCCCGCCCAAGGCCCCGTCAGCTGGACTCCACAGTGCTCTTTTTAAAAAGTTTTTATTATTATGTTTAATTTATTGAGCGGGCCGGGTCTTCGTGTGGCATGCAGGATCTTCCGTCTTCATTCTGGCATGCGGAACCTTCTCGTTGTGACGTGTGCATTCAGTTGCACCTGGGACCCACTTCCCTGACCCGTGACAGCCCCTGGGCCCCGACACGGGCGCACGGTCTCAACACTGAGCCACCAGGCAAGTCCCCAGGCTCCGTGATGCTCTCAAGGGCGGGGGCTCAGAGGCGCCCAGGGAGAGCGGGACATGGGTCCTGTGCCCGGGACTTGAACCTGGGACAGGTGGGCACATCCCTGTGGCCATCATCCTGGTGCAGGTGCAAGGGGCTTATTCTCAGGGCCCCGCGCGGGCCAGCCGGGACTGACAGGGTGCCACGTCCCCTCCCTGCACCTGCCGACATTCGTTCCCCCAACCCTTCAGGTGCCAAACCCCGTGCTGTGCACAGAGACACAGGATCAGTCAGGCCGAGCCCTGTCCTTCAGGAGCTCAGAGGCTCCCTGAGCATGGGGCAAATCCAGCAAGACTTCCTGCAGGAGGAGACCTTGGTTCTGGGGAGCGAAGACGCAGCAGGCTGGGCCCTGCCTATACCACACACCCACAGGGGCCAGGACAGAAGGCACTGGCAGGAAGGCGAGGGGGCGTCAGTGCCCTGGTGCTGCCTCAGGAGTGAAAGGATGCAGGTGTGGTCTCCCCGTGTCTGTGAGTCACAGCTCTGGCCCGGCTCCCGGGGGCTCTGCGAGGGGGCTCTAGGCTGCATTCTCATGGCCCGGCTCGGTGAGGGACGACGCCCAGGGTGTTGGTGGTCTTCCTCTCCTGCATGGCGCAGACGGGGGCCCAGTTCCCCTGCTGAGGCTGCTCTCAGGCCTGAGGCGCCCGCTGTTCCTGGCCACAGGGGCCCTCCCCGCGTGGCCACCTGCTTCTGGGTGAGGGAGCGAGTCTCAGCAGCCCGTCCGCCCGTGGGACGGTGTCTCCTCTGTCTCACCTGGGCTGGGGGGGCCCACAGGCTACCGTCTGGGATCAGGTCGCGTCCCCATTCCCGCGCAGGGGTCGCGGGGGCTCCTCGGCCAGCCAGTCTGTCCTCCCCCGGCCGCGCCCCCTCCTCTCAGCGGGGCCCAGCTGTGGGGGAGGCGAGAACAGAGAGGCTGAAGGTGGGGGAGGCGCAGGAGAGGGCCCCGAAGCTGGAGCCGGCCAGGGGACCACTGTGCATCATTCCCTGGGACCCACTTCCCTGACCCGTGACAGCCCCTGGGCCCCGACACGGGCGCACGGTCTCAACACTGAGCCACCAGGCAAGTCCCCAGGCTCCGTGATGCTCTCAAGGGCGGGGGTTCAGAGGCGCCCAGGGAGAGCGGGACATGGGTCCTGTGCCCGGGACTTGAATCTGGGACAGGTGGGCACATCCCTGTGGCCATCATCCTGGTGCAGGTGCAAGGGGCTTATTCTCAGGGCCCCGCGCGGGCCAGCCGGGACTGACAGGGTGCCACGTCCCCTCCCTGCACCTGCCGACATTCGTTCCCCCAACCCTTCAGGTGCCAAACCCCGTGCTGTGCACAGAGACACAGGATCAGTCAGGCCGGGCCCTGTCCTTCAGGAGCTCAGAGGCTCCCTGAGCATGGGGCAAATCCAGCAAGACTTCCTGCAGGAGGAGACCTTGGTTCTGGGGAGCGAAGACGCAGCAGGCTGGGCCCTGCCTATACCACACACCCACAGGGGCCAGGACAGAAGGCACTGGCAGGAAGGCGAGGGGGCGTCAGTGCCCTGGTGCTGCCTCAGGAGTGAAAGGATGCAGGTGTGGTCTCCCCGTGTCTGTGAGTCACAGCTCTGGCCCGGCTCCCGGGGGCTCTGCGAGGGGGCTCTAGGCTGCATTCTCATGGCCCGGCTCGGTGAGGGACGACGCCCAGGGTGTTGGTGGTCTTCCTCTCCTGCATGGCGCAGACGGGGGCCCAGTTCCCCTGCTGAGGCTGCTCTCAGGCCTGAGGTGCCCGCTGTTCCTGGCCACAGGGGCCCTCCCCGCGTGGCCACCTGCTTCTGGGTGAGGGAGCGAGTCTCAGCAGCCCGTCCGCCCGTGGGACGGTGTCTCCTCTGTCTCACCTGGGCTGGGGGGGCCCACAGGCTACCGTCTGGGATCAGGTCGCGTCCCCATTCCCGCGCAGGGGTCGCGGGGGCTCCTCGGCCAGCCAGTCTGTCCTCCCCCGGCCGCGCCCCCTCCTCTCCAGCGGGGGCCCAGCTGTGGGGGGGGGGCAGGGAGGGGGCGAGAACAGAGAGGCTGAAGGTGAGGAGCGGAGGGCGCAGGAGAGAGGGGCCCCAGAGAGCCTCGGAGGCCGTGCCCAGGTGTGGACCACGGGGTGGCACGCCTCTGCCCTACAGAGGACCGGGCACCACTCTGGCCCCGGCGTCGGGGGTGGGGTCCCGCTCAGTGGCCTCACTCTTCAGTCCTTGTCCAGAGGTCAGGTCTGACTTATTCATGAGGCCGGGAAGCCGTTCACGGCCGCCGGAGGGGCCGGCCCATCAATGGGGCCGCGAGGGGAGGACCAGCCCGCAGTGCCCGGAGTCCGACTGTAGGACGCGCACTGTCCAGGGGCCTCGCGCCCGAGTGGCCCGGAGAGCCCGGCTTCACTGCCGCGCTGACTGCTCCCCGCCGCGGGGCCCCTCGAGGCTGCTGTTAAACCAAAGCGTCCGATGAACCCCTGGTCTCCACAAACCCGACCACCAGAAGAAGAGTGTTCCCCCCTTGCAGCGGAACCCCCAAACCCAGGAAGAAGGCAGTCCGGGACACCCCCGAACTGGGGAAGAAGGCCAGGGGCGCAGAGCACCAGCCGGCCACCGGTGCAGACGAGTACCCGCCCCCAGAAGCCACGCGGCCCCTGAGGCCGAGGCCCGGCCCCGCCAGCCCCTCGCCTCCTGGCTCCCACGGCCTCTGTCGGGTCCACACACGGTTCCGCTCGGAGGCCCCCAGGCCCCTCACGCGTGTCTGCTCTGGCCCACCCTCCTGCTGGCCGCGGGGACAGGCCTCAGCCCTCACGAAGGCTGACCCTCACAAGGCTCCTTCCACGGTCCGCCTCCCAGCCCAGGAGCCCAGGCTCCACACAGACATCCCCCCGTTTATTCACTTGCTGAACAGCTAACGTTCAAGATTTTAAAAGGAGAGAAGGGGCCGGGTGGGCGCCCCAAAGACGCCAGTGGCTACCTCTGAGGTTTCCCCAAGCACCAGAAACTGGAGGCAACAAGGCATCCCTCCACAGCAGGACGGGTACAGAAGCCTCGGGGTGTTCAAGCAGTGGAATACTATGCAGCAGTAAAAACAAAAGAAAAAACGAGGGCCGCCTGCTCCCCATCAGCGGGTCTCACCAGGTGACATTGAGGGAAACGGCCTCACGGGGTTCCATACAGGGGGCCCCGGGACTGGCTGGACTTGCTAGAGCCTCTGAGCTGCTCCCCTGGGAGGAGGCACTGTGCGCAGTGTGGTTTGGGGGCCTTTGTTTTAAGCAGAGGAGGGTTTACAGAGAGGTTTCCTTTCACTCGGTCCCCAGCCACCCGGCTCCCCTCTCACAGTCCTGTCGCCGCTGCCCTGGGAGCCCCTCCAGAGCCGTCCTGGCTCGAGAGCAGGTGGGGCAGACGCCCCGGGGAAGGCTCTGAAGCCTGAGCCGCAGCTCAACCAGACGAGACCCCGGTCTGGGGCGCAGAGTTTTACACCTTCAGGGGAACTGGAAGCAAGCTGGGAACCGGGGGAAGGGGCTCGTCTGTGAGGGGAGCCAAACGGAGAAACACTTCCTTTTTTTTTTTTTTTAAAGGTCACTTCACTTTATTTATTTTTTTTTTTTTTTTCTTTTGGAGTACAGTGGGGTGGGGAGGGAGGAGGGTGGGCAGGCCACTTCTATTGGTCTTTCATTTATTCAGTTTCATCCGTCTTTGTTCTTTGGCTCCTGTGGGCCTCCCATCGCGGTGGCGTCTGTCATTGCCGAGCGCCGGCTCTGGGCGCATGCGCTCCAGAGCTCTGTCTCGGTGATTGGACACATCGGTCCAGCCACTCCGCGGCCCGTGGGATCTTCCCAGGCCAGGGCTCGAACCGGCTCCCCTTGCACTGCAAGGCAGTGTCCTTACCCACTGGACCACCAGGGAAGCCCACACTTTCTTTTTTCATGGATTTTCTAGAAAACCTTCCAGTTCGCCTCCCAGTCCAGGAGCCCAGGCTCCACACAGACATCCCCCCGTTTATTCACTTGCTGAACAGCTAACGTTCAAGATTTTAGAAGGAGAGAAAGGGCCGGGTGGGTGCCCCAAAGACGCCAGTGGCTACCTCTGAGGTTTCCCCAAGCACCAGAAACTGGAGGCAACAAGGCATCCCTCCACAGCAGGACGGGTACAGAAGCCTCGGGGTGTTCAAGCAGTGGAATACTATGCAGCAGTAAAAACAAAAGAAAAAACGAGGGCCGCCTGCTCCCCATCAGCGGGTCTCACCAGGTGACATTGAGGGAAACGGCCTCACGGGGTTCCATACAGGGGGCCCCGGGACTGGCTGGACTTGCTAGAGCCTCTGAGCTGCTCCCCTGGGAGGAGGCACTGTGCGCAGTGTGGTTTGGGGGCCTTTGTTTTAAGCAGAGGAGGGTTTACAGAGAGGTTTCCTTTCACTCGGTCCCCAGCCACCCGGCTCCCCTCTCACAGTCCTGTCGCCGCTGCCCTGGGAGCCCCTCCAGAGCCGTCCTGGCTCGAGAGCAGGTGGGGCAGACGCCCCGGGGAAGGCTCTGAAGCCTGAGCCGCAGCTCAACCAGACGAGACCCCGGTCTGGGGCGCAGAGTTTTACACCTTCAGGGGAACTGGAAGCAAGCTGGGAACCGGGGGAAGGGGCTCGTCTGTGAGGGGAGCCAAACGGAGAAACACTTCCTTTTTTTTTTTTTTTAAAGGTCACTTCACTTTATTTATTTTTATTTTTATTTTTATTTTTTTCTTTTGGAGTACAGTGGGGTGGGGAGGGAGGAGGGTGGGCAGGCCACTTCTATTGGTCTTTCATTTATTCAGTTTCATCCATCTTTGTTCTTTGGCTCCTGTGGGCCTCCCATCGCGGTGGCGTCTGTCATTGCCGAGCGCCGGCTCTGGGCGCATGCGCTCCAGAGCTCTGTCTCGGTGATTGGACACATCGGTCCAGCCACTCCGCGGCCCGTGGGATCTTCCCAGGCCAGGGCTCGAACCGGCTCCCCTTGCACTGCAAGGCAGTGTCCTTACCCACTGGACCACCAGGGAAGCCCACACTTTCTTTTTTCATGGATTTTCTAGAAAACCTTCAAGTCCCACCATGGACATCCATGACAAGCTATCTCCAAAAGCATCTCCCAGGACTCAGGGCGACCGGCAGGGCCTGCGGGACATCCAGACGCACGTCTCTGGTCCAGCAGCTGCTTTCCACTGTGGCGGCACCGGCTGCATTCCCGCTGGCGAGGGTTCCAGGCTCCCCAGGTCCCCTCCGACACCTGCAGTTTTCCATTTTTTTATGGCTTTACAGTAGCCATGCTAACAGGTATTAGGTGGTACATACTTCTGATTTGCATTTCTCCAGTTATTAGTGATGCTAATCATCTTCTAGGTACTTGTCAATTTGTATATTTTCTCTGGACAAATGTCTATATAAGTCATCCACTATTAAGATGGAAATTTCTATTGCTCATTTAATCGGGTTGAGTTTTTATTGCTGTTGTTGAGTGATAGTTTTTTTATACATTTCTGGATATGAACCTCTTATCATATTTATGATTTTTCTCCCCTTTCACTCTGTGGCACCCAGAAGGTTTCCATTTTGATGAATTCCAATTTGTCCATTTGTTCCTTTGCTGCCTGTGCTCTGGTGTCCCCTCCAAGACGTCACCACCAAATACACCGCCACCAAGGGTCCCCATCGGGCTTCTTCTGTGAGGTCCATAGCTTTGCGGTTCCGTTCAGGTCTCTGGTCCACTCTGAGTCCGTGCTTGTACATGGTGTGAGATAAGGGTTCAGCTTCATTCTCAAAGTACGTGGCCTCTCCACGCTTGGCGGGTGGATTTCCAGTTTTCCCAGCACCATTTGTCAAAAGGGCTGTCCTTTCCCAGCTAAACAGCCCCAGTACCATGAGTGTTCGGTCGTGTCCGATTCTGTGCAACCCCACACGCGGTAGCCCGCCAGGCTCCTCTACCCACGGAGCTTCCAGCAAGAACAGTGGAACAGGGTGCCAGGTCCTCCTCCGGGGACTGTCCCGGCCCAGGGATCCAGCCCAGCTCTGTCTCCTGCGTTGCAGGCGGATTCGTTACCGCCGAGCCACGGGGAGAGTCACGTAGTGGAGTTTATGTATTTCACATCCTTCTAAGGAAAAGCTCTTTTTAAATTTTAATTATCAGCATGAATTTTCCCACTCACCTTTGTATTGTACCGTGTCAGCTTTCAGTGCAAATATGAGGACATCTGATTTGTTGGCAAAACCAGAGGCCCCAGCTCCTGTCTCCTCACTCGCACGTCCTGTGCTGTCTTCTCACCGAATAGTGGACTGCGTTTCTCCAGGATGGCCGCTGTCCCCACGCTCTTCCAGAACCTTCCATCAACAGGTCAAGGCCACGTCCCCTCCCCCGGAACCTGGGTGGAGCTCAGTGGCTGCGGAGCGACGGGTCATAAAAACCCCGACGCTGCCACCATGTCCTCTTAAAAGCCAGCTGCGGAGCGAGCCCCAACATGGCGAAGTCCCTAGACCCCGCCCACCGTCCGCGGGCTCCCAGGCACGCCACAGGGGGGCGTGAGTCCTCACTTTGTTAAGTGCAGGGAGCGCGTGGGTGGTGGGACCCTACCTTGGCACCTGCTGCCCCCCAGGGTCTCAAGGGAATCCATGAGGGCTTCCCGGAACGAGGGCGTCTGGGAACACATTGCCGCCCAGGCTGACCCGCCCAAGACGAGGAAAGGGAGGGAGGCAGCGAGTGACAAGGCTTGCGGGGGAAGCGGGGTGGCCGGAGCCCCCGGGATGCCCCACAGGGCAAAGGCCCAGCTCAGGACCCACAGCCGACCGCCACGCTCCTGTCCCCGTACTCTCGTAGGCCCCGCCCTTGAAACCCTGGAGGGTCGGCTCTGTGTCCACTGAAGAGGGGCCCCAGGAGGCAGAGGGGTGTGAGGGCAGGCAGGGGCCTCTCTGCTGCCCACCAGTGACCCTGGACACGGCTGCCCTCCCGCCTGCCCCGCGTGGTCCCTCATCTCAACTGCACATGCTCAGGCTCGCCCAGACCTCAGGTGACCCCACTTCTGGCTCTGGCCCTCGGGTCACCCACCTGTTCTACCCGGGTCACCCCTATGCCCTGGGGACTCCCCGCAGCTCTGCTCCCTGTGGCGGGTCTGCCCTCCCTGCCTCCTCGCCTCTGTCCAGGCGGACCCTGAGGTTGGCCTGGCCGGCACCGTCCAGGGTCCCCCCCAGAAGCGCCCGGGAACATGGCATCAGACGGGAGGCGGAGGCCCTGCCCTGCTCCACCCGGCTCCCGGCCCCTCCGAGGAGTCTGTTTGTTTTTGTAACCAGTTCAATATTTAAGACCCGGCGAGCCGCTGCCGGAGCTCGCGGGCTCCCCCTTCCTTTGTCTCGGCTCCCCTCCGCCCCTCGCACCTCCTGACACACCGAGCGGTTCTGATGGAAAATTCATTAGTGGTCTGGTCCTCCCGCCCGCCCGCGCTCCCAGGCAGCTCCGCGCCCGACGTGTCAGCCTCTCCATCCTGATCGAAAGGCCACGTCCCCTCCCCCGGAACCTGGGTGGAGTTCAGTGGCTGCGGAGCGACGGGTCATAAAAACCCCGACGCTGCCACCATGTCCTCTTAAAAGCCAGCTGCGGAGCGAGCCCCAACATGGCGAAGTCCCTAGACCCCGCCCACCGTCCGCGGGCTCCCAGGCACGCCACAGGGGGGCGTGAGTCCTCACTTTGTTAAGTGCAGGGAGCGCGTGGGTGGTGGGACCCTACCTTGGCACCTGCTGCCCCCCAGGGTCTCAAGGGAATCCACGAGGGCTTCCCGGAACGAGGGCGTCTGGGAACACATTGCCGCCCAGGCTGACCCGCCCAAGACGAGGAGAGGGAGGGAGGCAGCGAGTGACAAGGCTTGTGGGGGAAGCGGGGTGGCCAGAGCCCCGGGACGCCCCACAGGGGCAGAGGCCCAGCTCAGGACCCACAGCCAACCGCCACGCTCCTGTCCCCGTACTCTCGTAGGCCCCGCCCTTGAAACCCTGGAGGGTCGGCTCTGTGTCCACTGAAGAGGGGCCCCAGGAGGCAGAGGGGTATGAGGGCAGGCAGGGGCCTCTCTGCCGCCCACCAGTGACCCTGGACACGGCTGCCCTCCCACCTGCCCCGCGTGGTCCCTCATCTCAACTGCACATGCTCAGGCTCGCCCAGACCTCAGGTGACCCCACTTCTGGCTCTGGCCCTCGGGTCACCCACCTGTTCCACCCGGGTCACCCCTGTGCCCTGGGGACTCCCCGCAGCTCTGCTCCCTGTGGCGGGTCTGCCCTCCCTGCCTCCTCGCCTCTGTCCAGGTGGACCCTGAGGTTGGCCTGGCCGGCACCGCCCAGGGTCCCCCCCAGAAGCGCCTGGGAACGTGGCATCAGACGGGAGGCGGAGGCCCTGCCCTGCTCCACCCGGCTCCCGGCCCCTCCGAGGAGTCTGTTTGTTTTTGTAACCAGTTCAATATTTAAGACCCGGCGAGCCGCTGCCGGAGCTCGCGGGCTCCCCCTTCCTTTGTCTCGGCTCCCCTCCGCCCCTCGCACCTCCTGACACACCGAGCGGTTCTGATGGAAAATTCATTAGTGGTCTGGTCCTCCCGCCCGCCCGCGCTCCCAGGCAGCTCCGCGCCCGACGTGTCAGCCTCTCCATCCTGATTATCTGGAGACGCCAATTTCAAAGAGACATCTTAATAGTGATGTCAACGAATTAATTAGATGTGTTAATGAGCTAAAAGCAACCCAAATTAAATTAATGCAGTAATAAGCGCAGACAGCAAAATTAGCTCCAATTTCTCTAAATGATTGTGAACTGTACACAACACCTCATCGCGCCAGAACATTACCATCCCCCAAAGCTAATCAAGAGCCGGCGCAATTAACTGCTTAATTACAAACAGGCGCAGGCACGGGCAGGCACACACGCGTGCACACACGGCAGGCGGGGAGGACTCAGCCGGGCCAGCCTGGGGGTGGGGTGCAGACCCCCCAAGTAGCCCAGGGCATTGTTCGCGCCACCTTTCCCGTCTCTGGGAGGCTCGGCCTTCCCAGCACAGAGCTGGACGCTGGGTCTGTGGGCTGACAGTCTGGACTGGCCGGGAGGGGACGGCCGGAGGGTTCCCCAGCACCCCTGGGTGTCGGCCTGGTTGGGGGTGTGGCCGAGGTGGGAGAGGAGCAGGGCAGGGATGGGGGAGAGGCAGGAGGGGCGTGCCGGAGGCAGAGGGCAGAGGAGGGGCGGCTGAGTTGTTTATTGCTTGCATCAGAATCTGAGTCGCAACTAAAAAGCTAATTGTCCAGCGGGCTGATTTCCCAGCGGGCAGGGAGAGCTGCTAATAGCTTCCAAGCCACTCAGGTATCTGATTAGCTGTAATTGCAGCTGGAGACGAGAGAGAGGTGAGGACAGGAGTGGAGAAGCGGGCTGCGAGGCGCTGGGGGCAGGAGTGAGGCTGGGAGGGGCCCGGCAGGTGCCAGGGAGGAGGCGCTGTGGCCAGAGGAGGTGAGGAGGGAGGCGAGATGGCCTGGGAAGGGCCGGCCCAGCAGCCTCTCTGAGGACCAGCTGGCCTACACACAGCACGTGTGGACCCAGGATCCCACGGCCATCTCCCGGGAGCCCTGCGCCCCAGCAGACCCATGTGTAAACGGGCAATGGTCAATCTAGGGGGCCAGGCACGAAGGCTGCACCCAGGACCCAGATCCAGGTGACGGGAGTGGGCCCAGAGCCGCAGTCGGTGCCCACCCGCAGGGGAGCCCTGTGGGCACCGGGCTGGCGGGTGGCGTGGTCGGACCCCCACCCATCTCCCACCCTCCCGCCTCTGAGCGGGAGGAGTTCTGTCTCCTTAGCCAAGGGTGACTTTGTTCATTTCTGATCGATTTGGGACAAAACCTTAAATTAATGCAGCAGACAGCAAAATTAGCTCCAATTTCTCTAAATGATTGTGAACTGTACACAACACCTCATCGCGCCAGAACATTACCATCCCCCAAAGCTAATCAAGAGCCGGCGCAATTAACTGCTTAATTACAAACAGGCGCAGGCACGGGCAGGCACACATGCGCGCACACACGGCAGGCGGGGAGGACTCAGCCGGGCCGGCCTGGGGGTGGGGTGCAGACCCCCCAAGTAGCCCAGGGCATTGTTCGCGCCACCGTGCCCATCTCTGGGAGGCTCGGCCTTCCCAGCGCAGAGCTGGACGCTGGGTCTGTGGGCTGATAGTCTGGACTGGCCGGGAGGGGACGGCCGGAGGGTTCCCCAGCACCCCTGGGTGTCGGCCTGGTTGGGGGTGTGGCCGAGGTGGGAGAGGAGCAGGGCAGGGATGGGGGAGAGGCAGGAGGGGCGTGCCGGAGGCAGAGGGCAGAGGAGGGGCGGCTGAGTTGTTTATTGCTTGCATCAGAATCTGAGTCGCAACTAAAAAGCTAATTGTCCAGCGGGCTGATTTCCCAGCGGGCAGGGAGAGCTGCTAATAGCTTCCAAGCCACTCAGGTATCTGATTAGCTGTAATTGCAGCTGGAGACGAGAGAGAGGTGAGGACAGGAGTGGAGAAGCGGGCTGCGAGGCGCTGGGGGCAGGAGTGAGGCTGGGAGGGGCCCGGCAGGTGCCAGGGAGGAGGCGCTGTGGCCAGAGGAGGTGAGGAGGGAGGCGAGATGGCCTGGGAAGGGCCGGCCCGGCAGCCTCTCTGAGGACCAGCTGGCCTACACACAGCACTTGTGGACCCAGGATCCCACGGCCATCTCCCGGGAGCCCTGCGCCCCAGCAGACCCATGTGTAAACGGGCAATGGTCAATCTAGGGGGCCAGGCACGAAGGCTGCACCCAGGACCCAGATCCAGGTGACGGGAGTGGGCCCAGAGCCGCAGTCGGTGCCCACCCGCAGGGGAGCCCTGTGGGCACCGGGCTGGCGGGTGGCGTGGTCGGACCCCCACCCATCTCCCACCCTCCCGCCTCTGAGCGGGAGGAGTTCTGTCTCCTTAGCCAAGGGTGACTTTGTTCATTTCTGATCGATTTGGGGAGGAAGAAGCAGATTGATCAGCCCCCCTCCCCAAGCCCCCGAGGAGAACAGCTCTGCCCAGAGCAGGCAAGGCAGGCTCCCCGGGAGGGCCGCAGAGGGGTCCGGCCCCACCCGTTTGCAGGCGGGCCTCTCCCCACGCGGGACGCCCCCAGCCCCGGCCCTTCTCCCCTCCCTCCTCGTTTCCTGGTGTCTCCCCTCGGCATCTGTTCACTTGTCCATTTGTCTGTGCTTCGATGTATCGATTCCTTTAAAATACACTCATCTCCATCCTTGCTCCATGCTGAACGAGGGTGAGCCCGCCTCATTAGCCCGTCAGCCAGGCTGCGAGCTGCACCCTGGGGACAGAGGTGAGTCACTCCCCTCGCCCCGTGGGTGCTGAACCCCGACACGCGCGCCGCTGACGGGGCTGGGGAGCCAGGGGGACTGCGTGCTGGGAGCAGAAGACAGGCCAGGGGGTGGCTCTGGGGGGCAGTTGTGGGTTAATGGGGTGGGCCGTGGGGTGCCAGAGAGTACGCAGCAGGAAAGCGGGGGGCAGCTGGAGCCCCAAGGCCACAGCCCCTTGCGGGTCCCAGAGCCAGGCCGCACCCCTGGCCTCTGCTGTCGCACCTGCAGAGAAGGGCATCGCAGCCATGCTCTCAGGGAACCAAAAGGCTCGGCGACTTTAGGGCCAGGAAAGACCGTGGCCACCCAAGGCCACCCAGCCCACACGCCCGGGGACGAGGCATCACGCAGGGCCTGTGAGGACAGGGTGGGGCTGTGCTACCCGGGGTTGGAGTGTGGGGGTCCCAGGCAGGGGCCGCACTCCCTTTTACAGGCGGGGAGAGTGAGGCTGGGGGCTGGTGTGACTCAGGGTCAGCTGGACCTCCACGTGTCCCTCACCACAGCCAGGTGGTCACCTTTGGCCATTGTTCCGGGATTGCGTTTCCCAGCAGGAAGAAAGGATTGTTTTGCTCAGCCAGTATTCCGATGAGTTTTCTCCTCCCTGAGCAGGAGTGAGTCCCCAGTCCCCGGGGAGGTGACAGTAGGGGATGGGGTAGGAGCTGTGGGATGGACGGGTGTGGAGAAGGGGCGGGGCCACAGCCAGCCAATCAAGCAACCGGGAGTGGGAGCCACCTGGCCACGCCTGGATCTCCAGCCTCTGAGGCCAGCGTGAGGGCTGGGGCTTCTGTGGACGGGGGGAGACCTGTCTCATGGCCCAGCTGCCCAAGGCCCAGTGCTGTCCACGTGCGCACAGGTGCACACGCGCGCCGGCCAGCTGGCCTCAGGGAGCGGGGGCTTGGCGTGTCAGGCACACCTGGAGGCCGCCCAGGCTCCCACAGCCCACACCAATTAGGAACTCACTCTACATGATTTTAATTTGTCTCTGGGGCCCTGGAAGGAAAGTCATGCGATTATTATTATTATTATATTTTGGCTGCAAACTCCAGCCACCATTATATAAATTACATATAATTGAATCCATCAGAGGCAGTTTCTTTTAATCATGTTTTCCCTTCCCCGGCAATGGGCACCCTCTCCTCACAGCTGGCCTCCGTGACCCTGGTGAGAACTTTCTGACCCTGCGAGGAGGAGGGAGTCCGGGGGACCACCTCACTCTGCAGCGCCACTTCTCTCTGTGTGGCCTCCAGCTAGTTGCCTGCCCTCTCTGAACCTCAGTGTCCTTGTCTGTGACAGCCTCCACCCCAAAGGGCTGGCACGAGGCTTAGAGGCCACGGATAACGCTGGGAGCGTCCTGCTTGGAGAGCTCAGCCTCCAGCCACCCAGCCCAGAGCACAGGCACCGGGTCTTGGGGTGGGTTTCTGTCAGGTGTGGGGACACACAGACTCGGACGTGATTGTCATGAAAGACGTCTGAATGATAACGCGTGTTCCCACGGGGCCACACGGGGACGCTCCAAGGTCGGGCGAGAGGCAGAGGAGGGGCACTGGGGGCCTGGGGCTGCCCCTGGTTGTCCGGGACCCGCCTGGAGAGGAAGGCAAGTGGCAAGTGGCCGGAGGACGGGCGGCTGTGCACTGGCTCATTTGCATCTGGGAAGCACCCTCTGGCAGGTGAGTCGCAACCGACTCGGCGAACCCTGGGGTGGGGGGTGGGCGCAGCCCGGCCTCACGCGTCAGAGCCACAGACAGACGGAAAATAAGAAAGCACCGTTCATACGATGGACTCAAAGTGATGCCCGCCACCGAGCTGTCCGTCGCGGCCGAGAGGGGAGGCGACCCCCAGGCGTGAGCAAGGACCCTGGGGCCCCGGGGAGCCCCCGGTCCGCGGTCACGCAGGGGACCAGGCAGCTCTGGTGGAGACCAGCCTCAGCGTGACCTCAGCCGCCTCGGGCTGGGGCGTCAGGCTGCTGAGGGGCCGAGCAAGGGCCGGGTGGACACGGGCCATGCTGGGCGGCGTCTGGGTGACCCTGCTGCCCTGCAGGGGACACCGTGTTGGGCCATGGGCCAGGTCCACGACGGCCTGCACCCTTCACAGGGCACCCTCGCCTTCGGCGACGTGTACCCACACTGCTCTTGGGGGCCCAAAGGTGGCCCAGCTGGCCCGCACCCGCTCTGCTCGGTGGTCACCTCTTGGAAATGGCTCACAGCGGGGCTGGTGGGCAGGAGGGCAGACAGGACCCTGCACGGGACACAGGAGGGACGCTGTCCCCGTGGGGAAGGGGGCCGTCGGCATCAGCTCTCAGACAGCCATGCGGCCCTTCCGGACACACCAGAGGCCACTGGCGGCCAGGCTCTGCAGGGACAGGGAACCCTCTTTGTCGCCTAGCCCCAGGTGCTGCTCGAGGGTGTTTTTTACCGTGTACCTGTGTTACTCTCTTTGTAAAGAAGTTTCCAGTGCTTCTAAGGGTCCAACAAGAAAACCAAGCATCTTTGTCCATGCTCAAAACTGTGCCCGAATGCTCACAGAAGCGTGATCACAACAGCCAAAACGTGGAACCAGCCCAAACGCCCAGCACGGGGTGAGTGGATCACGAACGCGGCCTGTCCTCCACAGGCATGGGGTTCAGCTTCAGAAACGAGGCAGGTCCTGCCCCTGCCGCAGCGTGGGCGGACCCTGAAGACCCGCACACAAACGTGGAGAAGCCAGCACAAAGGACACGTGCCCCGTTTATGAGAATCGTCCAGAATAAGCAAATCCACAGAAACAGAGGCGGCCTCCCAGGCGGCGCAGGGGTTAAGAACGGGCTCACCGATGCGGGAGACACCCCAGGCGCGGGGTCCGTCCCCGGGTCGGGTTGGGAAGAGCCCCGGAGGAGGGCACGGCAGCCGTCTGCAGCAGTCCTGCCTGGAGAAGCCCGTGGGCCGAGGAGCCCGGAGGGCGGCGGTCCCCAGGGTCACAAGCAGATGGGCACGACTGCAGCGACTTAGCACACCCGGGTACACATGACCGCGAGGGCTGGGGGGGGCGGGGCCGCTGGAGGTGACGCCTGCTCTGGGGTGGGGGTGCTCACGGCCACACTGCTCTGCGCATGCACGGGCAAGGTTGACGGGTGCACTTCACAGAGGAGAGTCGGGCGGAGGGTGTGCAAGTGGCCCACAGCTAGCGTAACAAAGACCACAGTCCGGGCACCTGAAGCAGAGTCCTGGAGGCCAGACGTCAAGGGGTCTGCAGGGCCAGCCTCCCTCCACGCACGCTGGGGCGGGCGCTGACGGGCCTGGTTGGTTCCTGGGGCGGGGGCCCCCTGGCGAGCAGCCCCGGGCTCCAGTCTCTGCGTCCGTGTGCCCACGGCTTCTCCTCGTCCGGGAAGGACCCCAGCCTCCGGGATCAGGGCCGCCCGGAGCCCTCATCTCAGCAGGATTACCTCTGCGAAGACCTTATTGGCAGGTAAAGGCCTCGGCTTCAGGTACCGAGGTTAGGGCTTGAGCATCATTCAGGGTCACCGTTCACCCCACCGCACGTGTGACTTATATGTCAATTATGGTTGTGGTTTTGTTCAGTCGCTAAGTCGTGTCTGACTCTGCGACCCCATGGACTGAAGCTGTGACTTCCTAAAGTTTCAGCCAATAAAATACAAAGAGAGAAAGAAGAAATGCACCCCAGTGTAGGGGGCACGGAGCCGGAATCAGTCTGGGAAGTGGCCTCGCAGAGCAGACGAGACACTCGGCTGGGGAGCCCTCTACCACCCTGGGGTCCGGAATAACCTCTCGAATAACGTCCGTGAGAAGAGCAGCGACAGCCATCTACCTGGCCTGCGCGCAGCTCCCTCCTGCCCTGCGTCGCCAGGCCTTCCTCCAGGTCCCTTCGTCGGCGCCCCGGCCCCGCCCACTCGGCCCCGGCCCCGCCCTCCAGGCCCCGGCCCCGCCCGCCCGCCCCGGCCCCGCCCGCCCGCCCCGCCCGCCCGCCCCGGCCCCGCCCACCACGGGCCCGTCAGGCCCCGCTTTCCCACCTTGTAAAGTAACACGCACACGCACAACCTCTTTGCACCCCAAATGTTCTCTGATCTGTGTAAACTGCAATTGAAGCTGCAGCGCTTGATATTAATATCTTTTGTTTGTGTGTCAGGGTTCTGCAGAATCTAATTAAGGCGTGTTCTCCGCGTATCCGGGGTGGTGGAACAATTCCGCGGAGCAGACAAAGCGAGCTCTTGACCTGCAAGATAAAGTGTGCCTGCCGAGGACTGCGGGCGGGGGCCACGGCTGATCTCTTCAGCCGGCACCGTCGCCCCGCTCACCCGCTGCCCCTGGGTGACGGCGGCGGGGGCCTCCGCGCTGGGGGTGCTTGTCACCGCAGCGCTTTCCGCTGAGCACTTCTGCGTCTACACACGGGCTCACGTGCGCGCACACGCAAGTGCACAGCCGCGCGGGAGCAGGCCTCCCTGGCCAGTGGCCTCGGTCTGCACAGCCCTCTCCCTGCCACGTCCTCGAGGTGGGCCCACAGCCTGTTCACCATGAGGAAGCCTGAGCTGGGTTGACTCTGAGCGACCTCTGGGCGCCAGACAAGCCCAGGTCTGGGGCGGGGAGGGGCACCCCAGAGGGAGGACACAGCCCACGCTCCTGGCAGGCCCAGGTGAAACTCATCCCTCCTGGTCAGATGGGGAAACCGAGGCCCAGAGAGGTCAGGGGCTGTCCACGACACATAGCAGGCTGGTGGCCGAGCTGGGTCCTTCCTGACCTCCAGCCCACAGCCTGGAGGGAGGCTGAAATTAAGTGTCCGCCTGTTCCAGGGTGGCTTTGGGACCCCTAGGTGTACGGTCCTGGCCTCCCTGTGACGTGCCTGTGGCCAGCGCCGGGCCCACTGCGGGGGAGGGTGGACGGGAGCTTCCCGTCCGCCCCGAGGGAGCGCGCGCCCACGGAGCTGCCATCCTCACCGCTGCTGTCCCAGCTCCAGGTCGGCAACCACCCCTCGGCCCCTCCCCGGCCCGGCTCAGGACCCACCTGCTCGCCAGGGCGCCAGAGTGTCCCCTCCAGGTTGGCGGTGTCCTTTGGGGCTCCCCTCTCCCCATCTGCAAGTTGGAGGGGGGACTGCAGACGCTGAGAGCCCCGGATAGAGAAAACTAGAGGTCAGGTCTGCGGAAGGTCGGGTAGGGAGAGACTCCGGGACCCCAGCCTGTAGGTGGAGGAGGAGGAAGACAGCCAGGAGGAAGACAAGGCCAGGACCAAGGTCTGCGGACAGCCTGAGCCCGGGACTCAGGGTGGAGCAGAGAACCCGTGTGACCCTGCGCTGCGCGGGTCTGCGCCCGCGTGTGCATGTGTGTCATGGATGCGGAGGCACGCGGCTTCCGTGTGCGTACAATCGGGTGCACACGGCCTTCGTGCACATCAAGTTCGGCTGTGCACTCGGAGCACCTGCCCCACGCACCCAGCAGGGCCTCGCCGCGCGCGCGCCTTCGGAAACGCTGCAGCGCCACCTGCTGGCCGAGCTCCGGGCCGCACGGAGGGCGCGCGGCGGGACACGAAGCCCCGCCCCGGTGGCCCCGCCCAATACCCGCCCCAGGCCCCGCCCCGCCTGTCCCAGGCCCCGCCCTTTGAGGCGTGGCCGGGGACGGCCCCAGGACTCCGACCCACAGATGCCTGGGGCACCAGAGGCTGGGCTTTTGAGGTTCCCGCCTAAATGGGGATTAAACGTGCACCAGGGGCACAGCGCACCGTCCTGATGTGGCCCCATTTTACAGATGCGGAAAATGTCATCCACCAAGGTTCCACGGGGGTGGAGGGTGAGGCCGAGCGGGCTTCGAGCCCGACAGCCTGAGTGCTGTGTGCGTTCAGCCACAACCAGCAACCTGAGATGCATTTGTTAACTATTCATTAATAGGTATTTACAAGTACCAGCCCATTAGTCTTCACAAAGCACTGCAATAGGTGTGCTGACAGCCACTTCAGGAGCGGGTGCTGGGACCTGCCGGTATCCGGAAGTGAGGGGTAGGGTTAAGCTGCCGCCAGTACCCGACAAGGGCAGGAATTTGGGATGGGAGCGGAATGGTCAGGATCTCAGAGCAAAGTTGATCCCTCTATAGGCCTGGGTTTCCCAGCTGTGCAATGGGCGGGGCCTAGAATAGGTATTCCCTCGGGCTCTGTCCCTGCCGCCCATCTTTCCCCCAAAACCGCAAGGCAGTGCAGGATGCCAGGAGTCCATGAAGGACTGCGCAAGTGCAGGGACGGGCAGTTCCGGAGCTCTGTCGCCCCACGCAGCCCCCTGTGGAGTCATGCCTGTCCCTGATGGGACGTCTGAGCGCCTGCCCAGGCCCCAACCCAGCCATCCTGCTTCAGGGCAGAGGTCCCCTGGAGGAGACGGGGCTGCCAGGGCAGATGGTGTCGGCCCTGGTGCCAGCCCGGTGAAAGTCGCCAGAGGAGCCGGGCAGAGCCCGCTGCCGGGAGAGCCTCTGCCAAGCGCATGGCAGGGCCTGCGCCTGGGGGGCTGGGAGGGTCGTGCTGGGGAGACCCTGGGGGGGGAGCGGGGCAGCTGCTGGCCTGGCTCCGCCGTGCCCGACAGGCCTGCCCTTGGACAAGTCCCTCCTCCTTTCCCAGCCCCCCAGACCCCTGGTGTCTGAGCTCCTGCCCTCCAGCTATGCAGAACTCAGTCGCACAGCTTCATTGGCACTCCGACTGCGCCCCTGACAGGCTGTGTAGCTTTAGGCAGGTCACTCCGCTTCTCTGAGCCTCACGGGGCTCATCTGGAAAATGGACCGACACCTGGGCTGGCTCCGGCCTAGGTGTGGGCCCAGAACCAGAGACTCCACCGTGAGATGCCGCAGCCGCAGCCGCAGGTCACTGCCGGTTCACTCCGTCCGCACGGCCCGGCCAGGAGTCGGGCTGGAGCCTTCATCTCACAGACGGGAGGACGGAGGCTCCGGCGGTGAGACGTCCCCGCAGACGAGATATGCCGCGAGCAGGGGTCCTGGAGGACCGGCCCATCCCCAGGCCGGGATGGCCGCTAGCCTCCGTCGGCCCAGGGCCTGGACTCGGGACCCCGGAGGGCGGAGGTCCACGCAGGCACAGACAGTGGGGAGCCCCTCAACCCAGCTTACTGACAGGCAGCCCAAGGCTGGGGCCGAGCTGGGGGAGCCCGAAGGGCGCGTGCCTCTGAAGACCACCTCCAGCTGGACACGCCACGGGTGGGACGGCCCCCCAGACCCACAGCCCCCCGGCACGCGGCGCAGACCGCCCCGGCCACACAATAGCTCACCTCCACACTGACACAGGCTCCCCGGTGGGGCCAGAGAACGGCAGAAGCGGAGGGCTCGGGGCCCGACGTCCTCCATCCTTGGGCTCAATCCCCAACCTGCTCAGCGCGAGCAGGCCTGAGACCACGGCCCAGAACTGACGTCCCTCCAGCTGTGAGCACGTGCCCGATCCTCCCCGCAAACCCGCCCCACACATGTGCACACACCTGTGCCCAGGCTCCCCCCTGCCCCCCACCCACTGCAAGGGTGCCCGCTAGGCTGAGCTAAGCCAGGGCGCTGTTCAGATGCCGGGCAGCCGCGTGTCCCCTGCGGCTGGTGGAAGGCCAGATCGGGAGGGAGTGGCAGGCAGACGGACAGATGGCGGGTGGGTGGGTGGTGGGCAGAGACACTGACACTAAGGCAGACTCCTGCCCCCGTGTTTCCTGGTGGAGACGCGTTGCTGCGAGGCCTGCTCTGAGCCCGGTTTACAGATGAGGAGAGGCAGGAGGCAGGAAGTGACCGGCACAGGGCGCACGGTGAGCACTCAGGGACACGCAGGGCCTAGGCCCCGGGAGGCACCTGCCCGGCCCATGCGGCACAGGTGGGGCCGGCACCACCGCCATGCCGGCCTCGGGCTTGTAATTAACACGTGAGCGTCACCAGACCCCCCAGCCTGGGGCCTGAGGAGCTCACTCCCAGGGCCTAGTGTGGAGGGCTGGCCTGAGCTTTCCCGGAGAGCGGATGCCACGCCCACCGCCCCAGCCCCTCCCTCCCAGCCCGGCTCCACAGCCGCCACCCGAGCACCGAGGCGGGCACAGGGCTCCTCCGGGCCGCTCCGGACGCAGCTCCCGGGCCCCCGCCTGCCCCCGCTGTCCTCTAGCCGCCCCAGCCCCTCACCCGGCCCGCGCACCCCAGTCCTGCGCGGCCCCCCCCGAAGGGCCCCCTGCCCACCCACACCGCCTCCTGCTGCCCCTCCAGACTCATCCTCAAAATCCAGATCTCACCGTGGGAACCGTCGTGCTCCAGAAACTCAGAACCCCGCCTGACTCTGAGAAAAACGCTGGACAAACCCACATAGAGAGGTGCCCGCAAAATACCTGCCTAGGACCCTCCGGCCGGCCACGGTCCTCCTGAGCGAGGACAATCAGACCAGAGACGGGAGGAGGAAATGTCCGGTGGGATCCTGGAATAGGAGCGGGGGCTAGCGGAAACAAGGACATCGGAGCGCAGTGTGGACTTCACTGCCCGGAAGGGGCAGCCTCGGAGC
The DNA here is from genome assembly GCA_022376925.1 of Tragulus kanchil. Lineage (NCBI taxonomy): Eukaryota > Metazoa > Chordata > Mammalia > Artiodactyla > Tragulidae > Tragulus > Tragulus kanchil. Next base: position 159,085,809 of record JAIOJX010000002.1, on the reverse strand, counting down.
CTCAGCGGTGACAGCCCCCGCGAGGGACACGAGGCGCCACACGAGGGGGAGGATGCGCGTTCGCAGGAACGCCCGGTGCCGTCTGCAACCGCTCGTGAATCGAAGCTGTCGTAAAATAAGAAAGTGTTTTAAAATGCGAGCGTGCATACCAGGGATCCAATTAAAGTACAGCGCCGTGTTCACAGGGACTGAACCTTGGTGGTGGGGCTTCCCAGGCGGCGCTGGTGGTAAAGAGCCAAAGGACCTGCCCGCTGATGGAGGCGCCGTAAGAGGCTCGCGCTCCATCCCTGAGTGGGGAAGACGCCCTGCAGGAGGGCGTGGCAGCCCACCCCAGCATTCTTGCCTGGAGAGTCCCACGGACAGGGGAGCCTGGTGGGCTACAGCCCACGAGGTCACAGTCCGTTGGACGTGACTGAGCCACTGAGCATACGATCTTGGTGGTGAGCCAGCTCGTACCGTTATGGTGTTTTCCCTGTGACTGAAATGTCTCACTCATCATTAAACATTGAACAAAAAACAAACCCAAATCAAATACATCATCCAAGCCTGACACCCTGCACAAGGCTCCCTTAAACTTTACGTGCAAAATTCTTAACCCTGCGCACAAGACAGATCAGGGGGGATCCTCCCACGGACCACTTCACCCCTGATGTCACACAGGGTCTGGCCAATCCCTAGGGCTCTGCCCTCTGATGTCACACAAGGCCTGCCCAGTTCCCAGCGTCCAGCCTTGTGACGTCACACGGGACCAGCACCATCGCTTCTGCCTGGTTCTGGCCCCGGGAGCAGGCACCCCCTGCAACGCTGGCAAGCCCAGCCTTTGTCGGGAGGGCTCACAGGTTCCCAGCCTGCCGTTGGACCCCCCACCCCGGGCAGCGCTGGCCGTGGTTCATGGAGCCCTCCCCACCCTCGGGCGCCTGTCTGGGGCCACCCGTGAGGCAGCATTGTTCTCCCATTTCACAGACGGGCACACCAAGGCTGCCAAGTGACTAGAAGGGTGCAGGCTAGCGTCCAGAGTCTGTCCACTGGACCACACTCTCCACTGCGCTGCCCTCCCGGCCCCGGCGTCCCACCTGAGTATTCCGGGGGCCAAGAGCCCAGCCTCCCTCCCAGTCTGGCTGGAAGACATTGTGGGCCCTTGTGTTCTGGGCCCTGTTATGTCCACACCCTCGGGTGAAGGACACCGTAGCGATCAGTCCACCCATCAACTGACTGCAGCAGCAGATCACGCCCCTGAGGTGCGGCGGGGCGGCTGGAGTTCCGCGGAGGCAGCTGACGATCAGCAAGCAGGCGCGTGCTGCCCTGACTGGAGCTGTGTGAAGAAGGCAGGGGGCGAGGCCACGGGAGGCCGTGGCAGTGTGTGCGAGGGTGCTCCCGGAGGCCCCCTGGAGAGCCAGGACTCCTCGAGAAGGTGAGGGAGCCGAGCAACGGCTCGGGGAGAATGCCCCGGGCTGGCGCGAGCGGGCGCAAAGGCCCTGAGGCAGGCGCTTCTCTCCCCAGTTTGAGCACAGCAGAGGCCAGCGTGGCCAGAGCGGAGTGAGGGGACACAGGAGAGTGTGAAGAAGGCTCCCAGCTGCAGGGCCTCCTGGCTGACACGCTCCCCGGGGACACCTGCAGTCACAAAAGACCAGGCTGCTGGAATCTGAGGGCTGACCGGCTGGGGGCCCTGGGTGTCCCGGATGCCAGCTGCACCAGGCTCATCCAGTCTTCCGAGGTCTTCCTCTGGCCAGGCGAATGTGCCCACTTTGCCCTCCACAAGACTGACCAGGAAACAGGGGCGGGCTGGCTGGGCTGGGACGGGAGGGGTGGCCCACAGTCTTCAGAGTCCGGGCAGCCCGGCTACCACACACCGAAGGGAAACCGAGGCCAGAGGGAGCTCAGAACAGGCTGCCGGGACGAGCTCCTGGGACCCCTGCTTCCCCAGCCAGGTGTGCACACGCGGGCGGGCAGGTGCGTGGCTGACCTGGTGGGCAGATGCGCCAGGGTGCCGCAGGGTGCTCTGGTGGGACAGCTCGGCCACAGGGCCCGGTGGCACAAAGGTGCTGTGAGGCCAGCTGGGCCCACCAACTGGGCTTCGAGAAAGGGAAACCGAGGCCCGGAGAGGGCCGGCCCTCGCCCAAGATGCCCCAGGACACCTGGGTCAGATGGCACCCCGTCTTCCCACCCTGTGCCCCGGGCTCGTGACAAAGAGGCCCCGGGCCGGGGGCTGGGGCCCGCCCTGGAGTCACCCTGCCCCAGGCCCCGAGGAACAATTTACCTCTCAGAGCCGGTCCAAGATATTAATTAAGATAAATCTACCTCAATTTTGAGATTCTCTTATCATGTAATTTATCAAAATTATGTTAATTATTTCTGTAGGGCAGCAAAATTATTACCTCTTTTGTGTCTGATTTGTATTAATATTCATAATTTAATAATTCAGCATCCTGGCCATCTGGTCTGGGAGCAGCTCCCTTCCCTCCCTCCGTTCCCCGGGAGGGCCCCCACTGCTGCCCGCGTCCCCGGGGCCTGGTGGCCCGGTCCCCACACCACACCTTCGCGTGTCCAGCCCCGCGGCCGCTGCCCCTGCCCGGCCCGCCTGGCCCCGGGCCCTCGCAGCCGCGGCCCTCAGGTGGGAGCCCAGGTACCGCACGCCGCCACCCCCTCTTGGCAGGTGAGCCAAGCTGAATTGACATTTTCCACACTTTGTGAGTTTTACACTGTAATTTGACATAATTAATGCCTACATTACTGCTGATAATTTAGCTAGTTAATTAAACTCGGAGGAGATAATTAAGGAAAGGCTACTGCTTGGATTGCTAATTGTTTTTGTCATTATTTCAGGGGCCGACAGCTGCCGGCTGAGTCATCCTGTTTTGTCAGCTGACGGGTCATGTGACATGGGGGTCCCCGGGGGGCCCTCCACTTCCAGGGGAGGGAGGCACGCCGCCGGCTACCTGGTTGCTGCCTGGAGCCCCGCCAAGCGCTGCTGGTGGGTCCCGGCCCTCCCCTCTCCTTCTGTCGGAGGCGACAGTCCCCCCACACTGAGCCCTTGTCCAGCACTGGACCTGGGGTCACTCCAAGGTCAGCCTGCAGCCTGAGCCAGCCGAGGCCGGGGAGCCCTCCCAGGAGCCCCACCAGGAGCACCCCCAGCCCCGCGTCCAAGACCAAGGGCTGACGTGCCCCGGCCGCACCCCAGCCTTCCGCAGTGGGCAGACAGGAGGGAGGGCTCCCTGGCCTGCAGGAAGGCAGAGGAGAGGATCCCGCGGCAGAGAGGAGGGGAGAGCCTGGGAGCAGGGCAGGGAGGGGCGTGGGGCTGTGCGCTCGGCTCCTGGTCCTCCGTCAATAGGGTGAATAGGGCGTGGAGAAGTCCTCTGGCTCCGCTCCACCCCTCCCAGCCCCTAGCTGCCCACCCTCTGGGGCAGGCGGGTCTGAGATCAGAGGAGAGGGGCGTCGCTGAGCTCCCCCGCCAGCGCACCGTACTCCCGAGACCAGCCAGCAGCTCCTGCACACAGAGCCACCTGCCCACAGCCCAGCGCGGGCCCAGCGCGCCTGACATCGTTCCCGGTGCCTCCATTTTCCAGGGAAGCCAGGGCCCTGCTCGAGGGCGTACCACAGACCCTGGGCCGGCCCCAAGGAGGGCTGGGAGCAGGAGGACGGGCTCGAGTCCAGCCACATGCCCCGGACGCGCTGGGACGGCCGCTCCGTCCCCTGAGCCGGCCCCGAGAAAGCGTGCGGTCAGGACCAGGTCCACGTCCCCACGGGCATGGGAAGGACGGCCCCACGTGCCTGGGCACCCGCGGAGGCGCGACGTGGCTCTCAGAACATGCAGGCAGCGTTTCAAACAGCCCTGGTTTATTATACCTCCGAACAAGACGTCTACACATAGGAAAGTTCTAGATCGACTAATTCAGGGCTGGGCAACAACCACGGGACGTCAACAGACGCTCCGGAGCCTGCCCTGTCTCTGCCCTGCCAGTCTCGCCATGGTGGCCTGATCTTCCCTCGTGGTCCCAAACCGGCAGCTGTGGCTCCCCACGTCCCAGGTGGCCCACAGATGGGAGGGACTGGTGTCTCACATCGTCAGATGGTTGTTGTCTTAGTGGGAGGCCCGCGGGGAGGCCTGGAAACACGAGGCTTTCTCCCGACGAGCCTTCGACCTCCTTTCCGCTCCTGGCAAGAGCTTCCGCTCGGGTGGTAAGAACTGGCTTTCCTCCCACGAGCTCCTTCGTGGAATGCTTCATCACTGAACAAAAGTGTTCCGTTAGCAAATCTGCAATGGCATTCCTTTCACCCCAAACTCACCTCTCTGCTAAGACTTAACCAAAAGCGCAAGAAGCCGTCCACTCATCCTGATATCCTGAGTGCGTTCCTGCTGTTTTCACGGCCTTGATGAGTTGGTGGTCCGGGACCGAAGGCGCCGCAGGGGAGCAGCTGCGTCTGATTTTCCGTGAGTCCATCACTACGGTCACCGGCTTCCCAGCCAGAACACGGGCCTCACTGCCCGGTGCCCGCCGCCCCTCCCGCAGATGATTCTGCCCTTGGGGTCTGCGAGTGGCCACCCCTGCTCTCCCGGAAATAAATTTCCGGTTGTCTACAAATCTCAGAAAGTCTGTGTAAAACAGAAAGAGGATGATTTTGTCCAGACGGAGTCGGTTGAATGGTGCGCCCCCGTTCATGTCCACCCAGAACCTCGCCATGCAGCTTTACCTGGAAATGGAGTCATCAGGGTGGGCCCTGATCCCACACGACCGGTGTCCTCAGGAAAGGAGGCGCGTGGCCACAGACCTGCCCACCGGGCCACGGCCGCGGGCAGACTGGAGGGACGCCACCACAAGCCGGGGACGCCAGGGCCAGCTGGCAGCACCCCGCGTGGGAGAGGGGCCAGGAACAGACCCTCCCTCTCAGCCGAGAGGGAGCCAGCCCCACGGACGCCTTGGTTCCAGAACTGGGTTTTTTGGGTTTTTTTTTTTTTTTTTGGCCACACAGGATCTTGGTTCCTCGAGCCAGGATGGCATCCAGGCCCTCGGCAGTGAAAGCCTGGAGTCCTAACCACGGGACTACCAGGGAATCCCCCCAGTTCTGTCTTTCACGCTACCAAGTTTGTGGTACTTTGTTTCTGCAGCCCTAGGAAATTCACACCCCGTAAGAAGTCCAAAGACAGGGCGGTCCTGTGTGCGCTCGGTCGCTGCCATTGTGTCCGACCCTTCGCGACCCCGTGGACGGCAGCCCGCCAGGCGCCCCTGTCCGTGGGGCTCTCCAGGCAAGAGTCCTGGAGTGGGCTGCCATGCCCCCGGGGCTCCAGGGGATCGGACCCTGGTCCCCTGCCTTGCAGGCGGGTTCTTTACCGTCTGAGCCTCCCAGGGCCTCCCTCACTGGGGATGAGGACGGCCATGATTGGCGTGTATGAAGTATGACCCATTCCCAGGCTTGGGGAGGAGACCACCTACCCAAGTCGACAGGCCAGAGCGGGCTGGAGGGGGGCGTCCAGACAGGACGGGGGAAGCGTCCACCCTCACACACACCCAGGGCCCCGGGGGGCCGCAGACAGGACCTCAGCAAAGGCAGGCCAGGAGGGAGCGTTGGGAGGCCGCTGGGGGTGGCCAGAGAGGGGAGACGGGCCCCTGTGGGCAACTGGACGGCAGCCCTTCAGCCTGGCCGGTGGCAGCCTGGTCAGCACAGGCCCTTTCGTAAGAGGGGAGGCGGGGTCTCCAGGAGGGCAGGGCGGGGCCCGTGTCAGCACCCTCGGAGGTGGACAGGGATGGAGGGACGGGGGCCAGCACAGGTAGGCGTCCCAGACAGGCACACAGGGTCCTGCCGGGTCAGTTACACCCCTAGCAGCCCTGACCACCAGAGAGAAAACGCAGGCCACAGTCGCGAGGGCCGTGGGGCGATGTTGAATTCTCTAGGCGCTGCATTAAAAAATTAAGCAAGAGACAAGATTAGTCTTGATAACATCTTATTGACCTACAGTTAGCACTACCAACGGGCGTCCCGTCCTCCCGTGGGCTCGGGGTGGGACGTCCGCGGGTCTCTCTCTCTGTGGAATGGCGTTCCGGCACCAGCCCGAGGCGTCTACGGGCCGCACATGTTGTGCCCGCTGCCCCTCTGCCGTCCGAACGCCCCTCTTCATCGGGCCTGTTGGCGGGGGCGCTTTGTAGAAACTCCAGGATGCCAGAGTGTCTTCCGCCCCAGGAAACCCAGACGCCCCAGCCCCACCCTCAGGGCCGCTCCCGCTGCGCGCCCACCTGCCCACCCTCCGCGCCCACCTAGCTCGGAGGGGCTTCCTTCCCTGACGCGCCCCCTGCACCCGCCTGGCCCCTCGGCCTGGCCCTCACTTTACCCCCCGTCCCTGCACCTGCCTCTGTCCTGAGACGCCCCCGTCCCCGTGGAGCCTCCGGTCCCGGCTCCAGCCCCTCGCTCTCCTGCCCAGAGGGGTCGCGTCCATCCCGGGCGCTGGCCCCAGAGCCTGATGACCCCGCTCTCCCGTCCCATCACGTCTCTCCAGAAGGTTCTCCCTCCTTCACAAATGAGAGTAGAAGCGGCCCAGATGGACGTATAATCTCGTTAAACCCACTGATGAAGTTTCACACAGCCGAGCGAGAGCAAACGAAAAGGTTTTAGCGTTTTAATTTAAGGAAAGAGGCATATGATATAATTTCAATTTGCGATGAGATACGATGATCTGGAGATTGCGTCTTGATTGGATTCTGTCCGCGTGGGTTCTGTGAGGTGTCAGCACTGCAGGTGAAGGCGTGGAGGGACGCGCTTGATTAGCAACGTGACGGGCCGGTGGTCCCGCCGTCTGCCTTCATCAGTGTCTCCAGCCCACCTGGGAGAGCACATCGGCGCAGAACCTGAAACTCCGACCTGGGCCGGGAGGGCTGGGAGAGGCACCCGGGCACCTAGGCGGACCTGCTGAGGGGCTCCCGGGCACCCGGCCGCCCGGGCGCAGGCCTCTGCTGGGTCCGGGAGGCCCCGGGCAGGAGGGCCCCAGAGCCGGAGCTCCGCAGCTGGCGAAGGGGCGAAGGCGGCAGCTGTGGGCTCTCCCCGCGGCACCACAGGTACTAACAGCCTCGTGCGGCTGCTGGGCCCCACGCCTGGCCACGGGCTGTGCTGGAAGGGGGGCCCAGAGGGGGCCCCTCTCTCTGACACCGCGAGGACAGGGGCCCTGCCGGCTGTGCAGACCGCTGCAGAGGTGTGGGAGGGATGGCAGGTGCGAACTGAGGCGGGGGCGACGCTCCAGGGTCCCCGGCTGAGCTCCCTCTGGGCTTGGCAGGCGGGGCCCCCGGGTCCGAGATGCCCCAGAAGCCCTGAGGTCCTGCCCCTTCCCGTGTCCCTCCCTGTCTCTCAGGTTCGAGCGGGGCGGGAGGGCCCGCTGTGAGCTGACCCCGACCCTGTGTGTGCTCGGCCCCTGAGCCACGCCCGCAGGTCAGCACCAGCCCGGGCTCAAGGGGGCTCTGTCCAGGGCCCGGGGGACCCCCAGCGGCATCACGAGCCCCTCCCCAGGTGAGAGCTGCAGCGTCACGGCTTCGGAGGCAGGTCTCGTCCATTCATCCACTCACCCGGCAAACGTGCAGAGCTCCTCCGCGTGCGGGGCTGTCGCGGGTGCGAGGACACGCCAGCCCGCTCCCCACCGTGAGGTCCCCTCAACACCCCGGGTCCTCCACGCAGCCAGGCGAGGCCTGAGGGTCACCCCTGCCCTGAATGCTGACCAGTGAAGGCCCGGGGCCCGTGGGGCTGCAGGGCGGAGGGTCTCGTGAGGAGGGCTGCCCAGGGAAACCGCTCTGAGCGCACATTCCACACCGTGCCCGCTGGCGGGCATGCAGCCCCTTCAGGCCCTGGCTGGGGGGACACGGCCATGCTGACCGCCTCCTGTGTACCGGCAGGAACTGCCCCACGGATACAGGCTTGGGTTCAGCTGAGCCCCCTCCCAGCGCTGCGTCCCTCAATGCCGCCACGCCTGCTCCCATCTGGGGTGTGGGGGCCACCGTGATGGGGCTGGAGAGCCCGGCTGGTCCTCCCGAATCCGAGGGCAGCAGCAAAGCCAGTCCCCACCTATTCCCCACGAGGGCGGTCCCCACGGCCCGTCCTGCCCTGTCCCGAGCTGAGTGGACACTGCATGCCGTGGTAACTTCCCTGCCCCAAGGACACCACCATGCTTGACCTGCCACCACAGGGTCGTATGGGGCCTGCAGGCACTGGCCCCAGGGGGACAGCAAGGACACCGCTGGCAGCTCAGACCCTGGGGACGTGATCACCAGTAGAGGCTCTGCTACCCTGCGCCCCCAGGGTGGCCTCTGGGGCCCCAGGGGGCAATCATGATAGAGGGCAGCCCCCTCTCCCCAGGGAGACACCTCTGGGGTGCATGTCCCCATCAGGAGCAGCCCCCTGATGGGCTGGACAACCTCATACACCCCTGGTGGAATCCTTCCTGCCCTGTCTCAAGATGCCCAGCCCACCTGGGCTCCCAGGCCCACATGGAGGGCAACGCCCAGGAATGATGGGAGTGGGCCCTGGGTTCAAGCCCTAGACCACATCTAATTTGCTGTGTGACTCCAGGGGGCTCTCCTGCCTTCTCTGAGCCGTTTCACTAAAATGGAGCTCCTTGCATTGCTGAGTGGCCCTCTGCCTCCCCCTGGTGGTGAAGAGGCCACACTGCCCTGGGTCCCTGGTGGGCCCTGCATTGGAGGACGGCATTGGTGGGGGCAGGCCTCGGGGAGAGGGTCAGGCAGGCCAGTCCGGCCACCCTCCACCACCCTCCTCCTAACACGCAAGTCCCCCCAGGGCCTCTGCTCAGAACTGCCAGCTGCCGTGGTGCCCAGCGCCGCAGGAAGGCAGTCAAGCTGCCTCCCCTGGCCAGGTGGCCCTTGAAGGCCCCACTCACCACCCAGGGGCCGGGCAGGGCGGAGGGTCTCGTGAGGAGGGCTGCCCAGGGAAACCGCTCTGAGCGCACATTCCACACCGTGCCCGCTGGCGGGCATGCAGCCCCTTCAGGCCCTGGCTGGGGGGACACGGCCATGCTGACCGCCTCCTGTGTACCGGCAGGAACTGCCCCACGGATACAGGCTTGGGTTCAGCTGAGCCCCCTCCCAGCGCTGCGTCCCTCAATGCCGCCACGCCTGCTCCCATCTGGGGTGTGGGGGCCACCGTGATGGGGCTGGAGAGCCCGGCTGGTCCTCCCGAATCCGAGGGCAGCAGCAAAGCCAGTCCCCACCTATTCCCCACGAGGGCGGTCCCCACGGCCCGTCCTGCCCTGTCCCGAGCTGAGTGGACACTGCATGCCGTGGTAACTTCCCTGCCCCAAGGACACCACCATGCTTGACCTGCCACCACAGGGTCGTATGGGGCCTGCAGGCACTGGCCCCAGGGGGACAGCAAGGACACCGCGCTGGCAGCTCAGACCCTGGGGACGTGATCACCAGTAGAGGCTCTGCTACCCTGCGCCCCCAGGGTGGCCTCTGGGGCCCCAGGGGGCAATCATGATAGAGGGCAGCCCCCTCTCCCCAGGGAGACACCTCTGGGGTGCATGTCCCCATCAGGAGCAGCCCCCTGATGGGCTGGACAACCTCATACACCCCTGGTGGAATCCTTCCTGCCCTGTCTCAAGATGCCCAGCCCACCTGGGCTCCCAGGCCCACATGGAGGGCAACGCCCAGGAATGATGGGAGTGGGCCCTGGGTTCAAGCCCTAGACCACATCTAATTTGCTGTGTGACTCCAGGGGGCTCTCCTGCCTTCTCTGAGCCGTTTCACTAAAATGGAGCTCCTTGCATTGCTGAGTGGCCCTCTGCCTCCCCCTGGTGGTGAAGAGGCCACACTGCCCTGGGTCCCTGGTGGGCCCTGCATTGGAGGACGGCATTGGTGGGGGCAGGCCTCGGGGAGAGGGTCAGGCAGGCCAGTCCGGCCACCCTCCACCACCCTCCTCCTAACACGCAAGTCCCCCCAGGGCCTCTGCTCAGAACTGCCAGCTGCCGTGGTGCCCAGCGCCGCAGGAAGGCAGTCAAGCTGCCTCCCCTGGCCAGGTGGCCCTTGAAGGCCCCACTCACCACCCAGGGCTGCCCGTCTCTCCCGTTGCTCGCCCTCCAGCGAGGGTCTCGCTGCAAAGGGAGGGCGGCAGGAGGTCTCTGAGCTCCTCCACCCCCACTGCGGTCCAGACTCCATGAGCACAGGCAGCGTTCCGCCCCTCGCTGCCTAAGGCTCAGAGAGGGCAGGGCGCTGGACCGAGGCCACACAGGCGGCTGAGTCCAGCGCACAGGCAGCCACCCCCCCGCCAGGTCACGTCCTGACGGCACGCTCCCAGAATCCCCAGCGGAGACCACAGCCCGTGAGGGCAGCGAGGTGCGAGCCCCGTGGGGCCAGGGGCTCCCGGCTCTGTGCCCACAGGCACCCACGGGCTGGCCTCCACCTGCCACTGGGCGGGTGTCAGTGCTTTCCCGTGGCTGAGGGTCGCCCGGGGACGCTGTGATGGGGTCGGCTGGGCTGCAGGCCGCGAAGGAAGACGCAGCTATGACCCCCTGCAGGTGTAGGGGGCGGGCGGGGGTGACCGCAGTCCCCAGAGACCAGGTGCTGGGGGGAGGGGCGGCACTGCGAGCCCCTCCCCTGGAGTCAGGAAGGACAATGGCCCAGCGCCCTTGCCGGGCACCAGGAACGTGGGCCACAGGGCCCGGGGGCCTTTGTCTTAAAGGTCAAAACCACAGATCTAGACAGTGACCCCGCGGGGGGCAGCCCCAGGGCAGCGGCACAGACCACCCCCTCTCCTGGCTCCCGCGCAGCCCCCGTCCAGCCTGTCAGGGCAGCCAGGCCAGGAGGCCACTAGTCTGCCCGTGTTCGAGGGCCCGGGCCAGAGGGTCGCGTCCGCTCAAGGCCGCGGGCCTGTCCGGGCTGGTGCAGATCCAGGACCCCTGTGCTGCCCGGGGGCAGGTGAGCACACAGGAGAGGGAGGCCAGGCCATGCGGGCAGCTTCTTTATTAAGGCAGTCCAGACCCCACGGAGGGGGCCGCGTGGGTCCCGCAGCCCCTCCAGGCGGCTACTCGGGGGTCTTGCTCCTGCTCTTCGGGGACCAGATGCTGGACAAGCGAAACCTGGGCTTCTTCCTCTGGTCCCCTCCGTTCCTCTGCAGGTCTGTGGATGGACACGGAGGCCGTGCTCGCCCACCCGGCGGCCGGTTCCACCCACAGGGCCTCCCGGGCCCCGGCAGAGGCTGATGGCCACCCTTCCCCGGGGGAAGCACCGGGCGCCTGGCCTGAGAGCATCCACTGGGCTGGGCGGGCCGCAGGGTGAGGCACTCCGCGCGCCCTCACCACCGGGCCATCGGTGCCTCTTGGATGCCTCAAGGGCCAGGGAACTCACTCCCTGAGGGCGCGCCTTCCTGACCCAGCCCCAGTGCGGCCTCGCGGGGCCCAGCACCCACCCCCGGCTCCCGCCCCGCCCCGCCCCGCCCGCCCCGCGCCGCCCAGTCACCCAGCTTCTGGATCATGTTCTGTAGCACCTCGTCCTCCTCCTGCTCCCTGAAACAGAGCGGCTGTGAGGGCTGTGGGACTGCACGACCCGTCCTCACCCGGGGCCTGAGCCCCCCGACGTCAGGGTCACCTGCCCGCAAGCCACACCGCGGCCCCGCTCTCTCCCCTTCCTGGGCAAGTCCCTGCCCTCTCAGGGCCCAGGAGGACCCGGGACAGTGACCTGGGGACCCGAGGGGCCTGGGTGCACCAGCGGCCTCCCTGGAGGAGGACCTCAGAGCTGGGCAGCCTGGCAGGGCCCACCCTCGGCCTCGGGCCCCTCCTGCGAAATGCACACAGCGGGTCTCCTCCCGCTGACCGGGAGGGGAAGGTTCTAAGTCCCCCCTCACCTGAGCCGGTCCTCATCCAGGGAGTCGACGATGTCGCTGCGGTCATTGACCGTGTGCACGTATTGGTCCAGCAGGTCCTGCTCCCGCCGGCGGTCCTGGGGGGACTTCAGACCCTCTGCAGGGAAAGCTGGCGTCAGCCGGGGCCCTGCTGTGCCCAACCTGCTCAGGGACACTGTGTCCCCCCCACCCGCCCCAGGCTAGCCAAGGGAGCCCATGCGGGCAGCTTCTTTATTAAGGCAGTCCAGACCCCACGGAGGGGGCCGCGTGGGTCCCGCAGCCCCTCCAGGCGGCTACTCGGGGGTCTTGCTCCTGCTCTTCGGGGACCAGATGCTGGACAAGCGAAACCTGGGCTTCTTCCTCTGGTCCCCTCCGTTCCTCTGCAGGTCTGTGGATGGACACGGAGGCCGTGCTCGCCCACCCGGCGGCCGGTTCCACCCACAGGGCCTCCCGGGCCCCGGCAGAGGCTGATGGCCACCCTTCCCCGGGGGAAGCACCGGGCGCCTGGCCTGAGAGCATCCACTGGGCTGGGCGGGCCGCAGGGTGAGGCACTCCGCGCGCCCTCACCACCGGGCCATCGGTGCCTCTTGGATGCCTCAAGGGCCAGGGAACTCACTCCCTGAGGGCGCGCCTTCCTGACCCGGCCCCAGTGCGGCCTCGCGGGGCCCAGCACCCACCCCCGGCTCCCGCCCCGCCCCGCCCCGCCCCGCCCCGCGCCGCCCAGTCACCCAGCTTCTGGATCATGTTCTGTAGCACCTCGTCCTCCTCCTGCTCCCTGAAACAGAGCGGCTGTGAGGGCTGTGGGACTGCACGACCCGTCCTCACCCGGGGCCTGAGCCCCCCGACGTCAGGGTCACCTGCCCGCAAGCCACACCGCGGCCCCGCTCTCTCCCCTTCCTGGGCAAGTCCCTGCCCTCTCAGGGCCCAGGAGGACCCGGGACAGTGACCTGGGGACCCGAGGGGCCTGGGTGCACCAGCGGCCTCCCTGGAGGAGGACCTCAGAGCTGGGCAGCCTGGCAGGGCCCACCCTCGGCCTCGGGCCCCTCCTGCGAAATGCACACAGCGGGTCTCCTCCCGCTGACCGGGAGGGGAAGGTTCTAAGTCCCCCCTCACCTGAGCCGGTCCTCATCCAGGGAGTCGACGATGTCGCTGCGGTCATTGACCGTGTGCACGTATTGGTCCAGCAGGTCCTGCTCCCGCCGGCGGTCCTGGGGGGACTTCAGACCCTCTGCAGGGAAAGCTGGCGTCAGCCGGGGCCCTGCTGTGCCCAACCTGCTCAGGGACACTGTGTCCCCACGCCCCAGGCATCCGGCTCCTCAGTGCCCGCTGAATGAACGAGCGGACGTGCAGCCCGGGAAGCCAGGTGCTGCTGGCTTCCCCAGGTTGTCACAGCCACACACACATCTGCCCACTGAAGGCACAGAGCCGACTCGGCACCACAGCAAATCTGCTGGGCCCCCACCCACCCCTCCCGCCCCCGCCGGCCTGGGCTCCACGCACCGGGCTTGGCCATCAGCTGGCGCAGCTCCCCCTCGATGTCCAGCTGCCGCTCCTCCAGGCGCTGGTCCCTGGCCCTGCGGGGTGATGCGGTGTGAGCCCAGCCACCCCCCGGCCTCCCCGCGCCATGTGCACACCCACGAGCACGCTGGGTGCACGGAGAGGCCTCCGGGGAGGCCGCGGCGGACGCTCACTTGTACATCAGCTCCGACTCCTGCCGCAGCAGCAGCTGCTTCTCGTGGACGAGCCGGAACCAGTCCACCATGAGGGCGTCCTCCGAGTCGTCTGCGGAGAGGAGCGGGCTGGGCGTGGGGCGGGCCGGGGGGCCCGGGCCGGGGTGCTGAGGGGGCGGGGAGGCCGACGGGGGTGGGGGGCCCGGGCGGGGCGGGCAGGGCCAGCGGCTCACCCCCCTCGGCCGCTCGCAGCCGTTTCTCCAGCTCCACGCCCTGGAGCTCCAGGGCGTCCAGCTGCCTCTCGATGGCCTCCACCTGCCGCTGGATCTCCGGGGGCACGGAGTAGGGCTGCGGTGCGGGAGGGAGTGGTGAGGGGTGGCGGCCCGCAGTGGGCCCGGGTTGAGCTCCCCGCCCACCCGCGCCCCGGCCCACTCACCCCTGCCGGGGAGGTCGCGGACTTGGCAGGCTGAGCGGCCACGCCGGCGGGGCCCAGGGGCCTCCCTGCAGAAGGGGCGGGACGTGCCTCTTCAGGCACCAGGCCCAGCGTGACCCAGCTCTGACCTGGAGGGGGCCTGAGCCCTGCCCCCCAAAGGGTACCCTGAGCCTCCGTGTCCCCGCCGTGCCCGGCAGCCGCTGCGGAGCCCAAAGAGGGAGAGCTCGCAGACACACCTGGGGCACCGCCCGGGACGCGGCCGACTCCAGGTCGGCAGCACGGACACACTGCTGGCCCCCAGCCGCCCTCCCACAAGCTGCCCGGCGCGGGCGGCCGTCCCTGCCCGGCCCCTGCGGCCCAGGCACCAGGAGGCAGGCAGGGCCTCAGCCTGGTCCTCCGGTCCATGCGCGCGGGGGGCCCGGGCCCAGCCCAGACCCTCCCGGCCACCACCCAGCCTCGGGTGCTCAGAGTCCAGCTGCCTCCGGGCGTGCTCGAGGCTGCTCACTCTGGAAGCTTGTCTTCCTCCACCCCAGCCTCCACGAGCTCCTACACATCCGCCGAAGCCCTGCGGAGCACGTCCTCCCAGAGGAGCCCCTCCATCGGCACCCCGAGCTGGACCGCTTCCCTGGGCTCACCCGGTTTGCCTTGGGGAGGGCCTTTCTCCCCCTCCTTCCGGCTCCAGGCAGGGCCTTCCTTCTCCGACGGCTCAGGCTGAAGCCAGTTACCAGAAACATCCAGACTGGCTGGGACAGTCAGCTTCTTGCGGGGGGACGCGGCTGCGGATGTGGCTGGCCGTGGTGGGGACAGAGCCCCATGTCAGGCCAGCAGGCCTGGGCTCTTCCCCAACTGCTTCCCTGAACTGGGCCCCCTCAGAAGGGCACCGACGTGGGGGTCAGCCCGCACCCCCACGCCTACGCCTGCCGACTAGTCACGTCCACAGGAGGGGAAGGGCGCGGAGGCGGACCCTCGACAACATGGGGGAAACAGGCCCAGTGGGGTGGGACCTGCTCAGGGCAGCAGAGCATGCTGGGAGCAGACACGCACACTCACAGACAGCACACGCCTGCACACACATGACACACGCACACACGCCGACAGGGACGGCCAGCTCCTCTGGCCAACCAGGGCAGCTGCCCCTGAGGAGAGGACTACCTAGACCCAGGGAGCCCGGCTGGGGAGGGCCAGGGGCTTCTGTCCAGCACTACCTGGGAGGCTGGCCCCGGAGCCGGCCAGGCCTGGTGTCCTGTCCACCCGCACGGAGGTCAGCGTGATGCGGATACCCCCCTCGGAGCTGCTGGACACCTTCCTGGGCGCATCAGCCGCCCGTGGCTCTCCTGGCACCTGCGGTTCCTTCAGCTCCCGGGCCCTGGGCGGAGGCAAGAGGTCAGACGAGGGGGACAGGCCACCCTGCAGCCAGTGCCGACAAGCCTGGGGGCAGCGGGCTGGCTCTCGTCCCCGACCGCTGCACCTCCTGGACACAGGTGCGGGTGGACAGCGACACAGCGCTGCTGCACACGGGCCCGGCCCCACCCTCAGCCCCACCCAGGACCCCACGGCGCAGAGTGGCCGCCCCACCCAGCTGACCCGGATGTGACCCTCCCAGGGGCCCTCTCTCCCTCCCCATTCTGACTTTCTCTGGGGCCCCGCTCCCCACTGCCAAGCCCACAGCAAGCCGAGGTCCCCGCCGGGCGCCCGGGTCAGGCTGGGGGAACACGCCTAGTGAACTCTCATCCCTGAGGCCTCCAGGCTGGTTCAGAGGGAGGATCCGAGGGTCCTGGGGGCCCTCCAGTTTCTCCTCCTTCCGGCTCCAGGCGGCTTCCTTCTCCGAGCGGCCAGTTACCAGAAACATCCAGACTGGCTGGGACAGTCAGCTTCTTGGGGCGCGGCTGCGGATGTGGCTGGCCATGGTGGGGACAGAGCCCCATGTCAGGCCAGCAGGCCTGGGCTCTTCCCCAACTGCTTCCCTGAACTGGGCCCCCTCAGAAGGGCACCGACGTGGGGGTCAGCCCGCACCCCCACGCCTACGCCTGCCGACTAGTCACGTCCACAGGAGGGGAAGGGCGCGGAGGCGGACCCTCGACAACATGGGGGAAACAGGCCCAGTGGGGTGGGACCTGCTCAGGGCAGCAGAGCATGCTGGGAGCAGACACGCACACTCACAGACAGCACACGCCTGCACACACATGACACACGCACACACGCCGACAGGGACGGCCAGCTCCTCTGGCCAACCAGGGCAGCTGCCCCTGAGGAGAGGACTACCTAGACCCAGGGAGCCCGGCTGGGGAGGGCCAGGGGCTTCTGTCCAGCACTACCTGGGAGGCTGGCCCCGGAGCCGGCCAGGCCTGGTGTCCTGTCCACCCGCACGGAGGTCAGCGTGATGCGGATACCCCCCTCGGAGCTGCTGGACACCTTCCTGGGCGCATCAGCCGCCCGTGGCTCTCCTGGCACCTGCGGTTCCTTCAGCTCCCGGGCCCTGGGCGGAGGCAAGAGGTCAGACGAGGGGGACAGGCCACCCTGCAGCCAGTGCCGACAAGCCTGGGGGCAGCGGGCTGGCTCTCGTCCCCGACCGCTGCACCTCCTGGACACAGGTGCGGGTGGACAGCGACACAGCGCTGCTGCACACGGGCCCGGCCCCACCCTCAGCCCCACCCAGGACCCCACGGCGCAGAGTGGCCGCCCCACCCAGCTGACCCGGACGTGACCCTCCCAGGGGCCCTCTCTCCCTCCCCATTCTGACTTTCTCTGGGGCCCCGCTCCCCACTGCCAAGCCCACAGCAAGCCGAGGTCCCCGCCGGGCGCCCGGGTCAGGCTGGGGGAACACGCCTAGTGAACTCTCATCCCTGAGGCCTCCAGGCTGGTTCAGAGGGAGGATCCGAGGGTCCTGGGGGCCCTCCCTGCAGCCACCCGACCCCCGAGTCCAGTGCCCCGCGGGCACGCGGCCTATCCCCTCAGGCTTCTGCTCCCACGGCTGACAAGCAAGGGGAGGCACGCACGGCCCTGCCGCGGGGGTCGGCTGCTCGGGCCGTCCGCAGGCGTGTGTGAAGCGCCCGCCTGGACGCAGGCTCCCGTGTGCACGCGCCCGCAGCACGGGGCAGGCCCAGCCCTCACCTCTCCGCAGGGCTCTTCTCCACGGGCTTCAGCCGGGCCCTCCAGCCTGCCGGCCTGTCCTCCTGGACGTCCTGGGGGCTGGCACCCGGGCCTGGGTGGGAGGGAGCGGGGTCTGTGCTGCAAGGCTGCACCTCCCCTCCTCTTCCCGCTGTCTCCCTCAGGCACCCCTCGGCCAGCCTGGCACCCGGGAAGGCGCGCTGGTTGAGTTAGGGACAGGACTCCACCCTGTGCTATGTGTCTGGGGGTCCCCTGCCCACCTCTAGGCCCCAGTGTCCCCCGCTGCCAACTAGGTGAGGGTGCAGCATGTGAACCCCAAGGACCTGGACTGCCCTCGCATGTGCTGGATGACCCTCTGCAGGCCTCCTTGGCTCAGGGCAGGGTGGCCTTCGGGCTGAGGGCTCCGCCATGGAAAAGGAAGAATGCTTTGCGTGGGGCCTTCTCTGAGCTGCCAGTGACCCCACGGGCGCCCTAAAGGGCATCCCCGGTGCCCAGAAAGAGCCCACTCCCTGTTTCTGCAGCCAAGTGTCCGTAACAGCCGGGAGCCCAAGACCAGTGTGGCCCTGGGGCACAGGGACTCCGGAGGACAGGGCCACTGTTGCCAGGACACGGCCGTGGTGACGGACACACGGACGGCGGCTGCACACCCAGGGTGTGGGGGCCCCGCTGAGTGTGTGAAGTGGGACGGCAGTGCTGAGTGACCGTGGGCATTGCTACCGCACGGCAGCAGGGCTGTGGAGCGGCCACCAAGAAGGGCAGGCCGGGCAAGGGAACGGGGACAGAGAGCGACAGACCCCCAGACGGGATCCCAGGAGCCGGCCCGAACCGCGGGCCGGGGAGCAGAGCGGCCAAAACAGTGACGGCCTGGGCGCAGCGACCCCACGGGCCCCCCATGCCCGTGCCCCACGCCCTTGCCCCCATTAGAGGGCTCTTACCCTTGGTCAGCGGGGCCGCTGCCTTTCCCCCGGAGCCAGCACCCGCCCCAGTGGCCCCTGAGGGTGCGGCTGGACCCTTCTGGTCCTCCTGGGGCAGCCTGGATGCCCGCGTGGTGCCGCCCACACTCAGGGGTGCCGCAGGCTCCGTCCTCGCGGAGGGGCTGAGGGGCTGCGGGGACGCTGACCAGGACCGCTTGGCTGACGGACCTGCTCCTGCCCCTTCGGACGTGGGGTGAGAACTGGGAGCAGGGGTGGTGGCGAGGGAGAGCCTGGGGTGAGGACGCAGGAGTCAGGCAGGGCTGGACACAGGGGTCCCCTGTGCCCACACAGAAGCCCTCAGCCTCCCAGCAGCTGCTCCCCAGGGCGCACGCTCCTGAGGGCAGTGATGGGTGTGGGCGTCATGTCTGGCCCTGGCACACGTCACCCTCCTGGGTCAACGGACATGCAACACCCCGATGCACCTCGTTCAGGGCGTGGGGGCAGGGGTGGCACCCCAGGCCTCCCTCCTGCACCCGCCAGCCTGCCCAGAAGCAGCCGGGCACTCAGAGCGGAGGCGGAGCTCGGTCCTACGCGACGTGCGTGAAGCCTGCCCACGGCCACCCTGTGTCCCCTCGAGGGCACACGTGCAGGAAGTGAGGCTCCGGGCAGCTCCTCCATGGGCCCCAGGCCCCTCATGCAATCCCGTTCTCTCCCATCCCTCCCTCATCCCTGGCTGGGCTCCCCGTAGGGAGCATTCCGGGAGGTGCTCACATAGCTTCAGCTCCCAAGAGCCTTGGGCACCCCTCAGGGTGTCCACCAGCTGGAGTGGGACGGCAGTGCTGAGTGACCGTGGGCATTGCTACCGCGGCAGCAGGGCTGTGGGCGGCCACCAAGAAGGGCAGGCCGGGCAAGGAACGGGACAGAGAGCGACAGACCCCAGCGGGATCCCAGGAGCCGGCCCGAACCGCGGGCCGGGAGCAAGCGGCCAAAACAGTGACGGCCTGGGCGCAGCGACCCCACGGGCCCCCCATGCCCGTGCCCCACGCCCTTGCCCCCATTAGAGGGCTCTTACCCTTGGTCAGCGGGGCCGCTGCCTTTCCCCCGGAGCCAGCACCCGCCCCAGTGGCCCCTGAGGGTGCGGCTGGACCCTTCTGGTCCTCCTGGGGCAGCCTGGATGCCCGCGTGGTGCCGCCCACACTCAGGGGTGCCGCAGGCTCCGTCCTCGCGGAGGGGCTGAGGGGCTGCGGGGACGCTGACCAGGACCGCTTGGCTGACGGACCTGCTCCTGCCCCTTCGGACGTGGGGTGAGAACTGGGAGCAGGGGTGGTGGCGAGGGAGAGCCTGGGGTGAGGACGCAGGAGTCAGGCAGGGCTGGACACAGGGGTCCCCTGTGCCCACACAGAAGCCCTCAGCCTCCCAGCAGCTGCTCCCCAGGGCGCACGCTCCTGAGGGCAGTGATGGGTGTGGGCGTCATGTCTGGCCCTGGCACACGTCACCCTCCTGGGTCAACGGACATGCAACACCCCGATGCACCTCGTTCAGGGCGTGGGGGCAGGGGTGGCACCCCAGGCCTCCCTCCTGCACCCGCCAGCCTGCCCAGAAGCAGCCGGGCACTCAGAGCGGAGGCGGAGCTCGGTCCTAAGCGACGTGCGTGAAGCCTGCCCACGGCCACCCTGTGTCCCCTCGAGGGCACACGTGCAGGAAGTGAGGCTCCGGGCAGCTCCTCCATGGGCCCCAGGCCCCTCATGCAATCCCGTTCTCTCCCATCCCTCCCTCATCCCTGGCTGGGCTCCCCGTAGGGAGCATTCCGGGAGGTGCTCACATAGCTTCAGCTCCCAAGAGCCTTGGGCACCCCTCAGGGTGTCCACCAGCTGGAGTGGCACGGGGCCCACCCTCCGTGCTCCCGTCCCCGCCCTGGGAGCCCCCGGCCCTAGCTGGCGTCAGCAGCTCTGAGCCAGGAATGCCCCCGGCGGGAAGAGCCGCGCCGCGCCGCGGGTGTAGCCGTGTGGCCAGCCTGGTGTGGACCCTCCAGCCTGTACCGGGGCCCGTCGTGTCCTCCACCCCCCGAGAAGCGCAGGGCGTGATCTTATCTGGAAGCAGGCTCTCTGTAGGTAAAGCCAAGGTAGGACTCGCTTGTCCTGGACTGGGGAGGCCCCGGCGCCAAAGACAAGAGAGAAGAGGGGAGGACAGGGAGGAGACGGTGACGACAGCAGAGATCAGCCTGGACCGCGGGCGCCCCAAGAGCTGGACGAGGCGAGGGAGCCCCGCGGGCCTGCAGGGGCATGGCCCTGCCCACCCCCGGCGCTCTGGCCTGCGGCCTCCAGCTCTGCGCGGGAACAGCCCCGGCAGGTGCAGCGACCCAGGCTCGGCTTGGCCCAGCAGCCCCAGGACCCCGCGTGGAGGCCCACCTGGACCCCGTCACTCCGCTGCCCCCGTCTGGCACGCTGAGGCAGTGGGCCGAGGGCAGCCCCGCCGACGCCCAAGCCACCCTCGGCTTCCTCCTCTGTGAACCACCCCTGCACCCAGGACTGAGGGCGGCCAGGCTCCCCGGCGGGGCCACGAGGGCACCGGCGCCCCCGCGCACATGGCCGGCTCGGCAGGGACGGCCGAGTGCCCTTCCCGCGGCCCCCAGGCACGCTGAGCCTCTCAGTCACCACATCGCCCGGATCAGGAAGCTGAGGCCGGGGACACGCGGCCCTGCGGTCACACAGCCCGAGCCTGGAACACCCCCAGCTGCCCCAACCTGCCGGCCTCCGGGCTCCTCCTGCACCCACCTGCCGGGGGCCTGAGGGCCCGCCGCCCCGAGCTCCGGGAGGGCCTTGCGGAGGAAGTTCAGCGCCCGCTCCCTACTGCCATCCTGCGGCGGGGCGTCCGCGGCCGCTGGAGCCCTGCCGGCTGGGCCGGGGCCGGGGCTGGCTCCAGGCGTCTGGAAGAACCTCTCCCGGGCCTGCTGTGTCTTGGAGGACGACGGCGTCCAGGCTGGGGTGCTTGCTGGCACTGGAGACGCTGGCCTTGAACTGAGCTTGGTCTGAGGGGCTGGCCCTCGGGGGGTGACCCCGCCTTGAGGGTCCGGGGTGCTTGGGGTCGTGGTGGGACGGGTGCTGCCTGTCGGGGACAGCCACCCTGCTGGCGAGCTGTTGGTCACCTGAGTGCTGGTTTTACCCCCCGTGGGGCCGGCTGAGAGCCTGGGTGCAGCTGGGCTCCCCGCCGGGACGCGGGACCAGGCAGGGCTGGCTGGCAGGTCGACGGCGGCCGGAGTGGAACCTCTGGCAGGCGAGCTGCCCGCCCCGGGCTCCCAGGCGGGCGGCCTGGCCTTGAGCCCCACGTCTCTCTGCCCGCTGTTCTCCTGAGCCTTCCTCAGGGCTCCGGCGTCCGTGGACGCGGCTCCGGGCCGCCTGGACGCCGGGCTGGGCGATGTGGGGCTGGCCTCGGGGTGATGGCTGGAGCGGACGAAGACGCCGGGCTCCCCGGCAGCCCTGCGGGCCGCCGAGAGCAGCGTGTGAGAGCACGGCTTACAGCTGGGGGTGGGCGGGGGCCCGAGGGGCTCCAGCCATACGCGCGTTCGTTCTTGCCTCCCCGAGCACACCCCGTGGACCCCGTGTCCCCGTGCCTGGCCGGTGAGTCACGCAGCACTCCCCTCTCCTAGTTAAGTGCTTTGAGTTAGGCCTCCCCGAGGCCTCCCCGGAGAGGGCCCACACCCACACGCACGCACAGGACTGCACGCGCACGCACACGCGGGCCCACCTGAAGCAGCTGCGGTGGAACAGCCTCCCGTCCACCAGGTGCCGCTGCAGGAGGTGCACGTGCTGCCCGCAGACGCCGCAGGAGCTGCTGACGGAGCCGGCCCGGGCCTGGCCCTGGCGGGGAGCGGGCACTGGCTTGCCCACGCTGCCCTCCCTCCCCACAGCCACCCGGTCCGTCCGCGGGCAAGACGATCTCACGTCACAGACCCGAGAGCAGATGCCCCAGAGCAGGCTCGTGCCTGACTCTCAAGGTCTCCAGTGTGGCCCGAGGGGACGGGGACGGGGGGCTGACGTTGGGGGTCCCTGAGGACCTGGGGACAGATTTCTGCACTTCCTGTCGCTAACCTCAAGGTGCAGAAATCCAGCCCAATCCCTGGAGGCTGGGGCGGGGAAGCCTGGAGTGACGTCCCCACCTGATGTCATCCCATGACCCTGTCTCCACCTCTGAACAGAGGGCGATCCCCCCGCGTTGTGCGGGGCTGGCCGCACTGCACGCCCTCCTGGCCCCACCGGGCGTGATGGGCGAGGGGCCGAGGCAGGACGCCCGCTCCGTGCCTCCGCGGCCTGCGGGGCCTCCTGGCCTCTTTCCCTGTCTGTCCAGTCGGGGTCACGCCCCCACCGTGACGCAGCACCACAGGAGCTTGGGAGGCCCGTCCAGGGGGCAGGGGGCTGTGCCTGGGGCCCGAGGGACCTCTCACCCTGGGCACTGCGGCTTAGGGACGCACTGTGGCCCCAGAGCCCTGCTCAGCGGAAGCTGACGGAGAGCCCCGGCGCCAGGGAGGGGAGGAGCACTCACGGCTTTCAGCGAGGGCTCCTCTGCGCCCCCATCCTTCCGCTGGACAGTGGGGTTTGTGCTGATGGGAGACAGCGGCTGCCCCCGGGCGGGCTGGGACGGCGCCTTCTTTCCGGACGGTTCCTCACCGCTGTCTGCTGGGGGCCTCTTCACGCCGGCTGTGCGCGGGGCTGGCAGGAGACACGCGGGCTCTAGGAGTCCAGGCCCACCGCCCACCCCGTGCCAGCCCCCAGAGGGGCCCGCAGCACACAGGACCTGGAGTTGGGGGCACAACGGGGCCGGGACGCCCCGCAGGGGGACCATTTAGGAAAGGGACTTTCTGCGTCTTGTGTCCGAGGGTGGCCCACCTGAAGCTGCGGTGGAACAGCCTCCGTGGGCCGCTGCAGGAGGTGCACGTGCTGCTAGCAGACGCCGAAGGAGCTGCTGACGGAGCCGGGCCGGGCCTGGCCCTGGCGGGGAGCGGGCACTGGCTTGCCCACGCTGCCCTCCCTCCCCACAGCCACCCGGTCCGTCCGCGGGCAAGACGATCTCACGTCACAGACCCGAGAGCAGATGCCCCAGAGCAGGCTCGTGCCTGACTCTCAAGGTCTCCAGTGTGGCCCGAGGGGACGGGGACGGGGGGCTGACGTTGGGGGTCCCTGAGGACCTGGGGACAGATTTCTGCACTTCCTGTCGCTAACCTCAAGGTGCAGAAATCCAGCCCAATCCCTGGAGGCTGGGGCGGGGAAGCCTGGAGTGACGTCCCCACCTGATGTCATCCCATGACCCTGTCTCCACCTCTGAACAGAGGGCGATCCCCCCGCGTTGTGCGGGGCTGGCCGCACTGCACGCCCTCCTGGCCCCACCGGGCGTGATGGGCGAGGGGCCGAGGCAGGACGCCCGCTCCGTGCCTCCGCGGCCTGCGGGGCCTCCTGGCCTCTTTCCCTGTCTGTCCAGTCGGGGTCACGCCCCCACCGTGACGCAGCACCACAGGAGCTTGGGAGGCCCGTCCAGGGGGCAGGGGGCTGTGCCTGGGGCCCGAGGGACCTCTCACCCTGGGCACTGCGGCTTAGGGACGCACTGTGGCCCCAGAGCCCTGTTCAGCGGAAGCTGACGGAGAGCCCCGGCGCCAGGGGGGAGGAGCACTCACGGCTTTCAGCGAGGGCTCCTCTGCGCCCCCATCCTTCCGCTGGACAGTGGGGTTTGTGCTGATGGGAGACAGCGGCTGCCCCCGGGCGGGCTGGGACGGCGCCTTCTTTCCGGACGGTTCCTCACCGCTGTCTGCTGGGGGCCTCTTCACGCCGGCTGTGCGCGGGGCTGGCAGGAGACACGCGGGCTCTAGGAGTCCAGGCCCACCGCCCACCCCGTGCCAGCCCCCCAGAGGGGCCCGCAGCAGCACAGGACCTGGAGTTGGGGGGCACAACGGGGGGCCGGGAGGCAGCCCTCTCCTAGCAGGGCCTGGCCTCCCCCCGCCCCGAGCGCCCTGATCTGGGGTCAGGGAAAAGGGACTTTCTGCGTCTTGTGTCCATGAGTGGGGCTCTAAAGCAGGCTGGCCCTGCGCCCAGAGCAATCCGGGGATTTCTCAGCCCGGGGGAGGCTGGGGGGAGGTGGTCAGGGACTGAGCGGCCGGCGCACAAAGCAGCTGGAATAACGTCCCCCCGGGCCTGCGCCAGCCAAGGCCGGCTCACCGCCAGCACCACAGGGGTGGCCTCCGCAGGCGGGCCGGGGAGCCCACGTGCGGTCGGCCATGCCGCCCAGGGCAAGTGCTGTGGGCACAGACCCCACGGGAGCCGACGGGCAGACCCGGGCCCAGAGAGGGGCACCGGGGGAGCGGGTGTGTCTGCCCCGTGGACAGGGAGGGGCGGCTGAGCCTGTGTCCCCGGGGGCGGCCGGAGGCCTGCGTCACTCGCGGGCAGGGCTGGCGGCGCGGGGCACTCACTGGGCGCGCGCCTCTGGAAGTAGTTGTAGTACTGGGACACGTAGGTCAGGATGCTGAGCCGGTCGGGCACCTTCAGGGCCACCATGTCCTCGGCGTCCAGCAGGGCCGGGATGCCCAGCTGCTCCTCGGCCACACGGAAGGCCTGGGGGGAGGGCGGCGGTCAGACCCCTCCTCCTCCTCCGTCCCCGTCCCCCGCCAGGCCGCCAGCTCCTCCCGGAGGGAAGGCCAGAAGGATCCAAGGCAACAGAACTGCCTGGAGCCCCGGAAGGCCTGGCTCCGGTTTGCAGTCTGCTCAGCCTGCACGGGCTCCCTGGCCTCGGTTTACCCATCTGGACAGTGGGGTTTGTGCTGATGGGAGACAGCGGCTGCCCCCGGGCGGGCTGGGACGGCGCCTTCTTTCCGGACGGTTCCTCACCGCTGTCTGCTGGGGGCCTCTTCACGCCGGCTGTGCGCGGGGCTGGCAGGAGACACGCGGGCTCTAGGAGTCCAGGCCCACCGCCCACCCCGTGCCAGCCCCCCAGAGGGGCCCGCAGCAGCACAGGACCTGGAGTTGGGGGGCACAACGGGGGGCCGGGAGGCAGCCCTCTCCTAGCAGGGCCTGGCCTCCCCCCGCCCCGAGCGCCCTGATCTGGGGTCAGGGAAAAGGGACTTTCTGCGTCTTGTGTCCATGAGTGGGGCTCTAAAGCAGGCTGGCCCTGCGCCCAGAGCAATCCGGGGATTTCTCAGCCCGGGGGAGGCTGGGGGGAGGTGGTCAGGGACTGAGCGGCCGGCGCACAAAGCAGCTGGAATAACGTCCCCCCGGGCCTGCGCCAGCCAAGGCCGGCTCACCGCCAGCACCACAGGGGTGGCCTCCGCAGGCGGGCCGGGGAGCCCACGTGCGGTCGGCCATGCCGCCCAGGGCAAGTGCTGTGGGCACAGACCCCACGGGAGCCGACGGGCAGACCCGGGCCCAGAGAGGGGCACCGGGGGAGCGGGTGTGTCTGCCCCGTGGACAGGGAGGGGCGGCTGAGCCTGTGTCCCCGGGGGCGGCCGGAGGCCTGCGTCACTCGCGGGCAGGGCTGGCGGCGCGGGGCACTCACTGGGCGCGCGCCTCTGGAAGTAGTTGTAGTACTGGGACACGTAGGTCAGGATGCTGAGCCGGTCGGGCACCTTCAGGGCCACCATGTCCTCGGCGTCCAGCAGGGCCGGGATGCCCAGCTGCTCCTCGGCCACACGGAAGGCCTGGGGGGAGGGCGGCGGTCAGACCCCTCCTCCTCCTCCGTCCCCGTCCCCCGCCAGGCCGCCAGCTCCTCCCGGAGGGAAGGCCAGAAGGATCCAAGGCAACAGAACTGCCTGGAGCCCCGGAAGGCCTGGCTCCGGTTTGCAGTCTGCTCAGCCTGCACGGGCTCCCTGGCCTCGGTTTACCCATCTGTACAGTGGGGATCACACTCCAACCACAGGACAGAAGGAGCCCGTGGCTGGTGCAGGGGTATCCGGTCGAAGCAGCGGAGGCCGCCCGGGTCCCGAGCGACTCCCATCCCGTATCACCTGGAGACCCTCACCGGCCCCCACACTCCGGGATCTGCATGCCCCTAACTGACACAGACCTTACAGACAGCGTTTCCTACAGGCGGAGCCCTCCCCAGGCCGACAGAGACCCCGGTGTCTAGGAGCCAAAGCCCGGGTGCTCACTGGGCAGGGGAGGGGCTCCCCACCCAGGGCAGCCCGGCCTCTGCTTCTCCCCACGCCCCTCTGCCCGACTGTGCTGGGGGGGGGCTCTCCCGCCCGCCCGCCCTGCCCCTGCCAGCCCAGCGGCTCCGGCGCTTATGCGCCACCCCTCCCTGCACCCAAGAGGCTCCTGCACCCACAGACCTGCAGCCCCCCGGCGGTGACTGCGCCTCCACGCCCGACGCAAAGGCCTCTCATCGCCTCTACCGCCTTCAAAACACGCGCAGCATCCGGCTCCTCGGGCTGCCTCCCCTCCGCCCCGCACCCCGCTCTCTGCGAGGACCCTGCGGCCCCCGGGGACGCCCCCACCACAGCAGCCTTCAGAGAGGAAGCCACGGGCCCCGACAGCCAGGCTCCCCACTCCGTTTCGTGGCGGGAGAGCCGGGCAGGACGTGAAGCCAGCCGGCCCGAGAGCAGGCCCTTCTTGGCCCCACTCTGCCTTGGCTGGGAAGGAAGGTCGAGCCATCCCCTCCCCTCCCTGCCAAGAGCAGGGACAAGGAGGGCCTGGCCACAAGACCAGGGGCCACTCTGGGAGGTAGGGTCACCTAACCCGGGCCTCCCCCTGCCCACTTGCGGGCAGCAGTGGCTCCACATGGCCCCCAAGGACGCCGTGCCCGCGCACATTCTGGGGACACACGACAGGGAGGCACGAGCGGGCACTCACCAGCTTGTTGTTCTCGTAAACATTTTCCTTCTTGAGAGCATCGAAGTTTCTGGAAAATAAAGACACTCGCATTCAGAGCAGCTCAGGGTCCAAGAAGGGAGCAGCCAGAAGGGCCTGGGGGTGAGGAAGGGGAACCAAGGCCAGGGCTGGGGCAGGGAAGCAGCCAGGCCACGTCGCGACCACGAGGAGGGCAGGGCTGGGCACCAGGCCGCAGGTTCTGGGCCTGCTCTCGCCCGGAGAGGCCGTCCAGCACATCCGCTGACCGGCGCCCCGCTGGCCCATACGGGCCCCAGCTGCAGGCTTCACCTCTCGCCCTGCGGAGGCGGAGCCCTGAGCACTGCACCAGTTTGGAGCGGCTGGAAGCAGGCCCCCAGGCGGCAGAGTGGGCGGCCTGGCCAGGTGCCAGCTCTGGGTGGGCCGCTCCCCTACGAGCAGCTCGCAGGCCTGGTGGGTCACGGGAGGCCGGTGTCCTAGGGAAAGCTGCACGCTGGACGGAGCTCCACGCTGCTCACTGGTCAGGGCAGGCCAGCCCCGCCCACGGCCTGGTCCCTGCCCTCACCTTAGAAACCCTGCGCCTCCCGTGAGCGCGGCTGTTCTCGGCTCGTCACAAGCACGGCCTCACACCTGCTGGCCACACGTCTCTCCCCGATGAGGGACGCGGCACAGAGCAGCTCCATGACGTGCCTGAGGTCACACAGGACCAGAGCAGGGCTGAGCCAGCGCCCGGGTGCCTGAGTTTCAAACGTGCCCACCAGGTGCCCAGCTGTCCTCCTGAGGAGGCAGACCCTCAAGGCTGAGAGTGCTAGAGCCCCCACGACCTCCTACACTTGAGCACAAGGGTGCACGGGCCCCGGCCCACCTAGAGAGGCAGGAGCACAGAGGTGATCCGCAAGCAGAAGCCGTGCCAGCTCCAGGAAGGCCTGGGACTTAGCACGCACGCCGCGCCCGCATGCCCAGCGTGTCCGAGAAACCATGGCCAGACCCCAACAGCCAGCCAGCCAGCCCTGGACCTTCAGCGACGGGGCCCAGTGCCCCGCTCTTCTCCCTGTGCCTCAGGGTCCCCATCTAAGGCGACTACAGCTTCTCACGGTGGATCTGAGGGTGCCGGCTCCCGGCTGGGCAGGCCGCAGATGGAGAGGAGACCCTGTGGCCACCTGGCCTGGGAGGCCCTGGCTCCCAGCACGGACCGTGCCCTGACCCCACCTCCGTAACCCCCTGACGTCCCCAGGAGGCCTATTACACAGATGAGGAGACTGAGGCCAGGGCAGAGGTCAGCCCGCGGCCACACATGGGGGTGGGGAGGGGAGGGGCCCCACGGCCTGTCCATCACCCCGCGCGGCGCCTGGGGAGCCTCCCGGTTTCCGCCCGGACGGCCTCCCAGGTAACAGGTTCCAGATGTGTGGCCACCCGGGAGAACAGAGAGCGCTTTGTGCCCAGGGCAGAGCGGCGGGCAGCCCTGTCTGCGGGGACAAATGACCAGAGGCGCGGGAAGGCGGGCGGGGCGGCCCGACCCCTCACCGCCTCCCGCCACTGACGTCCAGGGCGGGCGGAGTGGCCAGGCTCCATCCATCGCCCGGAGGCCCCCAGCCATGCTGGCCCCTCTGACCTTGGTGCCGGGGGGCTCAGGAGCCCCTCTCCCTCCCACCCCAACCATCCCTTTGAAAGCTCAATCTCTTCTCCAGACCTGCCCCGGGTCACTGCCCAAAACAGCCACATCCTCAGCGAGATACCCGGCACGGGAGGGGGGATAACAAGGTCTGTTTTGTCTCCAAACAAGTAGAAGGAAGCCCCTGCCCCCGCGCTGGCCTCGGTCCACGCTGAGGGACCCACAGCGGCTCCAGGGCGGCAAGATGCACAGGAGGCTCTCGGCCCGCCGACCCCGAGTGAGCGTCTTGGGGCCCAGGGCCGATCAGGGCACCCTCGGCTGGGGGCAGCCCCCCAGGCAGGGTCAAGAGTGCACGGAGCTGCCTGGCACTCCAGCTCAAGGAGCACCGCCCTCAGCGGCCCCCCGCAGGCTCCCTGGCGGGGCTGGACCCCCTGGCCAGTCCCAGGGTGACCATGCCTCTCTCCAAGCACCCCGTCCCTGCCGCCAGGCCTCAGCTCAGGCTGCGTCCTGCCTCCAGAGCGCCCCTTCCCATCTCCTGAGGCCTGAGGTCACGGCGCCCTCGGCAAGGGGTTCGGCTGGCATCACCCTGGTCCCTGAGGGCTGCGGCCTGCAGCTCTGAGGCCAGGGGGCGGGCGGAGACGCGGCCCTTGAAAACCCTCTCAGAGTGCGCCAAGGAGAGGCCCCTGCCGTCCTGCGCCTTCTGCCAGCAGGCGAATCTCCAGAGGGACGGGCCGAATCACCCCCCGACAGCGGCCGGCTGGAGCCCTAACCCCACGACCTCAGGATGCGACCCTGCTTGGAAGGAGAGGCTTCACAGAGAGAACCGAGTAGACGGGTCATCGGGGGACCGTAACCCAAGATGGCTGGTGTCCCTAAACACAGGAAATTCGGGTGCAGAGGCACAGAGTGGACGCTCCAGGATCAGCCGGCACCTGCACGTCCAGGGTGGAGGCCCAGGAGGGGCCCGCCCGTGGACACAGGCCCTGGGCTCCTGGAGGGGCAGGGGTGGGCGTGGCGTCTCAGCCGCCCACTCGCAGGGCCTTGCTCAACAGGCCTCGTGGCCCGATCACTCGAGCTGACGTCAGAGGCGGCCGCTGGCGCTTCAGGCCGGAGAGGTCAGAACGTGCTCACTTGTGGGCGGGGACCCCAGCACCCCCTCTGGCCAGGGGAAGAGCATCCTGTAATTTAAAATCAGATAGGTTTGGGGGCTTTCCCAGTTGTGCAAGGGCTAGGACTCTGTTCTTCCACTGCAGGAGGCACGGCTTAGACCCCCAGCTGGGAAAAGAAGACACTACCAGCTGCCTGGTGTGACCGAAATAATAGTAACAAAATCACGTATGTTCTGTTCCTACCCCAAGGCACCTGTCTGGGCCAGGCGCATGGCCGGCCCTCCACGAACGCTGCCGAGCGTCCAGCGCTTGCTGGGTGAGGGGCCCTTGGTGGCCTTCGTTCACTGTCCCACACGGGCCGAATGAGTGAGCTCGCTGGGACCGCGTGCCCTGCCCTGGCCGGCGCCGGCCCGGCTGAGAGCCCCAGGCACGCTCGGCCGACCTCCTGCGGCCACAGTCTACCGGGGCTGCTGACCTCACCTGCCCCCGACGCCTCAGGGGCCCTTGGGAATGTGTGCCCCCTTCCAAATTCCTGGAGGGCTGACCTCACGCTGTTCATTTCCTGGAACTAAAAGCAGCCGCGTGAGGGTGGGCACTGGGGCTGGCGTGGGGAGGGCGAAACGAGCCAATCCCGCAGGGAAGGGGAGCAGAGAGGGAGAGCGGGGCACAGGGAGGCTGAGGCTGGAGGGAGGCACACAGAGCACCCAGCGCCGGGGGTGAGATAAGAGAGGCCACAGGGCAGGGGTGGGGGGAGGGGAGTCAGGCACAGAGACGCCAAGGCGGACGCCATGGAGGAGGCCAGGGGAGAGGGCGGACAGGGCTGGAGGGACTGGACAGGGGCAGGGCAAGGCAAGGGGAGAGGAGAGGTCCCCGTGGGCGCAGGACTGGGTGCCTGACTGCAGGCCTCCCGCAGGCTGGAGCAGCCCAGCCCTCACCCTGAGTAGGTCCAGCCGGGAGGCTCAGCCTGGGCGCCTGCAGCGGCCTATTAGGGAGTCGGGGAGGGGTTGAGACCCAGCCCCCTCCCATAACCGCTCTGGAAAGCCTGGCCGGAAGGCGGCAGCAGGGCCAGGCCGCAGCCCTCAGACCGGGATGGAGGCCTGTCCCCAGGTGGCTTCCTGCTGAGCACGAGGCCAACACTGGGGGAGGGGGTGCCAGCCCGTGTCCAGGGCCTGGCCCCTCTGCCCTGGCCCAGGAAGCGGCTCCTGGGCGGGAGCCTCTGGGAGCGGTCCCCCCATCAACCCCGCCGCCCCTGCTTCTGGCCCAGTCTGTATGGGCTGCAGGGAAAGGTCAGGTCACCCGCACAGGACTGTGGGGTGCGGGAGGCCGTGCACGTTTGCACAGAGCCCCAGTCCATGACCCCCGACCCCTCCTGGGCCCCACAAAGAACCTGGCTCCAGCCCTGTGCCTTCCGTTCACTGTCCCACACGGGCCGAATGAGTGAGCTCGCTGGGACCGCGTGCCCTGCCCTGGCCGGCGCCGGCCCGGCTGAGAGCCCCAGGCACGCTCGGCCGACCTCCTGCGGCCACAGTCTACCGGGGCTGCTGACCTCACCTGCCCCCGACGCCTCAGGGGCCCTTGGGAATGTGTGCCCCCTTCCAAATTCCTGGAGGGCTGACCTCACGCTGTTCATTTCCTGGAACTAAAAGCAGCCGCGTGAGGGTGGGCACTGGGGCTGGCGTGGGGAGGGCGAAACGAGCCAATCCCGCAGGGAAGGGGAGCAGAGAGGGAGAGCGGGGCACAGGGAGGCTGAGGCTGGAGGGAGGCACACAGAGCACCCAGCGCCGGGGGTGAGATAAGAGAGGCCACAGGGCAGGGGTGGGGGGAGGGGAGTCAGGCACAGAGACGCCAAGGCGGACGCCATGGAGGAGGCCAGGGGAGAGGGCGGACAGGGCTGGAGGGACTGGACAGGGGCAGGGCAAGGCAAGGGGAGAGGAGAGGTCCCCGTGGGCGCAGGACTGGGTGCCTGACTGCAGGCCTCCCGCAGGCTGGAGCAGCCCAGCCCTCACCCTGAGTAGGTCCAGCCGGGAGGCTCAGCCTGGGCGCCTGCAGCGGCCTATTAGGGAGTCGGGGAGGGGTTGAGACCCAGCCCCCTCCCATAACCGCTCTGGAAAGCCTGGCCGGAAGGCGGCAGCAGGGCCAGGCCGCAGCCCTCAGACCGGGATGGAGGCCTGTCCCCAGGTGGCTTCCTGCTGAGCACGAGGCCAACACTGGGGGAGGGGGTGCCAGCCCGTGTCCAGGGCCTGGCCCCTCTGCCCTGGCCCAGGAAGCGGCTCCTGGGCGGGAGCCTCTGGGAGCGGTCCCCCCATCAACCCCGCCGCCCCTGCTTCTGGCCCAGTCTGTATGGGCTGCAGGGAAAGGTCAGGTCACCCGCACAGGACTGTGGGGTGCGGGAGGCCGTGCACGTTTGCACAGAGCCCCAGTCCATGACCCCCGACCCCTCCTGGGCCCCCACAAAGAACCTGGCTCCAGCCCTGTGCCTGCCCGAACCTCCCTGCAAAGGAAGCCCAGCCCCGCCTCTGGGAAGGGCTCCCGCCCTGGCACCGCGCCTGCCGCCCGCCCGCCCTCCCCCAGCCTCCGGGAGCCCCGTCCCTCCAGGCCCAGCCCCACAGGTTTACTGCCCGGAGGCAAAACGGGTTGTTTACTTTGAACGGCACCTGAGCGCACCTGGCTGCTGGGCAGGTGAGGCGCCACTAGGGAAACAGACCCTGTGGGCGGGCACCTCGAGGCCCACCCATGAAAAGCATAGCTTCAGGGCAGGTTTGGTGGGTGGGCCGGGGCCAGGGCAGGGGCTGGGCGGGTGGATTGCTGGGGAGCCTGTCTTCCCACCTGCCCTGGGCCCTGCACATCTGCCGGGGGCCTGCAGGGTCGCCAGCACGGGGCGCGCGGGAACCCCGGGTCCCAGGGGGACCCAAGCCAGGCCCCTGGAGCCCCCACCCAGCAGGCTCAGTGCCCACTCCTCCACAGCCGCGTCCCTCTGCTGGGGGCCGGGAGGAAACGGGCTCACGGCCGCAGGAGACAGGAAGGTCGGAGGCGCAGAGACAGGATGTCTACTTTCCTGCGGCCGGAGGGTCTTCACAGGGTGGGGAGGGTGAGAATGAGTCTCACCCAGGGCGGCCCTGGCGGGGCTTCCCCAGGACAGTCACCCCGTGAGGCTCCTGCGTATTTCCTTCCTGGCCCGCACCACCGGGGCCTTGGGGCGGCTCAGGGCTCCTTGGGGAGACCACCCCCTCGCCCAGAGGCAGGGCTGGGACCAGAGGCAGCGGAAGCGTGTTCAAGGCACAGACACAGGCCTGTGATGCCCACGGGCCGCACTCACGGGCCCCCACCCGTCAGCACCTGGGGCGCGCCTTCCAGGCCCCGCCACGTGCAGGAGGCGGCCGCTGCCGTGCCCAACGTCCGCACGCTGGGCGGCTGAGAACACCAGCCGTCTGCCCGCTCTCAGGCTGGAGGCGGAAGTCTGACCTCCTGCAGGGCTGGGCTCCCTCTGGAAGCACGGGGGGCGGGGCATCGGCGCTGCACCCCTCCGGCCACCAGTGGCTTCCCCGGCTGTGGCCACAGGCCTCCAGCCCTGCCTCCGTGGTCACGGGCCACCTCCGCCCCTTGTCTGCTGCTCCCCTCGGGCACCTGCAGGGCCCTCACCTGGCAACAAGGGCCGTGCCTGCCAGGCCCCATGTATCCTCCCGCATCTGCAGACCTTCCACTGCAGGCTGTCACCTGCTGAGTGCCGGGCACGTGCCGGACGCGGCTCTAGGCACTGGGGACACCGCAGTGCCCACAGCAGACCGGCATCCCCACCTTGGAGCGTAAAGTCCAGTGGGGGTGAGTGACCGGCTGCCAAGCCAGCGGTCAGAAAGCGGACGCCGTCCTGCACCGGCGCAAGGCCTCCCCTGCCCCACCCTCCCACCCCGGGGGCTGCCTTGAGCCGCTGTCCGTGTGTCTGTCTGCCGTCTGTGTCCACACACCGCTGAGGCAGGGGCCAAGGCCACCGTGCTGCGTATACAGGAGGCGCTCCGCAACGGTCGTGGGAACGGCTGTAAACCACCCACCTGTGCTTGCCCGTGAGCCATGCACGCCGGGACGGGCTTCCACGCGCGCGTGTGGGCATGCACACACACAGCCGTCTCACCCCAGCACAGCCGAGACCAGAGGGGAGCTCCTGGGGCTCGGAAAGGCCTCAAGTCTCCAGCCACACCTGTGTGGCGTCCTGAGGCCCCCGGCTGGCAGAGGGCCACATCCGCTGGCTATCCCGCCAGTGGCCAACTTCTCCCCTGAGCCTGTCCGGACGGCCTGGGCTCCTTCACCAGCCGGCCTCCCCTGGGAGCCTGCCAGCTCCAGCCTCCACGGCCAGCCCCGCCCCACAGCTCGCCAGTGTTCAGTGTGGAAACGCCCCCTGCCCTGACATCTGGCTGCAAGGACGCTGGAGGCGCATCCTGGGGCCAGGCCAGGAGCAGAGAACCCTCCCACAGGCTCCACACCTGCATTTCACAACCCCTGGGGGAGGAGGAAATCCGTGCGGCCTTTCTTAAGACCAGCTTCCCCTAGAGGGTGGAGCTTGGGGACAGGGCCAGGGGTGGACAGGGGACCTCTGGGGGCAGGGGCGGGGGCGAGGGCTGCCTGGTTCGGGAGCTTGGGGCCAGGGCCAGGGGTGGACAGGGGGCCTCTGGGCACGGGGCGGGGGCGAGGGCTGCCCTGCCGTGCCCTGGAGGCGACTCTCTGAGCCTCAGTTTCCTCTGTCCCGCAGAGGCCTGAGGGCAGCACTTACCTCGAGGCGCTGCCTCTCCCAGCCCCAGGGCTCCCTGGCAAACCCGCTCCACCCACCCCCGGCTCCACCCAGAACTTCCCAGGAGAACTTTGAAACACCGCAGTGCCCACAGCAGACCGGCATCCCCACCTTGGAGCGTAAAGTCCAGTGGGGGTGAGTGACCGGCTGCCAAGCCAGCGGTCAGAAAGCGGACGCCGTCCTGCACCGGCGCAAGGCCTCCCCTGCCCCACCCTCCCACCCCGGGGGCTGCCTTGAGCCGCTGTCCGTGTGTCTGTCTGCCGTCTGTGTCCACACACCGCTGAGGCAGGGGCCAAGGCCACCGTGCTGCGTATACAGGAGGCGCTCCGCAACGGTCGTGGGAACGGCTGTAAACCACCCACCTGTGCTTGCCCGTGAGCCATGCACGCCGGGACGGGCTTCCACGCGCGCGTGTGGGCATGCACACACACAGCCGTCTCACCCCAGCACAGCCGAGACCAGAGGGGAGCTCCTGGGGCTCGGAAAGGCCTCAAGTCTCCAGCCACACCTGTGTGGCGTCCTGAGGCCCCCGGGCTGGCAGAGGGCCACATCCGCTGGCTATCCCGCCAGTGGCCAACTTCTCCCCTGAGCCTGTCCGGACGGCCTGGGCTCCTTCACCAGCCGGCCTCCCCTGGGAGCCTGCCAGCTCCAGCCTCCACGGCCAGCCCCGCCCCACAGCTCGCCAGTGTTCAGTGTGGAAACGCCCCCTGCCCTGACATCTGGCTGCAAGGACGCTGGAGGCGCATCCTGGGGCCAGGCCAGGAGCAGAGAACCCTCCCACAGGCTCCACACCTGCATTTCACAACCCCTGGGGGAGGAGGAAATCCGTGCGGCCTTTCTTAAGACCAGCTTCCCCTAGAGGGTGGAGCTTGGGGACAGGGCCAGGGGTGGACAGGGGACCTCTGGGGGCAGGGGCGGGGGCGAGGGCTGCCTGGTTCGGGAGCTTGGGGCCAGGGCCAGGGGTGGACAGGGGGCCTCTGGGCACGGGGCGGGGGCGAGGGCTGCCCTGCCGTGCCCTGGAGGCGACTCTCTGAGCCTCAGTTTCCTCTGTCCCGCAGAGGCCTGAGGGCAGCACTTACCTCGAGGCGCTGCCTCTCCCAGCCCCAGGGCTCCCTGGCAAACCCGCTCCACCCACCCCCGGCTCCACCCAGAACTTCCCAGGAGAACTTTGAAACACCCTGCTTTTTCCAGAAGCAATCTTCTGAGGACACCCTTCCTGAAGCTCGGTCCGGCCAGCCCAGGCGCCCTCCCAGGCAGCCTTCCTCACTGTGATTTCTCACGAGGTGGCCGGGGGCAGGGGGCACGTAGCTCTGTCCCAACTAGCCGGCTCCCGTCACAGCCAGCATGCTTGCTGAGTGAGTAACAGATGGTGGGGGCCCAGGAGGAGGACAAGATCCGGCAAGAAGGAAAGGCCCACCTCCCAGCCTCAGCAACTAGATCCTCCTGGGGGCGACAACCTACTCTCCGGCCCTCCCCACCTCCCAAGGCTCCTATCTCCAGCCCTATCAATCACCCTAGGGCACTGAGGCCGGGCCAGTGGGGCCTGGGGGTGGGTCTCGTGCTTCGGAGGTTGTTAGCCCCTCCCCCATAATGACCCTGGGCTGCATTCCCAAAGGTGCCTGGACAGGCTGGGGGAGGGGGCAGTACCAGACACCAAGTCCCAGATCAGCCAGTACCCCCGGTCCGGTGGGTAGGTCTCAGGACAGTGAGGGTCTCAGAGGGTCCAGAAGCGCAGCTGTGCCGGCCCCTTCCCAGGGAGAAGGGCCAGGAGGGCTGGCTGTGGCCAGAGCCCAGGACACTGGCCTGAGTCAGGGGCTGACTAAGCCAGCGGGGGCGGCCGGCGGCCCTGGCTCCGGCCCAACGCCACTCGGTGGCCGGACAAACAGGCCACTGGAGGCAGCCTGCAGGGCGTCCCGCCAGGGCCCGGGGCCGGGAGTCCCGACCGCAGCCCGCTGTCACGCCCCCAGCCCGAGCAGCGCGGCCTCCGTTTCCCCGCCGGCGGCCGGCGCGGGGGCAGCGGGCGCACTCACATGAGGTCCGGCCGGTGGCGGTGCAGGATGGCGCAGAAGGCCAGGCCGTCGCGGAACGACGTGGTCATGTTGGTGATGCTCACGTCCCGGTAGCCCTCGCACTGCTGCCGGCACCACTGCTCCAGCGCTTTGATGGCCGCCATGCGGGCAGCGGCGTCCGCCCGGCCGGCCCCGGGCCTCGGACAGCGCTTCCCGGAGGCCGCGGCTCGGCTCGAGCCCGGGGCGGACGAGAATGCCGACCCCGAGCGCTGGGCGGACGAGGAGCCGTGGCCGAGGAGCCCCGGGAGACCGAGGAGCCGGCGGGAGCGCGGCCGGAGTCCCCCGGCAAAGCCACGCCCCCGCCGCCGCGAGGCCCCGCCCTCGAGGCCCCACTCCTTAGGGCCAGGACCCGCCCCCAGGAAGGCCCCGCCTCCGAGCCCGGCCGGCCCCGCCCCACAGGCCACGCCCACCTGAGGCCCCGCCCGCCGCTCGCCTCCCTCCCTCTCAGGGGTCCCTGGGAGACTTCAGCATGGTCTTTCCTTTCAGCGGCCCCTCCGCCCTCCTGGCGCAGGGTGGTCGAGGCACCCTCACAGACGAGGATACTAAGGCCCGCCCCCCGAGCCCGCTAGGCGCGCGACTGACACGCCCCTAGCGTTTCTGGGCGTTCATTGGACTTTCCCATCGGGCCCGTCTTGCTGGCGGGCGCCTGAAACTCCCAGATGTACGGAGGCGGCGGCGCAGGCTGGGGCAGGGGTGTGGCGTCCGTGGCTGCCCCGCTGGTGGGGCGACACCCTCCAAGGAGTCCACCCACTGGCGCGGCCCGTGGGCACCGGTTGCTCCTGGGGCCCGAGGCTGACGGCCTTGGTGTCCTGGTCTGTCCCCCGTTCTCCCCTACGGGCATCCGAAAGTGACATTGTTAGTTGCTTAGTCTGTATCTGAGACCCGGGCTGTTCAGGAGAAGATCCCTGGGGGGACCTCAGTTAGGCGGCTGCTCTCGGGGAACCCTGTCTCTGCCCAGGCGGGCGGTCAGAGGCACTGACGCCAGGTGACCCCGCCCACGTGGCAGGGCCCAGGGCTTGTCCAGGCAAGACCCGACGGAGCAGGAAGGACAGTGTTTTTCTGGGAGAGGCCCGGCAAGGGGACAGGGTGGCTTCTGTGACCCCTGGAAGGAGCAAGGACGGTCCTCCAGTGAGAGCCAGCTCCTTTCTGCACTGGGCCCTGTGGTGGTGAGCTCTGTGTCACAGGGGGTAAGCAGGTGCTGGACAGCAACCCCGTGACCTGGGACGGTGGTGCCTGCCCTGACCTCCTGGGGTTTCCAGGGAGAGGACAAGGCGAGTGCCCTAGCAGCTCAGCTGGTCTGAGGGCTGGTCCCAGAGCCAGGAGCCCCGCGTGTTTTCCTGACCCCAAGGGCAGTGCTTAGAGCTGGAAAAGCCAGTGAGGCAGGGAGAGGCCAAGGCCAAGGCCAAGAAGGCGCGGGTCACAGGGCTGGATGACGGGCTGTCAGGGCTGGGGGCTCAGAAAGAGGAGGGGTGGTGGCGGGAGCTCTGACTCTCAGGAGTTTAAGCTGCACCCTGGCCCCCCTGGGTCATCGCCATGTGGCCGCCTCTGGGGACGGTGCCTTGGGAGGCGGCATCTGTGGGGCTGTCCCCTTCAGCACCTCACAGAGAGCACGCCCTTCCACCCGCTCTGCCCCTCCCAGGCCCCCGGCCAGGACCCCCGCCTGCCCACTTCTCCCCACTGCGGCCCCTCCCATCCAGGCCACCGACCCCTGGTCCCTGACCATCGGCCCGTCTCCCTTGGCTCCTCCTGTGCTCTGCCCACCCCAGTGCACCCTCCCCAGCAGCCAAAGGCTCTTTCTGGAAAGCCAGTAGAACAAGCCCTTCTCTGCATGACTCTGGATGAAGTCCAGGCCCCTTATCACACCTCCAGCTGCTCCCCCGTCCCACCCGCTCCACGCCCGCCCTGCCCTCTGGCCCCAGACTCTGCCCCAGGGTTCCTGCACCAAGCGCCCCCGGCCCTCCCGGGTCCTCAGCAGCCCCACCCGCAGCCGGCCAGCGCGGTCCTGCCAGCTGCCGGGGCCACAAGCCCGGGCACAATCCCTGCCTCCCGGCCTCTCTCTGCCCACATCCAGTCCAACAGGAAGCTGACCCCTGCCACCGGCTCCGCCACCGCCAGCTGGTGGGAGCCTGGATTTCTACCGGAATTTTCTCACCATGCGTCTGCTTCGGGCGTGCGTATTCTCCACAAAATGCTTGACGACGATGGGAGCCAGAACGTGCCCCTCGAAAATGGGCCGTCCAGTGCTCCCCCAAATCACCTCTTCCAGCTCCCCTCCCGCGACGGCCTCTTGCCCGCGCCC
This sequence comes from Tragulus kanchil, assembly GCA_022376925.1. Lineage (NCBI taxonomy): Eukaryota > Metazoa > Chordata > Mammalia > Artiodactyla > Tragulidae > Tragulus > Tragulus kanchil. The sequence goes on along the minus strand of JAIOJX010000002.1, from coordinate 159,047,173 downwards.
CGTTCCTGGCTGGGACCACCACGCTTGCCGTTTCCCCTGCCTGGCCCCATGTTTCCAGCCTCCCCGCAGGCCAGTGGGGCTGCTGGGGCCGAGTCCTGGCCCGTAGGGGTGTTGGGTGCACCTCACGCTCCCCGTCCTCCTGGTCTGCTGGCTGGGCGCAGAGCGCTTGCTAGATGACAGGGCTGCAGGTGGAGAAGCCTGGACACTGTGGTCAGGCCGAAGGGCGCCACGGGCAGAGCTGGCCTCGGGGTGGGTGAGAGACACGGGCGGGCTGGGTCCAGAGACTCAGACTGAGGCTGTTACAGCAGCTGGCGTGCTCACCCTGACCGACACACAGACACAGACAAACACAGGACAGCACTCCAAGGGCACCCACGGTCTCGACCCAGAGGCAGGGGATGGCTTCCCCGGGGAGGGGACGTGAGAAGTGAGACCCGAGCGTCAGCGGGGATTGACGTGTCCAGGGGAAAGGGGAGCATCCTGGCCCACGCCGAGCCCTGCGGCGGGAATGAAGCCAGAGGAGCGCCCGGGGAGGGGCGCTGGGTGGCGGGACGGCCGAGGGAGGGTCCGGGAGGCCGCAGGGCCCGCCGGCCCCCTCCAGCCTCTTGTAGCATTTCCACACCACCTTCTCCCTTTTTTTTTTTTAAACTTTATTTATTTTTGGCTGTGCTGGATCTTTGTTGACGTGTGGGTTTAGCTGCTCTGGGTATGTAGGATCTTCCGGGATCAGGGATCGAACCTGTTTCTCCTGCATTGGCAGACAGGTTCCTATCCACTGAGCCACAAGGGAAGGCCACCACCTTCTCTCTTAAGGCTGCAGCCACCTTGAGAAGTGGCTGACCGGACCCTTCCTGCCGCTCAAGAAAACGAGGTTCCCAGGGAAGAGGGACCACTTGGATCAGCAGGCAGAACTGGGCGCCCCTGGAGTCCCAGCCGCGGTATGGGGGCGGGCCCAAGGAGCCCACGTCAGCCCAGCGCATCCTGCCCGGGTGGCCACCCAGGTGTGGGGCAGGACTTCCAGGCTGGATGGTCTCCGTGTCCCCCCTCCTGCCTTCCAGACCTCTCGGTGATGCTGAGGGGCCGTCCCCGGGAGGAAGGCGGGGGCCTCCTCCCCAGCAGCTCTGGGGCTGGTCCGTGGAGGCGTGGCTCCCTGCCCAGCTCATGAGGGTCGCCGCGGTTGTGGAGACGGATGCTTGTGGGGAGCGATGAGCAGAGCGCCCTAGAGGGGAAGGGAGCCACCTGCAGGCAATGGGGTCACGGGGTCACGCTGACTGCAGACCCGCCAAGGGGTGTCCCCCCTACCCTGCAAGCTCCCAAGGCCGTGGTCAGGTCAGCCGACGGTTCACTGAGGTGGCTGTGGATGCCAGCGCCCCAGGCAGGAGGGAGCTGGAGGATGTGACACCCCATTTTAAGGGGCCACCCATTAATTAATTAGGCCCAATGAATAATGCATGTCGCCTTGGGTATATTAATAGCATATTTATACGTGTGCTATGGATAGTATACATCCTCGTCCGAACGCCGCACAAATAATTCACGACCCGCTCCTTCTCTGGGCTCCGGGGGAGCCCGGCCGGTGCCTCGGCTGGGCATGTGGGCCGCTTCCAACAGCCAAATTTTACATTTCATTATAAATGGCTTTGCTGGGCACGTCGGTAACTTTTACATTTCCATCCACTTTATTATTAATGGCTTTCCCGAACTGTAGCAGCCTAACGTTGCACACAATGCGTTATAAATATTTGATCCGGCATCTATAGTCTGCCATTTATCATTTATAACGGGTTACAAAAACATTATAAAACATTTACCGCACATTTATAGATCATTTTCGGCTACCACGACGATGTGTTATAAATACATTATTAATTCTCCTCATGCCATTTATAGGCACCCCTTGTAACGGGGCCTGGCCCTCCCATCCCGTTCACAGTGCGCGGGGGCTGGCGGGCGCCAGGCAGCAGGGCCGGGCAGAAGGAAGCCCAGCCCTGCCTGCGACGGCTGTGTGTCCTTGGCCAGACTGCAGCGCCTCTCTGTTCAGGAGGCAGGTCACAGCCACAGACACCCTTCACTGAGCACGTGCTGTGCTCACGGCCCCCAGACTCGGGCGCTGCTGACACGCCTGTCTCGTGGATGTGGAAGCAGAGGCCGCAGCCGGGGACGCTGGGCCCGGTGCCTCTAGAGTTGCTGTCCCAGGCCTGGGGGCGGCCGCCCAGACCAGGTTGCGTCTGGTCTTGAAAGGAGCGTGACTGGCGCACTCCAGGGGTGGGACACACGAGTTCAGGGCAAGGGCACCCAGGCGGGGATGGTGGGACAGCAGGGTGGCCTGGGTGGGGGCCCTGCACTCTGGCCCCTGCCGCCACGTGTCCCCCTACCCTGCAAGCTCCCAAGGCCGTGGTCAGGTCAGCCGACGGTTCACTGAGGTGGCTGTGGATGCCAGCGCCCCAGGCAGGAGGGAGCTGGAGGATGTGACACCCCATTTTAAGGGGCCACCCATTAATTAATTAGGCCCAATGAATAATGCATGTCGCCTTGGGTATATTAATAGCATATTTATACGTGTGCTATGGATAGTATACATCCTCGTCCGAACGCCGCACAAATAATTCACGACCCGCTCCTTCTCTGGGCTCCGGGGGAGCCCGGCCGGTGCCTCGGCTGGGCATGTGGGCCGCTTCCAACAGCCAAATTTTACATTTCATTATAAATGGCTTTGCTGGGCACGTCGGTAACTTTTACATTTCCATCCACTTTATTATTAATGGCTTTCCCGAACTGTAGCAGCCTAACGTTGCACACAATGCGTTATAAATATTTGATCCGGCATCTATAGTCTGCCATTTATCATTTATAACGGGTTACAAAAACATTATAAAACATTTACCGCACATTTATAGATCATTTTCGGCTACCACGACGATGTGTTATAAATACATTATTAATTCTCCTCATGCCATTTATAGGCACCCCTTGTAACGGGGCCTGGCCCTCCCATCCCGTTCACAGTGCGCGGGGGCTGGCGGGCGCCAGGCAGCAGGGCCGGGCAGAAGGAAGCCCAGCCCTGCCTGCGACGGCTGTGTGTCCTTGGCCAGACTGCAGCGCCTCTCTGTTCAGGAGGCAGGTCACAGCCACAGACACCCTTCACTGAGCACGTGCTGTGCTCACGGCCCCCAGACTCGGGCGCTGCTGACACGCCTGTCTCGTGGATGTGGAAGCAGAGGCCGCAGCCGGGGACGCTGGGCCCGGTGCCTCTAGAGTTGCTGTCCCAGGCCTGGGGGCGGCCGCCCAGACCAGGTTGCGTCTGGTCTTGAAAGGAGCGTGACTGGCGCACTCCAGGGGTGGGACACACGAGTTCAGGGCAAGGGCACCCAGGCGGGGATGGTGGGACAGCAGGGTGGCCTGGGTGGGGGCCCTGCACTCTGGCCCCTGCCGCCACGTGTCCGCCCCAGAGGCTCTCCTGGCTCACGCTCTGGCCTGCGGGCGGCTGGGATGCCACTGGGGACATGGACCGGGGGAAGGGCCCGGGGGTCTGGGGAGGCCCCCAGGAGGCCGGCTCCGGTGTGCCAAGCAGGCGGCGGCCAGCAGCTGCTTCCTCCGTCAGAGGGGTCCGCGGGGCGCGGGCTCTGCTGCCGGAGGTCCTGCCCCACCCCGCCTGCCCGCCGCGAGTGCCCTGTGACCGCTCCCCGGACAGGCATCCAGAGCCCCACACACGGCGGGCACAGCCCCCACGTCCCATGGTCCCCCCAGGCCACGCTCTACGCGAGGAGGTGAGAGGCAGGACCCAGGGCTGGGGGCGTCCAGCCCGCACGGCGGGCTGCCCAGCGGGGTCCTCGGCCGCGGAACTCCTCCTCCGCCGGGACCCCGGCGAGGCCACCTTCTGGGAACACACCTTCCCAACTCCCCCAGCTTCGCTGGGTCTGACTTCTGGTCCCCTGGGGGGCCTGAGCCTCTCCCCAGGGGGAGGCTGGACTCTGGTTCTGCCAGCCTGTCCTCCCCAGGGCGTTCCGAACAGGCCACCTCCCCGGGGGAGGGGGGGCGGCCTGGGGGAGCCCTCCCTCCACACCCCGCCTGGCCAGGACACCTGAGGTGGCCCCACCTCAGCCGGGGCAGGCCAAACTGGGGCAGGGCTTTCAGTGGCTCTGAGGCAGGAAACGAGAAGGAGGGCCTGGGCCAGGACCCCTGGGCAGCTGGTCCTGCGTGACCCTGGGCGATCAGCTGGGCCTCGTGGCCTCCCCTGTAAACTGGGGCCATGAGTCGGCCTCTCAGGGTACACGCGGGGCCTGGTGCTGGGAACCTTCACGGGGAGACCTGGGGCCCCCAGCCACATCTCTTTGACCTTCTGCCCAGCCACCGGCTGTCTACAGGTCAGGGTCCACCCCTTCCCAGGACAGAAAGTGGAACCAGGAGGCGTCTGCCGTGAGGCTGCGAGGACACAGGGGAGCTCGTCACCAGGGCACCGCAGCACCGGGCCCCGCGTCCCCGCCGTGAAGCCCACCAGGCCACACGGCGCTGCCCGGCCCCTCAGGCCTCCCTGCCCCGGGGAAAGCAGGCGGCACCACCTGCCTGCCCGCAGCCCTGCCCGGTCAGCAGCCTCTGCCCCCTGCGGGCGGAGGCGGGGGGCCAGGCCGTGGTGCCCCAACACGGGCTCCCTCAGCCGCAGCCCTGATGGTGGGACCAGCAGGAAGGGCCCAAGGCTCCCCGAGAGCGGCCTCCACCAGCAGGTCCTTGCTTGGCCCATGTTGGGGTGAAATACCCCCGTCTCCACCCTCCCGCGCCCCAGGGAGCCTGGGTCCCCCCTCCCTGGCCCCGGGTGGGGCGTACAGGTGCCCCATGGCTCTCGCCCAGGCAGGTGTGGAGGCGGCAGGGTGCTCCCCGCAGGGCGCCCAGACCGGGAGACTGGAGGGGCCCTGACAGGACCGGGGGCCTGGGGCTCCACCGAGGAGCAGGCACGGCCGGGACGCCGAGGGCCAGCACGTGGCTAGTCCCGAGGCCAAGCCCGCAGGGGCCCGGGGACCAGGAAGGCTGGGTGTGGGGCGGGGGGCTGGGGAGAGCGTGGAGAGGGGAGGAGGCTGGGGAGGCCATCCTGTGGGCAGACGAGGCCGTGGCTGACCAGGGGCCCGGGGGTCGAGGGGCACAGCCCTGCCCTTGGTGGGCGTGCAGGAAATGCCCGCCCTCCATCCCCAAGGGCCTGTCCAGCCTCACACAGACGGGCCTCAAGGGCCGGGGCCTGTCGTCAGCCTCCGCCCCCCGGTGGCCGCAGGAGAGCGGGCGCTGGGGGAGCCCTGCCTGGGGGCAGTGTTGGCGCGGGAGAACCAGGGGGGTGGGGGGCAGCAGGGCGGGGAGGCTGTGCCGCGAGCGAGGCGCTAACCGGGGAGACAGGAGACGGCGCGTCTGTGTGCTGCAAACACCCCGGCCGCCGCAAGCATCAGCTGAGCGCACCAGCCTGGAGAGCCCGGCGCTGCCCGGCCCCTCAGGCCTCCCTGCCCGGGAAAGCAGGCGGCACCACCTGCCTGCCCGCAGCCCTGCCCGGTCAGCAGCCTCTGCCCCTGCGGGCGGAGGCGGGGCCAGGCCGTGGTGCCCCAACACGGGCTCCTCAGCCGCAGCCCTGATGGTGGGACCAGCAGGAAGGGCCCAAGGCTCCCGAGAGCGGCCTCCACCAGCAGGTCCTTGCTTGGCCCATGTTGGGGTGAAATACCCCGTCTCCACCCTCCCGCGCCCCAGGGAGCCTGGGTCCCCCCTCCCTGGCCCCGGGTGGGGCGTACAGGTGCCCCATGGCTCTCGCCCAGGCAGGTGTGGAGGCGGCAGGGTGCTCCCCGCAGGGCGCCCAGACCGGGAGACTGGAGGGGCCCTGACAGGACCGGGGGCCTGGGGCTCCACCGAGGAGCAGGCACGGCCGGGACGCCGAGGGCCAGCACGTGGCTAGTCCCGAGGCCAAGCCCGCAGGGGCCCGGGGACCAGGAAGGCTGGGTGTGGGGCGGGGGGCTGGGGAGAGCGTGGAGAGGGGAGGAGGCTGGGGAGGCCATCCTGTGGGCAGACGAGGCCATGGCTGACCAGGGGCCCGGGGGTCGAGGGGCACAGCCCTGCCCTTGGTGGGCGTGCAGGAAATGCCCGCCCTCCATCCCCAAGGGCCTGTCCAGCCTCACACAGACGGGCCTCAAGGGCCGGGGCCTGTCGTCAGCCTCCGCCCCCCGGTGGCCGCAGGAGAGCGGGCGCTGGGGGAGCCCTGCCTGGGGGCAGTGTTGGCGCGGGAGAACCAGGGTGGTGAGGGGCAGCAGGGCGGGGAGGCTGTGCCGCGAGCGAGGCGCTAACCGGGGAGACAGGAGACGGCGCGTCTGTGTGCTGCAAACACCCCGGCCGCCGCAAGCATCAGCTGAGCGCACCAGCCTGGAGAGCCCGGAGCCGCCGGGGACCCAGGCCGGCACCGGGAGGGCGGTGCCCCTGCCCTCGGTGCCCCGGGCCACGTTCTCAGCCAGAGTCCCCGCCCCAGCACTGCACCTCCGCGGGGCACTCGCTGCTCTTCGATGGACGCATCGAGCCAGCCGGCGGCCAGGATACGGAGGCTTCTGGGAGCAGCGCCTGCAGCAGAGCCTCAGGGCCCTGGGGGCCCCTCTAGGGAGAGGAGGGCACGGCCTACGACCCCCGGCGTGCCTCTCACCCCAGGGGCTGACGCGGCTGAGCCTGCGGGCAGGGAGTGCCGGGACTGCTGCCTCCCCGCAACGCTGCAGGCGAGGAGTGCCGGCTGGGGCCGGGAGGAAGCCCGAGACTGCCCGGGCAGGGGGCGCTCCTGTCTCCAGAGGGACACGCCCGGGCACCCCGGAGCCGGCAGGCCGGGCCGGGATCAGGGCTCCGTGTTCCCGCTCCCACTCCGCCCCACCCCGGGGTCTCCAGGAAACCACACAGGCAGCGGCATCGGTTCAGCTCGTTTCATTGGGACCCAGCCCCTCGCCACGCCTGGAAGGGCCTCAGCGCCCCTCCCCGTGGGGCCGTGCTCCCTCGCTCCGCAGGCGGAGTCCCGGGCTCTGGGACGGACGCCCTCTTGGCCAGCCGGGGCCGGGGCGTGGCCTGAGGGCTGCGCTGCCCGCCACGGCGACCCCACACTCCGTTCACATCACAGCCTCCATGTGCAGGATCCTCAGGGCCTCGGAGATCTGGGCACTGGTGTCCGCCTGGCCATACATGCCCACCAGGAAGGCCCGGTGCAGCAGCACGGCCGCGTGCTCTGGGGACAGACGAGGGCCTGTCAGAGCCTGGCCCCAACCCCCTGGCCACAGTGGCCTGGTCAGCAGGCGGCTCAGACGCACAGCCGCTGCCCTCTTCCCGAGACCGGCCTGGGGACCGAGGCCTGCGGGGGCGCCAAGCGGCCTGGGTGGCGGGGTCGGGGCAGACTGACCTTGGCAGAGGAGGGTGTACTCCGGCAGGTTCCGGAGGGCTGTCTGCACCACCTCAAAGTTCCGGCTGCCCAGGCAGTACATGAACGTGGGCAGGAAGTCAGCTGCGATGCTGAAAAAGCCACGTGCTCAGGTGGGCGCCTCCCCTGAGCCCAGGTGACCGAGGCCCTGACGTTCTCAGCCAGAGTCCCCGCCCCAGCACTGCACCTCCGCGGGGCACTCGCTGCTCTTCGATGGACGCATCGAGCCAGCCGGCGGCCAGGATACGGAGGCTTCTGGGAGCAGCGCCTGCAGCAGAGCCTCAGGGCCCTGGGGGCCCCTCTAGGGAGAGGAGGGCACGGCCTACGACCCCCGGCGTGCCTCTCACCCCAGGGGCTGACGCGGCTGAGCCTGCGGGCAGGGAGTGCCGGGACTGCTGCCTCCCCGCAACGCTGCAGGCGAGGAGTGCCGGCTGGGGCCGGGAGGAAGCCCGAGACTGCCCGGGCAGGGGGCGCTCCTGTCTCCAGAGGGACACGCCCGGGCACCCCGGAGCCGGCAGGCCGGGCCGGGATCAGGGCTCCGTGTTCCCGCTCCCACTCCGCCCCACCCCGGGGTCTCCAGGAAACCACACAGGCAGCGGCATCGGTTCAGCTCGTTTCATTGGGACCCAGCCCCTCGCCACGCCTGGAAGGGCCTCAGCGCCCCTCCCCGTGGGGCCGTGCTCCCTCGCTCCGCAGGCGGAGTCCCGGGCTCTGGGACGGACGCCCTCTTGGCCAGCCGGGGCCGGGGCGTGGCCTGAGGGCTGCGCTGCCCGCCACGGCGACCCCACACTCCGTTCACATCACAGCCTCCATGTGCAGGATCCTCAGGGCCTCGGAGATCTGGGCACTGGTGTCCGCCTGGCCATACATGCCCACCAGGAAGGCCCGGTGCAGCAGCACGGCCGCGTGCTCTGGGGACAGACGAGGGCCTGTCAGAGCCTGGCCCCAACCCCCTGGCCACAGTGGCCTGGTCAGCAGGCGGCTCAGACGCACAGCCGCTGCCCTCTTCCCGAGACCGGCCTGGGGACCGAGGCCTGCGGGGGCGCCAAGCGGCCTGGGTGGCGGGGTTGGGGCAGACTGACCTTGGCAGAGGAGGGTGTACTCCGGCAGGTTCCGGAGGGCTGTCTGCACCACCTCAAAGTTCCGGCTGCCCAGGCAGTACATGAACGTGGGCAGGAAGTCAGCTGCGATGCTGAAAAAGCCACGTGCTCAGGTGGGCGCCTCCCCTGAGCCCAGGTGACCGAGGCCCTGACGCCGTCCAGAGCCCCAGCGCCGGGCCCCACCGGCCAGTGGAGCGGGAGGCCCCGCGGCAGAGGGCGGCGCTGCTCACCTGGGGTTGTTCTGGATGGAGCGCAGGGCCAGGCTGAAGGCCAGGTCGCGGCAGGACTCCTCGGCTGAGCTCATGAGCCGCTGCAGGCTGGTCTGCAGGGCGGATGGGGCGTTAGCAGGGCCCCCATCCCTACCAGCCCTCGTCCAGGGCGCCAGCCCTCAGCCAAGCCCCAGCCTGCCGTCGCTGGGCCACCTCAGCTTGGGCCTGGACGGTGAGCTTCGGGGCCTGGTTGCTCTGCCCCCCAGGAAGAGGGGGACGGCCTCCCTGCCCGGGCCGTGTGTGGCCGGGCCCCCCGCCCCAGCCCGACGTGTATCCCAGCGCCCCAGGGCCCGCGGCAGCTCCCGCACCGAGAAGAAGCCCAGGATCTCGGGTCTCCGGCGTGACATCTCGTCCACGTCGCTCAGGACCTCCAGCAGATCTGCCGGGCACAGGGCATGTGTGAGGCCAGGCGGCCGCTGGCCCCGCCCCCAGCCCGCACCACGCCTGCCCGGCAGGGACGCTGGCTGCGCTGAGGGACCAGGCTCCGAGTGCAGCATGGCTGCTCAGGACAAGGTGCCCGCGGCTCCTGGACCCACAGGCCATCCTCAGCGCTTGCTGAGGCCGGAGCCCAGCACCTTGGGATGCCAAGCGCCGAGGTTCTCCTGCCTTCCCGACTCCGCCGGGATGGTGACCCCGCACGGGAGGCGCTGAGGGACCAGGACCTGCGCGCTCCCCCAAGGCCTCTCTCCAGGAGGACTGAGGGGCCCCGGGATCTGTGCACGCACCACGCTCCCTGGAAGTCTGTCCCAGGCCACCTCAAAGCCACGCCATGGGAACACAGCCCTGCTCCTTCCCCAGGTGGCCACTCGGGCCCCGGCTCCCCGCAGAGACCCAGGGGCTGCGGGTCGGCCCCCTGCCAGGCCGCCCCTCCCCCCTCCCCTGGGACTCCAGGGCTCCCCGACCGCACTGGCTGGCAGAGCAGCCCCACCGCCCATCCCGGCCTCCGGCTTCTTCCTCCAGCCTCCCCTCGACTGGCCCCCGGCCCTTCCAGGCTGGCACCAGGCCCTGCTGTCTTCTGGACCCCCAGGAGAAGCCTGAACAGCCAGGGACCCGGGACCACAGGGACAGAGGCGGCCACCGCCCACTGCGGGCCCACCCTGGCCCGAAGGAGCCACGCCCCACACTCACCCTCGACCGTCTGGCCCCGGGAGAGCCTCTTCATGTAGGGGGCCATCTCCGCTGCGGTCAGAGGGGTGAAGAGGGAGACGCCGACCAAAGGCAGGGAGCCTGCCGCGCTCTCGTCTGCAAGACAGGATGCTCGTACAGGCCGGGGAGACAGAGAGGCCCTCTGCCAGCCGCCGCCGGCAGCGGGCCCGCGCAGCCCTGGCACACGTGAGCTCGAGGCCACGGGCCCCGCGCAGAAGGGAGGGGTGTTTGGCTGAGCACTGCCTGGAGTCACACCGACCCCGAAGATGTGGGCCCGGGCTGAGCGCGCGGCCGGCACACGGGGAGCGCTCACTGCACAGCAGACCCCGGGGGCCGCGCACTTGCTCCGTGAGTGGCTCCCTCCGCCGCCCCCCCGTGTCAGCAGGTGCGCAACAAAGGCGCCGCGCAGAGGACCGTGCCAGGTGTCAGGGCACGGCCGGGCCTCACACGCAGGGCAGATGAGCGGGCACACCCAGGGCAGGAGGCCACGAAGGGCCAGAACTGGGCCCGCACACAAGTCACGGCTGGTGGACATAATGCTGCAGGGGCCAGGGCACTGTCAGGCCAGGGGGACGGGGACGGGGACAAGGACGCAGAACAGAGGGCAGGTGCTGCCGGCTGCGCCGGCCATGCCGCCACCTGGTGCGGTGTGCGTGTCACAGGCCCAGGCCAACAGTGCCCCAGGGGCGCCCCGGACCGTCCATCCTGACCCGGCCCACTCACCTCACCCTCCTCGTCCAGTCCCGGTCGGCCCCGCCGTCCCTGCTGGGGAGGCTCAGCCCTTCCAGGCTGGCACCAGGCCCTGCTGTCTTCTGGACCCCCAGGAGAAGCCTGAACAGCCAGGGACCCGGGACCACAGGGACAGAGGCGGCCACCGCCCACTGCGGGCCCACCCTGGCCCGAAGGAGCCACGCCCCACACTCACCCTCGACCGTCTGGCCCCGGGAGAGCCTCTTCATGTAGGGGGCCATCTCCGCTGCGGTCAGAGGGGTGAAGAGGGAGACGCCGACCAAAGGCAGGGAGCCTGCCGCGCTCTCGTCTGCAAGACAGGATGCTCGTACAGGCCGGGGAGACAGAGAGGCCCTCTGCCAGCCGCCGCCGGCAGCGGGCCCGCGCAGCCCTGGCACACGTGAGCTCGAGGCCACGGGCCCCGCGCAGAAGGGAGGGGTGTTTGGCTGAGCACTGCCTGGAGTCACACCGACCCCGAAGATGTGGCCCCGGGCTGAGCTCGCGGCCGGCACACGGGGAGCGCTCACGGCACAGCAGACCCCGGGAGCCGCGCACTTGCGCCTGGAGTGGCTCCCTCCCGCCGCCACCCCGTGTCAGCAGGTGCTCAACAAAGGCGCCCGCGCAGAGGACCGTGCCAGGTGTCAGGGCACGGCCGGGCCTCACACGCAGGGCAGATGAGCGGGCACACCCAGGGCAGGAGGCCACGAAGGGCCAGAACTGGGCCCGCACACAAGTCACGGCTGGTGGACATAATGCTGCAGGGGCCAGGGCACTGTCAGGCCAGGGGGACGGGGACGGGGACAAGGACGCAGAACAGAGGGCAGGTGCTGCCGGCTGCGCCGGCCATGCCGCCACCTGGTGCGGTGTGCGTGTCACAGGCCCAGGCCAACAGTGCCCCAGGGGCGCCCCGGACCGTCCATCCTGACCCCGGCCCACTCACCCTCACCCTCCTCGTCCAGTCCCCGGTCGGCCCCGCCGTCCCTGCTGGGGAGGCTCAGCCCTGCCAGGAGCGACTTGAGCATCACCAGGTCACCGCTGTCGAGGGACAGGTCGCTGGGGGGACAGGTGGGGACAAGGCTGCGTGTGAGGACCATGTGTGGCCGGTGGGGGGACTCGGAGCCAGGGGACGGGGGAGGAGGAAGCCAGCTCAGGGCGGCCCCGGAGCAGACCCGGTGCCCACGACCTGGCCGTCACGCCCCCGAGCCCCCGGCCCTGAGCCCCACCCCACCACGCCCTGGCCAGAGAGCCCGAGCTGGACGCGCACACTCACTGCAGCGCATCCGCGTGTTTCTGCAGGAAGGCGACGGCGGCCGAGGGGCTGCAGGCGATGTACTTGTGGGTGAACTGCACGAACTTGCTGATGAAGGGGGCCAGGTGGCGCGAGGACTTCCTGTAGTTCTGCATTGGGCATCGCGAGGGAGCGCTCAGGGGCAGGGGTGCCCGGGGCAGAGACTGCCACTGTCCAGCCTCACGGCACGCACCGGCCTCCCTACGCACTGCCCCTGCCAGGCGGCCTGTTAAGGTCCCTGTGAGCCCCGTGGAGCCTGGCGTCTCCTCGGGCGGGGACCCGCTTCCCAGGGCCTGGCCCACCCCCCACGCGGCCCAGGGCTCCGCCTTCCCGCAGGGCTCCGCGGAGGCCTCCTGGGGCGGGGACAGAGCCCCAGTGCCGGTCAGGACGACCGAGTCGAGGGCACTGACGGGAAGCTATTCACAACGGGGAGGGGAGCAGGGGGAGGCGGCACGCACCAGGAGCAGGCGCAGGAAGGAGCGCAGGCAGTCCCAGAGCGCCCCCTGGTGCTCGCCCTGGAAGACCCGCGGCTGCAGCAGCTCCAGCACCCCCAGCACGTGCAGGAAGAAGCTCAGGTGGCTCTGCTGCCGGAACTCCTGGAAGTTGAGGTGCGTGCGGCCGTGCAGCAGGGCGGCGATCATGGGCAGGTGCCTGCGGGCGGGCGGGAGAGCCGCGTCCTGGGCGTCTGCCCGGCCGCCCCGCGGAGGCTCACCAGCGGGGACAGGGCCTCACGCGCCCCCGCCGAGGCTCCGCCCAGCAGGAAGCAGCCTCCAGACCCGCGGCGCTGAGGGCCGCCCCTGCCACCCTCGGCCGGCTCCCCGCCGCAGAGCCCACTCCTGCGGGAAGGCCTGGCAGGGCCGCTCCGGGCTAGGGCGGGGTGCCAGGCGACGGCCGGGCGGTACCTGAGCAGCAGGAGCGGGTGGGCCACCGCCAGCTTCCGGCAGGCCATGTTGGCGTCCGCCACTCGGCTCTCAGACGCCCGGGAGTCGCTGGTGTCCGCCAGAAGGGTGATGAAGCGGTGAATGAGGCCATCCAGCTGAGAGGGACGGGCGGTCAGAGCCGGGCCGCCGCAGCCGAGCGCCCCATCTGCCCGCTCGCTGCTGAGCCTGCCGCCCACCGCCGCGGTGGCGGCTACGGGGCTCCCAGCGGGCGGTGTGCGGACCCTGCCCAACAGCCCAGCACCCCAGGGCCCTGGCGTGGTCCCCAGGGACCTAGGTGGTGACCCAGAGAAACGCCCCCCCGGGCTTTCTGGCGCTTCGGAGGACCAAGCTGGTCGAAGCCGGAGCCGCTGACCAACCTCAGCACGTGGTGTGTGTCTCCACACACACGAGAGAAAATCCCTGGACAGTCTTAGGTGAGAACACCAACCAATGAGAAAGCACGACTGCAGGTGTGTGAAACAACACACCGAGGGCAGGACACACAGCTGCAGAAGCGTCTCCCCCGCCCCGTCCAAGATGCAGGGCCCCGCCCAGGGCGCCTGCCGCATCCCCGCATCACCCAGCAGAGGTGGAGGCAGACGCCCCACAGGGGGGCCCACACTGGGCAGGCGGCCAGGAAGGGACACGCTGTCCCGGCACGACAGGTCTGAAGCCCCAGCCCAGCAGCGAGCCTGCTGACGTGTGGGGACAGAGCAGGGGACCAGGGGGCGTGTGACACCGTCCCACACACACCAGGCAGCCTGCTGCTGTCAACGGCCCCATCAGGGAGTGCGGGGGCACGGGCGGACACCCCGCCTCTCCTGCCCCATGCCCGGAGGACTTCCCGGAAGAGGAAGGGCTGCCTCTGGACCCTCCAGGCGATCAGACAGGCGAGGCAGGCAGGGCCCCGCCGGCGCTGAGGCCGCCTGCCACCCTCGGCCGGCTCCCCGCCGCAGAGCCCACTCCTGCGGGAAGGCCTGGCAGGGCCGCTCCGGGCTAGGGCGGGGTGCCAGGCGACGGCCGGGCGGTACCTGAGCAGCAGGAGCGGGTGGGCCACCGCCAGCTTCCGGCAGGCCATGTTGGCGTCCGCCACTCGGCTCTCAGACGCCCGGGAGTCGCTGGTGTCCGCCAGAAGGGTGATGAAGCGGTGAATGAGGCCATCCAGCTGAGAGGGACGGGCGGTCAGAGCCGGGCCGCCGCAGCCGAGCGCCCCATCTGCCCGCTCGCTGCTGAGCCTGCCGCCCACCGCCGCGGTGGCGGCTACGGGGCTCCCAGCGGGCGGTGTGCGGACCCTGCCCAACAGCCCAGCACCCCAGGGCCCTGGCGTGGTCCCCAGGGACCTAGGTGGTGACCCAGAGAAACGCCCCCCCGGGCTTTCTGGCGCTTCGGAGGACCAAGCTGGTCGAAGCCGGAGCCGCTGACCAACCTCAGCACGTGGTGTGTGTCTCCACACACGAGAGAAAATCCCTGGACAGTCTTAGGTGAGAACACCAACCAATGAGAAAGCACGACTGCAGGTGTGTGAAACAACACACCGAGGGCAGGACACACAGCTGCAGAAGCGTCTCCCCCGCCCCGTCCAAGATGCAGGGCCCCGCCCAGGGCGCCTGCCGCATCCCCGCATCACCCAGCAGAGGTGGAGGCAGACGCCCCACAGGGGGGCCCACACTGGGCAGGCGGCCAGGAAGGGACACGCTGTCCCGGCACGACAGGTCTGAAGCCCCAGCCCAGCAGCGAGCCTGCTGACGTGTGGGGACAGAGCAGGGGACCAGGGGGCGTGTGACACCGTCCCACACACACCAGGCAGCCTGCTGCTGTCAACGGCCCCATCAGGGAGTGCGGGGGCACGGGCGGACACCCCGCCTCTCCTGCCCCATGCCCGGAGGACTTCCCGGAAGAGGAAGGGCTGCCTCTGGACCCTCCAGGCGATCAGACAGGCGAGGCAGGCAGGGCAGGCGCCGCCCTCAGACACGCCCTCCTTCCCTGCCTTTAGGCCTGAGAAAAGGCACTCCTCTACCTCCTGGCTCGGTTCCCACCCCCAAGCAAGGGCCCGAGAAGCCCGTTGAGCCTCACCCTGCAGACGCTGCTGCCGGCGGCCCCTTCACTCTGCAGCAGGACATCGGGCAGGGGCACCCGCAGGTCCGGCCGCTGCAAGTAGAGCTTCACGAGCAGGTCACGGCTGTGCCTGCCCAGCATGCTGCAAGGGACAGACGACGGTGGCCGCGTGGCCGGGGCACGGGCGGAGCAGGGCCTCCCAGCGCCAGAGTACCCGCCCCTCTGCCCTCCCCTGGTGCTCGGCGGGGACGGGCCGGCCAGGAGCCCGGCCGGGCACTCACCTGTCGCCGCACTGCTGGATGCGGGCTGTCAGGTGCGCCGTCACCTTCCTGACGCCCTCCTGGTCGCCCTGGCAGCAGCTGAGCAGCAGGGGTAGCCGGGCCTGGAGGAGGCTGCAGGCTCCCGCCTCCCCGTCCTGGCCGCGCGTCTCCGCCTCCGCCAGGATCAGGTCCACCAGGCCGACGAGCTCGGGCGCCTGGACACGCAGCACCAGCTCCTCCCGCCGCTTCTGCAACAGGCGCCTCAGATCAGCCCCGTGGGAGCCGCGCACCCGCCCCGCACCCTCCAGGCCGGGGACACCCAAGCCTGCCTGAGGGGTACGCTGGTCCCTGCCCTGCCAGATCCGAGGAATGTGGATGCAGGCCCAGAGGAAGTCCAGGGAGGCTGAGGGGTCAAACCTGGAGGATGTGGGGAAGCCTGGCTGACCAGGAGCAAGTCTCCAGCGGAGGGAGGAGACCCGGTGAGAGGCCCCTGCTGGCTGAGGACACTGGCTGGCCCGAGGACGTGGCCTTCAGGGGCGAATGCCAGTGTCAGCCCTGCCCCTCGTTCCCCGCCATGCAGCACAGCGCCGACCCCAGCTGCTCACGTCGGCAGAGCACAGGGAGCCGGCTGTTGGCCCTCCTGGCCACCCAGAGCAGGGACACCTGGGCCAGGCAAGAGACCGGCTCCTGAGGAAGCCAGGGGCAGGTGCTGGGTCAAACCTCCCAGGGCGTCGGCCCCCACAGGAACTCTGGGGATGGCGGCTGCCAGACGGCACCCCAAGGGCCCCAGCGCGCTTACCTCTGCTCGGGGTTCCTGCCCAGCAGGATGCGGATGCACTGGTGCAGCGTGGACCAGCTGGACTGGTGTGTGAGCAGGGCCAGCAGGTAGGGGCGGAAAGACGGCACCTGGGGCCCAGGGTGGCCTTTGCCCTGGGAGGGAGGAAGCCGAAGGTGGTCCCTGCCAGGCCGCCCAGCTTGGCTGAGTGGGGTCCGTAGACGGGGGGCCCGTGGGAGGTGGCAGAGGGCAGAGAGCAGCCTGTTTCGGGGCAGCCCTGGGGCTCCCACCCGGGAGGCCACCAGCCTGGCTCACAGAGTAAACGTCGGCTGAACTGAAACCACTTCTCAGAGGCAGGGAAGACACCTGAGCGCGGGAGCGGGAGTGGGAGCCGCACTTGGAAGCGCCGGCCCACCAGCCCGCGGCAGGAGCGCCGGCGGGAGCCGCGCAGACCCCCCCCCACCCCGACCGCCCGGCCCGGCCCGGCCCGAGCTTCCTCTCCTCCCCACGGCCAGACGGGCCCTGACGGGGCTCCAGCCCCCATCCCGTCACGGCTGCTGGGTTCCACTCTCCCTCCCACGTCCTGTGAGGACCTGGGCCCACCAGGGACCAGCCCCACCCTGACCCGCCCAGCCCCGTGACCAGATCTGGCCGGTTGTGGTGACCGGTTCAGGGCCACCCGGGACCTGTCCCACCAGTGAGACTGGCCCAGCTCTGCAGGGACCGGCAGGAGACGGCCGGCCCTGGGGCTGTCCCGCGAGGCCTACCTTGCCCCGGGAGAAGAGCAGCCTCTGCTGAAGGTCAGGGCAGCTGCCGACCACCTCGGGGTCCAGCATCTCCAGCCAGTCCACGAACAGCCCCGAGCAGGGCCCCAGGCGCACAGCGTCCAGGCTGCGGAGGTGGCAGAGTCAGGCGCGGCCGCCCAGGGCGCCCCAGGCCCGGCCGCCGCCCCGCTGGCTCACCTGCCGCCGTCCGCGTCCTGCCTCCCCGGCGCCGCGGGCTCCCCGTCCTGCAGCAGCAGCGCGCTCACCACCGCCACGGGCCCCACGGCGGGGAAGGCGGCCGCGGTGGAGAAGAGCGCGGCCAGCAGCTCCTCCAAGTAAGGCGACCTCGTCTCGACCAGCCCCCGGAGGACTGCAGGGCAAGGGCGCCCGTCACCCCAGCCCAGGGGAACCCTGGCCCCCTCGCCTCGACCAGCCCCCGGAGGACCGCAGGGCAGGGGCGCCCGTCACCCAGCTCTGGCTCCCGGGCCGACAGCCCCAACCCACGGCCCTGGTTTCCAGGGCGCACCCGGAGGAACCTGTGCGGAGCGTTGAGGGGGCCGTCGTGACGCCCGCAGCCCGAGTACCTTTGCTGATGAGCTCAGGCTCCATGTCACAGGCCTCTCCACACTTGAGAGCGGCCACGACGGCATGGACGGTGGAGCTGACCGCTTCCGGGTCCCCGCAGAACGTCAGGGCCTCCGCCAGGCGCATGAACCCACTCCGCGCTGCAGGGCGACGCGGGGCCTGCTGGGCTACTGCCGGCTCCGGGCCGCGACCGCCTCGACCCTCACACACACCTCTCCTCCCTGAGGGGCCTCCCCCAAGCCCCAGCCCCTAAGCCACGGGGCTACGCCCATCCCAACAACGCTGGGACCCTCTGGGGACAAGGCTGTGGCCTCCAAGACAAAGCGGCAGAGGACCCAGGAGCCCCGCCTCACCGTCGCTGATCCGGCGTCGTGCCGAGTACTGGGCGGCAAACAGCCTGAGCTGGGCCTGCAGGGGCCCGGCCTCCACCGTGGGGCTGTCCAGCCACTGCAGGGTCTGCACGAGCACTTTGAGGAAGAGCGACGAGAAGGCGGTGTCCTGGGGGGCGCAGCGCTGGGGAGGGGGCAGCACCGCTCAGACACGGCCAGGTCCGCAGGGCCCACCACCACCAAGGCGGTGCCCCACGCGGCCCGGCCACGCTCGGCGAGGGGCCGTCTGCAGCTGAGCCCAGCGGCTCCAGACAGATGGCGTCAGCGCGCGCGGACACAGACGGGCAGGCAGTGAGCGTGGCCAAACCACTGAGCCAGGTGGGGGCACCGCGAGCCCACCTCCCTCGCCTCGTCCACTGAAGAGCTGCCCCTGAGGCGGGGCCTCCGGCCCAGACCTGCTGCCCAAGCGGCCTCCCTGCCCTCAGGAGCAGGAGCCAAGGCCCACAGGACGCGTCCAGCTACCCAGGGGGGCCTCGGCCTTGTGAGGCGGAGCCCGTGTGCAGGGACGGGGGGACGCAGGGCCGTGCCGCGGGCCCACCTGGTACTGGCAGAGCTGGCGCATCAGGGGGCAGGTGAAGAAGTGGTTGCGGTGCATAGCCAGGGCCACGGCCCTGCCGTGCGGCGAGGTCAGCAGGGTGGCAAGGGTCTGCAGGAGGCGAAACGTGACGCCCGGCACCTCGGGGCTCCCCTGGCGGACGCGCGTCAGCTCCCGGCCCAGGGCCTGCTGCAGCGCCAGGGCGGTGGGGCGCACGCCGGAGCTCTGCCACCGCGGGCTCGGGTTCAGCGGGAACATCTGCGGCCGAGGACGGGCGGCCGTCAGGGCTCCTGGTGGGCGAGGGGGCCGCCTCTACCCCCGCGTGGACTGGGGTCAGGGGCCCACGGCAAGACATTCGAGACAGAGTGTGCAGGCCTGTGCACACACGTGCGTGTGCGAGTGTGCCGGCCAGGAAAGAGGACACGAGCACTCCGCAGTGCCCGTCACTGTGAGGGGGGTGAGAGCTCACGTGCCCGGGGAGCCCAGGCTGTGGACCCGGGGCGGCAGCGGGGGTGGGAAGGGAGGTGGAGGGAGGGGAGGAGAGAGTGGGGAGGGAGGGACGGAGACAGGAGCAGAGGGGAGGGAAGGGCAGAGGCGGGGAGGGAGCAGGGGAGGAGGCCCATACCTGCAGGAGCATGCAAGCCAGGTCGTCCTCCGGGCCCAGCACTCGCACCTGTGTCGCGGCCCGTGTCCTCCCCTGGCCCGGCGGCTGCTCTGGGCTGCTTTTGGGTTTCGAGGCCTCCATGCTGTCTGCGGGGAGGAAGGAGTGGAGCTGGCAAGGAGCCTTCCGGCTGCCTCCGTGGGGACCTCATCAACCACGGCCAGGCTTGCTCGAGGCCCACCGCCCACAGAGGAGCAGCCCTCGAGCCCTGCGGAGGGCTCCCGCCCAGGAACGCGGCCTCGCCGGGGCCGCCGAGGTCTAAGAGGAACAGAGCCATGAACAGAAGGGGGACGTCAGCCAGACACTCCCCGAGCAGCCGTGCGCGGGGAGTCAGGGGCGGGCACCTCGCCGGGCGGGCAGGGAGGCGGTGAGCAGGGAGTGGAAGGTCTGGCCTCCGGACGCCCCTCGCTCGTGCTGGACTTCGACCAGGTGTGCCATGTAGTCTGCGGGGGACAGCCACAGTGAACACGGGTCCTCGGGGGGAGGGCTGCTTCCCCACAGAGGCCCCAGCCTCCCCGGGACCTGGGAAGCGGGTGACGGACCCTCCCACAGAGGATCAGGCGGCACCGGCAGCCCTCCGCCCCCGAGCCCCGAGGGGCCGACGCAGCCCCGCCGGAGCCCCTGGCCCGGAGCTGGTCCCGGGGCGCTCGGGCGAGGCCCGGCCCTCACTCTTGTCCATGATGTTCTGCTCCAGGGTCTGGGGGTCGTGGGCCACGGCCTGGTCCAGGTACCGCAGGAGCTTGCTCATGCTGGACACGGGGATGCCGAAAGACTGCACGAACAGCAGCAGCTGCTGCGGCTCCAGGTCCTGCAGGGCTGTGGGCGCTCCGCTCAGCCGCCGCCGCTGGGCGGGCCCGGCGTCCCCCCAGCCCAGACTCCCCCGAGCATGTCCTCGCTGAGCTTCCCCAGCCAGCTCGCGCCCCAGCCTGCCTGGCCTGCCTCTCCCGCTGGGCAGTGTCCCCGCCAGACGGCCTTGCTCCTCACGGCAGGCCACCCCGGCCCACCTCCCGGCCCAGGACCACTCGGCCTCCCTCCCTCCTCCGGCGTCCCATTCTCTCTGGGGCTTTGCAGGGAGCCTGATGGCCGCCCGGACACGTGCTGGTAACAGATGCCCCAGAACCCACCCGAGGCCCTGAGCCTCCTCTCCCCTCAGCAGCTGCCTGCGGCGGGAAGCAAGGCCCGTCCTCCGCGTCTCCCGGCCCGAGCCCAGCCGGCCATACCCGCGTCCACCAGGCGTGGGACCTCGGAGCGGATCATGCGCAGCTTCAGCCAGTCGGGCAGCAGCAGCGCCTCCTCCGATGTGTCCACCAGGAAGGCCGTGGGCAGCGGCTTCTTCTCTGGGAACCAGATGTCCAGCAGCGCCTGGAACTCGCTGTCACCCGCTTCAGGAGAGAGACGGGGTGAGCGCTGGGGCCGCTCAGGAAGGCCACCCCAGACCTGGCCACCCCAGGCGGAAGCCCCAGGCCAGCGCCTCCCTGGCTGACAGGCGGGCGCCGGGCAGCCGGCACGGGACAGCCTCCAGGAGCCAAGCGCGCCAGCACAGGCGCCGCACGGCGGGCTCCTGACCTCACGGTCACCGCAAGAGACTACAGAGCGGGAGCCAGCCGGGCCGCCAAGAGGCCGGGGCCAGCGCGCACTCTGGGCTCTGCGGCTCGGCCAGCTGAACCAGCTCCCTCCAGCCCTGGGCTCCACAAAGCCCCGAGGGGCCGACGCAGCCCCGCCGGAGCCCCTGGCCCGGAGCTGGTCCCGGGGCGCTCGGGCGAGGCCCGGCCCTCACTCTTGTCCATGATGTTCTGCTCCAGGGTCTGGGGGTCGTGGGCCACGGCCTGGTCCAGGTACCGCAGGAGCTTGCTCATGCTGGACACGGGGATGCCGAAAGACTGCACGAACAGCAGCAGCTGCTGCGGCTCCAGGTCCTGCAGGGCTGTGGGCGCTCCGCTCAGCCGCCGCCGCTGGGCGGGCCCGGCGTCCCCCCAGCCCAGACTCCCCCGAGCATGTCCTCGCTGAGCTTCCCCAGCCAGCTCGCGCCCCAGCCTGCCTGGCCTGCCTCTCCCGCTGGGCAGTGTCCCCGCCAGACGGCCTTGCTCCTCACGGCAGGCCACCCCGGCCCACCTCCCGGCCCAGGACCACTCGGCCTCCCTCCCTCCTCCGGCGTCCCATTCTCTCTGGGGCTTTGCAGGGAGCCTGATGGCCGCCCGGACACGTGCTGGTAACAGATGCCCCAGAACCCACCCGAGGCCCTGAGCCTCCTCTCCCCTCAGCAGCTGCCTGCGGCGGGAAGCAAGGCCCGTCCTCCGCGTCTCCCGGCCCGAGCCCAGCCGGCCATACCCGCGTCCACCAGGCGTGGGACCTCGGAGCGGATCATGCGCAGCTTCAGCCAGTCGGGCAGCAGCAGCGCCTCCTCCGATGTGTCCACCAGGAAGGCCGTGGGCAGCGGCTTCTTCTCTGGGAACCAGATGTCCAGCAGCGCCTGGAACTCGCTGTCACCCGCTTCAGGAGAGAGACGGGGTGAGCGCTGGGGCCGCTCAGGAAGGCCACCCCAGACCTGGCCACCCCAGGCGGAAGCCCCAGGCCAGCGCCTCCCTGGCTGACAGGCGGGCGCCGGGGCAGCCGGCACGGGGACAGCCTCCAGGAGCCAAGCGCGGCCAGCACAGAGGCGCCGCACGGCGGGCTCCCCTGACCCTCACGGTCACCGCGAAGAGACTACAGAGCGGGGAGCCAGCCGGGCCGCCAAGAGGCCGGGGCCAGCGCGCACTCTGGGCTCTGCGGGCTCGGCCAGCTGAACCAGCTCCCTCCAGCCCTGGGCTCCACAAAGCCCTGGGCAGCCAGCAGGCCGGGCCAGCGTCGGGCTGCCTCTCCTGGACACGAGTGAGTGGCAGCACAGTTCACGCCATCAGCTGCATGAGAGGCTACGAGGCCGAAAGGTTTCCAGACACAGCCATGGCCGTAAGGCGAGAGCCAGCCCTAGGCCCGTGTCCCCGCAGCTGGGTAGCCCAGTGTGGGCGCCTCCACCTCCAGAAGCCCAGCATGACGAGGAGCAGGCAGGTGTCCAGCCCACCCACGTGCGTCTCACGACGACAGGACAGTGCGTGGACCTGAGGGGTCGGCAATAGGAGGTCCCAGCACGCAGAGGTTCACGCGTCCCCCCAGGAGGGGCGTCCACCTCCACAGGAGACCCACCCCACCACCAGCAGCCCCTGCTCACCGCGGGGCGGGCCCAGCGTCAGGAGGATGACCATGGCGTGGACCACGAGGATGTGCATGGTGGCCGTCTCCCCGCTGGTCCAGCGCAGGAAGACCTGGTCCTGCGACTCCGACTGGAGGGAGGGGCCAGGGTGAGCGGCCGAGGGGGCGCGGGGCGGTGGCGCGGGGGCCGGGCGGGGCGCCCCTTACCCAGCTGTAGACCTCCTCGCCCTCCTTGCTCTGGCGCATGCGCTGCACGTAGCGGGAGAAGATGGAGAGCAGGGCCGCCAGCACCGCGTCCGACTCGGAGCGGCAGGAGCGCTTGGCGAAGAGGTGGGCCATGATGGTGGAGCGCTCCACGACGAGCCGGGCCACGTCCTGCGGGCGGCAGCGTCTCGGCACGGGCTCTCCTCCCCGCCGGCCCCGGCACCCTGGCACAGACAGCGGAGGCGCGCCCACGCGCCGGCCCGCAGACGTGCACGCCGTGACCTGGAGGGGACCGGCCCCGGCCGGGGAGAGCGGGCCCCGGGGCGGCAGCCGCAAGTGACGGGAGCACAAGCCCCTCGAGGCCGAAGGGAAACGCCGGTGGCAGCCGGACGCCCCACCTTCTGTGCCGCAGGGCGGCGGGGCCCTCGACGAGACCCGAGGAGGGGCCACCAGCACCTCGGCAGGAACCCAGGCTTGGACAGAACCCACCCTGCCCCCCAAACTCAGCCCTCGCCCGTCCCAGGCCCTCGCTCATGCCGCAGCGACCCAGGCCCTCCGGACCCCCGGCCCTGTCGGCTGACAGAAGAGCGAAGCCAGGAGAAGGACACCAGGAGAGCGCGCCCGGCTCACGGGGCCCCAGCAGGAGCAGGACACGGGCCCCGCCGCTCGGCCTCCCACGCCCTCCTGACCCAGAGCCACAGGCAGCCAGGCCCCGGCGACCACAGGGGCACCGGGACTCCTGTCCTCGCAAGGCAGCTGCAGCAAGGAGCCCACAGCCAAGGCGAGGCCCTGCTGGGTCTGCTCCCTGCTGAAAGGGGGACCCCGCCCTCACCAGGGCCAGGTCGCTGTGCTGGCCCTGCTCCTCCACGGGCGTGTGCTGCGACAGGTAGACCAGGTAGGCGCTGATGGTCTGCGGGTCGGTCTCCATGTGGATGGCCTAGGGGTGGGGCGATCGTGAGCCGGGCTCCACAGGGCCGTCTGCCCCCCGCCCCGCCTGGCTGGCAGCCCGCACCTGCTGCAGCGCCAGCGCCGTGGTGGTCCTCACGCTGTCGAACAGCGGCAGCCGGGGCAGGTCGCGCAGCAGCCACTGGTAGCCCCGCAGCGCGTCCGCCTCGCCCGCGTCCTCCTCCAGCGGGGGCTCCCTCTCCTCCCCGTCCCGCAGGCTGCCCTCCGAGAGCACCAGGGACAGGCCCTGCGCGGGGATACACGGGGTCTCGGGGCTGCCCGCACCCTCCCGCCCGCCAAACACGCGGCGAGCTCAGAGTTGCCACGACGCTGCCCTGCGGGACCGCCGCCCGTGCCCGGGGGACGTGGCAGGACAGAGCGCGCGGCCCTCAGGACACTCCAGCCCCCCAGGGAAGGGCCCGGATGGGACGGGACCCCGGGGTGTGCGCATCCTACTCCCGTGCCCTTCCCGTCCTGCCAACCCATGACCAGTCTGGGTGCGCGGTGTTCCTTTGAACAGAAAGCGGAGTCCAGGCCAGGGAGAGCAGGGTGCGGGGAGCAGCGGGTCCGCCAGCCGCCTCACCTTCATGGCCAGCACCCTGGAGGCCACCTGGGAGGAGCCCAGGCGTCGCAGGAAGTAGTCCAGCACCTCGCAGGTGGTCTGCTCGTCGGCCTTGGGGCCCAGCAGCAGGTCCTGCAGGCGGCCCAGCAGCTGCCGCTGCTTCTGCTGCCTCTGTGGGGACGGGGCGGGGCCTCAGGCGGGCGTCCGGGCCCCGGGGGGCCCCAGGCAGGCGTCCGGGGCCCGGGGGGCCTCAGGCAGGCGTCCGGGGCCAGGGGATGTGGCGCGCACCCACCTGCCGCTTCCTGGCCTTCTGCTCCTTGCTCTCGCCCTCCTCTTCCTCCTCCCCGGGGGCGGGCTCGTCGGCGGCCGCGTGCAGCAGGAACTCGCACAGGCACTGCACCGGCAGCACGTCCAGGGAGCCCTCGCTCGACTGCACCAGGTCGGCCAGCCAGGGCATGGACTGCGAGGAGGCCTGGGCGGGCGGCAGGCACACGGCTCTTTCGAGCGAAGCCCACTGCGGCCCTTCCACCCCACCCGCCGGCCCCCGCAGGACCCCCAGGGCAGCGCACCACGCCCACCGGCTCTCTGCACCGCCGGGGCCTCGCCGCGCGGCCCGGGTCTCTGGGCGCGTCCTCACCGCACGGCGTCGTCTGCGGCCAGAGCCCACGGGTGCCCCTGGCCGCCCCCGCCCGCGTCCTCCTCCAGCGGGGGCTCCCTCTCCTCCCCGTCCCGCAGGCTGCCCTCCGAGAGCACCAGGGACAGGCCCTGCGCGGGGATACACGGGGTCTCGGGGCTGCCCGCACCCTCCCGCCCGCCAAACACGCGGCGAGCTCAGAGTTGCCACGACGCTGCCCTGCGGGACCGCCGCCCGTGCCCGGGGGACGTGGCAGGACAGAGCGCGCGGCCCTCAGGACACTCCAGCCCCCCAGGGAAGGGCCCGGATGGGACGGGACCCCGGGGTGTGCGCATCCTACTCCCGTGCCCTTCCCGTCCTGCCAACCCATGACCAGTCTGGGTGCGCGGTGTTCCTTTGAACAGAAAGCGGAGTCCAGGCCAGGGAGAGCAGGGTGCGGGGAGCAGCGGGTCCGCCAGCCGCCTCACCTTCATGGCCAGCACCCTGGAGGCCACCTGGGAGGAGCCCAGGCGCCGCAGGAAGTAGTCCAGCACCTCGCAGGTGGTCTGCTCGTCGGCCTTGGGGCCCAGCAGCAGGTCCTGCAGGCGGCCCAGCAGCTGCCGCTGCTTCTGCTGCCTCTGTGGGGACGGGGCGGGGCCTCAGGCGGGCATCCGGGCCCCGGGGGGCCCCAGGCAGGCGTCCGGGGCCAGGGGGGCCTCAGGCAGGCGTCCGGGGCCAGGGGATGTGGCGCGCACCCACCTGCCGCTTCCTGGCCTTCTGCTCCTTGCTCTCGCCCTCCTCTTCCTCCTCCCCGGGGGCGGGCTCGTCGGCGGCCGCGTGCAGCAGGAACTCGCACAGGCACTGCACCGGCAGCACGTCCAGGGAGCCCTCGCTCGACTGCACCAGGTCGGCCAGCCAGGGCATGGACTGCGAGGAGGCCTGGGCGGGCGGCAGGCACACGGCTCTTTCGAGCGAAGCCCACTGCGGCCCTTCCACCCCACCCGCCGGCCCCCGCAGGACCCCCAGGGCAGCGCACCACGCCCACCGGCTCTCTGCACCGCCGGGGCCTCGCCGCGCGGCCCGGGTCTCTGGGCGCGTCCTCACCGCACGGCGTCGTCTGCGGCCAGAGCCCACGGGTGCCCCTGGCCGCCCCCAGCCCCCAGCCCCCTCCTGCCAGAGCCCCGGCGGACTCGCCTGCCTCTGGATGATGTTGAGGAGGAAGTCGGGGTTCCGGCTCCGACACAGCAGGTGCCCAAGGCGCAGGGACTGGTTCAGGCCTTTCACCTGGTCCAGGACGTGAGGGGGCGGCCTCCGGGGCGGCCCTCTGACAGCGCCAGGCGACACGCACACGTCACAGCGGCCCCCACGGGGACCCCAGGCGACAGTAGACGGGGCGCCTGTCTCCCCACCCGCAGGCGGCCGCCTGCCCTGCCCCAGGCCCACCACCCCTCCCCTCTCAGCCTGGCCACGGAGCTCTGCTTGGAGAGCCAGGGCATCGGCCTGGGCGCCCCGCTGCCGTATCCCCCGCCCTGCCACCAGGCCAGCCCGGGTCCTGCGCGGACGTACTGGGGGTCGAGGCTGGTGAGCTGGGACAGCAGCAGGCTGCTGCTCTCGGTGATGGTCTGCTTGGTGGAGGCCGCGGCCAGGTGCCCCTCGAAGGCCAGTATCTCCTGCTTCTCCCGCTGCGAGATCTGCAGCTCGCGGTTGATCATCTCGGTCCGGGTCTCCTCGTCCGTCAGGGTGCACGGCGGGTACGAGTAGTTGCTGGGGACCAGCGAGAGGAGCCTGGCACCGGGCCACCGCCAGATGGCGCTCGGAGCCCGGGCTCAAGCCGTGGAGACCCCGCACCCAGGCCTGGCTTGAGCCATTCGACGGTGGAAGGGGCTGGGGGCCATTGGCAACAGGGCCACACCCAGACCTCAGTGAGGGAGCCGGGGGTCCCTCAGAGCCCACAGCCGCCACCCTGTCCTTCCGCAAGACCTCGTGCTGGAGCCTCCCAAACTGGCCAACCGGCGTCTGCCCAGAAGGGCCACACGTGACCCCTTCCATCGGGCCAGGCAGACCGGCGCCCAGGCACCCAGGCACCCAGATCGGTTCCCACTTCACAGACACAGGCGCTTTTCAGGGGCGCGAGCACCTGGACCCCCATCAAACGTTCCGAATCTAACCAAGCCCTGCCCCCACAGCGTCCTGGCCCAGCGTGGCGGGCAAGCAGCTCACTTGGTCATCACCATCTCCATGAGCATCTTCAGCGTGGGGTACTCCTCCCAGGCGGCCAGGCCTAGGGAGCAAGGGGACAGCAGGTGGCGGCGGGACCCCGGCCTGAGACCCGCCCCCTTCCCAGCTGTCACCCGGTCCCCAGGCAGACTCTGCTCCAGGTCCCAACAAGCAGGATGCCCAGGGGGAGAGGAGGTCCACGCCGGCCCAGGTGGCCGCGGCTGGTGGCGGGGCGGGGAGGCTGCTCACCGATGTTCTCCGGATTGAAAGCAGCGACAACCAGCAGAAGAGGCCACGCCTTCCAGTAGAGAGTGGAGATGGCGAGGTTCGGAGGCTGATACCTGGAACCAAGGCGTCCGCAGCTCGGCCTCGGCGCCCGAGGTCCGAGAGGGGAGCAGCGCTGCATCAGGGCAGCGAGGGCGGAGACGGCCCGTGAGGGGCCAACCTGGCCACCGCATCGCAGACGTGAAACGTCTAAGACCATCAGCCCATGGGATTCGCGGTGGTGGAGGGCTGCCGGGGGCGTGGGGACGGGAGCACCAGCTAACGGGACAGGCTGCTCGGAGGACCAGCACGGCAGGGACACTGGCCATGGCTGCGTGACACCGTGAGCGGCCTACCACCACCGCGTCACGGACATCAGACCACTGACGCTCCTCAGACAGCCGAGACGCAGCACGAGCTGCGCTGTCCGGAATCCACACGCGGTTGCCTAGCGACCACACGCGGGACACAGCGTCGGAGTGGCCGACCGAGGAGGAGACGCGGAGGGCGCGGGCGCGGGGACCCAGCAGGCGGGAGCGTGGCCGGCAGCCGCGGCCGGCCCGGAGCCTCACCCCGGCGGGAGCTGGATGTTCTCCGGGTGGTGGTAGGTGCACAGGTTCAGAACCGCGTCAATCAGCTGGACCCGCTCCACCTTCAGCACCTCGACGTCTGAAACCCACAGCACACGCGGGCCTCAGCGGACGTCCAGGCCAGAGGCAGGCCAGACAGCCGGGAGCGAGGAGACCGGGGCGGGGGGGGACGGCACAGGCGCCGGACACGCAGTCGCCACGGGCTGCCCGGGGAGCCAGGGTGCAGCTGCCCGGTGAGGCGCCTGAAGGGGTGCCGCGTGGCCAGGCCCGGGGACGGGAAGGCGTGACGACACCCGTGTGAGGAGCAGAAGCGCCGGGCAGAGTGGGGAGATCGCGCGCCCCGCCCTGCTGCAGAGCCGGCCGAGGCCCACCGGCACAAGACGCGCGTGCCCTAGCAGGGCGACGCTCTGCGACAGGCCACCGCCGCGGCCCGTGAGAGGCGGCGGATGCACGCTCCTGCCAGGGTTCCGCCGCACGGGCGGTGGGCGCACATCCAGGGCGAGGCCTGGGGCCACGTGCACAGCCCGAAGCCCAGCGCCCGTGCGGACAGAAGGAAGGGAGCCCGGCGGAGGGAGGCCCTCACCGTCAGCCTGCACAGCCGCAGCCCGCTTCACCAGGTGGTCGGCCAGCTCCATGGCATCGGCAGGGCCCAGCGGCAGCTCCCGCGACAGCCCAATGACCAGGATGCGCATCAGCGTGTCCTCCAGGATGGGCACCTCCGAGCAGAGGCGGAGGAAGAAGCTGCGGGCAGAGTGGGGAGAGGCTGGGCTCACGGGAGCCCACCCCGGAGCCTCAGCGGCCGCCCAGCCCAGCCCCGTCGCGTCTGTCCACCTCCCCATGGCTCCCCGGGCCTGCCGCCCGTGTGGACCAGGCCCCGCAGGCCCCATGGCGACCATGAGTGGAAGCCGGGCCCGGGGGGCTCACGAGCCAGCCCCGCCTGCGGCCCCCAAGCCGGGACACAGGCGCGGGGCTCGGGCGGGCGGGAGGCGAGCACACTGACGGGGCGGCAGGGCCCAAAGTGGCAACAGAGGGGAGGGACTGTCAGTTCAGGGAGGGTGACCCGGGCTCGGGGGCCAGAGCTCAGCGCTGGCAGAGGGGACACGTGCGTGCAGCTGCCTGGACGCACGGAGAAGGCAGGGGGCTAGGGATGAGGTGGGGCCAGGAGGAAGCAGGGGACTGCGGAGACCCCCTGTCCACGGGAGGAGGGCGCAGGGCGCGTGCGAGGCCAGGGACGGGGACGCAGGGCCGCCTCCAGCGAGCCTGGCCTGAGTGCCCGGCCCTGACCCCAGCCACTAGGCGTGCTCACTTGCGGTCACTCTCGGGGGGCCAGTTGTCCCATTTGTAGTAGGTCTCGGGCTGCTCCGTGAAGAGAACTTTGTGGAGGCTGTGGGTGTGGGAGGGCCGTCAGGGTCCGGGTATCAGACCGCCCCGGCCCCTCAGCCCCTGCGGCCTGGGACGCCTGTGTGCAGAGGGAGCACCCGACTCCTGGGCTCTGCAGTGCGGCCTGGGGCGCTGGAGGTGACAGGGCCCGACATGAGGCTCCCCACCTCGACCAAACAGGACCCCCTCCCCTGGAAGTGGAGGCCCTTCCCAAGGCTCGGACGCCCCACGAGGGTTGGGGCCGCGCACTGGCCCTCTGGCCCCGGAGAGGCTAGAGCCCGCCAGCAGCCTGTCCCCCGGCGGTGAGCCCCGTCACTCATCACTGGCCAGCCGGGGAGCACGGCTCAGCGGGGCGGGGCGGAGCCGGACGCACCAGTGCACGTAGTCCTTGGGGGCGAGCTTGCTGATGGAGGGGACGACGGTGTGCAGCCACCAGACGGCGTCCCGCTGGATCGCGGCGATCTGGTTCTGGAAGGAGCGCAGCACCTCCAGGTCTGGGGAGGAGAAAGGGGTCACGGCGCCCGCAGAGCGGCCCGAGGGTATAATCAGAGCCGGCGCAGGGCGAGTGCCTGGATGGCACGAGCACCGTCTGCAGAGGGCGGGCCCGAGACGGGGTGGGTCCCGAGACGGCCACAGGGAGGCTGCGCCAGCGCCTGACTGCCCTCCAGGGTTGAGGACGAGTCAGGGCACTGACACCCTGAAATCCCACGTGTCCTTCTAGCCAGCCGCTCAAAGGGCCTGGCAGCCAGCCCTCGCCAGGGCCGGTAATAACCCAGACACTACTGCCCGGCCGTCCCCGACCCTCGGCCCCAAAGCACCCGAGCAGAGGACGGGACTGGGCCAGGCGCCAACAGCTGCAGAAGCTCCAGGGCGCAGGGCCGCCTCCAGCGAGCCTGGCCTGAGTGCCCGGCCCTGACCCCAGCCACTAGGCGTGCTCACTTGCGGTCACTCTCGGGGGGCCAGTTGTCCCATTTGTAGTAGGTCTCGGGCTGCTCCGTGAAGAGAACTTTGTGGAGGCTGTGGGTGTGGGAGGGCCGTCAGGGTCCGGGTATCAGACCGCCCCGGCCCCTCAGCCCCTGCGGCCTGGGACGCCTGTGTGCAGAGGGAGCACCCGACTCCTGGGCTCTGCAGTGCGGCCTGGGGCGCTGGAGGTGACAGGGCCCGACATGAGGCTCCCCACCTCGACCAAACAGGACCCCCTCCCCTGGAAGTGGAGGCCCTTCCCAAGGCTCGGACGCCCCACGAGGGTTGGGGCCGCGCACTGGCCCTCTGGCCCCGGAGAGGCTAGAGCCCGCCAGCAGCCTGTCCCCCGGCGGTGAGCCCCGTCACTCATCACTGGCCAGCCGGGGAGCACGGCTCAGCGGGGCGGGGCGGAGCCGGACGCACCAGTGCACGTAGTCCTTGGGGGCGAGCTTGCTGATGGAGGGGACGACGGTGTGCAGCCACCAGACGGCGTCCCGCTGGATCGCGGCGATCTGGTTCTGGAAGGAGCGCAGCACCTCCAGGTCTGGGGAGGAGAAAGGGGTCACGGCGCCCGCAGAGCGGCCCGAGGGTATAATCAGAGCCGGCGCAGGGCGAGTGCCTGGATGGCACGAGCACCGTCTGCAGAGGGCGGGCCCGAGACGGGGTGGGTCCCGAGACGGCCACAGGGAGGCTGCGCCAGCGCCTGACTGCCCTCCAGGGTTGAGGACGAGTCAGGGCACTGACACCCTGAAATCCCACGTGTCCTTCTAGCCAGCCGCTCAAAGGGCCTGGCAGCCAGCCCTCGCCAGGGCCGGTAATAACCCAGACACTACTGCCCGGCCGTCCCCGACCCTCGGCCCCAAAGCACCCGAGCAGAGGACGGGACTGGGCCAGGCGCCAACAGCTGCAGAAGCTCCAGGGGCTCAGGGGGTGCGCTGCGTGTGCGACCCCTGCCCCTGAGCAGCTCCCCAGTCCCCTCCCCCCGGCAGGAGCCCCCCGGCCCTTACTCTTCTTCTCTCCTTTGTCCCAGGCGACGCCGGCCTCCTTCACCTGGGCGGTGATGCCGAGCATCATGGACACGGCCAGGACGTCTGTGACGTGCACCACGAAGCGCTCCTGCGGGACGAGAAGCCCCGGCTCGGCGCGGCCCGGCGGGTCGCAGCCGCAGCCCTGCCCCAGCCCCGGCACACGCACGGTCGGACGGGAGGAGGGCTAGGGACCAAGAGCCGGCCAGCAGCAAGGCCCTGTCAGGTCACGGTGGGGAGGTTCAGTCTGACCGTCCCTGAGAACAGGACCCCAAGAGGCCGTCTGCTGAGCTGCTCCTGCGGCCCCTGAGATCCGCCGCCCTCAGCCCCAGGTCCTAGTCTCCAGTGGCACAGCCCGCCGCCCCAGAGCCCCTGCGATCGGCCCTGTGCACCCTCCGCGTGGTCACGCCCGACAGAGCTGTCCCCAGCCCCACGCCCAGCCCAGAGGGTGCCGGCGGAGGGGCCCACACGGCCTCGGGAGGGAGGGGCGCACCTTGAACTCCATCTCCAGGTACTGGGGCTCCTTGCGCTCCTGCATGAGCCCGAGACAGAAGGCCTGGAAGTTGATCTCGTGCTTGGTCTGCTTGATGATCTCCCGCAGCAGGGCCCGCGAGGCCCGCAGGTAGTCGTCCTTGTTGGTCAGCAGGTCCTGGAACACCATGGCCAGGAACTGGGCAGAGAGAGCGAGAGCGCTTCTGGGCTGCGGGCCCCAGGTTCCACGGCCCCCGGCAGCTCTCGCCCTGACCGGCCTGTAGGCAGCCTGCCCAGAGGCCCCCGGGGCAGGCCGCCAGCGGCTCCCCTGCACGGCCAGGCCTCGGCCCGCGCCCCTCTGGGCCTTCCCACACACTCGGCTCCCGCCTGCCCGCCCGCCCCCAGCGCTGTCGGAGACAGCCGGGCCCTCTCCCCCAGTGCTGCTCCCGGGCAGGGGTCCCGGGCGGAGGCTGTCCCCACTCCCACCTTGGGCGCCAGCTCTGAGCTGTGCTGCACGGCGCCGAGCAGAGGACGGGACCGGGCCAGGCGCCAACAGCTGCAGAAGCTCCAGGGGCTCAGGGGGTGCGCTGCGTGTGCGACCCCTGCCCCTGAGCAGCTCCCCAGTCCCCTCCCCCCGGCAGGAGCCCCCCGGCCCTTACTCTTCTTCTCTCCTTTGTCCCAGGCGACGCCGGCCTCCTTCACCTGGGCGGTGATGCCGAGCATCATGGACACGGCCAGGACGTCTGTGACGTGCACCACGAAGCGCTCCTGCGGGACGAGAAGCCCCGGCTCGGCGCGGCCCGGCGGGTCGCAGCCGCAGCCCTGCCCCAGCCCCGGCACACGCACGGTCGGACGGGAGGAGGGCTAGGGACCAAGAGCCGGCCAGCAGCAAGGCCCTGTCAGGTCACGGTGGGGAGGTTCAGTCTGACCGTCCCTGAGAACAGGACCCCAAGAGGCCGTCTGCTGAGCTGCTCCTGCGGCCCCTGAGATCCGCCGCCCTCAGCCCCAGGTCCTAGTCTCCAGTGGCACAGCCCGCCGCCCCAGAGCCCCTGCGATCGGCCCTGTGCACCCTCCGCGTGGTCACGCCCGACAGAGCTGTCCCCAGCCCCACGCCCAGCCCAGAGGGTGCCGGCGGAGGGGCCCACACGGCCTCGGGAGGGAGGGGCGCACCTTGAACTCCATCTCCAGGTACTGGGGCTCCTTGCGCTCCTGCATGAGCCCGAGACAGAAGGCCTGGAAGTTGATCTCGTGCTTGGTCTGCTTGATGATCTCCCGCAGCAGGGCCCGCGAGGCCCGCAGGTAGTCGTCCTTGTTGGTCAGCAGGTCCTGGAACACCATGGCCAGGAACTGGGCAGAGAGAGCGAGAGCGCTTCTGGGCTGCGGGCCCCAGGTTCCACGGCCCCCGGCAGCTCTCGCCCTGACCGGCCTGTAGGCAGCCTGCCCAGAGGCCCCCGGGGCAGGCCGCCAGCGGCTCCCCTGCACGGCCAGGCCTCGGCCCGCGCCCCTCTGGGCCTTCCCACACACTCGGCTCCCGCCTGCCCGCCCGCCCCCAGCGCTGTCGGAGACAGCCGGGCCCTCTCCCCCAGTGCTGCTCCCGGGCAGGGGTCCCGGGCGGAGGCTGTCCCCACTCCCACCTTGGGCGCCAGCTCTGAGCTGTGCTGCAGCACGGTGTAGAGGATCTGCATGTTGTTGGGGTTCCGCGCGTTGGAGAGCTCGTTGAAGATCACGAACTTGATGGTGGTGCCCAGGTTGTCCTTGTGCGCGTTCAGCAGCTCCCTGGAGGCGGCCAGGCGGCCCGCGCCTGAGCGGCTGGGCCTGGGCCGCCCGCCGGCCACCGCCTGCCCGCCCGCCCCCCTCTCCCTGCCGCCCGCCCCTTCTCCCTGCCGCCCCCCGCCCCCTCCTCCCTGCCGCCCGCCGGCACACCTGATGCAGAGCATGTAGTGGTTGAGGAGGACCTTGGGCTTGAGGCGGATCTTGATCAGGTGGGAGATGACGTCCATGTCCTCGGCGCCGTGCGTGCCGCAGTTCATGCACACGGACATGAGCAGGTCCTGGGCGGGCCGAGTCAGCTGTGGGCGGCAGGGGTCCGGGAGAGGCCATCAGCCCTGCCGCCGCGGGCGCCGGGATGGCCCGGGCGGGGGCGCCCTCACCTTGGGGTTCTGCAGCCACATCTCCAGCTTCTGCACCGTCATCAGCCGCACCTCCTTGTAGCCGCAGGTGGAGGTGAGCAGCCGCAGGAGGTTCCGGGAGACGCTGTCGATGGGCTGCCGCCGGTTGAGCTGGTCGCGCAGCATGTCCAGGACGTACTCCTCCACGCTCTCCGCCAGCTCCTCGTACCTAGGCCGGGAGGGGGACGGCAGAGGGCAGGAAGGCAGGCGGGCAGGCGGGCGCGCCCCGGGGCCGGCCGGCGGCTGTGCGGCACACCTACCTGGGCATGAGCTGGCCCTCCTGCTCGGGACTGAGCTTCTCCTCGGCGATCAGGAGCTCCGTCTGGCTGTCTTCCTCCTCCGTGAGGGAGGGGTGAGGGCTGCTGCCTGCAGATCGAGCGCCCTGTGGACACGCGTGCCCGGACGACCCCAAGTAACCGCTCCCCGGGCGCCCTGCTCCACAGAGGGAGACGCCCCCCGGCCCCCCCAGCCCAGCAGCCGGGAGCCTCTCACCAGCACTGAGGTCGCCTCCGCCGCGCCCCGCCTCCCCCTGCAGCAGCACGCTCCTGGGGGGCATCTTGGTGCTGAAGGCCGTCTGGATGTTGTCCACGAAGGTCTTGCAGTGTGGGCTGTCCACCCAGATCCGCTCCCCGAGGGAGTCTTCGATGTACACCTGTGAGGACGCAGGCTGACCCTCAGCCTGCCCTCCGCAGCATCCCCCGGCGCCACGGGCAGGAGCAAGCCAGGGGCTGCCCGGGGGCCCCGGTGCCCTCTGCAGCCCGCAGTGTGGGAGGCGAGAGGTCCCTTCATCAGGAGTGACCTCCTGGGAGAGGCCACTCACCTTGACGAAGATCTCGGGCCAGTTCTCGTCCTCCTCGTACGCGGCCATGAGCAGGTTGCAGGCCAGCACGGACACCAGGCTGTTGCCCTTGGCCTTGAAGTTGATGGAGGCGTCGCGCCGCAGCAGGCTGCACAGCGCCTGCGCGAGACGGCGGGGTCGCGGGGCCGTCGGGCTCCACCTGCCCGTTCCCAGGCCTGAGCGGGGACCCCGGCTCTCACCTCGATGACCCCTTCTGTGGCGAAGATGTTGGGCTTCATCTTGGCCAGGTACATGAGGCTCAGGTACAGGACGCTGTCGGGCTTGGCCCGCGTCACCTTCAGCTGCTTCACGGCGCCGCACAGCACCCCCTCCAGCCGGTCGTCGTTGCCCTCCAGCTCGGCCGCCTCGATCTCGTCCAGCAGCACCGTGGGCGGGACTGGCCAGGGAGACGGGCCGTCAGGCCGGCGGCCCCAAGCAGAGACGGCCCACGGGGCCCCAGGGCAGCGGCCCGCCCAGAGGCCGGCCAGGGAGGGTCCGGAGCACAGCCGCTGCCTCCAGTCTCCAGGGCGGACGGGAGCTGCCTGGGCAGCGCGCGCCGGTGCCACGCCCGTCCCGGGGCGGCCGGGCCCACAGAGGGCTGCTCGGGAGCCCACCCCAGCGCCGCCACACTGCGCTCGCGGCACCCGCGCGGCTACCCGGGCTGGCCTGGTCGAGAAACACCTATTTTTCTACAAATGGGTCATTTTTCCTAGGCTTTCAAGTGAGCCGGCACAGCGCCACCTGCAGCCTGCCTCGGCTTCCACTGGCGCTCCTGTGCCGTCGCCCCAGCTCTGCCCTCAGAGGCTGCTCCGCTCGGCTTTGAGAGAACTCACTGGGCCTCCTCCCGCCCCGCTGCCCTGCTCGCTCCCTCTTCCCACCTCCTCGGGCTTCCTGTCCCCACCTTCCTGCTCCCGCAGGACCAGGAGTGTCCCACCCCTCCTCAGGGGGTCCCCCTCGTCGGCTCTGCGCTGCACCTGTGATCATTCAGTCCCACCTATTCTTTCACTTCCATTGGGACCTCTACTCTGAGCCAAGGGTTTTTTGAGGATTGTGGCGTTATTTTTTTATTTTGGCCTCTTTCAATTGTTCTTTTTTCTTATTTATTTTCATCCACCCTTGTTCTTTGACATGTGTGGGCCTCCCATCTCAGTGGCCTCTCTCATTGCAGAGCATTAGCTCTGGCACATGTGCTCCAGAGCTCCAGCTCAGTAACTAGACACACCGGTCCAGTCGCTCTGCGGCACGTGGGATCTTCCCAGGCCAGGGATCAAACCGGTGCCCCCTGCACTGCAAGGTGAACTCTCTACTCACTGGACCACCAGGGAAGCCCAAGGATTCTGTTTTTAAGACACCCAAGTGATGGCGATGCTACGGGTTTCTAATTTAACTGCACGGAGGACTGAAGTCTGCCAACAGCCTGAGTGCCGGGGAGAAAGACAAACGGGCGAGACAGAGGGTGGAGCTCTGAAAGGTCCTAGCCTTGGAGACAAACCACGTGCCAGACGCTATGAAATAGCTGAACTCAGGCTTTTCTGTTTTGCTAAACGTGCTCCATTCATCACACGGTTTTCATAACCACAGTCGACGTAACCGTCAAAGCTGCCTCCTCTGGGAGCCGCAGGATGGAGCACCAAAGCACGGCCAGGGGAGGACAGTGCGGCGGCTGGAGTCGGGCCTCAGCCCCACGAGCGTTCCCAGCACCGACGGGTCCCAGCCACCAGCGGAGGGCCCCGAGCTGCGGGTCTGAGGCAGCAGGCCCCTGACCCAGCCCGGCCCCGGCCCCGGCCCCGGCTCTCACCACCGCACAGCCCGCGGGCCCCAAGCTCAGGTCCCTCCACCAGGACACAGGCCTCCAGTCAGCGGTTTCTCCGCGTCCTGCACTGCCACTCAAACGCCACCCAGCCTTTCAGGCTCTACTTCCCGCCGCGGTTCCCTGAAGGGCCTTCCCTCTCCGCGGGCGGTCACAGGAGCACCTGGGGCTGGTGTGACGTCTAACAGACCCAGCTACTAAGGGAGGCGGCGCCAGGAGGATGCCGCACTAAAAGCTTCCACGTGAACAGCGGGCTCGCGGAGAAGCTTTACGTCTGTCTGTAATGCCACCGCGTCACCTCCTCAGCTGAGAGAGAAAGCACGGAGGCAAACGCTGCGACTTAGGAACTGGGAGGAAGGACGCGGCCGTGCAAACCTCCCCATCCTGGGAGGAGGGCTCCTCACGAGAGCGCGGCCCCCGAGGACGGCACCTGTCTGTCTGCACATCCCGGAGCCCCGCACTCAGAGTGCCTGTCACGGAGGCGGCCTCAGCAAACACACCAGCCCGGCAAGGGAGCAACGGAGCCAGCCCGCTCCAGAGGACAGGTGCGCAGCCCCCGGAGGGCGCCGGGCTCACACCGACCCCTCCTCTGGGGCAGGGATGATGGAAATCCCACCCGAGGCTTTCCAGGTCAGGAGGCCCCAGCACGTCTCTGTAGGCGCCACAGAGAAGGCCGCCAAGACCCAGCACACTTGGGCCCCAGATCGACACGGGCCACCGCGCCCTGGGTACCGTAAGCACCTCCCGTCAGCGGGTAAGGCAGCCCTGTGAGAGGCGCTCTGAGAAACGAATTCACAGCCGACTCCTGCCCTCCACTCTCCCCACAGCGCTCAGCCTGGAAGTGGACTTTCTCAACACCGGGTGCACGGGGGAACGCCCAGCGGCTGCCTTTACCTTCAATGGGGACCACAGACGGTTCTTTAATCGAGGGAGAGATAGCTCGTTTCTCTGCGACCGCAGCCTCCGCCAGGCGTCCCAGGGCACTCAGCGGGGGCGTGGAGGAGAGCTTGGGGCGCTTGGTGAGCCCGGTCAGCGCGGAGGCACCCGCCAAAGCAGCCGCGGCATCGCGCTTGCGCTCCGAGGGCAGGCCGGAAGGGGCAGGCTTCAGCAGGGTGGAGGCCGTTTTCGATTCAGCGGCCTGACCCTTCGAGCCCAGAGCAATGAAGTCTCCCGGTGGAGGGTGACCTGCAGAGAGACATGCACCTTCACACAGCAGCAGAGACGGAAAGGGTGGGTGTCTAATCGCCGACGATTTCTACGGGGATTAAACAAGGGTCGGGGGAGGCGAGAAACAAGCCACCCGGCAGGTCCACAGCAGAGCTGGGACCAGACAGGGAGCCACACGGACAGTCACCGGGTTCTGATTACAGACCAGGCCGTCTCTGGACGATCAGCATCAGCTCCCTTCGGCCTCAGCAAATTTCTAAAACAGGCATCAGTGACCTCCCCGGACAGGCGAGTGCAACCAGGCACGGAGAGGGGAAGGGAAGCGCCCAAGGCCACTCAGCGGGGAGCGAGGCGCGGATCGGAGGCCAGACCGGCTCCAGCCTGCAGTCAGCGCCGACATCGACGCCGCGCCCTCCTCCGTCCGGGACTCCTCGGCGGCCAACCAGACGCCTGCGTCTGGGCAGCGGCCACGGCCGTCCCAACCCCCCGCCCCGGGACTCCGGCCTCTCCGGGCCCCAAGGCCGCGGGGGGAGGCCCGTTCCTGGAAGTCGGATTCGACTCGTCGTAACAGAGCCGCGACGCAACCCCAGCGCCGGGCCGAAGCCCGGAACCGCCGGGCCGCGGGCCGCGCGGGGAGGCCGCGCACCGGAGGGCTTGGCCGCAGCGCTGGGCCTGCGGACCGTGGTGGGCTTGGCCCGGTTCATTCCGGCCCCGTCTCCTCGGCGCTCCTCGCGGCCGACGCCTCACTGGGGAGAAGACGAGCCCGAGTCCGCAGTCCGCCGCTCGGCCATTCATTCGGGTCGGGCTGCGGCAGGGGCCCCGGGCGAACGTTCCGTCCCGCCGCGGGCAGCAGCTCCCGAAGCGGCCACGCGATCTCGCCTTTCCGCCTCGGACCCCGGGAGGGCACTCAGCGGGGCGTGGAGGAGAGCTTGGGCGCTTGGTGAGCCCGGTCAGCGGAGGCACCCGCCAAAGCAGCCGCGGCATCGCGCTTGCGCTCCGAGGGCAGGCCGGAAGGGGCAGGCTTCAGCAGGGTGGAGGCCGTTTTCGATTCAGCGGCCTGACCCTTCGAGCCCAGAGCAATGAAGTCTCCCGGTGGAGGGTGACCTGCAGAGAGACATGCACCTTCACACAGCAGCAGAGACGGAAAGGGTGGGTGTCTAATCGCCGACGATTTCTACGGGGATTAAACAAGGGTCGGGGGAGGCGAGAAACAAGCCACCCGGCAGGTCCACAGCAGAGCTGGGACCAGACAGGGAGCCACACGGACAGTCACCGGGTTCTGATTACAGACCAGGCCGTCTCTGGACGATCAGCATCAGCTCCCTTCGGCCTCAGCAAATTTCTAAAACAGGCATCAGTGACCTCCCCGGACAGGCGAGTGCAACCAGGCACGGAGAGGGGAAGGGAAGCGCCCAAGGCCACTCAGCGGGGAGCGAGGCGCGGATCGGAGGCCAGACCGGCTCCAGCCTGCAGTCAGCGCCGACATCGACGCCGCGCCCTCCTCCGTCCGGGACTCCTCGGCGGCCAACCAGACGCCTGCGTCTGGGCAGCGGCCACGGCCGTCCCAACCCCCCGCCCCGGGACTCCGGCCTCTCCGGGCCCCAAGGCCGCGGGGGGAGGCCCGTTCCTGGAAGTCGGATTCGACTCGTCGTAACAGAGCCGCGACGCAACCCCAGCGCCGGGCCGAAGCCCGGAACCGCCGGGCCGCGGGCCGCGCGGGGAGGCCGCGCACCGGAGGGCTTGGCCGCAGCGCTGGGCCTGCGGACCGTGGTGGGCTTGGCCCGGTTCATTCCGGCCCCGTCTCCTCGGCGCTCCTCGCGGCCGACGCCTCACTGGGGAGAAGACGAGCCCGAGTCCGCAGTCCGCCGCTCGGCCATTCATTCGGGTCGGGCTGCGGCAGGGGCCCCGGGCGAACGTTCCGTCCCGCCGCGGGCAGCAGCTCCCGAAGCGGCCACGCGATCTCGCCTTTCCGCCTCGGACCCCGGGAGGGTCGGTGTCTCCGGCAGGGCGCGGCCCAGTCACTTGTACTGCAATCGATCGTTGCCCATCGCAGCGCTGCCCGCCGCGGCCGCCCCAGAACCGGAAGCCGTGTTCTGATCCCAGCTTCCGGAAAACCCGGAAACAAAACAGCAAGGGGGCGGGGCGGGGCCGACGGGCGGGACGGCGGGAGCGTCCGCGGCGCCCGCGCTGTGCCTGCGGCGCCCTCTGGCGGCGGGAGGCCGGTGGCGCCTCGGAGCGGCTGATCACCCGCTTTTTTTTCCTTTCAGGTTGGCACGTAGTTTTTATTTCATGTTGCTTTTACATTTACGAATTCAGGAAGCCACGCTGAGAAAGGGACGGCGGGGGCTGTCGGGAGGAAGAGCTGGGCTCCGAGCCCTGTGTGGCTGGCGGGGACAGCGGGGACTTTCCGCAGGGAGGCTGCTCCGCGCGGGGAGGGGCCTCGCTGCTGGACGGCAGGTGCAGCGGTGAGCGTGGCCTTCTCTTCCGTGCCTGGGAGCGGCGCCGCTGGGGCTGCGGGGCCCAGGGTGGTGTTGCTGGTGTATCTCATGACCGGACTTCAGTCCAGGATGGCGGCATCCTCAGACGTGGGCCCGGTGGGGTTCGTCTTGCTGAGATGAAAAAGACGGAGAGGTGTAAACCACCCTGATCTGGCGATGCTGGCGTGGGGCCCGTGTCTGCCTTCGGTCCCCAGGAGGGACGGGCCGCAGAGGAGACGGTGAAGACCCCTGTGCCCACCCCTGCGAGTCCATCAGCGACAGGAGGCGGACGGTCCCTGGGGAGGCCGGCCCGCGGGCAGGGCAGCCCGAGCCCCGGCGCCTGGCCCGCCGGGCCTCTTCCCGGCGGCGCTCCCCATCAGCCCCCAGAGATGCCCCCTTGCTCGGGTGGGAGGACTAGTCGCTGCCCTCCCTTCCCGACGCGGGCCCTCTCGGGCTGGCCGTAGGCCTCACGGAGAAGCCGACTACTGGGGGTCTGGACGGCGGCGGCCCTTTCCAGTGTCGCCCCGGGGACGCACAGCTAGGCGGGGCGGCTCAGGCGCTCCCGCAGCCATGCTGGGCCTTCAGGGTGTTCTCCCATCCGTGGGCCCGCGGGCAGGCAGGCGCGGGGCTCTGGAAGGCACGGAGGCCGTGTGCTCAGGGGGCCGCCTGCGGAGGGCTCGAGGCGGACGCTCGGGGCCCGCGGGCTCCCCCCGGGCGAGCCCGGCCTCCCAAGGACGCAGGGCAGCGTGAGGCCCACAGCCAGCCCCGCCTCGGGCCGCCCGAGCTCGGGCCGCGGGGATCAGACGGGCCAGAAGCGCCGCGGCCTTGGCCCGCCTCTGAATGAGGGCTTGTGTGGCGGTGGTTCCTAGCCTTTGGGGGTTTTCAGGCTAATCGTGTTTGTTTCCTGTGCGCTAGCTCTCCATGGCTGGCGGGCTTCTCCAGGGAGGCAGGGCGCTCCTCGGGTTTGCAGGCGCGGGCTCCTGGCTGCAGCGGCTGCCCGGGCTGCGGAGCCGGGCTGCTGGTGGGACGCGCAGGCCTCGGTGCCCCTCGAGAGGTGGGCTCCTCCTGGTCCCGGGATCGAGCCCACATGCCCGGCGCCGGCGGGCGGATTGTCACCCACCGCGCCACCAGGGACGTCCCTGTGCGGATGCGTGTGACGATCACAGCCCAGCCCCAGTCCAAGAGCAGCCGCCCCGACCCCACACGCCCCGCGCCGGCTCCCGGCGCCTCTGCTGCCCGCCCGGGGCGGAGCGGCCGTGATGCCCGGGTCCAAAGGCTCCCAGGGGCATCTTCTGGAAGCCCAGCCCTCCCCGGATCCTCAGCACCAGAGAGGCTGCCCTTGGGCCCCCTGGACAGGGCCAGACAAGGCCGCAGGAAGTGCCAGGATCCAGCAGCTCTGTGCGGGGCTCGGGGGCCAGCCTACTGAGACCAGGCAGGACAGCAGGACAGCCGAAGACTGGGTGGGGGGGTGGCCTGGAGGGAGGTCAGAGGAGGTTAGACAGAGCCTCACTCTCTGCTCCGCCTCCTCGGAGCTTGTGTGCCCAGAGGCGTAAAGGATGCTGAAGGATGGTGAAGGGTGGAGTGAGGGAGGGGACACTCCGTGAGCGGAGAGTGGGACCCGCCGCCTGAGAGGGAGGACAGGTAGGGGCAGGTGAGTGGAGCGACGCTGGTGTGGGCGGCCCTTTCCAGTGTCGCCCGGGACGCACAGCTAGGCGGGCGGCTCAGGCGCTCCGCAGCCATGCTGGGCCTTCAGGGTGTTCTCCCATCCGTGGGCCCGCGGGCAGGCAGGCGCGGGGCTCTGGAAGGCACGGAGGCCGTGTGCTCAGGGGGCCGCCTGCGGAGGGCTCGAGGCGGACGCTCGGGGCCCGCGGGCTCCCCCCGGGCGAGCCCGGCCTCCCAAGGACGCAGGGCAGCGTGAGGCCCACAGCCAGCCCCGCCTCGGGCCGCCCGAGCTCGGGCCGCGGGGATCAGACGGGCTAGAAGCGCCGCGGCCTTGGCCCGCCTCTGAATGAGGGCTTGTGTGGCGGTGGTTCCTAGCCTTTGGGGGTTTTCAGGCTAATCGTGTTTGTTTCCTGTGCGCTAGCTCTCCATGGCTGGCGGGCTTCTCCAGGGAGGCAGGGCGCTCCTCGGGTTTGCAGGCGCGGGCTCCTGGCTGCAGCGGCTGCCCGGGCTGCGGAGCCGGGCTGCTGGTGGGACGCGCAGGCCTCGGTGCCCCTCGAGAGGTGGGCTCCTCCTGGTCCCGGGATCGAGCCCACATGCCCGGCGCCGGCGGGCGGATTGTCACCCACCGCGCCACCAGGGACGTCCCTGTGCGGATGCGTGTGACGATCACAGCCCAGCCCCAGTCCAAGAGCAGCCGCCCCGACCCCACACGCCCCGCGCCGGCTCCCGGCGCCTCTGCTGCCCGCCCGGGGCGGAGCGGCCGTGATGCCCGGGTCCAAAGGCTCCCAGGGGCATCTTCTGGAAGCCCAGCCCTCCCCGGATCCTCAGCACCAGAGAGGCTGCCCTTGGGCCCCCTGGACAGGGCCAGACAAGGCCGCAGGAAGTGCCAGGATCCAGCAGCTCTGTGCGGGGCTCGGGGGCCAGCCTACTGAGACCAGGCAGGACAGCAGGACAGCCGAAGACTGGGTGGGGGGGTGGCCTGGAGGGAGGTCAGAGGAGGTTAGACAGAGCCTCACTCTCTGCTCCGCCTCCTCGGAGCTTGTGTGCCCAGAGGCGTAAAGGATGCTGAAGGATGGTGAAGGGTGGAGTGAGGGAGGGGACACTCCGTGAGCGGAGAGTGGGACCCGCCGCCTGAGAGGGAGGACAGGTAGGGGGCAGGTGAGTGGAGCGACGCTGGTGTGGGCGGACGTTCAGGGGAGGAGTGGCCAAGAGCCCGCCCAGCCTGGGGGCGCTGGGAGACCCCCCTCTCCAGCCCTCGAGTGGGAGCCGGGCTGGGGCTCCTGCAGACAGCAGGGCTCCAGGCACACAGTGCAGGAGCCGCCCCACGAGGGCCGGGTTCCAGCGGAGCCTCTGCCCCGGGCTGGCCTTCCTCCCCGGCCTCCGGTCACCCCCACGCCGTGTAAGCTCACAACCACGGGCGGGGGGCATGTCTAGCGAGAGCCTGTGAGCTGTGCCCGACCTCTGACCCGGCGATCGCTGCTAGGATTTGGGCCCTAAATGTTCAGGAATGCCGGCACCCAGCTGATCCTCTTTTTTTAAAAAAAAAAAACATTTATTTATTGATTGATTTTGGGGATGGGGTGGGGAGGGAGTGGGGGGCGGGTGGGCTGCTTCTATTGGTCTTTCATTTGTCTATTCTTCATCCATCTTTGTTCTTTTGGCTCCTGTGGGCCTCCCGTCGCAGTGGCCTCTGTTGTCGCAGAGCACCGGCTCTGGGCGCATGCGCTCCAGAGCTCCGGCTCGGTGATTGGACACATCGGTCCAGCCGCTCCGCGGCACGTGGGATCTTCCCAGGTCAGGGATCAAACCGGCGCCCCTTGCACTGCAAGGCGGTGTCCTTACCCACTGGACCACCAGGGAAGCCCCCGGCTGATCCTCTTGAAGACCCAGCATCCAGCTGCCTGGACTGGTTGGTGCGGCCACAGGGAGTCCAGACAACGTACTCGTCAGAGCCACTGCAGGAGGACCAAGTGGACCCGTCTGTGAGGAAACAGCCCGATCGGCAAAGGGCAAGAAGCCATTTGTGCTTCAGGATGCCGGAAATGACCACATCTGTCTCACAGTGGACAAGGGCTGGAAAGAGCTCCACGCAGTGGTCTCCATGGCTACGGACGGGTCGGGGCAGCCGTCGAGCTGTCCTCTGTGTGTGTTTCATTTGGCACCTGAATGTCCCAGGAAAAAGGTTCCATTCGGGAATGAGGGACAGTCCCGTACCCTGGGGCTGCACTAAGGATGCTGAAGGATGGTGAAGGGTGGAGTGAGGGAGGGACACTCCGTGAGCGGAGAGTGGGACCCGCCGCCTGAGAGGGAGGACAGGTAGGGGCAGGTGAGTGGAGCGACGCTGGTGTGGGCGGACGTTCAGGGGAGGAGTGGCCAAGAGCCCGCCCAGCCTGGGGGCGCTGGGAGACCCCCCTCTCCAGCCCTCGAGTGGGAGCCGGGCTGGGGCTCCTGCAGACAGCAGGGCTCCAGGCACACAGTGCAGGAGCCGCCCCACGAGGGCCGGGTTCCAGCGGAGCCTCTGCCCCGGGCTGGCCTTCCTCCCCGGCCTCCGGTCACCCCCACGCCGTGTAAGCTCACAACCACGGGCGGGGGGCATGTCTAGCGAGAGCCTGTGAGCTGTGCCCGACCTCTGACCCGGCGATCGCTGCTAGGATTTGGGCCCTAAATGTTCAGGAATGCCGGCACCCAGCTGATCCTCTTTTTTTAAAAAAAAAAAACATTTATTTATTGATTGATTTTGGGGATGGGGTGGGGAGGGAGTGGGGGGCGGGTGGGCTGCTTCTATTGGTCTTTCATTTGTCTATTCTTCATCCATCTTTGTTCTTTTGGCTCCTGTGGGCCTCCCGTCGCAGTGGCCTCTGTTGTCGCAGAGCACCGGCTCTGGGCGCATGCGCTCCAGAGCTCCGGCTCGGTGATTGGACACATCGGTCCAGCCGCTCCGCGGCACGTGGGATCTTCCCAGGTCAGGGATCAAACCGGCGCCCCTTGCACTGCAAGGCGGTGTCCTTACCCACTGGACCACCAGGGAAGCCCCCGGCTGATCCTCTTGAAGACCCAGCATCCAGCTGCCTGGACTGGTTGGTGCGGCCACAGGGCGTCCAGACAACGTACTCGTCAGAGCCACTGCAGGAGGACCAAGTGGACCCGTCTGTGAGGAAACAGCCCGATCGGCGGCAAAGGGCAAGAAGCCATTTGTGCTTCAGGATGCCGGAAATGACCACATCTGTCTCACAGTGGACAAGGGCTGGAAAGAGCTCCACGCAGTGGTCTCCATGGCTACGGACGGGGTCGGGGCAGCCGTGCGAGCTGTCCTCTGTGTGTGTTTCATTTGCACAAGCACCTGAATGTCCCAGGGAAAAAGGTTCCATTCGGGAATGAGGGACAGTGCACCTGTACCCTGGGGCTGCCATGGGTCCTCCCGCACCGGCTGCTCAGGTCCAGCCTCCCTCGCCTTCCCAGGATGGGACAGGTGCGATCCGGGCTGGCATTTACC
The DNA here is from genome assembly GCA_022376925.1 of Tragulus kanchil. Classification (NCBI taxonomy): domain Eukaryota; kingdom Metazoa; phylum Chordata; class Mammalia; order Artiodactyla; family Tragulidae; genus Tragulus; species Tragulus kanchil. The sequence goes on along the minus strand of JAIOJX010000002.1, from coordinate 159,002,254 downwards.
ACACCGGCCCCTCCCTGGTAGTCCATCCTCTGTCACTGGACAGTCTCTTCTTCCTTCAGAACGCGGCCTCCCAGCTCTGCCGCTTCCTCCATGACGTCCTCCGGGTCCCCCTCCTGGGGCTGGTGGCGGCCACTCTTGGAGGCACATCTGTGTGTCTGGGTCTGAGGGAAGCCCCTGCGGGGACAGCACGAGGCCCGTGCGGAAGGGAGCCTGCCCGCCTGCCTGAACTTCCTGGACAAGTCCCAGATGCTGGGGTCAGGGTCACCGAGGTCAGAGGTCCAGGCGTGGATGGACAGGTCTTTCCCTCGTGGGACTCTGGACGGCAGCAGCCGAGGGATTCAGAGGCGCACAGCGCTGCACGCTGGAGGACCGGCCACACCGATGCCGCCCCCGCCGGGAGGCCCGCCAAGCTGGGCCGGCGGGGAGGAAGGGTCTGCAGAGAGGGCAGCCAGGGGCCACCAGGCACCCCAGAACGCATCCAGGTGGGCCCAGGAGTCTGCCTCCTCAGAGACGCGCCCCAAGACCCCTCCGCCTTAGCTTCCTGGGGAAACACCCAGGCCGGGCGGCCGAAGCACAGACGTGCCGCTCCCAGTCCTGGGGGCTGACAGCGAGGTCAGGGGTCCAGGGGCTGCGCCTCCCGAAGGCTCCTGGGGAGGGTCCCTCCTGCCTCCTCCAGCTCCTCCGGGCCCCGGGCTCGGGGCTCAGGCCGTGTCCTCCACGTCTGCGGCCTGATTGACAGGCCTCGGCTCTCTGGGGCTCCTTTTCTGTCGGTGGATCGAAGGCCCCCCCAACCCAGGATGACCTCAGCGTGAGGTCTTTAACCTGAATTATAGCCAAAGACCCTACTCCCCGCCAAAGTCCGTTCTGAAGGCCTGGAGGCCGGGGGCACATGTTCTGGGCCTCCTTCCTGCCCATGTCCGCTGGCGTCTCAGGACCCCCGTCTGTGTGGCTGCCGCTCCCCCGACCCCGTCCAGCACCCCAGCCTCATCGGCATCTCTGGGACGCGCCAGGCTCCCTTCTCAGGGCCTCTGCTCAGGCTCTTTCTGTGTCATGAACCCCTGGCGCTGCCGTCCCCAGAACCACAGCTGGCCCCTGGGAACCGGTGGCCCCCAACTGCCGCCTTTGAAGCCCCCGCTACCCCCAAATCCTATCACTTACTTACTACCTTCTGAAGGCCTGCCTCCCACCTGACGCGGCCCCACCAGCAGCACCTCGCCTGTGTGTCTCCTAAAGGGCGAACGCGGGTGGCGTGAGCGGACCACGCGTGCAGAGGCCCCGCGCGGAGGGCGACCGCGTCCAGAGGCTCGGCGATCCAGCGCAGGGTTCAGCCTGGAGGGATGCGCCCCTGGACACGCCCAGGGCTCTGATCCCCGCGGTCCCGGGTCATCCGTGTTGCATCCCCGGAACCGCGGTGAGCCCCCTCGCCCACCCCAGACTCGATCTAGCGCGAGAGTGGGGGGCGTGGACCTTCAGGAAGCCCTCCGCAGCTCTGCAGAAGTGGGGCGGGTGGCCCCGTGCCACACCTGCCGACGCCAGGGGCTGGGGGGGCCCGCAGGTGGGGGCCAGAAGTGGGAGGGACCTCCCCAGGCCCGTGCGCCGGGAGGCGGTGGGTGAGGCAGGCAGGGCTGCAGCTGCGGGCGGTCTAACGGCCTCTGGGCAGGAAGCAGCTGCTCCACACGGGGACCTCCCCCACCTGCAGCTGGGCTCCAGCCTTCCCACCACGCACGGTGGGGGCGCTGGGAGACGGGTCCCCCAGACGACCACTGCAGGCCCTGGAGCCCATCGGCTCCTAAATCTAGCAATTGCCTTGCCCGGCGGAGGCCGGGTCAGCTGGCGCCTGGATCTCAGCGCCGTGAGTCCGTGGCTGTGGCACTCGGGGCCGGGTGGGGCGGCTGGGCACCCCTGCGCTCTCTCCGGGCTCGTGGGATTCCCTCTGCCACCTCCAGTCCTGCTCCGTGTGGCGCACGATCTGCCCGTGCGGAGCGGCCGAGGGGTGGTCACCCCCAGAGATGGGCGCCTGGGTGCCCCCGCCTGAGGCCACGCTGGAGCCCGAGGGCCGGGCCGGGCTGGGCAGGCCCTGCCGGGGAGCGGAAGCCCCAGGGAGGCCGCCTCTGGCCGGAGGTGGGACGCGCCTTCCAACAATGGTCTGAAAATAGAACCGGCGGCCTGGGAGGAAGCAGCCTTCACGGGAAGGGGCGAGCGGAGCAGGAAGGCTCCCAAGCGGGAGGGGCCCCCAGGCCTCAGTTTCTCCGCCAGCGCCGCCGGGGCCTGTGGGCGTGGAGCGCAGGAAGCGGGCCTGGGGGCGCCACCCACCGGGGCACCTCTCTGAGGGCGCTTCCCACCAGGCCGCGGGCGGGGGTGCCCTGTCGGCGGGTCACCCCTCTTGTCCAGGGAGGGCTGAAGGCCTGGTGCACGCTGCGGGGCCGGCCCCCCACCGCACCCCAGCACCGGGGCCAGGCTCAGCGCCTCTGGGGACAAGGCCGAGCCCGGGCCAGACTCCGGTGGAGGAGCTGATCCACTCGTGACAGCCTGCCTCCCCGTCTTTGAGAGGCTGGCGGGGCCGGGCAGAGACCCGGGCAGAGAGGAGCTGGGTGCCCGGGACGGTGGAGGGGGACAGACCCTTCTGTCTGAGAAGCCCTGGGGTTCCGGGAACGCCGCTGCAGAACACGTGCAAGGGGACTCGGCGGGCCCTCCCCCCCCCGGAAGCGCCGGCACGCTGCAGAGAGCCGGCTCGGGCGGTCTAACCTAGGAAGCAGCTGCTCCACACGGACCTCCCCCACCTGCAGCTGGGCTCCAGCCTTCCCACCACGCACGGTGGGGGCGCTGGGAGACGGGTCCCCCAGACGACCACTGCAGGCCCTGGAGCCCATCGGCTCCTAAATCTAGCAATTGCCTTGCCCGGCGGAGGCCGGGTCAGCTGGCGCCTGGATCTCAGCGCCGTGAGTCCGTGGCTGTGGCACTCGGGGCCGGGTGGGGCGGCTGGGCACCCCTGCGCTCTCTCCGGGCTCGTGGGATTCCCTCTGCCACCTCCAGTCCTGCTCCGTGTGGCGCACGATCTGCCCGTGCGGAGCGGCCGAGGGGTGGTCACCCCCAGAGATGGGCGCCTGGGTGCCCCCGCCTGAGGCCACGCTGGAGCCCGAGGGCCGGGCCGGGCTGGGCAGGCCCTGCCGGGGAGCGGAAGCCCCAGGGAGGCCGCCTCTGGCCGGAGGTGGGACGCGCCTTCCAACAATGGTCTGAAAATAGAACCGGCGGCCTGGGAGGAAGCAGCCTTCACGGGAAGGGGCGAGCGGAGCAGGAAGGCTCCCAAGCGGGAGGGGCCCCCAGGCCTCAGTTTCTCCGCCAGCGCCGCCGGGGCCTGTGGGCGTGGAGCGCAGGAAGCGGGCCTGGGGGCGCCACCCACCGGGGCACCTCTCTGAGGGCGCTTCCCACCAGGCCGCGGGCGGGGGTGCCCTGTCGGCGGGTCACCCCTCTTGTCCAGGGAGGGCTGAAGGCCTGGTGCACGCTGCGGGGCCGGCCCCCCACCGCACCCCAGCACCGGGGCCAGGCTCAGCGCCTCTGGGGACAAGGCCGAGCCCGGGCCAGACTCCGGTGGAGGAGCTGATCCACTCGTGACAGCCTGCCTCCCCGTCTTTGAGAGGCTGGCGGGGCCGGGCAGAGACCCGGGCAGAGAGGAGCTGGGTGCCCGGGACGGTGGAGGGGGACAGACCCTTCTGTCTGAGAAGCCCTGGGGTTCCGGGAACGCCGCTGCAGAACACGTGCAAGGGGACTCCGGAGCGGGCCCTCCCCGCAGCCCCGCCTCGCCCTCCTGACCAGAGCCGGGGGCTGCGGGAGGGGCCTGGCTCCCGGGTAGCCCACGCTCCGTCCCCGCGGGTCACGAGAGCCGGTGCTGTCATCGCTCCTGGTCCGGGCCTCACGGGCCTTGGCTGGCCGGCTCTGGTGCGCGTGGGCACACGGAGGGGCTGCAGGTCCGGCCGGGCGGGCCGGAGGCGTCCGCGAGGCGTCTGGTCGAGGCTGGGGCCTCTGCAGGGGCGCCGGCACGTGGCCGGGCTTCCTCGTGGCGGGAGGCCGAGCTCACGGGTCTGGAGGCAGAGCCGGAGCCAGGCAGCGCTCGGTAGCGAGAGGCATGCTGACTTCCCTGGTGGTCCCGGGGCCGGGACTCCACAGCCCCAGCATGGGCGCGGGCGCGGCGCCGAGGCTGATGCCTGGTCAGGGGACCAGAGAAACGGTCTCTATGTGTTTAAGAAAGGAGAAGGAGGATCTCCTTGGTCTTCACGCAGCACTCCTGGCGCTGGCCTTCCAAAGCCCCGGAGCTTCCCGAGGGGCAGGCTGTTGGTGGTGGTTGTTCCTCACGAAGACCCCTGGGCCACACCAGAGTGTGCGCTGATGGGCTCTGGGCAGGGGCGCCCCGAGAGGAGAGGTGGACGCGCGGCCGCCCCCACCCTGCCCCCAGAGCCCGGGCACGCTGGCCGGGGCCCCGGGCACGTAACAAAGCCTCGACGGAGGCTGGGCAGAGCTGTGCACGGAGCGACCCGGGTGCCGCCACGCGGCTGCGAGGTGGGGACGGCGTGGAGCTCTGCGCCCCGGCCCGCCCTGTGGCCCTGCCCTGGCGGTGCCTGAGCCGGGGCCTCTGTGACACCCCGTCCTGAGTATGAGGCTCTCCCGCATTCTGCGTGGTGTTCTTAGCGTGAATCACTGACCCTGAGGCTGAGGTCACGGGAACCCACAAATCTGCAGTCAGCCGGGTAGATGTGTCGGGAACCTGGGGACCCGGGGCTGGGAAGAGGCTCCTGAAACTGTGGGGGGACTTTGTGGGACTGAGCCCTCACCCACGGGGTCTGCACTGACCCCAGGAGTGAGTGCTGGAGTCAAGTTGCGTTGTAGAATTGGCTGGCATTTGGGAAAACCAAACAGCTCCTTTGCGTAGCCCCTGCCCTCTATGGGCCCCGGCTGCCGTGGAGACCTGGCCAGGTGGCGGGGGGTGGCCACCTCGCTCGCTGGAGGGAGATGCGGTCAGTTCCATCCTTGGAACATGGCGCACGTCGGTCATGAAACCGACTCTGCAACCAGCCGCCCCTGAGCACAGCGTGTTAGCAAACCACGCCGGCTGCTCGGTGGACGCGGGGCTGCTTCAGTTCAGGGAGGTTACGAATCAGGCCAGGGTAAATTCCCGCGCGCAGGTCTGTTGCTTGGACCAGCTTCCCCTGCACAGATGCCCCCATGTGGTTCCCTGTCCTCCACACGTCGGGGATGACAGGGCTGCCTTGCTGGGTGCTTGGCGGGGAGGGCTGACCAATGAGTGCATCTGATTGCCACACCCCGCGTCTGTGGCAGAGACGACACAAAGCGCCGCTATTGATGTCCTTGGTTTCTTTTGAGGAGGGAGATGTGAGACCTGCATCCCCCAGAGCAGTTTCTCAGTGTTCTTTTTTAAAAAATCAGTGTGTTGTTTATTGATGGTGTGTGTGTGTTTATAGAGTTGTTTTTTAGTAGCTAAGTTGTGTCCTACTCTTTGCAACCCCGTGGACCATAGCCCGCCAGGCTCCTCTGTCCGTGGGAATTCACGGGCAAGAATACGGGAGTGGATTGTGGTTTCCTTCTCCAGGTTTCTTATCCTGTCCGGGAGTACGCTTTCTTTCTGGAGCCGTCCCATGCATCGTTGGGTATTTCGCAGCATCCCTGATCTCCACCTGCTAGATCCAGGAGCAACACTTTTCTTGGTAGGACAGGGAAGAACCACTCAAAACTTACTCTTCGCAGGCCGCCCTTGGCAGGGAAAGCTCCGCGGATCTCATGTGGGTCTGTGACCCTGGCGTGACGCATTACTGGCTTCACGGGGGAAACAGCCTCTGGCGTGTTCTCCGCAACAAAGCACACGTGGGTCGTATACCAGGCACCGTTGTGGTGATCACTTACGAGTCCAAAAGGAAAGGCACGACTTGGCAAAAAAAAAAAAAATCAATTTTGGATCCTAAAGTCAAGCGCAGTTATTGAGAGAGGAACCTTGGAAAACAGTCTGACGCTTCCCAAGTTGTGACAAGCCAAAATGTGAGAATGTGTGCGGTCTCGGCCAAGTGCTTCCCAGCGCCCGCCGCCGGAGTCTCTGAGGTCCACCGGCACCACATCAGGTCGCCCCATGCCTAGGGAACAGTGAGTGCCACGAGACTTTAAGAAATACAGACAGAGAGAGCAGGGAGGGCCAGCGTTCAAGACCCCTTGAGTCAAGGCCCTGAGCACGTTCACCTGCCCGCTTGTAGTCAGCGCCGAAGCCTCCAGGTGTGCACAGGGGATGAGATCAGCCCAGGCTGGGGGTCCGTCACAGCCCTCGTCAATAATCACCCGTGTGACGCTAAGGTGCTTGCGTGATCTTCCCGGTGGACAGAGCGCAGGACCTCTGGGGGGCAACGGTGCCAGCCACAGAGGAGGCGTCTGCACACACCAGCACTCCAGCGTCCGCAGCAGACCTCCCACCTGCTGCTGATCCGTAGGCCCCCGCTGATGAGCCCACGTGAATCGAATCAGCTTGCTTTTCTCTTTGTTCTTTCATTTCCAAGATGGGTTTCTCCTGGCTCGGCAGAAACCTTCCCTGGTTTGTCTCCCCACACACAGGCAGGAAAGGTGTGTCTCCTGGGGTGAGGGAGGGCACACGGCCTGCGGCCTCCCTCAAACCCGCTGGCACCCACTGAGAACCAGCTCTCAGCGTCGTGGTCACTGTGGGCCCTCCTCCTTTATAACGCACAGGGCTTGAGCCCCAGGGGCGTGGGCAAATTCAGGGAGACCCTGCTGGCCACGAGCAAGCGAGCTCGCCGTCCCCTGGGTCTCAGGTGCCCCGCCTGGAAAAGGAACCAAGGAGCATCTGTGTAGCCTGTGGGTACCAGTGGCGGGGGGCGCACAGACCGCGGGGCAGGCAGTGTGCCCTCTCCTGGCCAGCCAGCAGCCAGCAGCCGACGGGCTGGGAATGTCAGGGGAAGGCACAGGAACCTCCCCTGGGGCGGGGCGTTGCACAGGTCTCTCCAGGTCCCCCCACAACTTCAGGAGCCCGTTTCACGCCCAGGTCCCCAGGGAGACACAGGGGAGGTGGTGGGGTAGGGAGGTTGCGGGGGGAGGAAGGTAATTTCTTTAAGAATCTGGACAGAATTGTTCTCAAATTGTGAATGGACATCAGCTTTATCACTCAATAATACATGACCGTCGATCATCACAGTCGTGGTCATGGGAGTCCTTTCCTTCGAGAGCACTTTGCGTTTGATCCGTGTGATGCTCAGTCACTTCTGCTGCCGGTGCCACGAGACTTTAAGAAATACAGACAGAGAGAGCAGGGAGGGCCAGCGTTCAAGACCCCTTGAGTCAAGGCCCTGAGCACGTTCACCTGCCCGCTTGTAGTCAGCGCCGAAGCCTCCAGGTGTGCACAGGGGATGAGATCAGCCCAGGCTGGGGGTCCGTCACAGCCCTCGTCAATAATCACCCGTGTGACGCTAAGGTGCTTGCGTGATCTTCCCGGTGGACAGAGCGCAGGACCTCTGGGGGGCAACGGTGCCAGCCACAGAGGAGGCGTCTGCACACACCAGCACTCCAGCGTCCGCAGCAGACCTCCCACCTGCTGCTGATCCGTAGGCCCCCGCTGATGAGCCCACGTGAATCGAATCAGCTTGCTTTTCTCTTTGTTCTTTCATTTCCAAGATGGGTTTCTCCTGGCTCGGCAGAAACCTTCCCTGGTTTGTCTCCCCACACACAGGCAGGAAAGGTGTGTCTCCTGGGGTGAGGGAGGGCACACGGCCTGCGGCCTCCCTCAAACCCGCTGGCACCCACTGAGAACCAGCTCTCAGCGTCGTGGTCACTGTGGGCCCTCCTCCTTTATAACGCACAGGGCTTGAGCCCCAGGGGCGTGGGCAAATTCAGGGAGACCCTGCTGGCCACGAGCAAGCGAGCTCGCCGTCCCCTGGGTCTCAGGTGCCCCGCCTGGAAAAGGAACCAAGGAGCATCTGTGTAGCCTGTGGGTACCAGTGGCGGGGGGCGCACAGACCGCGGGGCAGGCAGTGTGCCCTCTCCTGGCCAGCCAGCAGCCAGCAGCCGACGGGCTGGGAATGTCAGGGGAAGGCACAGGAACCTCCCCTGGGGCGGGGCGTTGCACAGGTCTCTCCAGGTCCCCCCACAACTTCAGGAGCCCGTTTCACGCCCAGGTCCCCAGGGAGACACAGGGGAGGTGGTGGGGTAGGGAGGTTGCGGGGGGAGGAAGGTAATTTCTTTAAGAATCTGGACAGAATTGTTCTCAAATTGTGAATGGACATCAGCTTTATCACTCAATAATACATGACCGTCGATCATCACAGTCGTGGTCATGGGAGTCCTTTCCTTCGAGAGCACTTTGCGTTTGATCCGTGTGATGCTCAGTCACTTCTGCTGCCGGCTCAGCGACGGGGAGCCAGGCCGGGAGACGACCACACTCAACAGAGGCGCCTTTGGAAGCCGGACTCCACACTTCCTCCCCGTCCAGGGCCCCTGGCTCCCCTCCCAGAGCTGAGATGCACGGGGCCCTTTCCACTGGCTAGGAGCTTGGAGACTGAGGGTTCCTGACCAGCTCCTACCCCGGCCAGGCTGCCACCTCCTTCGCTCCAGAAGTCAGGTGGCAACCAGCTGGCGGAGGCTCCCAGCTGCTTCCTGCCAATGCCCAGGCTTCTGGGGGCTGGGCGGCTCTGCACTCCCAGGGGCAGCAGGGCCCTAGGCCGCTTCCCCAAGGGAGGGCTACAGCCCTTCAGGCTGTGAGAGGTGAGAGCAGGTGCAGGGCAATGAGGAAGGAGGCGGAGAAGCGGACCTGGCTAGCGTCTGTCCCCTCTGGCCAGTGACCCTCCTCCCCGAGGCTCCCAGCCCTCATCCTCAAAGAGTCGCCGTGGTCAGCGCCCGGCAAGGGGAGGGCATAACTGAGAGCCGCAGGCCAGGCCGAGGAGCAGGAGTGCTTGTTCCTGGCTAGCAAGGGTGGCCCTGTCACAGGTGGGGGTGTCAACACCAGCCCTTCAGTCCCTAGAGAGCTCCGCGGGCCTGCCCACGGGGGTGAGGGCGTGTGGGAGAAGCCCCCACAGTCCAGCCCACCCAAGGCTCCAGCCCCCTACCTTTCGGGGGTCCGGGACCCTGAGGGGTAGGGTCCTGCTGGGAGCCCCTCGGAGCTGAAGCTGGCCGCTCCCCCTCCCCGGCACCTCCCCTCCTCCGTGGAGTCATTGATCCCAGGGCCTCAGTGGCCCTCCCTTTCCCTGGACCTTGGCCAGGGCCACTGGAGTCTGCCCACGGCGCTCGCTCTCGGCCTCCCGCTGGATGGCAGGAGGGAGGGGCAGAGTGGATCCTGGGTGGGGAGGGGGCCCAGGCTCCTCCCTGAGGACCACCTCTGCCCATATTGGTGATGGGCAGATCCCTCTACCCCAGGCGGGGCCCTGACGGTCACACGACTCTCCCCAGGGCGGAGAGGAGCCGTTTATCTGGTAACCAGCTCTGCCTCCACCATAAAGCCGCCATAAAAGGGCTATTTGTCAAGGCCAACGAGGACCAGCGCTGTGCAAAGGTCTTCACGGCCGTTTAAAACCTGCTCTCTCACGACAGTCCTGCGAGGTCGGCATGGCTCCCTCCATTTTATTTCCTTTTTAATTTGATTTTATAGCTTTGAATAGCTAATACATTACACAGCCTGGCAGTTGGAATGGCATAAAGGGGCCGGCACAGCATCTCGTTTCTGTCCCCACGGCCCTGCCCCCGCCAGCCACAGGCAGCCCTTCCCCTCGGTTTCCCTTTAACCCCCCCAGCCTGCCTTCTGCAGGTACAGATGTGAACCCCGCCTTAGGTCCCCTGAGGAGACCAAACGCCGGGGATGCTCACGTCCATTCCGGAACGTAGCACGGGGACTTCGCTGGTTGTCCATTGGGGAAGACTGTGTGCTTCCAGCAGGGGCGGGAGGTTCGATCCCCAGTCAGGGAACTAAGATCCCAGATGCTGTGAGGCACAGTCAACATTTTTTTTAAAAAATAGCATAATATTTGCGAGAATCCTACATATTTACTTTCAATTATCTCTAGATTCAGTTCGGTCACTCAGTTGTGTCCGACTCTGCGACCCCATGGACGGCAGCACGCCAGGCTTCCCTGTCCTTCACCATCTCCCAGAGCCTGCTCGAACTCGTGTCCACGGACTCAGTGATGCCATCCAGCCATCTCGTCCCCTGTTGTCCCTTCTCCTCTGCCTCTGCTTTCCCAGCCTCAGGGTCTTTTCCCAGTGAGTCGTCTCTTCGCATCAGGTGACCAAAGTATTGGAGCTTGAGCTTCAGCATCAGTCCTTCCAATGAATATTCAGGGTTGGTTTCTTGACTTACTAAACGTAATGAAGTGTAACCCCTATGTAAACAGTTGCCAGTGCATTGCAAACTCGAGGTTTTTTCAGCTTTCTGGAACTTTCCAGAAGTTTTGTCCCCGCGTATTTTCAGTCTGAGGTTGGTTGCATCTGAGGATATGGAGCCTGAAGATACAGGGTGCCGATTGATGCGCTAAAGGTAGCACATCACACCCCTGACTGCTGTACCTTGATATTTCATTTATAACAGACCCCGGGGCCTTTGGGCTTTCCTGGCAGCTCAGATGGTAAAGAATCTGCCTGCAGTGCAGGAAAGCTCACTCTTCTATTCTTGCTTGGAGAATCCCACAGAGGAGACTGATGGACTCCGTGGGGTCCATGAGGTCGCAAAGTGATACCACTGGGCGACCACGCACAGCACACCGCCACAGGCTCTGGGTCAACGCACGGGACCGCTTGTGCTTGTTTTGCATGGCTGCGTAGTACTCCATCACACGGTGTCCCCCACTCTATCACCGGTCCCTTGGTGACGACAATGTGGTGGTTTCCATCTTCCTTTATTACAGGCTCTGCCCCAGTGGGGAGCTCACACACTCTACCTTCACATGTGACCCCGCGCAGGTGTGGCACAGATTTCCAGAAGTGACCAACAGGCTCTGAGGTCACGTGGGGTTCAACGTAAGTATGGAGAAAGCTGCCAGATGCCCCCGCCTGTGCCCCCACCAGCCGTGAGCTCCGGGCTCCTTCCCCAAGCCTTGGCAGCGGAGGACGTGCTTTGCCTTCTGGATTCTGGATGGTGAGCCGTGGCGTTGCAAGGCCATTTGCACGTGAGTTTCCTAACACCTTTCCTACGTCTGTTATTTAGATGTCCTTTTCTGTGAATGATCTTTTTGTATCCTTCGCTCCTTTTGTCTTTGCCTTTTACACTCCAAGGTGCCCTTTGGATAGGAGGGTCGTCCTGGTCTAGTCTTTTTTTTTTTTAAATTTTGACCTCCATTATTGTTCCTTTATTTATTTATTTTCATCCATCTTTGTTCTTTGGCCTGTGTGGGCCTCCCACTGCAGTGGCCTCTCCCGTAGCAGAGCACCAGCTCTAGGTGCATGCGCTCCAGAGAGCTGGCTCGTAATTGGACACTCCGGTCCAGCCGCTCCGTGGCACATGGGATCTTCCCGTGCCAGGGATGAACCTGTGCCCCTTGCACTGCAAGGCAGACTCTAGCCACTGGACCACCAGGGAAGTCCATGGTCTAGTCTTTGTGTAGTGATTTTGTTTATGGTGATTAAAAAGCAATTTTTGTTTATGGTGATGTTTTGCCTTAAGTCACTTTAAAAGTTTTTGTGTATCTATTTTTTTGGTTGCCTTGGGTCTTTGTTGTTGCTTGTGGGCTTTCTCTAGTTGTCAGGAGTGGGGACTGCTCTTTGTTGGGGCGGGCTGGATTCTCCTTATGGTGGCTTCTCCTGGTGAGGAGCACAGGCTCTCGGATGCACGGACTTCAGTTACTCCAAGTCATGTGGAATCCTCCTGGACCAAGGACTGAACCCATGTTCCCTGCATTGTCAGGCGGATTCTTACCCACTGTACCACCAGGGGGGTCCTTAAATCTTTTCTATGTGTCTGGATTTTTCATCGTGATTAGAAAAACCTTTTCCTACTGCAAAGTTTTAAAAGAAGTCACTCCTGTGCTCTGCAATATTTGGTTATTTTTTCAACCTGATTTGTTGGGTATAGCAACGTACACATAAAGTGAAATTTAGCACTTTCGCCACTATCAGTGTTTCAATTCAGGGGCATCGCGCGCATTCACGTTGTCGTGCGACCACTGCCATCCATTTCCAGAACCTTCTTGTCATTTCTGGTTTCTTTTTTTTTTTTGAGAGGAAAGTAAAGTTTACTAGAGTAGGGGAAGGAAGAGTCGCTGCCAGTACAGCGGGCCGGCTTAAGGGAGAAAGTGGGAGACTCACTGTGAGAACAGCGGGTTAGCTCAAGGGAGAGCCGGCCCATTTCTGGCTTCTTTTAAAAAATATTAATACTTATTTGATCCCTTTGAAATGACTAATACTGCTGTACACTGTGAGTAAACCATGAACTCAACTTTATCTGAGCATCATTTGTTTACAAAGCCCATCTTGGGACTCCCCCGACGGCCCAGTGGTTAGGACTCCACATTCCTGATGCAGGGGGCCTGGGTTCAATCCCTGGTCGGGGAACTAGATCCCACATTTTGCACCTAAAACCCACTGCAGCCAAGTAAAGTAATTAATTAAAAATAAAAAGCCTATCCTCATTTGATTTTATCAAGCCCATTTTTTTATTTAAAAAATTTAAAATTTTCTATTGCAGTAGACTTAACAATGTTGTGTTAGGTTCAGACATACAACAAAGTGATTCAGTTATCCATGTATATGTATCAATTCTTTTTCAAATTCTTTTCCCATTTAGGTGATTACAGAGCATTGAGCAGAGTTCCCTGTGCTGTACAGTAGGTCCTTGTTGGTTATGTATTTTTTTTTAAACTTTTGCCCTCTTTTATTGGTTTTTTATTTGTTTATTTTCATCCATCTCTATTCTTTGGCCTGTGTGGGCCTCCCATTGCAGTGGCCTCTCTTGTTGCTCAGGCTCTGGGCACGTGCACTCCAGAGTGCTGGCTCATAATTGGACATGAGGGTCCAGCTGCTCCGTGGCACGTGGGATCCTCCCGGGCCAGGGATTGAACCAGTGTCCCTTGCCCTGCAAGACGGACTCTTTACCCACTGGACCACCAGGGAAGCCCGGTTATGTATTTTAAATACAGCAGAGTGTACATGTCAGTATGACTCAGTCACCTCAGCCGTGTCCAGCTCTGTGTGACCTATGTAGCCACCCAGGCTCCTCTGTCCATGGGATTCTCCAGGCAAGAAGACTGGAGTGGGTTGCCGTGCCCTCCTCCTGGGGATCATCCCATTCCAGGAATCGAACCCATGTTTCCTGCATGTCAGGCAGGTTCTTTATCCACTGAGCCACCTGAGAAGCCCATACATGTCAATACTAAACACCCAGTCTTTCTCCCCCCAACACACTCCTCCCACCACCACCCTGGTAACCATGAGTTCGTTCTCTAAGGCTGTGAATCGGTTTCTGTTTTGTAAAGAAGTTTGTTTACCAAGCCCATTTTACAGCTGAGGAAACTGAGACCCAGAAGTGAACCGACGCGACCAGCCTCAGCACAGATGTGACCTCTGGCTCCCGTGTCCACCCGACGCTGCCTCTCCGTTCACAGCACTGGGGAGACGGGTTAGACAGTGCCCTTGGTAACCGAAGGTTAATACAAGAGGCTGCAGTCCAGTTAGGGAAAAGAGGACAGTGACGAGAGAGTCGACCACACGGACCGTCCCGGTGGCATCTTGCCGAGAGAGCCGCAATCTGAGGACAGAGGGCGTGGGCTGAGAGAAGGGGAAACACCTTTCGAATTCCAGCTCTGAAAACATCCTGGAGAGAGGCGAACCGCCGTGTTTGTTGGCAGCCGTTCCTGCTGAGGCCGTCAGCAAGGTCTGTGTGCCTGGGGGCTCCATGAGGCCAGGGCACCCCGGCCGAACAGGCCACTCAGAAGGAGGCCCACCTGTCTTGTGGCAGATGGGGGCTCAAGACCTCTTGGTATTTATTCCCACTTGTTCTCACAGTCTGAGAGGCCCGAGGTGGTGGGAGACCCCCCACCAGCCTCGGCGACTCTTCTCTTCTCAGAACTCAAGTGCAGCCTCCCGGAGGTAGCTCACTATCCAGGGACCATCCAGGGGCCTGACTCCCATCCAAGTGCAGGGGAGTGGGGAACGGGCCTGGCTGTGCCACGGGACAAGTCAGACCGCCAACTCTGCCCTCCACGTGTTGCAGGGGGGCTCTCCTCTCCCGGGGTGGCCCTGACCCGAGGCTGGGTACATCCTGTTCTGCCTTTGTGGGGTCCGCTTCCCCACTGCAACCAGCAGCTGGGCTTTAGGTGGGCACGGTTTCCAGGCCAGGGTACCTGGGGCTCCTCAACACCATTCCGTGTTCTCTTTGCAATAGAAAATAAATTGTTCTCGTTACCCGTATCTTGGTCAAAAGCAGCAAATCAGAACATGGAAAGCAGTGTCTATCAGGAGGGGATGTCAGGACCCTTTCCTCATTGGTGGGGCCTGTCACCCCGTCCTAGATAGGAAGGCACGTGTGTCCCCAGACCCACCTCTTCTTGTAATCAAAGTAGGGGCTCCCGTTGCAACCACGCCTGGGAGAGTGGGGTCTGGTGAGGGCGAGGGATGCGCGGGCGTTGGCGGGTGGGGGGCATTTAGGGTTAGGTAGGGGCCAACTGGAGAATATGAATGTAGATTCCAGAGAGGAGCTTGGCTTACCTCGAGCTCAGAGCGGTCGAACCTGAGGGAGAGTCGGGGAGCTCCGGCTCAGTTCGACGTACGGGGACCACTGCCGCCACCACGCGGTGCGCACTGCACCTGCTGTCACAGGTGGGCGCGGGGGCGGAGCCTCCGGGTGGGCGGAACCCTGGGCGGGGCGTTGACGCGCGGTGGGTGGTGACTCGAGGGGGCGGGGCGGAGCGCGCGGTGGGCGGGGCGGCGTGACGCGCGCCGACGCCGATCCCGGAAGCGGTGTCAGATGCTGGGGAGCCGGGCGGGCGGGCGGCGGGCGGCGGGGGGGACTTGTTGTTCTTCGCGAAGTCCGAGCCCGAGCGCGCGGCGGAGGCGGCGGCCGGCCGGGAGCGCGAGCGCGAGGAGAGCGCGTGCCCGCGAGGAGCCGCCGCGCGCCCGCGCCCCCGTCGCGACGCCAGGTGAGGAGCGGCCGGGAGCGGCTGAGCCGGGGGCCAGGAGGCCCGTCGGGGGGCGCCCGCCGCCGAGTCGCCGCCACCCCGGACCCGCGACCCCAGCCTCCTCGGGACCCCGGCTCGGCCGGCGCACCTGCGATCAGGTGTCCCGCCCCGAGCGCGCCGCGCGGGCCGGGGGCCTTTCTTCTTGGGCCGGGGAGTGCGCCCGGGTCCCCGACCCCGGGCCGGCGTCCGGAGGCGGCGGGCGCGGGGCGCCGGGCCGGGAGGGGAGCGCAGCTTTCCGGCGGCCGGGCGCCCCTGCCCGCCCCGCCCCGCCCCGCCCCGCCTGCTCTGCCCTCCGGCCGCGGAGATGCGCTCGGGGGAGCCGGGGCGCAGCGGGGCCACGTGCCGGGGAGCGCGTGGCGGCCGGGGCGACTCGGGCCTCGCGCACCTGGGCGCTGCCCGGCTGGGCGGCCCTCAGGCCCTGCCTGCGCTGCCCGCGCCCGGGTCCCGTCGCTCCGAGCGCGGGCAGGGCGAGCGGCGGCCTTGCTGACCGGGTCACGGAAGGAGCCGCCGACCCGCCGGGGTTCGCGGAGGGGGAGGTGGGCGTGGGAGCTCGGGGTGGGGAGGGCGCGGCGCTCGCGTCACTTCCCGAAGCCCCTGGCCCGCGTCTCCGTCCCTTCTAACTGGAAATAGGGGTCCTTCGCTGCTGCTGCTCAGTCCCGGACCAGACGGTGCGTCGGCCCGCATGCGTCCAGCACGCCTTCCTGGGGACCTGGGAGGGAGGGAAGGAGGGGAGATTCGGCTCTGGCCCTGGGTCTGCGTGGGGAGAGCACGTCCCCCGTGCCCTGTCCCCCGTGGCGGTGTCCTTACTCGCCACGTGTCCTGGAGCTTTCACTCGCGCTGTGCTTGCCCATTCCGCCCGCAGGCCGCGAGCTGTCGGTGGAAGTCCCCTGCTCTCCGTCCTGTGTTAATGATTAGGCTCTTGTTTACCTTCCCCACCGCCCTGGCAGCCTAGAGGAGGGAGACCTTCCCGCTGACGGTTCTTTCGTTCACAGTGGACCGCCCCTCAGCCCCCTCTCGCCGGGTGCGTGGCCTCCAGAGGTGCCAGGACTGGATGCCCACTCCCAGCCCACAGCGAGATCGGCGGCTCTGACTTGGCCGCCCACCGCCCTCCCCTCGCCCCTTTGTCGGCGCCGACGAGGCTGCCAGCCCGGTGGTGTGCACAGGAGTCTTGATGCAGTGCGCCTTGTGTGCCGTGTCCCAAGCCCAGCCCCCAGCCTGAGGTCTTCAGGGGGCGGGTGACACTTTTAAAAAGCATTCCTTGAGGCAGGTGGGAGGGCCCGGGAGGCTGAAGGTGGGCCCTGCGGGTGGGTGGGGCGCACCTGCAACTTGTTGCACTGTGGGTGGTTGACTCCCCTCTGAGAACTTCCCTCCCTGGGTCCAGTAGGAATGTTCTAGTTTGAGCTCGGTAGAGGGGGTCTGCTCTTCCCACTTAAAGCTGGACCTCTCGGCATTCCGGAGTAAAATGTATTAGTTCAGAACCCCGAGCGAGGCTTCCCCCGCCCCCGAGCGTGTTTCCCTCCTGTGCTTGAGCAGAGCTGGCCTTTAAGGGACGGCGTCCAAGCTCAGCATCGCTCACTTTCAAGGTAGTTGCTAAAAATGGGAGTTGAATCGAGGCTACTGGGGAAGTCGGCCCCGGGGCTTGCTGCGTTCCAGCCCTTTCTCCAGCCCCACGGCGGCGGAGGCTGCCTCTGGACTGCTCTTTGTCCACTGCGGTGCGTGCTTTCACTCTCGGGCTCTGTCGTAGCTGGAGCGTTTGTTTACCGTCTCCGGGAGCCGAGGAGCCCTGCCCGTGGCCGGGCCGTTCCCAAGTCTAAAGGTTTCTGCATGGACTTTCTGGACGTCGGGTCCGGTCGGCACGGGAAATGGAGCCCCGGCCAGCGGGGCTCGTCCTCTGTGTGGCTGCTCCCGGGAGCAGTAAACAGTGACTCACCCTCCCCTCCGCTCCCGCCTCCCTGGTCTCTGCAAATGGAAGAGGCATTGCTCCGGTATTTACTTTTGCTTTTTATAAGTCAAAGACGCGTCATGTTTCCTCTTTCTTAACAGTTTCAGGAAATTGAAAGTGTCATCTTAAAATCGTAGGACTTTACACCAGGTAGAAATGAGCTAGCTTGTGGGGCCCCAGTCGACAGACCACACTGTCCATGCGAGGAGGCAGGGCCTTGAGGCGCCTCACCTGCCTGTGGGCGGCCCCGTGGCCAGCGCCCGGTGTGGCTCGTCCGCAGCCCTGGGCAGAGGGGCGGGACGGGAGGTGGGGTGGACGCTGCCCCCTGCAGGTGCTCACACACCTGCCTAGCACAGACCTGCACCTGCCAGGGGCTGCGGGGGTGTGGGCCCTGCTCTCCGTCCGTCAAGGGAGGTGGGCCGTGGCCAGCAAGGCCAGCTGCGGTGTCCGCACAGGCCTCCTCGCGCGTGCTCGGGAGGGGCGCCCGCCTCCCGCGGCTGAAGCCAGGGCCAGAGGAGGGAGGAAGGGGGCAGTGGGAGAGGGCGGGAGTTAAGTGGGAGGGCACCCGACCAGATCGGTGGGGTGCTTCAGGAAGCTAGTGGTGGAGGCCTGGCATGGCCACAGGTGGCCCGAGGAGGGGCAGGCCCAGGAGGGACTCTGAGCAGGGGGCTTCCGCTGCCGCCTGTCGGCGGGGCTGCAGTTACAGGATTTGGGTGGGGATGGAGATGCGCCTTGGGGCCTGCGCCCAGCGGTGATGGAGGGCCGCAGCCTCCACAGGTGACGCGGCCAAGCCTGGGCCGTTGCCTGAGCTGGGGACCCGGGAGGAGGGCTGCGTGGAGAGAGGGCGTGCCCCGGGGCCGTGCAGGCTGTAGGGGCTCCAGGGGTGTCCCGTCCCTCACTGGACGTGGAGGTCGGGCTGGGTGGAGCCCTGGATGGCACCACTGGGCTGGGGGAGAACAGAACCCTGAGGGGGTCCCCTGGGGGCTTCAGGGGCACAGGGGTCCGGCCGGAAACCGGGTGGTGGGAGTGGGGGGCCCCGGGCGTGGCGGGGGCGGGGCAGCGCTCAGCCTGCTGGCAGCCTGGCAGCCGCCTGAGTCACCTCTGGATGTGGCCAGGATGACACAGCTTCCTCGGGCTGCAAAGGCAAGGTGACCAGACGTCCTCCAGGCCGGGCAGACAGTCACGTCTTGCCGGAGGGCAGCCGGCCAGGGCCAGCCCGCAGGCTGGGTGCAGGCTGGGCTGGTGGGGTGGCCAGCGAGGCTCGGCGGGACACACCCCCATCTTGGGGAGCTGAGGCCGGTGTGGGCACCCTCCTGGTTCTGGGACCTGCCTTCCGCTGGCTCCCTCCTGGGGCGAAGGAGTCGCCTGGCGCTGGTTGGCAGACAGGTGCCTGTTGTCTGGCTGGTCTCTGGAAGCCGCCCCCAGCCCGGGAGCCGAGGCGGCAGGTCACAGGGTCTCACTTTGGGGTTCACTCTTGGCTGCCGTGATAGGAACCTGCCGCTCCCCCAGACCTGACACTGCGAGGCCTGCCGGGGCCGCTCTGTCCCCTCTCTTGGGCTGAGTGGCATGGGTTTCGAGAGCCCGCCTTGCTGGGAGGCGGAGACTGGGCTTCTGCTCCTGCTCACGACCTGGGCGCGCGGCTTGCCGTGCAGCCTCGTGAGAATCTGAGGCTCTGAGAGCTGCTCTGCTCCTGGTGACCTGAGCCCAGGGCTGCGCAGGTGGGCAGCGCTCTCGCTGGACAGCGGCTACCCTGATGGAGAATATGGACCCTGGGCCCTGGGCCCGGGCCAGCCCGGAAAGGCCGGAGCACGCGGGAGACGACCAGGCCATGAGCCACCGGGAGCTAGGTCCCAGCCGAGGCAGGGATTTGGGTGAAGGAGGAGAGGACGTGATCCCGGCCCCGGCTCACCTGCCTTCGGGAAGGGCAGTCCTGGGCTGTTGGCCCCGACTGCCTGCCCTACCCTGTTCCTTCAAGGCCTGGAAGGGGAGGGCGCCCCAGCTCCCAGATTTATGCCAAACTATGCAGTCACCAGGGTTGTCTCCCTCCAGGCTGCTGGGGTCCCTTTCCCTACAGAGGAAGCCCCCTTCTGTGTGCAGCTGGACCTCAGAATGGAGTTTCTGGCGTTGGCTTGAAAACCAGCCTGCGAAGCGCACGGCGGGCTGGAAGGTGCTCCGTGGCGGAGGGGCTGGGCGCACGCCTTCTGGACCAGCAGCTCCTTCAGGACGGGGGGAGAGGCGTGCAGAGGGCAGCCCCCTGCCTGGGCGCCCAGCCTGGCGCTGGCCGCCGAGCCGCTTGGGTGGCGTCACCAGGGTGAGCCGAGGGCTCTCTGCTGGTGTCGCCAGGTTGTTGGTCGACGGCCGGGGCAGAGCGCCTGGCGTCCTCACGTGGGCCGTTGGAGAGGCCGGTGGAGCGTCCCGCTGCCGGTGCGGCTGCTCTGGCCCTGCCCCTGCCCGCGCTGGGCTGCCGTCTCCCTCCCAGCCTGGTTCCGCGGCGGCCCCGAAGGCGGCTCCTCGTGGCTGGGCCCTGCTGGCCGGCAAGGCTGCGTGCTGTCCTGTGGTTGACAAATCCCTTTTAGGGCAGCTTCTTCCAAGTCAGTTGTTTTGCCAACTCTTCTTCACACCTACAAAGCACTTCTCTGAACCTTTTCACAAAAGCAGACTGTTGTTTTACTGAAGTCTGAAGTGATGTGAGGTCAGTTCTGTGTGATTTGATTGTTTTGGGGAGAGACAAGCAGCCTGCCAGTTTTGTCCGCGTCCTGAGTCCTCAGAAGGGCTCTCGGCCCCTGGACCCGCAGCCTGACTTTGGCACGAGGCCCTCCAGCCCCTGAAGGCGGGGAGTGGAGCGCTGGGCCTCCGGCCCCTGAAGTGGGAGACACCATGCGCTGTTGTGGTCGAGTCCGTGGGACGCGCGATGATGCTCTAGGCCGGCCAGTGTCTGCTTGCCCGGGACTTGCCCACCTTCCCCTGTGGTGGGGGTCCGGGTGCAGGCCCTGCAGCCCTGGGGTTCGAGAACTCGCCTAGGGTCAGAGTCGCTTTCCCGGAGTCACGTGAGTGACCCAGCCCAGGTCATTTGGCACTGGGCCCTTGGTTCAGATCCCCTTATCTTCCAGAAGGGAAGATCAAGACCCCCGGCTCGTTATCAAAGGCTGGTAACCAGCCCCTTGGCTCTGTCTAGTTGGACGAGGGGGGCCTGAGAACTCAGGAAAACTCCCCGAGGCCAGACCCCAGATGGGACACCAGCCAGGCTGCTCTCCCCCATCTCTGCTGAGGCTCTTTGCCCAGGTGGTGGACGAGGTGGGCTTGGAGCTGGCAAACGTAGGGACTGAGGGGCTGCCTGGGCCAACTTGGCCTGGGGGAGGGGTTTCCTGGTGTTCTGGGGCCAAGCCCACGGGATGCCGAGGCTCAGTCCTGTGTGCATCCTGGGGCCTGGGTGACCCGCCCAGCCCTGCTGTACTGAGCAGGTCCCCAGAGAGGCATCCCTGCCCTGAGGGCACTGGGGCCCTGGCCAGGCTGGCCTGTCACTGAGGACCTGCTTCGGTCTGAGCAGAGGCCCCCTTGCCCTTCCTTTTCCCACCGGGTGGGCGGGGCCTCGGCCTGTGGGAATGTGAGCCCAGCTCTGTAAACAGCTGGTGACTCACCGCCCAGCTATGCCCTGGCTGCTGTGAGCAGGCTGGAATGATAGCGGCCCCTCCTCACTCCGTGGAGAAGTTTCTCATGGCCTCCCTGCCGGCTGCCTGGCCCGCCAGCCCCGGGTTGACTCCCAAGCCGGAGGCGCGTGGCCGCAGGACGCCCTGGGGTCCCCAGGTGCCAGGGTCCAGCCGCAGTCAGGGCACAGCTGGTACCTCCTTGCCGGGTCTGCCCTCGGGTGTCCATCCGGGCACGGTGGACCCGCAGCCTGACTTTGGCACGAGGCCCTCCAGCCCCTGAAGGCGGGGAGTGGAGCGCTGGGCCTCCGGCCCCTGAAGTGGGAGACACCATGCGCTGTTGTGGTCGAGTCCGTGGGACGCGCGATGATGCTCTAGGCCGGCCAGTGTCTGCTTGCCCGGGACTTGCCCACCTTCCCCTGTGGTGGGGGTCCGGGTGCAGGCCCTGCAGCCCTGGGGTTCGAGAACTCGCCTAGGGTCAGAGTCGCTTTCCCGGAGTCACGTGAGTGACCCAGCCCAGGTCATTTGGCACTGGGCCCTTGGTTCAGATCCCCTTATCTTCCAGAAGGGAAGATCAAGACCCCCGGCTCGTTATCAAAGGCTGGTAACCAGCCCCTTGGCTCTGTCTAGTTGGACGAGGGGGGCCTGAGAACTCAGGAAAACTCCCCGAGGCCAGACCCCAGATGGGACACCAGCCAGGCTGCTCTCCCCCATCTCTGCTGAGGCTCTTTGCCCAGGTGGTGGACGAGGTGGGCTTGGAGCTGGCAAACGTAGGGACTGAGGGGCTGCCTGGGCCAACTTGGCCTGGGGGAGGGGTTTCCTGGTGTTCTGGGGCCAAGCCCACGGGATGCCGAGGCTCAGTCCTGTGTGCATCCTGGGGCCTGGGTGACCCGCCCAGCCCTGCTGTACTGAGCAGGTCCCCAGAGAGGCATCCCTGCCCTGAGGGCACTGGGGCCCTGGCCAGGCTGGCCTGTCACTGAGGACCTGCTTCGGTCTGAGCAGAGGCCCCCTTGCCCTTCCTTTTCCCACCGGGTGGGCGGGGCCTCGGCCTGTGGGAATGTGAGCCCAGCTCTGTAAACAGCTGGTGACTCACCGCCCAGCTATGCCCTGGCTGCTGTGAGCAGGCTGGAATGATAGCGGCCCCTCCTCACTCCGTGGAGAAGTTTCTCATGGCCTCCCTGCCGGCTGCCTGGCCCGCCAGCCCCGGGTTGACTCCCAAGCCGGAGGGCGCGTGGCCCGCGGGACGCCCTGGGGTCCCCCAGGTGCCAGGGGTCCAGCCGCAGTCAGGGCACAGCTGGTACCTCCTTGCCGGGTCTGCCCTGGGCGGCTGTGTGTCCATCCTGGGCACGTGTGTGATCTCGCGAGGACAGAGGGCCCAGCTTCCTCCAGGGCTGGGAGAGAGCTGTGTTGTGCAGGTTGGCCGTGGGTCCACAGGCCTGGGTGCTGAGACCCTCTGGTGGTGAGGGGGGGCAGGCCTTCCCAGGCAGAGCCAGTGCGCGGAGGGTCCCGGCGGGGCTTCCATGAGGGCCTCTGGGCTGGAAGGGGACAAGGGCCAGCGGGTCTCCCTCACCTTGAGACGGGGGCTGTGCTGCGGCTCCGCCTCTGGCCCCAGATCCTCCTTGGCTGTTTTGCTGACTCTGTGTCTGCTCAGTTGACTTCGTCTGGCCTTTGGAACTCCGGGGGCAGGCCCCGTTCCTGTGAGCTGGTGACTTGTGCTCCCGTGCATCAGGGCCGGGTCTTCCCCATCCTTCCCCAGCTGCAGGCATGGGGGGCCCGCCTGCTGCCCCCACAACCTGGGCTGTCAGCTAGGCCTGCCCAAAGCCATTGTTGCTGTGGGCTTCTCTGTTTCCATGACGACCACCGAGGGTTGGCTACGTCCCAAGGTCGCCATGGCAACTATCAGAGGGGAATCATGCTTGGGATGCTTTGGCTGGCTTTTTCATGAATGATTAGAATGTGTGACACAGTGCAGACGCGAAAACGCGAAGGGCGGGCGGCGGGGGCTGGCGGGCGGCGGGGACAGCTCCCGCCAGAGGGTCGGCGAGCCCCGGAGGTGGCGGCTCTCGCTCCCCTGGTCCCGGGCTGGCTGGCGTCCGAGCCCCCACCCACGCTCTGGGCCCCGGGTCACGGCGTTGGGGCGGCCTCGGTGGAGGTGGTGATGTCACCGCTGCAGTGCCCTTGGAGGAGGTAGGTCTTCCGGGGAGGGTGGGGCTGGCCAGGGCAGCGCGGGGTGAGCTCAGCAAGGCGGGGGTTCCCCAGGGGTGCCTTCCTGTCGGGGCCAGGAGGGCCCGGGGGACGGGGTCTCGCCAGGGCGGGCGCATCCCTGGGGCCAGCGGCTCCTCTTGGGCAAGGTGTGGCCTTCCAGGAAGGGACTTTGCCGCGGCGCACGTGGGCTCTGAGCTAGGCGTCCCGCGCCGCACAGGTGCCGTCGTCTTGCTCAGGGCGAGCGTCAGAGCAGGAAGTGGCGGCGGCTCCCGCCTGGTGCCAGCCCTGTGCGCTGGTGCTCTCGGCCTGGGCCCTGCGGGCAGGGCGGCGGGGGACCGCTCTGGGGCTGCTGGGTGCCCGACGAGGTGCGTCCAGGCTGCCCCGAGGGCGGGTGCCGGGCTCGAGGGTGGGACCTGCTGTTCTCCTGGCCCCCTTGCTTGGGCGCGCCAGGGTGCCCGTGCTCTTGGTGCACTGTGACTGGGTGGCGTGGACCGCGGAGCTGAGCCTCCTCCAGCGTCCCTGCGGTGGGCCGTCCCCACCGGGTCACTTGTGACCATGGCCTGGCCCCCCGACCCTGTCAGGAACTAACCACACTCGTCTCTGATTTCCAGTTACCATTTCCAGGCGGTTTTGTCCGGGTGACTGTGCCCAGGTTATGACGACTAATCCCAAAGCGAACAAGGCGTTGAAGGTAAGAGGGAGTGGGCACAGGGCTGGGAACAGTCCCTTCCGGCCCCGGGAGCCCAGGAGTGACTGGAGTGTGCGGAAGGAAGCCCGTCAGTGGGAGTGGGGCGGGCTGCGGGCTGGAGGAAGTATCTGAGAGAAGCGACGGCTCGGGGGCTGTGGCCTCAGGAGACGTCGGGGCGGAGGGGTGGGCGCCGGCCGGCCAGGACGCACTTCTCAGCCTGGCACCAGGCACTGGAGCGCCCCAGAGGGCGGCCCAGCCCTCGGGAGTTCAGGCCGCGACGGGGGACCGGCTTGGGACCGGGCAGAGCCAGCGGCCCCCTCAGGCATGCCCCGCCCCGCGCCGTGTGCGGGACGCGGGGTGAGCCCCCAGGGCCCTCCCGTTCCTGCCGGGGGAGGCGGCCCCGCGGCTGACCCGTGCTGCGGCCCGCAGGTCAAGAAGGAGGCGGGCGAGAACGCCCCCGTGCTCAGCGACGATGAGCTGGTGTCCCTGTCCGTGCGGGAGCTGAACCAGCACCTGCGGGGCCTCACCAAGGAGGAGGTGGTCCGCCTGAAGCAGCGGCGCCGCACGCTCAAGAACCGCGGCTACGCGGCCAGCTGCCGCATCAAGCGCGTGACGCAGAAGGAGGAGCTGGAGCGGCAGCGGCTGGAGCTGCAGCAGGAGGTGGAGAAGCTGGCCCGCGAGAACAGCAGCATGCGGCTCGAGCTGGACGCCCTGCGCTCCAAGTACGAGGCCCTGCAGACCTTCGCCCGCACCGTGGCCCGCGGCCCCATCACGCCCACCAAGGTGGCCACCACCAGCGTCATCACCATCGTCAAGTCCGCCGACATCTCCTCGCCCTCCGTGCCCTTCTCGGCCGCCTCCTAGTGCTGGCCGAGGGGCGGGCCGGCCCCGAGCCGCCGAGGGTCCCTGGGGAGCAGGCCTGGCACGCCTGCGTCTGGTCGCGGACTCCGGCGGGGCTCGGGCCGTGGCAGGAGGAGCGGAGGCCCCGAGTGCCCGGGCGCCGCTGGCTCTGCACACGCACACGCGCGCCCCCGCGCCCGGCCTTCCTCCGGCTCTGCCGCTCCCGCCGGGCTGTTCCCAGGGTCCGGGGCCGGGACGTGTGGAGCGAAGGCCCTCAGGAGGTCTCTGGCCCAGACTTCTTCCGCCTCTCCCACGAGCTGCCCGTCAGCACGCAGCAGCCTGTCCGTCCCCTGCATGGGCCCCCAGCTGGGCCAGGACCCTCTCCACGCCCCGACCGTGCCCGGGTGCCCTCGGAGGAGCCGCGCCCCGTGGGGTCCGAACGCACCGTGATCCTGCCTCAGCCTCGGCCAGAGGCCCAGGCCCCCCGAGCGGGTGGAGGAGGGGCCGCGTGTGCGCGTACAGGCGTGTGGGAGTGTGTGTACCAGCCTGCACACACCTGTGCGTGTGAGCATGTGTGCACGCGTGCCTGTCGTCCTCCCAGCGTGCCAGCAGCGCTGGGGGCCTTGGGGCGCGGCTCGTCCCGGGGGCTCGTGCAAGCTTTGGGTGTCCTGTCTGGCGGGTGACCCAGGGGAGGTTTCCAGTGAGGAGCAGCCGCCGCCAGGCCGGGCGGGGGGAGCCCTGGGGGGCCGCGGTGGGGGGCCCGTTCTCAGGGGCGCAGGTGTGAAGTCAGCAGCAGCCGTGGCCCTGCCTGTGGGCTCTGCTGCCGGAGGAGACGGAAAACGGGGAGAAAAGGCTGGGGTGGAGGACGAGGAGTGCGGAGGCGGGGAGCTGCCGCCAGGGCGGGCGGGCCGGGCTGGGGGGTCCAGGACCGCCCCCGGGGCACTCGGACGGCTGTCGGCAGAGGACGCGGGGACTCTGCATCCTTGGTGCTTCACCGTTGCCGGAACCCCCACCCGCTCTTCCTCCCTGGCACCTGGAGCCACTGACCGGGCCGCCTTTGCCGAGGTGTCTCTTCCCTGAGTGTGGCCAGCTGTGGGCTGCCCCTTCGGGAAGGCGCCGGGCCCGCGGGGCAGACCGTGGTGCGTGCGGGAGGCCCGGCTGCTTCCCGGCTAGCTTCCCACCGTTCACTCAGCCCCCCAGCCGGCCACCCCCAGGAGGAGGAGGAGTGGAAGGAGACGCAGGGGCTGCACGCGGAAAGCGCCCCCGTCCTGGGGCGGCGTGGTGTCCAGGTCCCTCCGGAGCCAGGCCGGCGTGTCGAGAAGCTGTTGATACCGGGTAGCCATGGCAGGTAATCCACATTGGATATCGATACGGACCATGGGGTATTTAAGAGAGAGAGAAGTATATATAGAGATAAAATTATATACACATTTTATCGTACAGATTTTCGTACCTTTTCTTCTATTTGATACTGTAAGTCTCTCCAGAGCGGAGCTGCCTGGGAGCGCGGCGGGAGCGGAACTGCCTCCTCTTCCAGTGGGCCGCCCGCCGCCCGGGGCCGCCCTCAGGCCTGCTAGCCTCGGCCAGAGGCCCAGGCCCCCCGAGCGGGTGGAGGAGGGGCCGCGTGTGCGCGTACAGGCGTGTGGGAGTGTGTGTACCAGCCTGCACACACCTGTGCGTGTGAGCATGTGTGCACGCGTGCCTGTCGTCCTCCCAGCGTGCCAGCAGCGCTGGGGGCCTTGGGGCGCGGCTCGTCCCGGGGGCTCGTGCAAGCTTTGGGTGTCCTGTCTGGCGGGTGACCCAGGGGAGGTTTCCAGTGAGGAGCAGCCGCCGCCAGGCCGGGCGGGGGGAGCCCTGGGGGGCCGCGGTGGGGGGCCCGTTCTCAGGGGCGCAGGTGTGAAGTCAGCAGCAGCCGTGGCCCTGCCTGTGGGCTCTGCTGCCGGAGGAGACGGAAAACGGGGAGAAAAGGCTGGGGTGGAGGACGAGGAGTGCGGAGGCGGGGAGCTGCCGCCAGGGCGGGCGGGCCGGGCTGGGGGGTCCAGGACCGCCCCCGGGGCACTCGGACGGCTGTCGGCAGAGGACGCGGGGACTCTGCATCCTTGGTGCTTCACCGTTGCCGGAACCCCCACCCGCTCTTCCTCCCTGGCACCTGGAGCCACTGACCGGGCCGCCTTTGCCGAGGTGTCTCTTCCCTGAGTGTGGCCAGCTGTGGGCTGCCCCTTCGGGAAGGCGCCGGGCCCGCGGGGCAGACCGTGGTGCGTGCGGGAGGCCCGGCTGCTTCCCGGCTAGCTTCCCACCGTTCACTCAGCCCCCCAGCCGGCCACCCCCAGGAGGAGGAGGAGTGGAAGGAGACGCAGGGGCTGCACGCGGAAAGCGCCCCCGTCCTGGGGCGGCGTGGTGTCCAGGTCCCTCCGGAGCCAGGCCGGCGTGTCGAGAAGCTGTTGATACCGGGTAGCCATGGCAGGTAATCCACATTGGATATCGATACGGACCATGGGGTATTTAAGAGAGAGAGAAGTATATATAGAGATAAAATTATATACACATTTTATCGTACAGATTTTCGTACCTTTTCTTCTATTTGATACTGTAAGTCTCTCCAGAGCGGAGCTGCCTGGGAGCGCGGCGGGAGCGGAACTGCCTCCTCTTCCAGTGGGCCGCCCGCCGCCCGGGGCCGCCCTCAGGCCTCCTCTCGCCGGGCGCGCCCCTCCTCCCTTCAGAGCGCTGGCATTTCACTGTCACAGTTTTAATATATGGGTTTTTTTAATTTAAGAAAACAGGCTCGGCCCCCTGGCCGCAGGGTCTCAGCCGCCCGCTCCCGGGCGACGAGGCCCCGCACGCCCGCTCCACCCCGTCTCCCGCACCTCCAGCCACTCAGCCATTTCATTTCAATATTTATTTTTGTGCTGCTTTTGTCATGATATAAATTATTGAGAAGAGACCCTATGTTGTGGCCCTGTGGTGCGACACGCCCGCCACCCGCCCGGCCACACCTAATTTATTGCTGTACATCTCTGCCGTCGCTTTTCTACCTTTCAATAAAGAGTTTTCTGGTTTCACGTCCTCTCGCTGCATGGCTGCTGCCATGGACCCACCATCCCCCCTTCCCCACCCTGGGGGGCGTCAGCCGCTGCTTGTGCCCCCACATCTCTGTGATGACCCCCCGGGGGACCGGGTCAGCCTGGACACTGCTTGTGGGTGGTGCCCGGGCTGCGTGAGGAGGGGTCAGGCAGGTGGAGGCAGAGGGCTCCCTTTCTGGGTGGTGGGTGGAGTTCCCCAGGACCCCACTGTCCTGACGGGAGACCCCATCTGTGTGTGCCCTGGGTGGCTTTCTCGACCAGGGCTCTGAGTGAGCTCGCAAGCGGCAGTTGGGGGGGGGTCCTAACAAGTGGGCAGACTCCCCTGAAAGCCAGAGCCGGAGGCCCGGCCAACCCGGGCCTCTAGGGTGTGTGGTGGGGTGCTCTGTCCTCAGGTGCTGCCCCCTCCCTGCCCCGCTGACCCTTGGAAGGTCAGGCGGGTCAGCACTTGACTTCGGCCTCTGAAGAGAGGGAAGCTTGCAAGGAGATCTGCTCATCGGGGTTGCAGACCACGGGCCGCCCGCCCACCCGCTTCTGCCTGAGCTGACCAGGGCGGCGCCTCGTAACCAGGAGACTGTGTGTCTGTGCTGGCCTCGCAGCTCGAGTCCTCACGCAGTGTCCACCTGGCCTGCGCCGGCTCCGTCCCCCTCCACGCCCTGGACTCCCCTTCTGTGGAGCCGGGGTGCGGGGACGTGTGTGCTCGGCACCGTGGGGTTGCTCGTGCCACTCGCCCCTCGCCGCCTTCTCCCAACTAAGCCAGACCCCGGCAGCAGCCCAGGGAGGGCCCCCACCCGCCGCCCGATGCCCCCAGGCCCCCCAGGATGCGGCCCCGAGCCCAGAGCAGGCAGCAGCCACAGGTGTGGGCGAGGGAGGCACAGAGCCCGCCCGGCGCTGGCGCTGGCTCCGGGGGCACCCTAGCGGGGGCCCTGCCCCCGGACACTCTCATGCTGTCGTGCCGGCCCCCTTCCGCGTGGACCGTGGAGCCAAGCATGCAGGAGAGCACCGGGGCAGGACCAGCGGGTGACTGGAGAGAACACAAGGGTAAGACGACTGGCCCCCTCCACTCCTGGACCCGGTGGTGCTGCCCAGAGCCTGAACGGCCTCGGGGATGGCGAGGTGGCCCTTCGTCCCCTCCCCGGGGCAGCCCCATGTCCCCCTCAGCTGCCCAGGCCCGCGCGGCTGGCGGCCCCCTCAACCCACTCTGAGGCTCTGTCCGCCTGCCCACGCTGGGCGCCGTGTGCGTCCTCACCCTTGACTTTGTCACATCAGGAGAGCCTGGCCGTAGGCGGGGGGGGGGGGGGCTGCGGGGCTGGTGCTGGTGGGTGAGCTGCACCCCCACTTGCGGGCTCTGTGGCCTCAGCCACTCCCCTGGGCCACCATGAGTGTGTGTGTGTGTCAGAGAGACAAACACGGTGGGGCCTCCCAGAGCGGCCAGGACCCTCTGCCGCACGGGGGTCTCCCAGAGGAGGCCGGCCCGCATGCCCTCTGGGTGCACAGCTTTGGGCCACTCAAGCCCCAAGGGAGTCCCTGCAGACCAGGGCCTGCGGCAGCCCTGCCCGCTGGTTCCCCACGGAGCCTGGCCTCCCTCCTGCAGCCTCCGAGAGCGCTCCCTCCCGGCCGGCGGGTCTCCGGGGCGCCCCACAGCGGCTCCCAAACCAGGGCACAGACTGGGGGCCCCTGCGCTGGGGCTGCCGGCCGCGGAGGGCGCGATGAGGCAGGTGGGGGCCTTCCCAGAGGGCGGCAGGGAGGAGGCCGGCCTATCTTACCAGGCAGGCGGGCCGGGCCCTGGGAGAGGCCGCTGGCCGTGAGTCCTTTGTCCCCAGGCCCGGGGATCCAGGGGCAGGGGTGACCGCTCTGGCCTGGACACCGTAGGCAGTTCCTGGTCTGCTGAGCCTCTTGGAGCCCCTCGACGGTTCCCTCTTTCCCTGGTGATGTGGGAGCAGCGGGGAGGCAGAGGCTCATGGGTGGCGCCCCGGTCGTCCTGTCAGAGCGCGGCCTGGCTCCTGACACTGGCCTCCGAGCCCGGGTGCCCAGGCCACTTCCCACTGCCCTGCTCCCTCCCCCGGCCCCCACCCCACCCCACTGAGCACCCGGACACACGGTGGACAGACTCAGCCCCCCAACCCGCTGCGGCCTCCCCCGTCTGGGGCTCCCCCTCATTCTGGCCACTCCCAGGTCCCAGGCGCCCGCAGGCCCGCCCAGCACAGGGAGGAGGAGAGGATGGGGCAGCTGCTCCAGGGACTGGACCCTCCTCGGCCTCTGGGCTCAGCACACGCGGCCTCACCGGCCATCGCAGGCAGGTCGGCACGGGCCTTGAGCTGAGGCATCTGAGACCCCAAGCCTCAGGGCCCACGAGGGGCAGGCCACCCCGTCTCCCGCCCAGGCTCCCTGCCCACCTGCTCTGAGCTGTGACCGTGGCTGGTTGCCCTACGGGGGACGGGGCCCTCCCCAGAGCACGTGGCACCGTGGTGTCATCGGCGCCCCCTCCGCGGTCCCTCCATCAGAGCCCTGACCCTGAGGGACAACAGGCCATGGGAGTCACTAGAAAATCAGCCGTTTATGTATAAATAAGTGCAGTTCACCAGCAATCCTGTGCCCTCTGCGGTGGCCCGGGCTCTCCCCCGAGACCCACAGCGGGCGCGCCCTCCGGGCAGGGGGCTGCCCCGACATGGGCACTTGCGCCTCGGCCCGTCCCCCCCGGGTCCCCCCAGGGCCGCCCTGCCTCCTGCGGTCTGTGCGGAGCCTCACGGCCCGCGGGGCCCGCAGCCCCGAGCGTCCCGGCCGTCCTTCCTCACTCCTGCCCCGACTGGGATCTGTCCATAGTGGGCGGCCATCTGAGCTGATGGCCGGGCGAGCCGGCAGGCCCCTGGGCTCCTCAGTGGGATGCGAGTGCCCTCTTCCGGGGCCGCGGGCCACCAGGTGATGGGGCGCACCCTGGGCACCGCTCCACTGGCCAGAGGTGGGTGGGCAGGAGGCTCCCAGCAGAGGCCTGACCTTTGGCAGGATGGTCCACGGGTGGGGTCCCGTCCTTGCCCAGCAGCGTGGACCACCCGGCAGCAGCCAGGCGGCCACTGACCCCGGGTCCCCTACAGATCCTCCTCAGGAGTCAGCATCCTCTTCTCCACGTTGCGGCTCTTCCGGCCCCCGCTGGGGCCACCGTCCAGGCCGTGGGGGTGGGGGGCGAGGTCCCTGCCCTGGCCGGGCCGCGTGGCCTCCTGCGTGGCCTGCTGGGTGTACTGCTGGTAGGCGGGCGAGAAGTTGTGGATGGCGTCCTGCACGATGTCCTGCGGGCTCATGGTCTCCTTGAGGCCACTGGAGATGCTCTGCATGGGCGCCGCGGGGGCTGGGAGGGCAGGCGGCGTTGTGGGCCCGGCGTCCCCTGGGCCTCCTCTCCCCCCACGCGCCCACCCTCGACACCTGGCTTTGCTCCCCGCCAGCCTTGGGGCTGCCCAGGGCTGGGGCTGCTGCACGTCCAGGTTCTGGCGCGGCCGGCAGAGGGTGACTCCCAGGACCCCCGCATCCCAGCCTGGGCCCTCTGCCAGGGGCAGCGGAGGGAGACCACCGTGGGCCGGCCCCCACCTTCTCTCCACCCTGGGGTGGACCCCTCATGTCCTCACCACCCCGGGCTGATCGGTCCAGGCTCAGGCCCATCCCTACAAATGGGGCATTCTCTAGGGACGTCAGCACCAGCGCCCCCGCCTCTCCTGTGAGGTCGGTCCGGGAGCCTGGGCGTGGTGGCCTCGGTGGCAGCAGCCCTTTATCACTTCAGGGACCCTGGGGCCCAGACATCAGCCCAGCTGGTCCCCCTCAGAACTCATCCTGCCTGCGTGCCGGTCCCCGCTGCCGCCCACCTGCTCCCCTCCCTTGGACCAGGCGCAGGTGAGGCGCCTGTGTGGGGCCTGGGGCCTACCCATCAGGTCAACATTCCCAGGCCCGTGGGCGAGATGGGGAACGGACATTGGTGCCGGGGGCCCAGGAGGCAGGGCTGGTCAGGCCCACCTCAGCGCCCAGCCCTTGTGATGTCCCCGGCACATCGCGCCCTCCCTTCACAGCGCTGGGGCGGACGCCTCCCCCAGACCTGGCGAGCTCTCCTTCTTCTCCGAGTACACCTGGCAGGTGAAGGCAGACCGCAGGGCGATGGAGGCGAAGAGCATCTCAATGCAGATGAGGAAGTTCTGGTAGCCAGCGGCCACCGTGCCGGCCCCCACCTTGCTCCCGTCGATGACCTGGACCTCGGGGATGACCCCACACCTCTCCAGGATGGCCAGCAGCATCCCTGGGAGATGGAGACGGCCACTCAGGTGCCTGCCTGGACAGGAGGCTGGACCAGCACCGACCCCAGCCAGGAGTCCCCTGTGGCTGACCATACAAGGTCGGCGGGGGTCTGAGGATCTGGGTTCAGTGGGGCCGGGCGCTTCCAGTACTGGGGCCTCGGCACAGTGGACATCCAAGAGCTCCCCGAGGGTCTGTCCTGACCTCTCCCTGGCCCTGCCCGCTCACTGTCCTGTGAAGAGTGGGGGCTGGGGGTGCCCAGGGCCTGGTGGGGACAGGGATCCGCTGCCCCTCTGGGCGACCTCTCCCCTCATGTCGGGCCAGACCTGCTGGGAGGGCAACGGACCATCTCCCCGTGCCGGTGGCTTGATGGCCTCCTGCTGAGAGGGCTGCCCGCGGACCCAGGCTGCAGCTAGGGGAGGGCCGGGCAGAAAGGGGCCCAGGGAGCCCTCTGACTCCTGCCCCGGAGCCCCACACACACCCACCCTGCCAGAACGAGAGGAAGATGACGGCCTTTATGGTGAGGAACTTGAGGACGGGCTCGAAGGGCCGCAGGAGCTCCTTGGTGGCGGAGTAGAAGAGGAACAGGGCGTAGAGGGCCAGGCTGACTGAGGCGTTGTATATGAGGGTGACGTACAAGTAGCCGCTGTGGACACTGGGGGCCAGAGCAGGGGCGGGTCAGGGAGGCCGCAGCCCCTCTGCCCTCCCCACCCTGCCCCGCATGCCGTCAGCCTGTGCCTGGAGCCTGGTTTCCCCGGCGACTCAGACCGGGACCCTCCTCCAGGCCAGAGCCTGCCCTCCCCTTCCTCCCGGCCCTGGGACAGCCCCCCATGTGTGGACCCGTGTCGTACGCAGGCGCGCCACGGGCACGTGACGGCAGGGGCGTGCACATGTGAGCATGAGGTGTCCCTGTACACGTGTTCCCGAGGGGGAGCATGTGTGTCTGCTCAGTGCACACGTGAGGCACGCGTGCTCATGCATGTGAGATGCGCGTGTGGACCTGGTGCCAGGGTGGAGCCTGGCTCCCTGGGCCCGAGTGCCCTGAAGTCTACTCTCCCCGTCCGGATGGTACTGGGGGCCACACCGTCCGGGCCCCCAGGCCCGGGGGTCCCCAGGGCTCTCGTGTGACAGGGTCTGCTTGCCATGGCCTTGCCTCCAGCCCTCCTCCCCGTGCGGAGCCCTCCGCTGAGGCCCGCCTCCCGCGCCTGCGCCCGGGCCAGACCTCCCTCCCTGCCCGCACACCAGCAGGGCCTCACTTGAAGTCCCCGTCGTGGTATTTGCCGAACGCCTGCAGGATGATCGTGACCAAGGCCATGAGGGGCTTCACAATGCAGAACTGCAGCGTGGCCTGGGGTGAGGGAGGGCCGTGAGGGGACGGGGAGGGCCCGAGAGTGGTGGGGCCGGGCCAGGCCAGCCTGCTGGGAGGGCAACGGACCATCTCCCGCCGGTGGCTTGATGGCCTCCTGCTGAGAGGGCTGCCCGCGGACCCAGGCTGCAGCTAGGGAGGCCGGGCAGAAAGGGGCCCAGGAGCCCTCTGACTCCTGCCCCGGAGCCCCACACACACCACCCTGCCAGAACGAGAGGAAGATGACGGCCTTTATGGTGAGGAACTTGAGGACGGGCTCGAAGGGCCGCAGGAGCTCCTTGGTGGCGGAGTAGAAGAGGAACAGGGCGTAGAGGGCCAGGCTGACTGAGGCGTTGTATATGAGGGTGACGTACAAGTAGCCGCTGTGGACACTGGGGGCCAGAGCAGGGGCGGGTCAGGGAGGCCGCAGCCCCTCTGCCCTCCCCACCCTGCCCCGCATGCCGTCAGCCTGTGCCTGGAGCCTGGTTTCCCCGGCGACTCAGACCGGGACCCTCCTCCAGGCCAGAGCCTGCCCTCCCCTTCCTCCCGGCCCTGGGACAGCCCCCCATGTGTGGACCCGTGTCGTACGCAGGCGCGCCACGGGCACGTGACGGCAGGGGCGTGCACATGTGAGCATGAGGTGTCCCTGTACACGTGTTCCCGAGGGGGAGCATGTGTGTCTGCTCAGTGCACACGTGAGGCACGCGTGCTCATGCATGTGAGATGCGCGTGTGGACCTGGTGCCAGGGTGGAGCCTGGCTCCCTGGGCCCGAGTGCCCTGAAGTCTACTCTCCCCGTCCGGATGGTACTGGGGGCCACACCGTCCGGGCCCCCAGGCCCGGGGGTCCCCAGGGCTCTCGTGTGACAGGGTCTGCTTGCCATGGCCTTGCCTCCAGCCCTCCTCCCCGTGCGGAGCCCTCCGCTGAGGCCCGCCTCCCGCGCCTGCGCCCGGGCCAGACCTCCCTCCCTGCCCGCACACCAGCAGGGCCTCACTTGAAGTCCCCGTCGTGGTATTTGCCGAACGCCTGCAGGATGATCGTGACCAAGGCCATGAGGGGCTTCACAATGCAGAACTGCAGCGTGGCCTGGGGTGAGGGAGGGCCGTGAGGGGACGGGGAGGGCCCGAGAGTGGTGGCCGGGGGCCCCTGGTGAGGAGCCAGGCCAGCCTGCGGGGTGCTGAGGGGCAGTCAGGGGCAGGCCAGAGGGGCCGGGGACGCACCTGTTTGCAGAAGCGCAGAAAGCCGATGGAGTAGGTCATGCCCTGAAGGCAGCAGGTGCCCTGGAAGCAGCTTGTCCTGGGGTGCAGGAGTCCCCGAGGTGAGCTCCTGGAGGGCACGTGCCCAGGCAGGCCCGGCTGCCCCGGGGGTGGGGACCGTGGGCTCCCAGGAGACGCTTACCGGATGGGCCTGCCCCGGATCTCAGCCATGATGGCACTCTCGCCCCCCAGGTACTGGAAACAGAGGCTCAGGAAGCTGTAAATGACGAAGGCTGCAGAGCGGGGCGTGGCCAGTGAGCCTGGGCTGCCCGCAAGGCCACGCAGAGCTCCTGGGCGCCCGCCGCCCAGGAGACCCAGGGGCACCCACTCCTCACGGGGCTCGCAGCCTGGCAGGGGTGACCCCAGTGTGGGTGGGCCTACAGCCGTCACTGTGGCTCTGACCGCCCATCCTCGTCCACCACCACTGCCCCCAGGCTCTCGGCAGGCCCGCTACAGCCTCAGCCCCGCTGGGGAGCCTGGGAGCCTTGTCTCAGGTCCTTGGCACCCCTAATCCCGCCATCCAGCAGGGGCCCTCGCTCAGCCAGACTTGGGCCTGAACGCGGGGCAGCCAGGGCTGGCCGGGAGGCGCGGGGCGCCCCTCGCTCGCTGCCCGGCCGGCCCAGCCTCGGCCTCCCGGGACCTGGAGCCGGTGGCCCTCACCTTCGTAGCAGTCCCGCACGGAGTCGAAGTAAACGTAGTGCTGATGGTTCCCCAGGAGGAGCAGGCTGAGCCAGGAGTCGAAGGCGTAGATGGGGACGATGAAGAGCAGGCGGATGATGTAGCGCTGCTCGTTGGGCACCGTGTAGGAGCGCAGGTGCAGGTAGATCTGGGCGGGCGGAGCGAGACAGGCCTGGGGGGCAGCCCACCGCCTCCCCCGCCCCGCCCCCAGCGGGAGGAAGCAGGGTCCGCCTCCCCGCCCGGCCCTCAGCAGACACTCTGCACCGGGATCGTGCATTTAGCCGGCTGGTTCGTTCATTCATTCCCGGGGGGTGTGGCCGCAGCAGCGGCCCCAGAGGGCACGCTGGTTTGGAGAGCAGCGTGGCGTTCCGAGAGGGGCATTGAGAGGGCTGATGCCTTTGAGCCTCCGGGACTTGTCCTGTGGAGCAGGTTCACTCAGAAGCAAAGATGGGACGCGTGCTCAAGGACAGACACACGAGACCGAGCCCGGACCTGGGCCCGTGACTGGTGCAGCCACGCAGAGGGCTGCCCGCACGAGGAGACGCCCGGTAAGAGCGGGACGGGATGGCAAACCAAGCAGGACCCACGTGTGCGCTAAAGCAGGGCAGAGAAGAAGGGAAAGACGCCCCGGAGGACCGGGAGCCATGCGTGGTTCTCGATCATCAGGAGCCTTCCCACATGTTCCGTATTTTCCACAAGGACAGAAGCCGTGGGGGGCAGAAGCTCGGGGAGCCAGGCAAATGGGTGCTGTGGTCCCAAGCAGCTCTGTGAGGCTTCCTGGCGGAAGCGCCGTGAGCGGCGGCGGGAGGGGCAGGCTGAAGGCAGGCTGTGTGCGGAAGCCCAGCTTCTCAGGGCGCAGCCAGGGAGCGGCGAGGTCAGGCTGGAGTCAGAGTCAGGCTCCTTATCGGCCGCTCCCTCCCCAGCTGGTACTGCGGGAAGGGCACGGCCCTGTGCCCTGGGCTGGTCCGCCATCCCGCAGGGGCCCTCGCTCAGCCAGACTTGGGCCTGAACGCGGGCAGCCAGGGCTGGCCGGGAGGCGCGGGCGCCCGCCGCTGCCCGGCCGGCCCAGCCTCGGCCTCCCGGGACCTGGAGCCGGTGGCCCTCACCTTCGTAGCAGTCCCGCACGGAGTCGAAGTAAACGTAGTGCTGATGGTTCCCCAGGAGGAGCAGGCTGAGCCAGGAGTCGAAGGCGTAGATGGGGACGATGAAGAGCAGGCGGATGATGTAGCGCTGCTCGTTGGGCACCGTGTAGGAGCGCAGGTGCAGGTAGATCTGGGCGGGCGGAGCGAGACAGGCCTGGGGGGCAGCCCACCGCCTCCCCCGCCCCGCCCCCAGCGGGAGGGAGCAGGGGCCGCCTCCCCGCCCGGCCCTCAGCAGACACTCTGCACCGGGAGCGTGCATTTAGCCGGCTGGTTCGTTCATTCATTCCCGGGGGGTGTGGCCGCAGCAGCGGCCCCAGAGGGCACGCTGGTTTGGAGAGCAGCGTGGCGTTCCGAGAGGGGCATTGAGAGGGCTGATGCCTTTGAGCCTCCGGGACTTGTCCTGTGGAGCAGGTTCACTCAGAAGCAAAGATGGGACGCGTGCTCAAGGACAGACACACGAGACCGAGCCCGGACCTGGGCCCGTGACTGGTGCAGCCACGCAGAGGGCTGCCCGCACGAGGAGACGCCCGGTAAGAGCGGGACGGGATGGCAAACCAAGCAGGACCCACGTGTGCGCTAAAGCAGGGCAGAGAAGAAGGGAAAGACGCCCCGGAGGACCGGGAGCCATGCGTGGTTCTCGATCATCAGGAGCCTTCCCACATGTTCCGTATTTTCCACAAGGACAGAAGCCGTGGGGGGCAGAAGCTCGGGGAGCCAGGCAAATGGGTGCTGTGGTCCCAAGCAGCTCTGTGAGGCTTCCTGGCGGAAGCGCCGTGAGCGGCGGCGGGAGGGTCAGGCTGAAGGCAGGCTGTGTGCGGAAGCCCAGCTTCTCAGGGCGCAGCCAGGGAGCGGCGAGGTCAGGCTGGAGTCAGAGTCAGGCTCCTTATCGGCCGCTCCCTCCCCAGCTGGTACTGCGGGAAGGGCACGGCCCTGTGCCCTGGGCTGGTGCTGCCCGGCTGGGGGCCTTGGCAAACCTCTGTCCTCCTGGACCTCGGTGCCCCGTCTTGAAGGCGAGACTCGAGTCCCTCTCTGTCCCCTTGGGCTCTGAATGGGTGGAGAGTGCGGGACACCTTTATCGGGGTGGGGCTGGCGGCAGGGGCCTGGAGAGTGCCACCCACGGGGTCTCTGTCAGCCCTGCCCAGGCCACGGGGCCCCAGAACCCTGAGCTCCAGACACATGCCCCACAATCACAGAAGGTCAGGGCTGGTGAGAGAGCAAAGCCAAGGCCCAGACTGCGGCTGGAACGGGACAGCCTGGACCCAGGACGCTGGGTGCCCAGCCCCCTCGCTGCTCCTTGTCCCACAGATCACAACCACCCGGAAACCTAAGGCCTTTCGGCCCCCAGGAGGAAGGCCGGGCTTCCATGTGATGCAAACGCACCCCACTCCCCCGCCCCCGCTGCTTTTCCTATCTTCCTGTCCGGATGCTCCGGGGCAGCTCGGTAAGCTCAGGCAACACTGCCTCCTCCAGGAAGGCCTCTGATGGCCCTGACAGGAAGGGGCCTCCTACCCTGCTGCTCGCAGCTGCCCCTGGCCCACCCTCACACCCTTGCCGCGCCCCCCGTATGTGCTGGCGACTGAGGCCACATCTAGACATGCAACACCTAGCAGGCGACTCTCACTGAGGGCATCTGCCCCTCAGCCCTTCCTCAAGGCCTCTGCCCACTGCCGCCCTATCAGCCAGTCTCCCGGCTGGGCCCTTGTGTGCGCTAAAGCAGGGCAGAGAAGAAGGGAAAGACGCCCCGGAGGACCGGGAGCCATGCGTGGTTCTCGATCATCAGGAGCCTTCCCACATGTTCCGTATTTTCCACAAGGACAGAAGCCGTGGGGGGCAGAAGCTCGGGGAGCCAGGCAAATGGGTGCTGTGGTCCCAAGCAGCTCTGTGAGGCTTCCTGGCGGAAGCGCCGTGAGCGGCGGCGGGAGGGGCAGGCTGAAGGCAGGCTGTGTGCGGAAGCCCAGCTTCTCAGGGCGCAGCCAGGGAGCGGCGAGGTCAGGCTGGAGTCAGAGTCAGGCTCCTTATCGGCCGCTCCCTCCCCAGCTGGTACTGCGGGAAGGGCACGGCCCTGTGCCCTGGGCTGGTGCTGCCCGGCTGGGGGCCTTGGCAAACCTCTGTCCTCCTGGACCTCGGTGCCCCGTCTTGAAGGCGAGACTCGAGTCCCTCTCTGTCCCCTTGGGCTCTGAATGGGTGGAGAGTGCGGGACACCTTTATCGGGGTGGGGCTGGCGGCAGGGGCCTGGAGAGTGCCACCCACGGGGTCTCTGTCAGCCCTGCCCAGGCCACGGGGCCCCAGAACCCTGAGCTCCAGACACATGCCCCACAATCACAGAAGGTCAGGGCTGGTGAGAGAGCAAAGCCAAGGCCCAGACTGCGGCTGGAACGGGACAGCCTGGACCCAGGACGCTGGGTGCCCAGCCCCCTCGCTGCTCCTTGTCCCACAGATCACAACCACCCGGAAACCTAAGGCCTTTCGGCCCCCAGGAGGAAGGCCGGGCTTCCATGTGATGCAAACGCACCCCACTCCCCCGCCCCCGCTGCTTTTCCTATCTTCCTGTCCGGATGCTCCGGGGCAGCTCGGTAAGCTCAGGCAACACTGCCTCCTCCAGGAAGGCCTCTGATGGCCCTGACAGGAAGGGGCCTCCTACCCTGCTGCTCGCAGCTGCCCCTGGCCCACCCTCACACCCTTGCCGCGCCCCCCGTATGTGCTGGCGACTGAGGCCACATCTAGACATGCAACACCTAGCAGGCGACTCTCACTGAGGGGCATCTGCCCCCTCAGCCCTTCCTCAAGGCCTCTGCCCACTGCCGCCCTATCAGCCAGTCTCCCGGCTGCCCCTTGCCCCAAGTGCACCCCGCCAGTCCGTCCCCCCCGCAACGACGCCAGCCACGTCATCCTGCGGGGCCGTTCTGCTCCCAGCGCCCCAGCAGCAACCTCCCCTGACTCCCCAGCACCCCGGCTGGAGGCCAAGCTCCGGCACGTGTGGGAGGCCCCTCGCAAGGGTCCCCAGTGCCCCCAGCCCAGGCAGCCGTCTTCCGGCCCCCTCTGCTTGTGTCTCTGGGGCGCTCCTGGGCTCTTGAGCCCCTCCGCTACCTGAGAGTCTTGAGATCCCACCACCCAGCGCTGCCCTCAAGCGTCACCTCCCGTCCCCCCACCCACTGCTGCCAGGCCTGGCGCTTCCGCCTGGGGCTGCCTGGCTCCCCGGCTCTAGGCACCCCCGGCCACGCTCAGACCCCTGGAGCCATGTCCCAGCCCCCCCCCCCCCCCGCTTTCTGGGGATGCCACACCCCTGGAGCAGAGAACTTTTCCCCCTCACACCCCAGCCCCGGCTCTGCAGGCCTGGGAGAGACCCCTGACCTCTCCCAGCCTCAGTCTTCTTATCCATCAAAAGGGACAGTAACCCCTGACCCCAGTGAACAGGCCGAGGGCTCATGAAATGCCCCAGGGGAGGGCCTGGCGCCCAGCCGGAGTTCTTCTCTGTCTTCACGCCCAGTTCTCTCTGTTCCCCGCCCCCGCCCCCTGCCCAGTGCTGCCATTGTGAGCCCCTGGTGCAACAGCCAGGCCCTGAGGTCTACACAGAGGCCACAGGCTGCGGTGCCAAGATAGCAGGTCCCCAGGGAGTCCCGAGGGGCGGGCTCACCTGGTGGCCGGTGAGCACCAGGGCTGCCCACACAAAGACGCCCGAGACGCCTCGGGCCAGCGCCGTGGTGAGGAAGAGCTGGGAGGCGGCCTGGGAGCCATTCCCCACGCGGTCTGTCTGTGGCCCGGCAGGCCCAGCTGGTGAGGGGCTGGGAGGCAGCCAGGTTGCCCACACCAGGGGGGTGCCCAGGAGCCCCGAGGCATTAGTCATCTGCAGAGGGAGGGAAGACGCAGATGGGGGGAGGGTAAGGGCAAAGGTGCACCGGCTCTGGAAGCAGCCCCGGGGCCGTGAGGCGGAGAGAGAGCAAGGCAGGCAGGAAGCGAGGGGCTGAGCCGCTGTGCGAGGCCTTGGCCACTGTCCCTTCTGTGCGAATTCCACTCTGACCCTTCTGCCCGCGTGCCAGGACTCCGGGCAGCCCTCTGTGGGCAGGGACCCAGCTCCAAGGCCCGGGCCTGGGGTCACCTCCTTCCTGGGGTGGGTCACCTGGGTGGACACCGGCCACCTGCCTATGACGTGGGGCGGACCCCATCTCTGGTGTCCCGGGCTTGCAGGCTTATAAAAGACATCTGAGGACGTCGGGGAGCCCCTGTGGGCCTGCCTGTCGGGGGTGGAGTCTGGGAAGCCAGCCAGACGGGTGCTGCCCGCAGCAGCAGGTGGGGTGCGGGGTGCGCCCAGTACCCACCTGCCCTGCCTGCCTGTCTGGCGTCCAGCTTGACCGCAGCCCTCGGCCTCCCCAGGACCGCCGGCTAGCCCTGGGTGCCCGCTCTCCCGCCGCCTGTGACCCACTGGGGAGCTGGGTGCCTCCGCGCCTCAGGCCTCCACCCCTCCCTCCAGCCCTGGTCACAGGACCCAGCACCTACCTCTCAGGCAGGAAGCTCCTGGGCCCGTCCTGAGAGGCCCAGCCTCTAGGGAGGCCTGGCTGGTCATTCGCGGGGCCCCGTGGACCCCGTGGGTGGCCCCAGCTGGGGTGGGACCAGGCTGCCTTCTGGAGGCCGTGCCGGGCCAGGGGAGGGGCGGCC
The DNA here is from genome assembly GCA_022376925.1 of Tragulus kanchil. Lineage (NCBI taxonomy): Eukaryota > Metazoa > Chordata > Mammalia > Artiodactyla > Tragulidae > Tragulus > Tragulus kanchil. The sequence goes on along the minus strand of JAIOJX010000002.1, from coordinate 158,961,358 downwards.
GCACTCACGCCCTGCGGCCCACCTGAGCGGAGGGCGGGCGCGGGAGGGGCCGAGCGCGGGGAGGGCGGGCTGGCCCCGCCCCGCGGACACTCTGTCCCTCTCAGGCTGTGCTCTCCAGGCAGCTGGCTCCCGGGACAGGACACAGGACGGCTTGCCGCCAGGCGCTCTCACCTGCCTGAGCCAGGAGGCCGGGCCGGCAGGGGCTGAGACAGGCCGGAGGGGTCTGCGGTGGTCCAGGGTGGGCTGTGCACCTAAGGGTCCGGGCTTCCTGTTGGGCTGATGAGAGTCCTCGAAGGAGACAGAGGTGGCAGTGGTGTGATGGGGGGGGGGGGGGTTAAACGCCACTTCAGATGGTGAATTTAAGAGACTTTCACCCCCGTTAAAAAGAGGTGCACCAGGAACATACATGCCTGTGAACAACAAAACTCTGTAAGAATTTTTTAAAAAAGAGGTGCACTGGAAACCTTTCTGGTTTCTTCTGCTTGATGGGCGTGGTGGGGGAGGAGGGCCAAGAGCAAGGATCAGAAGGCTGCTGGCCTGGCCCGGGGTCCGCCCTGAGCCGGAGGCCTGGGGAGGGCGCCTCCGCCCAGGCTCCCGGAGGGGCCGGCAGGGCGGGGCCTCAGCCGTGTCCAGCACACGCCCCTGGACAGACTGCCCACGCGGTCCTACCCATGGTACCGCCCGTCCCTCCTCAAGGCCCTGGGTCACGGGGTCAAGGCTTCGTTCAGGGGTGGGAGTCGGGGGCGCCCCGATGTCCAGGGTCCCCCAAGGGTGCAGGAGGGTCCTGGGAGAGGCTTTCAGACCCGGGACCCACAACTCCGCTCCCCCACCCCTTGTTCACAGCATCCCCCCAGGGAGGCCCCCGACCCACCTGGTCCTGACCCAGGCTCGGCTCTGGGGCTGTGCCCGCTCCGTACCCTGCAGGCCCCCTCGGCGCTGCCCAGAGCCTCCGTGCCTGTTCTGTGTCTGCAACCTTGCCTCCTCTCTCCTGTCACCTCCTTCAATTCCCCAGGTGCCTCAGGATCCCCGCGCTCGGCCTGGCCCACGCCCAGGGCCATGGGCAACCAGTGTCCTCCGTGGCTTCCCACCCGCCTGGCCGGCTGGCAGGTCTGGCCCTTCTCCAGCTGCTGCATGTGCCCACGAGCCAGCACCTCCAGGCCCACCTGCCCACGGCACCCTAAACCCACGGCGCCGCGTTTTATAGGCCTGGGGTTCCCCTGCCCAGGCTGCTCCTGGGTCCGCCTCAGCCCTCAGCCCGGCTTCCCATGCCCCCCAGCCGGCCCCCTTGGAGGCCCCGTCACCTCACTGCGTTTCTGCTTGCTCGTCAGCAAACGTGAGCCTGGGGGCTGCCAGCCCCTCCCTGGGGCCTCGTGTGCAGGTGCTGGAGATCCCTGGCCCCGGGACAGCCACCTTCACCCCCGCCTTCCTGGAGCCCCAGGCCCCGGGGCAGGGCCACACACCAGGCACGGCGAGAGCAGAGGGCGCCTCGGGGCGGGTGAGCGGTGGCTTCTCCAGGGACCCACCGTGCCACGCCCGCGCACGGCCCGCCAAGGGCACCGGGTCTGGGGAGGCAAAGGGCTGTAGCGCCCTAGTCCTCCGAAGGGCTGAGGAGAGGCTGACCCTTGAGCCACCCGTGGGTGCTGGGGTCACAGGAGCCCCACCCCGCTGTGGCCGTCGTGGCCAGCACCTCCCCAGGAGCGGCAGCCGGTCCGGCCGGGCCTGAGCTCCCTGCCGGGGGCTGGACGTGGCCGGCACCTGCCACAGGACAGCCCTGCCCGCCCAGAGGCCGGTGGCCAAGGCCCGAGGGCTGCTCACCTGAGCCGACGACAGGGCTCCGGGCAGCTCCCGGCCGGCTGCGGGGTGTCTGAGAAGCCGCGGCCAGCCTCGACCCCAGTGCCCTCATTCCGACTCCTGCCCCCGCCCAGTGACTGAGTGCCCGAGGCGCTCAGCCCCGTGGTGCCGAGCCTCCCTCCAGTCTCCCCGCCGAGGCAGCCCCTTTCTGGCCAGCCTGCTGTCTGGAAGTGCCTCGGGGGGCATGCAGGCTCTCCCCTCTTGCCCTCCTCACGGTCAGGCCTCTCCCACACGGAGCGCTGCCCACGCTGGGCCGGCGGAGACGGCGGTGGGGGGCAGGGCGGTGGCGGACATCCTGACACCCCCTTCCCTAGGCCAGCCCATCAGGGTCCTCTGGCACTCCTGGGGCCCTCTCTGGCTGGTGCCCAGGGAGTGGCAGACGGATGTGCCCCTGGGCTTTGGTTGCTGCCCGCACAGTGGCCACCGACTCAGCCAACACCCGCCGCAGCCTGGGCTGGGCGACTGGACGGGCCCCCACCGAGAGCTCCCTGCAGCCTGTGGGTGACGCGTCCTGGCCTAGCCACCCACCGGCCTGGGGACCCCAAGCCACTGCCCTGGGCCTCAGCCGGGTGGGCTGAAGGTCCTTCTAGCTCTAGTTTGGGGGCAGTTTTGGAAGCGTGGCCTCCCCGTGTCCAGGGTGCCAGCTCCTCGCCTGTGCGGGCCACTGGACCTGAAGCTGGGGAGAAGCAGCACTCTGGGGCAGAGGCGGGGGCAGGGACCCTGGCTGGCCTCTCACCATGTCTGTGACCTTGGCGGACCATGAGCCTCTCTGGGCTTCGGTTTCTGTGGGTGACGGACAACCACTGCAGCAGGTCAGCCCTGGTCGAGGCAGGACTCGGGAGGCTTGCCTGCTCCTCCCAAAGGCGGCCTCAGGCTTTGTGGTGGCCGGGTGCGGGTTCTCGCCAGCCACGGGCACATGAGTGGCCTTCCTCTGCTTCCCGGCTGCAGGGCCAACCAGCCCTGCCCTGCAGCCAGCGGGACCCACAGGGGACCTTAAGGGCTTTCTCCCTTCTTCTCGTCCTCTGTCCTGACCATGCCCGGCCAGTCCCTCTGCAGGCCTGCTGCCTGGGTCTCTAGGGAAGAGTGCACCTACCCTTTACCCCAGGGCAAGGTGCCAGCCTTGGTCACCTCCCTGGAAGGCACCTTTCCCTGTGGAGCGGGGGCAGGGGTACTGACCTGGGCTGGGCTAGCCTGAGGCCCTTTTTGGTCACCAGGTGGCAGCCTGGAGCCTGGCAGGGGCACGGCCTCGGGTAGAGATGGGCTGGGGACGGAGCTGCTGTGCAGCTCAGAGTTTTATGGAGTAGGCATTTCTCTGCAGGGGTGCTCGGGGCCCTGGCCTGGACACCATGTCTCTCTCAGTGGGTGCGCGCACACACACACAGCTCACCTCCCTGGTAGCTCCCTTGGCCGTCTGGCCAGGCCTGGGGCAGGTCTTTCGAAGGCCTCCAGGCCTCTGCCAGCCCTCCTCCCGGCCGCCGGGTCAGTCCGTACACCTGCTCCTGGGAAATGCCAACCTCGCTGCTGACCCAGTACATGACTCCCTGCCACCTGCCCCGCCAGGCCGGCCCTACCTGCCTGGGTAGCCTGGGCACACCCTCTGCTGTGCCCTGCCTAGATTTGGGACCAGACGCTCCTCCCACCCACCCTCCAGCCGGCTGTTGAGCCTCTGACATCTCCGCGCGGATCGTGTCTGGACCGCTGACCAGCGTGGCTCTAGGCCCTGCGTGCCCCTGGCCCGTCTCTGCGGGCAGGGGCCCGAAGCCCACGTCGTGCGCCACGAGGGTTCAATGGGTCACATGGCGTCGCCACGCACAGAGCCCGGCCGTCCATCCCTCCTCTGCGCACGCTGCTCCATTCTCTTCTCTTTAGTCCCTTCTCGCCTCGACTGTCCCACGTAAGGGAGCCCCCGCCCCGGGCGCTCGGGCTCCTCCCACCCCTGGCCTCCACCTCCTGACGTCCACGCCTGGCCCCCACAGGAGGCCGGGTCTGCCCTCTGCCTTCCGGCTGTGGTCACGAAGCCCGGCGGCGGGGTCACCACCCACGTCACTCCAGTCGGTTCTGAGCTCGCTCTCATCCACCCAGCCGTCACCCTCGTCACCTGCCCGGCACGCCTCCTGATTTCCGGTTTCACTGCAAGGCGCTAAACAAAATAGCCGGGGCCAGATTATCCAGCTGGGCCCCGCGGCCGCTGCCTTACTCCATGGGCTGTTTGTCAACATTGGTTCAGGTGGATCCAGGACCCTGCTAAAGCCCGGATAAGCTGCTTAGATGGCTAACCAAGGGCGGCTGCCGTCCCAGCCTCTCTTGGCCGCCAAGGGTACCTGCTCGCCCTTGACTCCGAGTTGGAGTCGCGGGCCCGTGTCCACTCAGGCAGAGGGAGTGAGGGGAGGGGAATCCGGGGTCTCTGCTTGCAGCGCGGCGGGAAGCCATGTCGGACAAATCATGCCGCGTGGTCCAAGGGTACGGCCTTGAACAGGGAATCTCGTCCACCGGTTGGTGCTGCGGGGGCTGGCCAACTGGCCCCCATTCATTCCTCACATTGGGCTGTCAACTGCTGGAAGTTGTAATTACAGTTTGATCGCTGGGAAAGCACCAGACGCAGACTTGCCATCTAAAGGAATAACAATTTCCACGAAGCTGACGGCCCTGCCTGTGGAAACTGTGGCTTTATGGATCTCTTTATTGGAGCATGCATCTCTCCTCCTGAGTTACAGCAGCCGGGAGCAGAGCACCGCGGAAAGGAAGGGCCGAGTGCCTCCTCACATGAGCCGCAAGTCTTGATTTATAAGGCAGAGCAGAGCAGAGGGGAAGGCCCTGCGTGCCCCTGGCCCGTCTCTGCGGGCAGGGGCCCGAAGCCCACGTCGTGCGCCACGAGGGTTCAATGGGTCACATGGCGTCGCCACGCACAGAGCCCGGCCGTCCATCCCTCCTCTGCGCACGCTGCTCCATTCTCTTCTCTTTAGTCCCTTCTCGCCTCGACTGTCCCACGTAAGGGAGCCCCCGCCCCGGGCGCTCGGGCTCCTCCCACCCCTGGCCTCCACCTCCTGACGTCCACGCCTGGCCCCCACAGGAGGCCGGGTCTGCCCTCTGCCTTCCGGCTGTGGTCACGAAGCCCGGCGGCGGGGTCACCACCCACGTCACTCCAGTCGGTTCTGAGCTCGCTCTCATCCACCCAGCCGTCACCCTCGTCACCTGCCCGGCACGCCTCCTGATTTCCGGTTTCACTGCAAGGCGCTAAACAAAATAGCCGGGGCCAGATTATCCAGCTGGGCCCCGCGGCCGCTGCCTTACTCCATGGGCTGTTTGTCAACATTGGTTCAGGTGGATCCAGGACCCTGCTAAAGCCCGGATAAGCTGCTTAGATGGCTAACCAAGGGCGGCTGCCGTCCCAGCCTCTCTTGGCCGCCAAGGGTACCTGCTCGCCCTTGACTCCGAGTTGGAGTCGCGGGCCCGTGTCCACTCAGGCAGAGGGAGTGAGGGGAGGGGAATCCGGGGTCTCTGCTTGCAGCGCGGCGGGAAGCCATGTCGGACAAATCATGCCGCGTGGTCCAAGGGTACGGCCTTGAACAGGGAATCTCGTCCACCGGTTGGTGCTGCGGGGGCTGGCCAACTGGCCCCCATTCATTCCTCACATTGGGCTGTCAACTGCTGGAAGTTGTAATTACAGTTTGATCGCTGGGAAAGCACCAGACGCAGACTTGCCATCTAAAGGAATAACAATTTCCACGAAGCTGACGGCCCTGCCTGTGGAAACTGTGGCTTTATGGATCTCTTTATTGGAGCATGCATCTCTCCTCCTGAGTTACAGCAGCCGGGAGCAGAGCACCGCGGAAAGGAAGGGCCGAGTGCCTCCTCACATGAGCCGCAAGTCTTGATTTATAAGGCAGAGCAGAGCAGAGGGGGAAGGCACTGGCTTCGGTGACGGAAGTCCCTGGCCTCGGTCCAGACAGCTTCGGGCAGCTGTGAGTGCTCCTCCGGACGGCACTGGGGAGCCTGGTTTCACCTGTAGGTCAGCCGCCCCTCCGCACTGCAGGCGGGCCGCCGCGGGACAGCGCAGACAACAGGGTTCGGGTGCGTTTACATCCTGGGGCCGGTCACCTGGGGCCTGAGTGACTCGCCCTGTCCTGCTGAGCCTCAATTCTCTCCACTGCCCACCTGCCTCTTTTGGGGGGGGGGGGGGCACTTCTATTTTTCTGTTGGTCTTTCCTTTATTTTCATTCATCCTTGTTCTTTGGCCCATGTGGGCCTCCCATCGCAGTGGCCTCTGGTCACAGAGCACCAGCTCTGGGCACATGCACCTCAGAGCTCCGGCTCGATGATTGGACACATTGGTCCAGCCGCTCCGCGGCACGTGGGATCTTCCCAGGCCAGGGATCGAACCGGCGCCCCTTGCACTGCAAGGCGGTGTCCTTACCCACTGGACCACCAGGGAAGCCCTCCACCTGCCTCTCACGGGCAGTCACCAGGACCCAGTGAGGTCCTGGGAGGGCCACCAGGGCCTGGCTCTTGCCTAAGGCCTCAGCACGAGGCTGCACCAGAGCCATGGGGAAGCACGGAGGCACGTCTGCTTTCAGTGTCGACGAGGAGGATGGCCCGTCCAGTAGAGAGCAAGGGGTCCCAGTGTGAGTGTCAGTGAAGGGCTGGGGAGGTGGTGAAGAGTGTCCTCAGCGCCCTCTGCTTGCTTCGACCCCCAGCCCCGCTGCATGGTGGCCGCGTGCCTGTGTCCTCCCCTGATGGGCGGACGAGAGCGGTGGGCGTGAGGACTCAGCGTGTGGCTGGGACTGAAGGGCTGACCCCAGAGCTCACCAACGGGCAGCCCAAGCCAGCTCTCTTGTGCATTTGGGGGCCAGATCAGACCGTTGAAGCTACAGATCTGGACACAGCCCCAGGTTGGAGCCCGCCCTGCGGGCCAGGTGGGAGAAGCGTGTTTCGGGACAAGCACATCTGGTTGTTGAGGAAGGGCCGAGTGCCTCCTCACATGAGCCGCAAGTCTTGATTTATAAGGCAGAGCAGAGCAGAGGGGGAAGGCACTGGCTTCGGTGACGGAAGTCCCTGGCCTCGGTCCAGACAGCTTCGGGCAGCTGTGAGTGCTCCTCCGGACGGCACTGGGGAGCCTGGTTTCACCTGTAGGTCAGCCGCCCCTCCGCACTGCAGGCGGGCCGCCGCGGGACAGCGCAGACAACAGGGTTCGGGTGCGTTTACATCCTGGGGCCGGTCACCTGGGGCCTGAGTGACTCGCCCTGTCCTGCTGAGCCTCAATTCTCTCCACTGCCCACCTGCCTCTTTTGGGGGGGGGGGGGGCCCTTCTTTTTTTCTGTTGGTCTTTCCTTTATTTTCATTCATCCTTGTTCTTTGGCCCATGTGGGCCTCCCATCGCAGTGGCCTCTGGTCACAGAGCACCAGCTCTGGGCACATGCACCTCAGAGCTCCGGCTCGATGATTGGACACATTGGTCCAGCCGCTCCGCGGCACGTGGGATCTTCCCAGGCCAGGGATCGAACCGGCGCCCCTTGCACTGCAAGGCGGTGTCCTTACCCACTGGACCACCAGGGAAGCCCTCCACCTGCCTCTCACGGGCAGTCACCAGGACCCAGTGAGGTCCTGGGAGGGCCACCAGGGCCTGGCTCTTGCCTAAGGCCTCAGCACGAGGCTGCACCAGAGCCATGGGGAAGCACGGAGGCACGTCTGCTTTCAGTGTCGACGAGGAGGATGGCCCGTCCAGTAGAGAGCAAGGGGTCCCAGTGTGAGTGTCAGTGAAGGGCTGGGGAGGTGGTGAAGAGTGTCCTCAGCGCCCTCTGCTTGCTTCGACCCCCAGCCCCGCTGCATGGTGGCCGCGTGCCTGTGTCCTCCCCTGATGGGCGGACGAGAGCGGTGGGCGTGAGGACTCAGCGTGTGGCTGGGACTGAAGGGCTGACCCCAGAGCTCACCAACGGGCAGCCCAAGCCAGCTCTCTTGTGCATTTGGGGGCCAGATCAGACCGTTGAAGCTACAGATCTGGACACAGCCCCAGGTTGGAGCCCGCCCTGCGGGCCAGGTGGGAGAAGCGTGTTTCCGGGGACAAGCACATCTGGTTGTTAGACGGCACGGACGCGTAATCACAGGACGACAGGGACCGAGGCAGCTCCCGCCCGGCTGAGCTCTGGGGCCATCGCACACACCCGGGCCCCGCGCCTGGCCCGGGAGTCGCCACCTGCCCCACTACCACGCCCGGGTCCTGCTGCGCCCCACAGGTCTCCAGCGTCTGTATCCTGTCCCCTCTGGTCCTCACACATGAGTGGACGGGCCGCTCTCTTCCCTGGCTGGTCAGCTGCTTTCTGGCCTTTAAAGCCAGCACCCGTTCAGGCCTTCCCAGGGCAGACACCAGGTGGGCTCCACTCAGGAGAGCAAGCAGGGGGTGTGGAAGGCCGCGGAGCTGCCCAATGCTGGTCCCCCAGCCAGATGTGGCCACTGAGGAGCCCTGTCTCCTGGGGTGGGTCTGCCTCAGTTTCCCTTGGTAGGACTTGGCTCTTGGGTCCCTCAGCACCCCTCCTGGGAAGTCTGGCAAACCCCCAACGTGTGACTCCTCGGCCTTCTTGACGCTGAGGTCGCCCGGTCACCCGCGGCTGGCGCCCACAGGTTGACATGACAGTGCCCGGAGGTGATGTGAAGGTGCCTCCCTGGGGACGCAGGCACCTAATGTGGGAACGACTGTGAACACAGCGGCCCTCTGCCCCACCCTCGCTGATTTTAGGTTGGACCCTCAGTGCAGTCCCTCCCACCACCGGTCCTTGGGACAGGTTTCTAAAATCAGACTCAGGATTTCAGGGGCCTTGGGTTCCAGAGCCCCAACAAAAACCTCCCTTTCGAGGCTCACAGACGCTCGGGTCTGCCTCTGGCGTGCCCAGAGGGTGTTCTGGCTGCCCGCTCTTGTCTCAGGATCCCAAGTGGGTCTCTGCTCCCGCAGGCCCGGCTCCCTCCTCGGCGCTCCTGCTGCCCTGGCTTTCTCACCCGGCCAAGAGCCAAACGGCACAAAGACTTACCCTGGTCTGGTCTCTGCTACGACCAGCGACCCCGGTCACCGTGTCTGGAGGCAAGGGGGAGCCCAGGTGGGTTCCAGGCCTGGGCACCCACAGGGCAACTTCCACAGTGGACACGCTATCCTGAAGCCAAACATCGTCCTGCGCTTCTGTTAGCCCTTGGGGTATTTCCAAAGCCTAAACCCAGCCTGACTTCAAACCCTTCAGCAGCTCCTCCCAGAGCTCGGGACTGGTCCCCAGGGCTCAGTGCATGTAGAGTGCCTTTCCCATCTGGCCCCTCGGGCTTCATGGTCAGCCAGCGCCCAACATCCCACAGTCCTCTCCTGCCTCTTGGTCTTTCCTAGAAACACTCTCCTCCCAACGACCCTGTGCCCATGCGGTGATGCGTGTCCACCCCCAGCCTTCAAGGATGTGGCTCTGGAGACTAGGGTGCCAGCAGCGTCTGTGGAACGGAAGACTCAGAGAAGCCACGGGAGGGGGCGCAGGAGGAGGGAGGGGCAGAGCCAGCTCCGGGGAGCCGTCCCACCGTGCGAACCTCAGCAGCCCGAGTTTTTGCCAAATAGGTTTTCCTCCCGGCAGAGGACATATGCCATGCTCCCAGGATGCCTCAGCGTTGTGAAGAAGAATGGTGAGGTATTTTGGGATATACATTTATTTTCAGTAAAAAAAGTTTCCCCCAACAACTCAGGGCCATGACGCGTTCTGTCAATTCTCACACATGTGCAGCTGTCTGGACCTGGGCAGGAGGGCTTACCACCCTCCCAGAACACGTTCCACATCCTCCCTCCAAGGGGGACATCAGCCCCAAAGCCAGGATCAGCCTGAGACGTGTGAGAGTGTTCCAGCTTCGTGGGCCAAGGCCAGAGAGCGCCTCCTTCCAGCCAAAGGCGGGCCTCCAGACCCTGGAGAGGGTGTCCGAGTCGCCACCTGGCCCTGCCGACCTGCAGGGCGGCCACTCCTGGGTCACCACACCTGGCACGTCCGGATCACCTCCTTCAGGGCCTGCACCCCCTCCATGCTCTTGTCCCTCACGGCCAGGGAGAGGAGGACGGCTCTGTTCCCCGCTTCCTGAGACACAAACGCCACCAGGTTCTTTGCGACGACGTGGATGAGAGGCTGGGGAGGGCAAGGGAAGACGACCGCCTCAATGGCAAGAAACCTGTCCTCTTCCTCAGGCCTTCACTCAGGACGTCCGAGGGGCCCAGACCAGCCTCCCACACCATCACATCAGCACCGGGTCTGTGGGGCGCAGGTGATTCCAATCCACTAAGCCCCTCCCCAGACTCAGTCATCATGGGGTCTGCTTCCTCAGTGCTCCCTGGCTCCCGTCTCTCCCAGCCAACCCTTCTCTGGGAGGGCCCGTGAGCGTCTGCAGAGGAGAACCCTGTCAAGCTCGCAGATGATCTTTCCAGAACAGGGCGGGGCAGGCGCTCATTACCATCACACATCCTGACAGGGTCAAACGGAGGCAGAAACCATCACGGCAAAAATCAATGCCTCCACTCGGCTGCCTGGTAACACGCTGCTGGGCTGCGAGGAACAGCCACCAAGGGCAGGCGAACGCCCTCAAGCGCACAGAGGCCCTCGATAATGCTGCCCGCGGCTGTGGGGTGGCGGGGTGGGGGCAGGCCTGCCTAGCAGACGCTCTACCTCCTTCCTGACCCATCACAGGCACGGGGAGCCCTTCCCAGCCACGTTACCTCGTCCTGCCCGAGGAGGACCTTAGTGGTAAGTACGGGCTTGCCGACGTCAGTGGTCACACTGCTGGGCTCCAGGGAGACCAGGGTACCCATCTTCCCGAACTGCGTCACCACCACCAGGATATGACTGCTGAAGGCTGTGCAGATCACCTGGGTGGGGACCCCACACACCACCGCCGTCTTCTGTTTGGACATCACCAGTGGTTTACCTTCCATAACCGGGTCCGCTCAACAGCACCTTTACGTTTAAAAAAAAAAAAGAGAAAAAAAAGTAAATCAACCAATGGAAAATAGCCTTGGAGCTCCAGAATAAACACGGCTGAGCATGAAAACAGGCACACAAGCTGGCCCATCCAAATGCCTATGTCCGTTCCCCCATACAGGCTTTATTCGCCCGGAACTTTCTGGATTCGTTGACTCAACACGTTGGTATAGACAAGCGCGATGTCAAAACACGCTTCCCCCTCTGGAGGCAGGTGAGGCCTCTTCCCCACGCGATGGCCTCGGTCGTCCTGCCCGACTGCAGCCCCGCCCCGTCCCGGCGGCTCGCACCGCGTCCCGGCAGTCGGCCCTCCCAGCGGGCAGGGAGCGCCGCGGGAACGGAAACCCGGCAAGGCCAGCCGCCGCCGCCCCGCCCACGGAGGTTTCGCTTTCGGCGTCTGCGGGAGCCATCGGTCCCACAGGAGAAGCCGCACCACAGCGTGGGGCAGAGGGCGGCTGGGGCCGGCGGGACCGCGGGGACGCCCACCCTCTCCGCCCGGCCCCGGCCCCGGCCCCGGCCCCGGCCCTGCTGGACGCCCACCTGCCCGACCGCCCGCCAGGCTGCTCGCGCTCGCCGCGCCGCGCCCGGAAGTGACGCCCTGGGCGCCGCGGCCCCGCCCCGACAGGCCCCGCCCCCGAGCGCCCAGCGGGCCCTCCCCCGACAGGCCCCGCCCCCGAGCGCCCGGCGGGCCCGCCCGCTCCTCAGGCCCCGCCGGAAGTGCAGCCGGTAGGGCTTCCGGTCCCTGCGGCTGCCTCAGGGCTCTGAGGGCGGGGAGGGCTGAGCCCCGCGTGTTCGAGAAGCGGCCGCCGCCCCGTCCCGCGGGCCTCGGCCCCTGGGCCCTGACGTCTCCAGGAGGGGGCGCCCGGCCCTCGTTCCCTCCCGAGGCGGCCCCTCCGCGCTGTGTGTGGTTGAGGAGCCTCAGCCATGGGGTCTCTGGGCCTGCGGCCCGGGAGCTGACAGGGGAGCCGGGCCGGGCGGCCCCTGGAGCGCTGGGGACGTGCCGGCCAGGACCCTGGCGCGGGGCACGGGAGGCCGCCCTCCGCGCGGGACCCCCTGCGCCTCCCGCAGGCCCGCTGACCGAAAACAAAAGCACCCCGCCCGTCGGGGGCTGTGTGGTTTCCGTGGACCAGAGCCCGGGACGCAGCCTCCCAGATACGCCGGGGCTGCCCGGAGGAGGCGAGGGCCGCAGAGCCAGGCCGTCGGCACGCAGCCGGGCCCGGGGAAGCAGGGGCGCGGGCCGGCGCAGTGCCTCTGAGGGCAGCAGATCCCGGAGGCCTGGGGCCGGGGAGCGGCCAGGGTCAGCAGGCGGCCATCACTGAGGGGGAGGAGGGGGTGGGCTTCCGCCAGGCCCGGCCCTCGGGCTTGTCGCGGGAGTCGGGCCCGGGTGGGCTGGCCCGGGGCGGCGGGCTGGGCAACTGGTCAGACCCGCCGGCGAGCGCTCCGCAGGGTGGGGGGCAGCTCTTGCCAGGACTCCCGCAGGCCCACGCGTGGGCACCGAGTTCAGAAAGAGTGCAGGGGAGCTTCCCGGTGGCCAGTGGCTAAGAGGCCACGCTCCCAGTGCGGGCGCCTGGGTGCCACTCCTGGTCGGAGAACCAGATCCCGCAGGCCGCCTCTGAGCCCAAGCACGGTGGTGAAGAACAGGTGAAGCCAACATTTAGGTGAATGAATGTAGAATAGAATTTGAGTTTTGGGGTAGAGTCTGGGAGGTCTAAGAGAAAATCTTGGTCAGTATCCCGTGCCTGGCGGTAACGAGAGCCTTTTTTAAAAAGAATCTTTTGGGGCTTCCCTGGGGGCTCGGTGGCCACGAATCTGCCTGCCAGTGCAGGAGACGGGTGCGACCCCCAGTCCAGGGAGAGTCCACACGCTGCAGAGCAGCTCAGCGGGGGCCCTCAGCTTCCCAGCCCACGTGCCCCAGAGCCCGCGCTCTGGCACACAAGAAGCTTCCGCAGTCAGGAGCCCCTGGTCGCTGCAGCTCAGTATCGAAGACCCAGCACGGCCAAATAAGTGAATAAATAAATAATTCTTTGAAAGAGCCACTGCTTCAGTAAAAAAAAAAAAAAACCACATATCTTGGCTGTACCACGGCCTGTGGGAGCTTAGATCCCCAATCCTGGACTGAATCTACTGCACTGGGAGCAGAGAGTCTTAACCATTGGACTGCCAGGGAAGCCCCCAACAAAGGCCTTTAAACCACACCAGATGGTGCCAGCAGCCTCTGCCGTCAAACGTCCGTAGGGGTATCCTTCCACGTAGAGAGCCGGCGTTTGTCTGGCCTGTAGCGTGTGCCAGGTGTTCTAAGAGCCTTACCTATACCAACGCATTTCATCTTAACAACCCCCAGTAAGCTGAGACATGACTGTCCTCATTTTATAGACAAGATGTCCGGGTTCACGGAACTCGCCCAGGGTCACAAAGCTGATAAGGGCAGGATCTGGGCTTCAGACCTTCGCCCTTGATTACTGGTCTCATGACGCACACAGCCAGGTAAAGGGCAAGAGCGGGCAGTGCTGTCCTGCAGGAGCGTCATGTCTGGTCCCTCCAGGGTTCTGAGCGCCCCCTCCCACGCACATCTTGCCTGTCTCCGAGCTGGAAGTGGTGTTAGCAGGGTGAGGGGCTTGTGCTGACACGACAGTGATCTGAGTGTGATTGAGGAATTGAGCCTCTAGGGGGAGGAACACCCTCAGAAGCCTTTCTTTCCCAACAGGCATGTCAAGGCACGTTCCCCCCAGCCTGGTCTGTCCACATCGCTCAACCCGTAGGAAATTGTTGTTCTTTAGTCACTCGGTCGTGTCCAACTCTTTGCGACCGTGTGGACTGGAGCCTGCCAGGCTCCTCTGTTCATGGGGTTTCCCAGACAAGAACACTGAAGTGGGTTGCCATGTCCTCCTCCAGGGGGTCTTCCTGACCCAGGGATTGAACCTGTGGCTCCTGCGTTGGCAGAGGGCTTCTTCACCGCTAGGCCACCAGGGATGTCCGGGGAGGCTTTGGCAGCCTCCTCTTCTGCCTGTTCTCACGGTTGAATGACTCCTTGCACAATCCAAAACATGTTCCTCGCACGATGATTTCTGGTGACCTGAAAGAAAAATGGCACGTTGGCAAAACATGATCAAGATAGGCATAAATATCAAGAGGAAGCTTCTGTTTGAGTTTCTTTTCTTTTTTAAAAATCTATTTATTTTTGGCTGTTCTGAGTTTTCACTGCTGCTGCAGGCTCTTCTCTAGTTGCAGGGAGTGGGGGCTCTAGCTGAGGTGAGCAGGCTTCTTGTTGCAGTGACCTCACTTGTTGTGGAACTCGGGCTCTAGGGCACATGGTCTTCAGTCGTCATGGCACGTGGGCTCCACAGTTGCGTCTCCGAGGCTCAGTGGTTGTGTGTGTGTGTGTGTGTGTGTGTGTGTGTGTGTGTGTGTGTGTGTGTGTGTGTGTGCCTGCCTGTGCCTGCCTGTGTGTGTGAGAGAGAAAGGAGGAGGGAGGGAGAAGTAGCTTCTGGAGCTACACATTGAGGCACATCTGAGTGGCACCTGATTATGCAAGTGATCAGTTCATTCATGAGACTCCTTGTGTTATGACAATGTCTGATTTCCTCTGCAGCCTCATGATTGCGGGCACCCAGGTCACCAAAGCCTGGACCAGGGGGATCTCCAGGTATTGGACTCGTGGAACAGGTAAGGCATTGCCAGGGTTTGCCTCAGTCTTTTAGAGGCAGCATCCCTCTTAAGTTTTTACCAGCGTGTGGGCTGGTGGAGCCGCTCTATTGTATTCATTTGTGTGGCTGTCCCTACTGACTCTCGGGATCCTCCTCACTGACCCTCCACTGAAGCCGGGCCGCAGGAGAAGCACTGTGACTGCTGGGCCACCAGGGGAGTAACTACTCGGTTCTTAGTCACCTTTTCGGTCGTGTCCAACTCTTTGCGACCGTGTGGACTGGAGCCTGCCAGGCTCCTCTGTTCATGGGGTTTCCCAGACAAGAACACTGAAGTGGGTTGCCATGTCCTCCTCCAGGGGGTCTTCCTGACCCAGGGATTGAACCTGTGGCTCCTGCGTTGGCAGAGGGCTTCTTCACCGCTAGGCCACCAGGGATGTCCGGGGAGGCTTTGGCAGCCTCCTCTTCTGCCTGTTCTCACGGTTGAATGACTCCTTGCACAATCCAAAACATGTTCCTCGCACGATGATTTCTGGTGACCTGAAAGAAAAATGGCACGTTGGCAAAACATGATCAAGATAGGCATAAATATCAAGAGGAAGCTTCTGTTTGAGTTTCTTTTCTTTTTTAAAAATCTATTTATTTTTGGCTGTTCTGAGTTTTCACTGCTGCTGCAGGCTCTTCTCTAGTTGCAGGGAGTGGGGGCTCTAGCTGAGGTGAGCAGGCTTCTTGTTGCAGTGACCTCACTTGTTGTGGAACTCGGGCTCTAGGGCACATGGTCTTCAGTCGTCATGGCACGTGGGCTCCACAGTTGCGTCTCCGAGGCTCAGTGGTTTGTGTGTGTGTGTGTGTGTGTGTGTGTGTGTGTGTGTGTGTGTGTGTGTGTGTGTGTGCCTGCCTGTGCCTGCCTGTGTGTGTGAGAGAGAAAGGAGGAGGGAGGGAGAAGTAGCTTCTGGAGCTACACATTGAGGCACATCTGAGTGGCACCTGATTATGCAAGTGATCAGTTCATTCATGAGACTCCTTGTGTTATGACAATGTCTGATTTCCTCTGCAGCCTCATGATTGCGGGCACCCAGGTCACCAAAGCCTGGACCAGGGGGATCTCCAGGTATTGGACTCGTGGAACAGGTAAGGCATTGCCAGGGTTTGCCTCAGTCTTTTAGAGGCAGCATCCCTCTTAAGTTTTTACCAGCGTGTGGGCTGGTGGAGCCGCTCTATTGTATTCATTTGTGTGGCTGTCCCTACTGACTCTCGGGATCCTCCTCACTGACCCTCCACTGAAGCCGGGGCCGCAGCAGGAGAAGCACTGAGTCCTGACTGCTGGGCCACCAGGGGAGTCCCAGAACCACCTCCTTGGTGTGGATGATGCTCGCCCTCGCTTCTCTCGGCCGGTCTGGGCAGCGGTCATTGGAGATGACGTTTGTGACGCGGGCCTGAGACACAGCCGGTGGTATAGGTGTTTTATTACGTTTAGATGATAAATATCTAGGGAGGAGTGAGGAAGCTGCCTCCATTAGGCTTTTTCAAGTGCAGATGACAGGCACAGATGTGAAACCGTCTTCTGCCCAAGAGGAGAGCAGAGGGACTCTTACAGAAGAGATGAGAGCCCCGGCATCTCCTGCCACCTCTGAGCTCCGCAGGCGTGCGGGCCCCACTCTTGGCCGGGCCGCCCTCGTGCTGCGGCGGAGCACCAGTCTCCACACCTAGAGTTAATGTCAGGAACTCCCTGGCCGTCCAGCGGTTAGGACTCAGAGTTTTCACTGCTGTGGGTTCAGTCCCGGTTCGGGGAACTAAAGATCTCGCAAGCCATGCATCTAGGCCAAAAAAAGAAAAGAAAAAGGCAAAAGCATTAACCTGTGCATCTAGGAGTTTAAGACGTACTCCTAAGTGATGTATGTCAAAGAAGAAATCTTAAGTGGAAATTACAGACTATTTTTACCTTCCCACTGGAAGCCACTCGCGCGCTTTCTGTTTCTGTGGCTTTGTCTGTCCTTCGCATTTCTTACCAATGGGCGCACATTCTACGGCTTTTCGTGTCCGGCTTCCTTCACGCAGCCTTTGAGGCTCATTGGTGTTGTGTCCTGTGTCAGGGCTTCATTCCTTTTGGAGAACATCCATTCTTTCTTGTTCAGTATTTCGGGGGATTAAATGACGTCCCGTTTGCAGAAGGGATGGCCCATGCGAGGCACTGAGAGTCTCCCTCCCCTCGCGAGCCATTGGGTTCCACTGGCGGGGCCGCCCCTCCGCGCGCCGGGCTTCTGCAGGCTGCGGAGAGACCAGGAGAGGCTCAGTCCCTGACTCTCCTCCGTGCCGGGCCTGGTATCCAGCAGCGTCAGGGGGCCGTCGGGGCCGCAAGGTCCTGATGCATCCAGAGAGAGGCTCTGGCGACACTGAGCCCCGTCTTGCTGCAGCGGGACATGCGTTCAGCAGCAGGCACGGCGGCCGTGGTCAGCCTCGGGAATGTCCGCAGAGCTCCCTCTGCTCGGCGGCCCCGCGGCCAAGGACGAGGATGGAGAGTCTGCCTGCCTCAGAGCCCCCGTGGTCACCCTCAGCCTCGCCACGGTGCTGTCTGCCCTCGGGGGGTGCGGCCTCGTCTCAGGGCGTGGCTGCATGCCAGGCTGGCACTTGTGTGTGTGGAGTCCCCGCGCTCAGCAGTTTCAAAGAGCTGGGACTAAGCAACAGCACAGACATAAGACAGTTCCAACCCGGGGATCCTGGGACCCAGGCACAGCCTTTCATTGTGCCCAGTTATCTGGAAAAAGTGATGCTGAACCGTTAATTTTTTTTTTTTTTTTGACCACTTCCATTGATCTTTCATTCACTTCTCTTTTTTGTTCTCTGGCCCGTGTGGACCTCCCGTTGCAGTGGCCTCACTCGTCGCAGAGCACCAGCCCTGGGCGCATGCGCTCCAGAGCTCCGGCTCGGTAGTTGGACACGTCGGTCCAACCGCTCCGCGGCACGTGGGATCTTCCCAGGCCAGGGATCGCACCAGCACCCCTTGCACTGCAAGGCGGTGTCCTTACCCACTGGACCATCAGGGAAGCCCTGAACCATTAATTTTTTATAAACTAGGTTTGTCCAAGTTGAGGCAGGGGGTAGGATATAAAGATTAAAAGCAACCCATTGAAAATCACATGTATTTTATTACAGAAACAAAACCCTGGGACTATGGGAAATTCTGATTATTCCCTAGGGAAACGAATGAATGCCATTAGCACTGAGCCCAGATTATAAGGGTTCAGGCGGTTTACCCTGGAAAGGGCATAAATCCTCTTTCTTGCGAGGGAAACGTCCCGTTTGCAGAAGGATGGCCCATGCGAGGCACTGAGAGTCTCCCTCCTCGCGAGCCATTGGGTTCCACTGGCGGGCCGCCTCGCGCCGGGCTTCTGCAGGCTGCGGAGAGACCAGGAGAGGCTCAGTCCTGACTCTCCTCCGTGCCGGGCCTGGTATCCAGCAGCGTCAGGGGGCCGTCGGGGCCGCAAGGTCCTGATGCATCCAGAGAGAGGCTCTGGCGACACTGAGCCCCGTCTTGCTGCAGCGGGACATGCGTTCAGCAGCAGGCACGGCGGCCGTGGTCAGCCTCGGGAATGTCCGCAGAGCTCCCTCTGCTCGGCGGCCCCGCGGCCAAGGACGAGGATGGAGAGTCTGCCTGCCTCAGAGCCCCCGTGGTCACCCTCAGCCTCGCCACGGTGCTGTCTGCCCTCGGGGGGTGCGGCCTCGTCTCAGGGCGTGGCTGCATGCCAGGCTGGCACTTGTGTGTGTGGAGTCCCCGCGCTCAGCAGTTTCAAAGAGCTGGGACTAAGCAACAGCACAGACATAAGACAGTTCCAACCCGGGGATCCTGGGACCCAGGCACAGCCTTTCATTGTGCCCAGTTATCTGGAAAAAGTGATGCTGAACCGTTAATTTTTTTTTTTTTTTTGACCACTTCCATTGATCTTTCATTCACTTCTCTTTTTTGTTCTCTGGCCCGTGTGGACCTCCCGTTGCAGTGGCCTCACTCGTCGCAGAGCACCAGCCCTGGGCGCATGCGCTCCAGAGCTCCGGCTCGGTAGTTGGACACGTCGGTCCAACCGCTCCGCGGCACGTGGGATCTTCCCAGGCCAGGGATCGCACCAGCACCCCTTGCACTGCAAGGCGGTGTCCTTACCCACTGGACCATCAGGGAAGCCCTGAACCATTAATTTTTTATAAACTAGGTTTGTCCAAGTTGAGGCAGGGGGTAGGATATAAAGATTAAAAGCAACCCATTGAAAATCACATGTATTTTATTACAGAAACAAAACCCTGGGACTATGGGAAATTCTGATTATTCCCTAGGGAAACGAATGAATGCCATTAGCACTGAGCCCAGATTATAAGGGTTCAGGGAGCGGTTTACCCTGGAAAGGGCATAAATCCTCTTCCCAGGGAGCATTCAAAGATCATTTCTGAGAGGTCTGCCGCCCAGGCCAGAAGTGGGAGCACCGCTGTCCCGCGGAGACTGGCCCAGCGCCGGCTGTGTGGCCCGCCGTGCCCGAGCTCTGGAGCCGCGTGTCAGCGGGAGTGTTTTAATTGAACATCACACAGTAAACACAGAAAATCCTTTTCTCAGACCTAATTCCAGCAGGACATGAAATTGAGAGTTTAGCTTGTCACCTTGTTTTCTGCTGAACTTAAGCTCCAATATTACACGCTTTGTTTGTAGAGCCAGCCTTCCTGCCCTCATTAAAGAGGTTGAAAACGGCCTTGCCCTCACATCTTGCCCTATTTGTTTACTTCCTTAATAAATGGAGCCCTAATCCAAGTACAGTTTCTGAAAGACTTTCTTTCAGTATTTTAAGAAGTCATTTCCCCTAATGAGATGCCGTCCTTGTTGCCCCGTGTCCAGTGGAGTGGCAAAGCCTGCCAGGCTTGTTGGCCTCTCTCTCTTCTCTTCCAGGGGGAGGACAGAAAGCAGAGTGCGGCTTCGATAGAGGTTGCCCAAGTCAGATCGCCTTCCAGACGGTGTGTGGAGCAGGCGTCCAGGGTGCCGGTGGGAGCGGGGAGGGGGCAGGATGGAGGGGAAGGAAGCCTGAGGCCTGTTCCTGGGCCCTGGCACTAACTTGCTGATGACCGTAGACAATGCCCTTCCATGCTCCGGGCTTCTGTTTCCTCATCTGTGAAATGAGCAGACTGACCGGGTGGCCTCCAGGTGCCTCTCGTCCACCCTCTGAGCTCCTGCCCTGCGACGGGGGCAGGGCCCTGGGGGTGACTGGGAACTGGTTTCATCTAGGAGGGAGGGAGTGGAGCCGCCCGGGGGGGTCTGCGGCAGGCTTGGCGCGTGCAGGCTGGGCCAGGGGCCTCTACCGTGTGGAGGGCCTGAGAAGGCCGACTGGGCACAGCACGTGGACTGTCTGACCACCGAGAGCTCTGGGCCTTCCATGGGAGAGGCTGAGCACCCTCGGGACTGGGCCGTCACCGGGGTTAGTGGCTGTGCCAGGATGTCTGCGCTGAAGGGCCAGGACTCGAAGAGCCTGAAGGCTTTTCCGAATCCAGTGTCTGTGCTCCGCCAGTGGAGGTGCACCAGTGACCGCAGGGGATGTGGCCACGTCCTGCTAGAGCGTCTCCAACGAGAAGCGCAGCGACACTGGACAGGGTCCAGCCACGCCAAGTGCTGGAGGAAACGGGGAGCAGCTGGTGCACCCCTGCATTGCTGCTGGGGGTGCTGGGCAGGGTGGGCCCCCTGAAGCGCAGGTTAGCTGCTTCTCCCAGAGGTGAGCATCCGCCTTCCGCAGGGCTCAGCGGCCCCTTCCCCACAGACTGATGTTTACCCGGGAGAGTCGACCGTCCTGTTCACACCACAGCTGCACGCGGATGTCCATGGTGACCAAACACTGAATACAGCCCAAATGTTTTCAGCAGGTGAACGGAAAACAAACCGGGGGCCATCCCCGTGATGATCACTGCTCAGTGATAAGCCGGAAGGAGTTTCTGGGGCGTGCGACGGCGGCCTGGGCCCCCAGGGCAGAACCAGGAGGGAAGCCAGGCATGGAAGGCGGTGTGCTCGGCGAGTCCACTCGTGCGATGTTCTGGAAGAGGCAAGATGACGTGTGGGCCAGTGGCTGCAGAGCGAGGGCGAGAGTCAGGTTTGCACGCAAGTGGGGCGCCTGGGGGTGACGGCGCTGCTCCGCCTGGGCCGTGGTGGGCCGTGGGGCTGCGCGCTCGCCAGCGCCGGGGGCCTGGGGGTCGTGGGTGAATCCTCGCGCGCGCAGGTTAAAGAAGGGCAAGTAAGCGGTTCAGACGAAGAACAGACAGGCAGTGGGAAACTCCCGGCCCTGCCCGAGGCCGGCGCTGCCTTGAGCAAAGGCCACTCACGCCCGCTGGGACAGCTCGTGTGTCGGCCGGGTTTGGAGGGACTGGGCGCCGTGCAGGGTGGCCTGTGGATGGTGAGGCCGCCGGCAGACCGCGTGGCGGCTCCTCAGACGCTGAATTGTGACGTGGTCCACCGTGGCACTTCCGGGTTCGCCCCGAAGAGCCGGTCTGAAGGCAGGATCTTGAAGTGAGATGTCGGCGTGCGCACCCGTGCTCACACGGTGTCACCGCTGTAGCAGAAGGCGGCGGCAGCCCGCGTGTCCACGGACGGACCGCGCAGTCTGTCTCTGCGGGGGAGGTAACTGACCTTCAGGCCCATGTGTCCGTCCATCCACTGGTGCGTGTTCAACACAGTCATCCATCCGTTCTTCTCTCCATGTGTCCTTCCGTCTGTCCACCCGTTCTTCCAGCCCCCAGGGCTGAAGTGTCTGCCTGCTCACTCTGTCCGTGGCGGGTCTTTGTCGGGAGCTGGTCTGAGGGCCCCAGCTGCCCACTGCCTCGCTTCAGAGGAGAGGCCGAGGGCGAGCAGACGGCCGCAGGTCGAGGCAGAGTCAGGCGAAGTGGGAGGACCCCCAGCCCAGCACTCGGAACAGGCAAAACGTTCAGGGGAGGCGTGACCTTCTGGGGCGGTGGGAGTGGAGAATTCGGTGGGACTTTCTGTTTCTATGGCCACGCGTTTGTGCTATTTGAATGTCTATAGCATATTTTAGGAGAGAAATACAAAGAGGAAAGAGGGACAGGTACTCCTGGCTGTTGCAGCCAGGGATCGTGCGCCCCCAGGTGAACCCAGGCGGGGATCTGGGTAGAAACTGGCAGGGCTGAGCTGCGGGCAGCCCCCTGCCCCAGGGAGGATGGGTGGGGAAGCGTCTGAATTACCAGCGAGCACCTCTGGGGGGCAGCAGAGGCCGCAGAACCCGCCTGTCGAGCAGGGAGAGGGCTGACCCCAGCGTGGGTGGAGCACCCGGGAGCCCTGTCCTCAGTGCTGGGGAGGGGGCCTCCTCCTCCCCTCAGCCCCTTCCCGTCCCAGCTGTCCCTCCGCAAGGGCAGGGCTGGCCCCTGCATCTTCCTGGAGGCCGGGGGCCAGTTCCATTCTCTGTTTCCCTCCCTGTCTCTGTCTCCCCGGCCCCCCCTCCCCCCTTCCCTGTCTCTTTCCCCACCCACCACAGAAGTCAGACCTGCGGGCAGGGGCCAATCAGCGAGGGCCTTTACCTTCGACTAGGTCACAGTGCTGCCGGGCCCTCTGGGTGGTCAGTCGCCACCAGCAAGTCCCCTGCTGTTGGGCTGCACACTCTGGGGAGTGAGCTCTGGGGTCCTGCGCACCCCTGCCCCTAGGGGAGCAAAGGCCCAAGCCTTCCCCTCCCCAAAATGTGCGACAAGCTGGCTGTGTAGTGGCCCTGGGGACACTGGCCAGGACGTGGCGGTGGCCTCTCCGCTGACTGGTATGGTTGTCGGCGTCACGGTTTTCACGTGGCCTCGGGCTCATTGAGGGGCTTCTCTGTCCGCCACGTGTCTGAAGGAGACCCTGGTGCCCCTGCATGGGGCTGGGGTCCGGGGGGCTCCCTCTGGGAGAAGGCCTGTAGGGCAGAGGTGGTCGGATGGAGGCGCAGGCAGCGGCGCCGCAGGGTGCGAGGTGAGAGGCGGGCTGGGGCCTGCCGTGCCCTCCTGCCCGTCTCCCGGGATGTGGCGCTTGGCTCGTCACCAGGAGGTGCCTTCTCTTCTGCACCTGAAGGCCTCCCAGCTCCCGCTGTCCCCTGCCTTCTCTCCCGTCACCGCCCTGTGTCTGGTCTCCCTCTGCCGCCCCACGGGATGTGACCCCTGAAAGCCTGCACTCCAGGAGCAGAGAGGCCTGAAACCAGAGAAAGGAACACCGGGGGATTTGGCTTAAACAGATTACGCGGCACGACCCCGCCTGCCCGTGATCCCAGCCTGCGCCGCCCGGCCTTTTAATCTCGTCCGGCCTTGGGATAATTTGTTTAGCTGTGCTGATCAGTTGAAGGTTGATTCAATTGCACTGGGGTGATTTATTTGTGCCCGGATTTGCTGAGTGCCACTGGAGGTGCACGAGGTCTTCATCGTGGTGGCGCGATGGCTTCGTCGGGGTGACGGCACGCCTGCGCACCCACCCCCACCCTCCCCGCGTGCCCAGGGCGGGTGTGGCCGGCCGTCTCGGGGGCTGGCTCCCAGGCGCGGCTGGTGTGGGCGGTGGATGCCGTGTTGAGGGTCTGTGTCGGGTTCTGATTCTTGCTGTGGTTCTCGACCTCCTGCCGGTTCTGCTTGTGAAAGTGCCAGCCCTGAAGGAGTGTGGGTGGCCTCGTCTTCGCACGCCTCTGCACCCTGTGTGTGCGTTTGTGTGTGCGTGCCGTTGTGTCGGACGCTGCTACCCCATGGGCGGACTCTGGGAGAGAGCTCTGGGGACCTGCGCTCCCCTGCCCCTAGGGGAGCAAAGGCCCTAGCCTTCCCCTCCCCAAAATGTGCGACAAGCTGGCTGTGTAGTGGCCCTGGGGACACTGGCCAGGACGTGGCGGTGGCCTCTCCGCTGACTGGTATGGTTGTCGGCGTCACGGTTTTCACGTGGCCTCGGGCTCATTGAGGGGCTTCTCTGTCCGCCACGTGTCTGAAGGAGACCCTGGTGCCCCTGCATGGGGCTGGGGTCCGGGGGGCTCCCTCTGGGAGAAGGCCTGTAGGGCAGAGGTGGTCGGATGGAGGCGCAGGCAGCGGCGCCGCAGGGTGCGAGGTGAGAGGCGGGCTGGGGCCTGCCGTGCCCTCCTGCCCGTCTCCCGGGATGTGGCGCTTGGCTCGTCACCAGGAGGTGCCTTCTCTTCTGCACCTGAAGGCCTCCCAGCTCCCGCTGTCCCCTGCCTTCTCTCCCGTCACCGCCCTGTGTCTGGTCTCCCTCTGCCGCCCCACGGGATGTGACCCCTGAAAGCCTGCACTCCAGGAGCAGAGAGGCCTGAAACCAGAGAAAGGAACACCGGGGGATTTGGCTTAAACAGATTACGCGGCACGACCCCGCCTGCCCGTGATCCCAGCCTGCGCCGCCCGGCCTTTTAATCTCGTCCGGCCTTGGGATAATTTGTTTAGCTGTGCTGATCAGTTGAAGGTTGATTCAATTGCACTGGGGTGATTTATTTGTGCCCGGATTTGCTGAGTGCCACTGGAGGTGCACGAGGTCTTCATCGTGGTGGCGCGATGGCTTCGTCGGGGTGACGGCACGCCTGCGCACCCACCCCCACCCTCCCCGCGTGCCCAGGGCGGGTGTGGCCGGCCGTCTCGGGGGCTGGCTCCCAGGCGCGGCTGGTGTGGGCGGTGGATGCCGTGTTGAGGGTCTGTGTCGGGTTCTGATTCTTGCTGTGGTTCTCGACCTCCTGCCGGTTCTGCTTGTGAAAGTGCCAGCCCTGAAGGAGTGTGGGTGGCCTCGTCTTCTGCACGCCTCTGCACCCTGTGTGTGCGTTTGTGTGTGCGTGCTCCGTTGTGTCGGACGCTGCTACCCCATGGGCGGCAGCCCGCCAGGATCCTCTGTCCGTGGGGCTCTCCCGGCAAGCACACTGACATAGGTTGTGGATGCTGCATCTTCCTGACCCGGGGATGGAACCTGTGTCCCCCGAGTCTCCTGCATGCAGGAGCACCTGAGAGGCCCCGGAGGGGCCCGCCCTCCCCTCTTTGTCTCCTCTCTGGCCTAAGGTCCCAGGAGAACCCTAAAGGCATCCCCCTTCCCAGCCTCAGCTTTCCCGCCACACACTGGGAACGCCTTCCTTCCCTCCCTCTTGCTGCGCCCCGGGGGTTCTGCACAGTCCCCGTGGCTTGCACCCGCGGCTGCCGGGGTCACGGGGAGGACGGGTGGGGTCAGCGGGCTGGCACACTGCCAGGGCCGGGCTCGCTCTCCAGGCAGCTGGGAAGGACGGATGGCGCTGCGGTGCCCGCACAGGATGAGCAGACCTGGCAGCTCGCCGCTTTCCTGACCTGGGGTCCGATGCCTGGCCGGCTCCACCTCCCAGTCCTGTGTGTCCCTCGCCCGCCTCACCTGACCGCTCGTGCCTGAGGCCGCGGACGGGCAGGTGGGAGGTGCCGTCCTGTGATCGTGCCTGATGGGGTCACCCTCAGGGGTGCGCCCTGGGCTGCCCATCCCAGCTGGCAGGCTCTCTGGCACAGAATAGGTGCAGTGCGTGAGATAGGAGGTCCTGGGCGGAGCTGGAGGGCCCAGGCTGGGCCGCAGTGACCAAGGTCGGGGAGGTGAGCCAGGGGTGGGGTGGCCCCGAGTTTGCCAGGAGAGTTGGCGTGCTGGTCACCCTTCACATCTGGTGCCGGAGCCAGAGCTGGGGATGGGGCAAGGCCTGGGGCAAGGACCCTGCCCACGTGTCCTACCCGAGGGCACCCGGGAGGCAGGGCTTGTCCTTCCATCCCTCCCAGGGGAAGAGCCGGGCTGGAGCCGAGTTGCTCCCCAGGCAGCGCTTCCTCAGGGGATCCGCTCTGTCCCAGCGCTCAGCGGGTCTCCGTGGCTCAGACCCACCCCTCAGCTGACCCGGGAGGATCCCGAGGCCGAGAGGGAAAGCAATGCCTCCAGAGTCACACAGCGCCCCAGGGGCAGAGCGGGAACCCCTGTCAAAGGCCACCCAAGGAAGACGCTGGTACTGACCCACAGCCAAGCCCTCCGTCTACAGACATCAACTCGTGGAGGCCCAGAGAGGTTGGGTGACCTGTGCAAGGGTGCGCAGCTGCTCCTCTGCCGTCTGCTTCTGCCCCGTTCCTGTCCCGCCTCGGGCAGGATGGGTGTCAGGGCCGTTCTGAGAAAGACTCAGGATCACCCCAGAGGTCCACCCCAGAGGAGGGTCTGAGAAGGTGTCCTCGGGGGTGGTGGTGGGAGGGAGGCGGGGCAGGGGCACCCAGCCAGGACGGGTCTTCCTGCACGGCGTCCTGTGGACGACGGTGGCCTCCCTGGCCGGAGGGCGTCGGGAGGGACTGTGGAGCCTCCCGCAAGCCCCCCTTCCTCCAGGCGAGGGGCGCGTCTATACCAGCTCCATCAGGGGCCCTCCATGTCCTGGCCCGTCTCCCCGGCCGCTGTGGGGTCTGTGGCCTCCTGTCACCAGTGGGGAAACGGGGGCTCAGCGTCTGGACTGGGCCAGAGCCAGGAAGTCTTCCCTCCTCCCCGGCTGCCCGCCGCCGCCCTGTGTCGCCACAGCCATGTCTCCGGAGACCTCAGTGAGCCCCAAGGGAAGTCCGTTTCTAACTCACCTGAAGCCCCCAGATGTCCCTGTGCTGTGGCACTGGGGGAGGGCCCGTCACATCCCGGGTTAGCATCTGGACCATCTGCCCCGTGTGTTCAGTGCCCTGTGCTGGGTGACAGACCACATGACAACCATTTTACTGTCACTCGAGAACGCGGGTCAGGGGTCCAGGCTGGGATCCGCTGGGCGGGGGCGGGTCTTTGCCCTGGGCAGTGCGGGCCGGGGGCCTCCCGGGGCATGCAGCCAGCGAGGGGCCGGTCTGGAGAGCCCCAGGCAGCGCCACTCACAGGCTGGCACTGCGGCAGGGACAGCCGGGCAGCTGGGCCCAGCTGGGACTGTCTGCCGGGCTCTCCACCTGTGGCCTCTCCAGGGTAGCCGGACCGCCCACGTGACAGCCCGGGGCTCCCAGAGCCTGCGTCCTTGGCAGCAGAAGCTGCCGGTGTCTTTGGGCAGAAGAGCCACGGCGTCGGCCCCCTCGTCTCTCTCTGTAGCTGTGGTGAGACCCCTGGCCCCCAGAGGGCTTCCCAGGCGGCGCAGCGGCACCGCACCTCCCTGTTGCTGCCCGAGACCTGGGAGCCCTGGGCGTGAGCCCTGGGTGGGAGCCCTGGGTCGGGAAGGCCCCCTGGAGGAGGGCACGGCCACCCACTCCAGTACTCTCGTCTGGAGAATCCCATGGGCAGAGGAGCCTGGTGGGCCACAGTCCACAGGGTCACAAAGCGTCAGACGTGCCTGAAGCGTCGGAGCGCACACACACACACACACACACACACACAGCACCTACAGAGCTGGACCGCGTTCCCAGTTGTCAGCGTCAATCCAGCGGCATTAAAGTTACTTACACGCTGTGTCACCGTCACATCTAGACCTGGAATACTTTCATCACTCGGAACAAGAGCTCTGTCCCCGTGGACTGCTGACTCCCCCGCCGCCAGCCCCGGTCCTCACCCCCTGCTGTCTGTCTCTGTGGCATTGACTGTGGCGGGGACGCCTCTGGATGGAATCCCGCGGTATTTGTCCTTCTGTGACCGGCCCACTTCACTGAGCGCATTGTCTTCCAGGGTCATACGTGCTGTGACAGGTCAGAGTCCCCTTCGTTTCAAGGCTGGATTGTGTTCCGTCGTGTGGACGGCCCGCGTTCTGTTAGGACGCCGTGCTTTCACTGCTGCGGGTTCAGTCCCTAGTGGAGGAACGAAGGCCTTGCAGGCCGCGTGGCACACACACACACACACAAAGCCTGGGCGCTCAGATGCTTGTGCATCCATGACCACAGCATCATTATGTCCCACGGTCAAGACATGGAGCAGCCCCGTGTGGCCATCAGTGGATGGATGGAGTCCCGACCACTGAACCACGAGGGACTCTTTTTTAATGAATTGATTTAATTTTGGTTGTGCTGTGTCTTCGTTGCTGCACGTGCTTTCTAGGTGTGACGAGCCAGGCTGTTCTCTGGTTGTGGTGCAGGCTTCCCATTGTGGTGGCTTCTCTTGTTGCAGAGCTCGGGCTCTAGGACACACGGGCTTCAGTAGCTGGGTGCAAGGGCTTCGTTGCCCGAGGCGTGTGGCCGGCCGCCCACTGACGCCCGGGCTCCCAGAGCCTGGCCCGGCCCCCCTTGGCAGCAGAAGCTGCCGGTGTCTTTGGGCAGAAGAGCCACGGCGTCGGCCCCCTCGTCTCTCTCTGTAGCTGTGGTGAGACCCCTGGCCCCCAGAGGGCTTCCCAGGCGGCGCAGCGGCACCGCACCTCCCTGTTGCTGCCCGAGACCTGGGAGCCCTGGGCGTGAGCCCTGGGTGGGAGCCCTGGGTCGGGAAGGCCCCCTGGAGGAGGGCACGGCCACCCACTCCAGTACTCTCGTCTGGAGAATCCCATGGGCAGAGGAGCCTGGTGGGCCACAGTCCACAGGGTCACAAAGCGTCAGACGTGCCTGAAGCGTCGGAGCGCACACACACACACACACACACACACACAGCACCTACAGAGCTGGACCGCGTTCCCAGTTGTCAGCGTCAATCCAGCGGCATTAAAGTTACTTACACGCTGTGTCACCGTCACATCTAGACCTGGAATACTTTCATCACTCGGAACAAGAGCTCTGTCCCCGTGGACTGCTGACTCCCCCGCCGCCAGCCCCGGTCCTCACCCCCTGCTGTCTGTCTCTGTGGCATTGACTGTGGCGGGGACGCCTCTGGATGGAATCCCGCGGTATTTGTCCTTCTGTGACCGGCCCACTTCACTGAGCGCATTGTCTTCCAGGGTCATACGTGCTGTGACAGGTCAGAGTCCCCTTCGTTTCAAGGCTGGATTGTGTTCCGTCGTGTGGACGGCCCGCGTTCTGTTAGGACGCCGTGCTTTCACTGCTGCGGGTTCAGTCCCTAGTGGAGGAACGAAGGCCTTGCAGGCCGCGTGGCACACACACACACACACAAAGCCTGGGCGCTCAGATGCTTGTGCATCCATGACCACAGCATCATTATGTCCCACGGTCAAGACATGGAGCAGCCCCGTGTGGCCATCAGTGGATGGATGGAGTCCCGACCACTGAACCACGAGGGACTCTTTTTTAATGAATTGATTTAATTTTGGTTGTGCTGTGTCTTCGTTGCTGCACGTGCTTTCTCTAGGTGTGACGAGCCAGGCTGTTCTCTGGTTGTGGTGCAGGCTTCCCATTGTGGTGGCTTCTCTTGTTGCAGAGCTCGGGCTCTAGGACACACGGGCTTCAGTAGCTGGGTGCAAGGGCTTCGTTGCCCCGAGGCGTGTGGCATCTTCCTGGGCCAAGGATCAAACCCGTGTCCCGTGTACTGGCAGGTGGATTCTTATCCTCTGGACTGCTAGGGACGTCCCCCCAGACGCTCCTGGTAAACAGGCGCGGAGCCCACAGGGTCAGGGGCGTGGGCGTGGGCTCCGTGTCTATGGGAGGAGGGCAAGGGCTTGCGGCGTCCTTGGTCCCCCTGCCCCACGGCGCTGGCAGAGAGAGGCTGCCTGGACACTTCGGGCCACGTGGTGAATCAGGAGGCGGCAGCAGGACTGGCCAGACAGCGGAGGGGAGGGGCTGGGGGCCCACTGTCAGGGCTGCATGGCGGGTGGGTGGCAGAAGCGGCCGGAGAAGTGGGAGCAGCGGCCGAGGCCTCCGGAGAGGGCGGGGCTGTGATCCTCGGGTCTGGCCGAGGCGGGTGTGGCCGCAGAGGACACAGGTGGTCTGGGTGTGGGCCCGGGCCATTCGGGGAGCCTTCCAGGGAAAGATGGGGAACATGTAACTTCACCCCTGTGGCATTCCGGTTGTGAGACGGGCCTGAGGCCGGCCCAGACCCCAGGAGGGGCGCAGACTGCCTCCGCGGGAGAGGGAGACCCCACACGTACAGGAGCCGGGGGCGGCCCCGAGCCCGTGGCTGCAGGGCTCAGGGGCCCGAGGAAACAGCACCGGGAGCGTCCAGTAGGCACTCAGGGTGTGCTCATCGCAGGACAAACGAGGAGTGAATAAGCCGGCCAGGCTGGCCTACAGGCCGGCTGTGGGTGTCCTGCCGCGGCCCCGGGAGGACAGGAGGCCGTGGAGGAGCACCTCCGAGTGTGGCGCCCGTCCGCGTCTCCCCGCCCCTCCCCACAGGCCTCCCCCCCGCCTCCCCCAGCCTGCCTCTCCGTGCACGTCTGCCAAATTCCGATTCCCCCAAGGCTGCCTCATCAAATATTCCTTCTTTCTCATCACCATAATTTTTCATTTGTAGGTTAAGCTGCACCTGGGGTTCTCAGAAATCCGCTCGCTACCCTGTAACTTGCCAGCTTCTCAAATGTCTCGCCCTCCCTCCTCTGCCTCTTTCCTTCTGGAGGAGCCACCGTGCCGGGGAGGGGGCGGGGTGGGTGCCGGCTCTCCGGGCAGTCAGGAGGACTCGGTCCCCACTCTCGCTGGGAAGAAGGCAGCGCTTCCAGACCTGCCGTCCTCAGCAGGCGCCATGGCCTAGACGCCAGTCAGGCTTGACCGGTTCTCCGGTGCCTTCCGCGTTCCGGGCGCTGCCCCTCTGAGATTATCATGGGAACACTGAACAGCACGCCCCCTGTGCTCCCCGTTCCGTCCCCAGGGGGCCGCAGCTCAGGAGGGCCGTGGCCAGCCCCAGGTCACCCGGACGGGGACACGTGGAGGTGGGGTTAGAGCCCAGGCCTCTGGGGTTTCAGTTTGCTCGTGAGGAGAGGCGTGCGTGGGGAGGAGGCCATGGCACAGAGCGGCTCGCCGCCTTGGGCTGGCACCCTGGCAGGGACCCAGCGCAGGCAAGGCGGGAGGTGGGAGGCGGGGGCCCACTGAGTGGGTGGACGTCCCCGTGGAGGACCAGAACACTGGCCGGGGCTGGGGACCGTCTGCGGGTGACCTGTCTGAGCCCCAGTCTTGCGGTGGCTCCGCTCGGGGCAGAGTCTGCGGGGAGATGTTAGGAGAGGGGCTGAGCCTCCGTCAGGCCCTCGGCCGGGGGCAAAGGCAGAGCCCTATTCACAGCTCCTCGTCCGGGACCAGGCACGGCCGAGTCCTAGGGATCGGATGTGAAGACTTAAGCAAGCCTCTGTCCCCTAATAGCCATGTCGCTTGTCACTCAGCACTCGACAGGAAGCAGCTCTCCGCTTCCCACAGACCCTGAGGGGCTGGGTGGTGTGTTTTTAACCCATTATACAGATTATGGTTCCATTAGTGAAGTCACACGGTGGGACCGAGGGACTCTCATCTCCAAAAGGCCTTGAGAACATTGATCACTCAAAACTAATTAAAGGATTCTAATCTCTAAGTGCCTCTCAGCTGCAACCTTCCCTTCCTGTGGCAGCTGAGAGGAACACAGCCCTGGTGACGGGAACCCGCTCCTGGCAGCGGGGTGCAGGGGGAGATGGTGCACAAGGCGGCCAGACGGAACTCAGACGCGTGCGGAGAAGGGGTGAGTGGCTGTCCCTCTGTCCACACGGTGCTGGGGGTGCACCCGGGTCTGGGAGGAGGTCTCCTGCCCTCCTGCCAGGAAACAGCGTGCCAGCCTCGAGGGGCCGCGTCCCTCTGCTTCCACTGCCTCCCCTGGGGGGTGTGAGGAGGAGCAGCCGCGTGGCCCTGGACGCCCCCACCCCGGGGCCTCCTTCAGTTACTTTGTCTCTGGGACCTCTTCCCACCCTGACTCCCCCAAATCCTAGAGAAGCCTCGGGCTCTCTGCTGCCTTGCCAGGCTGCCGGCCACACCAGCCAGAATGTTGAACTAATAACGAGGGTTCTTCATGTTCATTATGTTCCTGGCTTTTTCTCCCCAGGGGAGCCCTTGAGGTCAGACGAGCAGATTTGGGAAGCGCAGTGGCCAGGCGGGGGGCTGTCCTCTGGGCGGGCCACGGCAGGCTCAGGGGGTGTCAGGTGCAAAAAGCAGGGGAGTTGGAGGGACCTGGCGGCCTCTGCCTGGGCTGCGTGTGCACAGGGTGTGTGGCCTCCACAGTCCAAGAGTCAGAAAGCCAGGATGGTCTCAGACCTTCCGGGCTCAGGGAGTACCTGGGGGCAGGTGTGCCTGGCACGCGCCTCACACACAGGGGCAGATCCAGGCTTTTCGCTCACTTAGGGGAGGCGTGGTCGTGCCTGGTCTCAGGGCTGCTGGGAGGACCCTGATGAAACGGGGCCTGCCTGCCTCAGGTTGCAGGTGCCATCCTGGTTATTCCTGGTTTAGCAGAGTGCAGGGATCAGGGGGCCAAGGGACACTCAGCCAGGCCTCAGGCTGGTCCAGCAGCTGGACTGGTGGCGGGGCTGCAGTGGGCGCCTGGGCAGGAGGCTGCCCATGAGGGTCTCCCATGGAGACCAGGCGAGTGGCGCTGGTTCAGGCTCCAGAGGGGGCTCTGATGAGGGCATCGCCTCTCTCGTGGTCCCTGGCGCTGTTTGTGTCCAGTTTGTGGGCCAGGGTTGGGGATCTGGGGAGTCGCAGTTGGGAAGGAGGCTCTGGGTGACCCTGGAAAGGCCACGAGACCAGGCCCCAGGGAGCGAGCCATGGTGCTGCATCAGAGCGAGGGTGGCCAGCTCCAGGCCTGGCGTGGCCTCCAGGGGGTGGTGCCGCCTCCGGCAGGTCTGTCTCGGAATGGCAGCGTCCCCGTAGGCACAGCCGGAGCTCTGCAGAGCGCTCATCTCCTGCCTCCTGCCAGGAAACAGCGTGCCAGCCTCGAGGGGCCGCGTCCCTCTGCTTCCACTGCCTCCCCTGGGGGGTGTGAGGAGGAGCAGCCGCGTGGCCCTGGACGCCCCCACCCCGGGGCCTCCTTCAGTTACTTTGTCTCTGGGACCTCTTCCCACCCTGACTCCCCCAAATCCTAGAGAAGCCTCGGGCTCTCTGCTGCCTTGCCAGGCTGCCGGCCACACCAGCCAGAATGTTGAACTAATAACGAGGGTTCTTCATGTTCATTATGTTCCTGGCTTTTTCTCCCCAGGGGAGCCCTTGAGGTCAGACGAGCAGATTTGGGAAGCGCAGTGGCCAGGCGGGGGGCTGTCCTCTGGGCGGGCCACGGCAGGCTCAGGGGGTGTCAGGTGCAAAAAGCAGGGGAGTTGGAGGGACCTGGCGGCCTCTGCCTGGGCTGCGTGTGCACAGGGTGTGTGGCCTCCACAGTCCAAGAGTCAGAAAGCCAGGATGGTCTCAGACCTTCCGGGCTCAGGGAGTACCTGGGGGCAGGTGTGCCTGGCACGCGCCTCACACACAGGGGCAGATCCAGGCTTTTCGCTCACTTAGGGGAGGCGTGGTCGTGCCTGGTCTCAGGGCTGCTGGGAGGACCCTGATGAAACGGGGCCTGCCTGCCTCAGGTTGCAGGTGCCATCCTGGTTATTCCTGGTTTAGCAGAGTGCAGGGATCAGGGGGCCAAGGGACACTCAGCCAGGCCTCAGGCTGGTCCAGCAGCTGGACTGGTGGCGGGGCTGCAGTGGGCGCCTGGGCAGGAGGCTGCCCATGAGGGTCTCCCATGGAGACCAGGCGAGTGGCGCTGGTTCAGGCTCCAGAGGGGGCTCTGATGAGGGCATCGCCTCTCTCGTGGTCCCTGGCGCTGTTTGTGTCCAGTTTGTGGGCCAGGGTTGGGGATCTGGGGAGTCGCAGTTGGGAAGGAGGCTCTGGGTGACCCTGGAAAGGCCACGAGACCAGGCCCCAGGGAGCGAGCCATGGTGCTGCATCAGAGCGAGGGTGGCCAGCTCCAGGCCTGGCGTGGCCTCCAGGGGGTGGTGCCGCCTCCGGCAGGTCTGTCTCGGAATGGCAGCGTCCCCGTAGGCACAGCCGGAGCTCTGCAGAGCGCTCAGAGTGAAACCCCCGCCCAGGGCCTGCCAGGCCAAGCAGGAGCAGAGCCCACTGGGGTCGCTAGGATCTCTCTGTGTGTGTGTTTTCTTAAGAGAGTTTGAAAGTGAAAGTTGCTCAGTCATGCGGACTCTTTGGACTGTAGCCCGCCAGGCTCCTCTGTCCGTGGCGTTCTCCGGGCAAGAATACTGCAGTGGGGGGCCATTCCCTTCTCCAGGGGATCTTCCCACCCGGGTCTCCTGCATTGCAGGTGGATTCTTTACCATCTGAGCCACCGGGGAAGTTCAAAAAGAGAGTTTTTATTCATTTATTAATTTATTTGGCTACACCAGGTTGTAGCTGCGTGTGGCACAGGAACTCTTTAGTTGTGGCACGTGGGATCTAGCCCCCCAGTGAGGGGCTGAACCTGGGTCCCCTGCATTGAAGGCACGCAGGCTGAGCCACTGGACCACCAGGGAAGTCCTGGGCTTGTTAGTGGCTGATCGCGGGTCTGTTTAAGGAGCGGGGATTCTCCCAGGGCTGGGGAGCGTGTGTGCGCGGGCCTGTCTTCAAGGAACTTGCCTCATTGCTGGAAGGACGGATGCTCGGCCAGCAGCTCCCGTCTCGTGCACTCGGCTGTGATGGGAAGAGGGGCTGTGGGTGCCCAGGACAGCGGGTGGGGCTCTCAGGGAAAAGGCCCACGAGGAGCTCTCCCAGCTCCAACCTGCTGCGTGAGGAGCTCTGCTCCAGGCCAAGTGTGCAGAGTGCTGCGGGGGCAGCCGGCCCTTCCCCACCCCCGTGCTCCGGCCACGCGCTCCCCGCCTGGCGACGGTGGCGGCGACTGCGCTCCCGCTCACGTGGGCTGGCGCCATCTTCTGACACCAGCCAGCCAGCCGCATCCTCACTCTCTCCTGGCATCTCCTGTCTCCGGGGCCGAGTGCTGGGCCACCTCGAGGCTCCTGGGTGGGGCGCGGGGAGGATCCCTCCCAGAACAGACAGCTGCGAGGTCGGTGCAGGGCACGGCGCCAGCTCCCAGTGAGAAGACCAGCCTCTGTGAGTGAGAACATTCTCTCGGTTCCCTGGACGCCCAGCTAGCATTTCAAGGGCCAGGCCCGGCCGTGATGTCCTTCAGTCCTGCCAGCGCGTGGGGGCAGTAAGGGGAGTGCTGGTCCTCATGGTGGAGAGGCAGGGAGGTGGAGAGGGAGCCGTAAGAGTAGCCAGGCCTCTGGCGTCCGGGGGCTTAGGCAGCAAGCACTGGGCGTGGGGACACGCGGGAGCCTGGGGCGGGTGGGGCTGGTGCCCTGGTGCCGCGTGGGCGGACTGAAGGCCACCCAGCCGTGTGCTGTCCATTTGTGTATGACGTGACGTGGACGGGGAGAAGCCAGGAAGAGGCAGGAGAGCAGGGTCCTGGCTCCCCGTGCCCCGCGTGGGTGTCTGCAGAGGCAGGATGGACGGGCCCCAGCCCGGGAGGACGTTGTGACCGGTGCAGACGGCCTTGAGAGAGGACGGTGAAGAGCCGTTCCCGTGACCGTGGCGGCAGCGTGGACGCTGGCCCTCCCTGAGGACGTCCCCGCACAACCCGATATGCTCACGAGCTTGGCAAGCGGCTCCCAGCTTTTAATTTGTGGGGAAGCGACCTTTTATATTTCAGATCACATGAAGTTAATTTGCACTCCAAGTTCAAGAGAGCTCCTGAGAAGGTACAAATGTGATTTCTTAACAGCTGTTCCTGTAGGACTCGACATGACAGAAATGATGAGAAGTGAGGATTCATTTTTAGAGAGAAAGAGATGCTCTCTCCCTGGAACTGGCCCCGGATGGCGGCCATCCGAAGGGAAAAGGAGCGTGGCATCCACAGCTCACCTTGCACAATGCCCCTGACCCACAATGCCCCTGACCCACAGTGCCAATGACCCACAACACCCCAGACCCACAGCACCCCTGAACCACAAAGCCCCTGACCCACAGGACCCCTGGGCCACAATGTCCCTGACCCACAACACCCCTGGCCCACAGCTCCACTAGTCCACAATGACCCCCCAACCCACAACGCCCCAGACCCACAAAGCCCCTGAACCACA
The DNA here is from genome assembly GCA_022376925.1 of Tragulus kanchil. Classification (NCBI taxonomy): domain Eukaryota; kingdom Metazoa; phylum Chordata; class Mammalia; order Artiodactyla; family Tragulidae; genus Tragulus; species Tragulus kanchil. The sequence continues at coordinate 158,926,024 of JAIOJX010000002.1, read as the reverse complement.
AAGCCCCTGACCCACAGCACCCCTGGCCCACAACGCCCCTGTCCCACAGTGCCCCTGGTCCACAATGTCCCTGGCCCACAACACCTCTGGCCCACAAAGTCCCTGGCCCACAATGCCTCTGGCCCACAGCACCCCTGCCCACAATGCCCCTGACCCACAGCATCCCTGACCCACAACACCCCTGGCCCACAGTGCCCCTGATCCACAGCTCCCGTAGCCCACAGCGCACCTGGCCCACAATGTCCCTGGCCCACAACGCCCCTGGCCCAGAGTGCCCCTGGCTCACAACGCCCTGGCCCACAGCTCCCCTAGTCCACAGCGCCCTGGCCCACCACGACCCTGACCCACAATGCCCCTGGCCCACAATGACCCCCCAACCAACAACACCCCTGAACCACAATGCCCCTGACCCACAACACCCCTGACCCATAATGCCCCTGACCCACAACAACCCTGGCCCACAGTGCCCCTGACCCACAGCACTCCGGACCCACAACACCTCTGGCCCACAATGTCCCTGGCCCACACTGCCCCTGACCCACAGCTCCCGTAGCCCACAGCACCCCTGGCCCACAGCGCACCTGGCCCACAATGTCCCTGGCCCACAACGCCCCTGGCCCACAGTGCCCCTGGTCCACAATGTCCCTGGCCCACAACACCTCTGGCCCACAAAGTCCCTGGCCCACAATGCCTCTGGCCCACAGCATCCCTGACCCACAACACACTTGGCCCACGGTGCCCCTGATCCACAGCTCCCTGGCCCACAACGCCCCTGGCCCACAGCTTCCCTAGTCCACAGCGCCCCTGGCCCACCATGACCCTGACCCACAATGCCCCTGGCCCACAACGACCCCCCAACCAACAACACCCCTGAACCACAATGCCCCTGACCCACAACACCCCTGACCCATAATGCCCCTGACCCACAACAACCCTGGCCCACAGTGCCCCTGACCCACAGCACTCCGGACCCACAACACCTCTGGCCCACAATGTCCCTGGCCCACACTGCCCCTGACCCACAGCTCCCGTAGCCCACAGCACCCCTGGCCCACAGCGCACCTGGCCCACAATGTCCCTGGCCCACAACGCCCCTGGCCCACAGTGCCCCTGGTCCACAATGTCCCTGGCCCACAACACCTCTGGCCCACAAAGTCCCTGGCCCACAATGCCTCTGGCCCACAGCATCCCTGACCCACAACACACTTGGCCCACGGTGCCCCTGATCCACAGCTCCCTGGCCCACAACGCCCCTGGCCCACAGCTTCCCTAGTCCACAGCGCCCCTGGCCCACCATGACCCTGACCCACAATGCCCCTGGCCCACAACGACCCCCCAACCAACAACACCCCTGAACCACAATGCCCCTGACCCACAACACCCCTGGCCAACAATGCCCCTGACCCACAGCTCCCGTAGCCCACAGCACCCCTGGCCCACAGCGCACCTGGCCCACAATGTCCCTGGCCCACAACGCCCCTGGCCCAGAGTGCCCCTGGCTCACAACGCCCTGGCCCACAGTGCCCCTGACCCGCTACGCCCCGGAACCACAAAGCCCCTGACCCACAGCACCCCTGGCCCACAATGTCCCTGGCCCACAGTGCCCCTGACCCACAGCACCCCTGGCCCACAATGTGCCTGGCCCACACTGCCCCTGGGCCACAGCTCCCGTAGCCCACAGCACCCCTGGCCCACAGCGCTCCTGGCCCGCAATGTCGCGGGCCCACAGCTCCCCTAGCCCACAGCGCCCCGGGCCCACAAAGCCCCTGGCCCACAATGTCCCTGGCCCACAGTGCCCCTGACCCACAACACCCCTGACCCATAATGCCCCTGACCCACAACAACCCTGGCCCACAATGTCCCTGGCCCACACTGCCCTTGGGCCACAGCTCCTGTAGCCCACAGCACCCCTGGCCCACAGCGCTCCTGGCCCGCAACGCCCCTGACCCATAGTGCCCCTGGCCCACAACGCCCCTGGCCCACAACGACCCCCCAACCCACAATGCCCCTGGCCCACAACGCCCTTGACCCACAACGCCCCTGGCCCACAGCTCCCCTAGCCCAATGGGCCCCTGGCCCACAGTGCCCGTGGTCCACAGCGCGCCTGTCCCATAGTGCCCCTGACTCACAATGCCCCTGGCCCACAACGATCCCCCAACCCACAACACCCCTGACCCACAGCACCCCTGACCCACCATGCCTTTGACCCACAGCTCCCCTAGCCCACAGCGCGCCTGTCCCACAGTGCTCCTGACCCACAATGCCCCTGACCCACAAAGACCCCCCAACCCACAACGCCCCTGGCCCATAGAGCCCCTGACCCACAACGCCCTGACCCATAATGTCCCTGACCCACAATGCCTGTGGCCCACAATGCCCCTGACCCACAATGCCCCTGACCCACAAAGCCCCTGGCCCACAACGACCCCCCAACCCACAACGCCCCTGGCCCACAAATCCCCTGACCCACAATGCCCCTGATCCACAATACCCCAGACCCACAACACCCTTGGCCCATAACGACCCCCCAACCCACAACGCCCCTGACCCACAACGCCCCTGGCCCATAGTGCCCCTGACCCACAACGCCCCGACCCACAGCGCCCCTGGCCCACAGCTCCACTGGCCTACAATGACCCCCCAACCCACAATGCCCCTGACCCACGCGCTGTGACCCACACACTGGCCCACAATGCCCCTGGCCCACAATGCCCCTGGCCCATAACGACCCCCCAACCCACAACGCCCCTGGCCCACAACGCCCCCCCCACCCACAACGCCCCTGGCCCACAACTCCCCTGACCCACAATGCCCCTGATCCACAATACCCCAGACCCACAACACCCCTGGCCCATAACGACCCCCCAACCCACAACGCCCCTGACCCACAACGCCCCTGGCCCATAGTGCCCCTGACCCACAACGCCCCGACCCACAGCGCCCCTGGCCCACAGCTCCACTGGCCTACAATGACCCCCCAACCCACAATGCCCCTGACCCACGCGCTGTGACCCACACACTGGCCCACAATGCCCCTGGCCCACAATGCCCCTGGCCCATAACGACCCCCCAACCCACAACGCCCCTGGCCCACAACGACCCCCCAACCCACAATGTCCCTGGCCCACAATGCCCCTGGCCCACAATGTCCCTGGCCCACAACGCCCCTGGCCCATAACGACCCCCCAACCCACAACGCCCCTGACCCACAACGCCCCTGGCCCATAGTGCCCCTGACCCACAACGACCCCCAAACCCACAATGCCCCTGACCCACAACGACCCCCAAACCCACAGTGCCCCTGACCCACAGCACCCCTGGCCCACAACGACGCCCCAAGCCACAATGCCCCTGACCCACAACGACCCCCCAACCCACAACATCCCTGACCCACAGCACTCCTGACCCACCACGCCTTTGACCCACAGCACCCCTGGCCCACAATGTCCCTGGCCCACAACGCCCCTGACCCACAACACCCCTGGCCCACTGTGCCACTGACCCACCACTGCCCTGTTGCTGCTTGAATACCACTGATGACAGGGAGCTCACTATCCCCAAGGTGGCCATGACCAGTGCTGGCCAGGTTGGCCATCGGAAGCGCTAGCTGGTGCTGGGCCACACCTGCCTCTGCTGCTTGTGGCTCTGCCCTCTGAAGCCGCCTGAGGAAGCCCCTTCCTCTGCCTCCTGCCTCCCGATGTCTGAAGGCGGTCAGCTCATCCTGCCCTCTGCAGACCACCTGGTTCCTTAACAGTGTGTCCTGAGCTGGTATCCGGATCCTCCCACCTCGTCCCTGGGATGTTCTGGTCCACCAGTGTCCCCCGAATTGGGCACTCAGAACCAGACGGAATGTGTCTTTTTCTGATCAGCCATCCGAGAGTCCCATGACTTTCCTGCCTCTGGACTTGCACCTCTAGCCAGACGACTGAAGGTCACATTCCGCGTGACTTTCAAGGCGCTGTTGGCCCAGCTGGTCTGCCTGCAGGGAGCAGCTGCACATACCCGTTCCGGGCTGACCGCGGTGGGGTCGGGCAGGGCGGCGGCCGCGGGAGCAGTGGGTCTGCAGTGGGTCTGCGTTGTGGGCCAGGGGTGCTGTGGGCCAGTGGCGCTGTGGGCCAGGGGCATTGTGGGTTGGGGGGTCGGGGTTGGGGTGGGTGGAGCTGACGCCGGTGTGGCCGTGGTTTAGGGGGGACCCGGCTGTGACGTCTTCCCCGCCGTCCTCCCATGCCCCGCTGGGCCCTGCTGACGGACCCAGGCGGGTCACCTGACTTAACCTGGGCCAGTCGGATTGGGAGTTTGGATAGTGGGTCTGTCCCGGCGGCCGGCCATGGGGCAGCTCTCCTCCCGCGGGGTCTGGGAAGTCTGAAGTCTGGAGAGACGGGGTGGGGGAGACCGTGCAGCCAGAGAAGTGAAGTGTGATACACGTGCGGAGAGAGATGAGGGAGGGGCGCACGCATCCGGAGCCTGGCTGTGTGCCCCGGCCCCCTCAGCCACGTAAGCCCAGAGCGTCCCACAGGAACAGGGAGGTGGATGGGTGTCTGGCCCGGGATGTCGCTCTAGTTCTGACTTGGGCCCCCCCAGGAGCCAGGAGTCTCCAGCGTCCTCTACCTTGAGGGAGGAGCCGAGCCGATCGGAAGGCCTAGCCTCGCGGGGTCCGGCCCTCCCTGCTGCCCCGGGGCGGCAGGCCAGCAGCCCGTTGCCTGGGGCTCCTGGTGGCTGTGTGGGTCTGTACCATCTGTCACTTGCTCCCATCACCCCTTGGGGACATTTACTGGCTTCTGGCCCCGTGCCTGCCCAGGTGTGCCGCCTGGCCACCAGGTGGGGCCGGGGGGGGCCGGGTGAGGCACCGAATCGGAGAGTGGGCGTCCAGGCCGAGCAGACGCGTCTGTGCTTGACCAAGAGTGGCTGAGACCAAACTACGTGCCATCTTGCCCGGGCCCTGCTTGAGCGGGAGTCCCCCCCACCGTCTCCTGGTAGAGTGGGGCAGGTCTGTCCCCACCGGGCCTCGAACCAGCTTTCTTTTTCTGATCAGCCATCCGAGAGTCCCATGACTTTCCTGCCTCTGGACTTGCACCTCTAGCCAGACGACTGAAGGTCACATTCCGCGTGACTTTCAAGGCGCTGTTGGCCCAGCTGGTCTGCCTGCAGGGAGCAGCTGCACATACCCGTTCCGGGCTGACCGCGGTGGGGTCGGGCAGGGCGGCGGCCGCGGGAGCAGTGGGTCTGCAGTGGGTCTGCGTTGTGGGCCAGGGTGCTGTGGGCCAGTGGCGCTGTGGGCCAGGGGCATTGTGGGTTGGGGGGTCGGGGTTGGGGTGGGTGGAGCTGACGCCGGTGTGGCCGTGGTTTAGGGGGGACCCGGCTGTGACGTCTTCCCCGCCGTCCTCCCATGCCCCGCTGGGCCCTGCTGACGGACCCAGGCGGGTCACCTGACTTAACCTGGGCCAGTCGGATTGGGAGTTTGGATAGTGGGTCTGTCCCGGCGGCCGGCCATGGGGCAGCTCTCCTCCCGCGGGGTCTGGGAAGTCTGAAGTCTGGAGACGGGGTGGGGGAGACCGTGCAGCCAGAGAAGTGAAGTGTGATACACGTGCGGAGAGAGATGAGGGAGGGGCGCACGCATCCGGAGCCTGGCTGTGTGCCCCGGCCCCCTCAGCCACGTAAGCCCAGAGCGTCCCACAGGAACAGGGAGGTGGATGGGTGTCTGGCCCGGGATGTCGCTCTAGTTCTGACTTGGGCCCCCCCAGGAGCCAGGAGTCTCCAGCGTCCTCTACCTTGAGGGAGGAGCCGAGCCGATCGGAAGGCCTAGCCTCGCGGGGTCCGGCCCTCCCTGCTGCCCCGGGGCGGCAGGCCAGCAGCCCGTTGCCTGGGGCTCCTGGTGGCTGTGTGGGTCTGTACCATCTGTCACTTGCTCCCATCACCCCTTGGGGACATTTACTGGCTTCTGGCCCCGTGCCTGCCCAGGTGTGCCGCCTGGCCACCAGGTGGGGCCGGGTGGGGCCGGGTGAGGCCCGGAATCGGAGAGTGGGTGTCCAGGCTGAGCAGACGCGTCTGTGCTTGACCAAGAGTGGCTGAGACCAAACTACGTGCCATCTTGCCCGGGCCCTGCTTGAGCGGGAGTCCCCCCCACCGTCTCCCCTGGTAGAGTGGGGGCAGGTCTGTCCCCGCCTCCCGGGCCGGCCGTGACCCCTGCGGGCGCCGGGCAGGTCGAGCCGCTGGCCCAGAGCCAGGCCCGTGGAGGGCGGCTGCCGCGGTAGGAGGCCGCCTGGCAAGGTGGCGGCTCGTGTGGCCTGCCGGGGATGCTGGCGGGGGGCTGGGGGCCTTCCCCTCCCCGGCTCTCCCTGCGCAGCCCGTGCTCGCCCGGCTTCGTGGTCGGCCTCCGTCTGGAGTGGAGTCGTGTCCGCTCCAGGATCGGGGAGGCCTCGTCCCGAGCGGCTCAGGCTGCAGCTGAGGTGGAGGCGGGCCTTGAAGGGGTGAGTTAAGGTAAAGCGAGACTGTGTGTGGTCCTAATCCAGTCTGACAGGCGTCCTCGTAAGAAGGGGAGACAAGGATGCAGACACCAGGAGGACGAGCACATGGGAGAAGACGGCCATCTGCCCCTCAAGGGGAGCGCGGCTGGACGGGGCGGCTGACGAGGGGCCCAGGCCCAGCGCGTCGCACCTGAGAGCCCAGCCCTGCCGCCCTGGAGGCAGCAGGTGCAGCTGGAGAGCAGGGAGCGTCCCCCGACCCCCGTCCCCACCACGAGACCCCGGACAGCCCAGCGTGAAGCCGGCCCAGTCGGTCTCCCCAGATCCACTGTGCCGAGGGAAGTCCCCTTGGATTTCTTTCAGTATCTAGGTTTCATATCCAGCCCCTCTGTCTGGGGTGAGGGGTCCATCATGGCCTCCTCCCCCGACCTTCCCCATTGCCCCGCAGCACCCACACTCTCAGGGTACGTGGCCTCCTTGGGGGTGGCCCCTTCTCGCCTCCCCCCAGCTCACTTGTCTCAGAGCCCAGCTCACCTTCTCTACTCACGAGGGCGAGGCCAGCAGCTGTCCCCCAGGTGTGCTCAGAGGCCCTCGGGCCCCCTGCCAGGCCTTCCTCTGTGCCTGAGAGGCTGTCTGCACAGACAGAGCCCCCGAGGCTGGCGTCGGGCCCCGCTGCAGGGCTCCGGCAGGGGCTGCCTCCACGAAGCCCGTGGGTTTCTGACCTGGAGGACAGGCTGGCACGTCCATGGGGGTGAACATTTGCAGATGCCATTAAACTGACAGAATGGCTAATAATTTAGATGATATTAAAACCATCCAACTTTGTCTGAGTAAATTAGAAGAATAAAATGAGATTTATTAAAGGCAACGCCAGAGCAGTCCAGCAAGAGAGTCAGAAATAGAAAAGGCAGGGCCTTGGAACAGTGTTAACACAGAGAAGGACCAGGGGATGGTGCCTAAGGGCAAGGTAATCATGGTAATGGGCCCGCCCTAAAGAGCACCCCCCCCGGCTCTCCCTGCGCAGCCCGTGCTCGCCCGGCTTCGTGGTCGGCCTCCGTCTGGAGTGGAGTCGTGTCCGCTCCAGGATCGGGGAGGCCTCGTCCCGAGCGGCTCAGGCTGCAGCTGAGGTGGAGGCGGGCCTTGAAGGGGTGAGTTAAGGTAAAGCGAGACTGTGTGTGGTCCTAATCCAGTCTGACAGGCGTCCTCGTAAGAAGGGGAGACAAGGATGCAGACACCAGGAGGACGAGCACATGGGAGAAGACGGCCATCTGCCCCTCAAGGGGAGCGCGGCTGGACGGGGCGGCTGACGAGGGGCCCAGGCCCAGCGCGTCGCACCTGAGAGCCCAGCCCTGCCGCCCTGGAGGCAGCAGGTGCAGCTGGAGAGCAGGGAGCGTCCCCCGACCCCCGTCCCCACCACGAGACCCCGGACAGCCCAGCGTGAAGCCGGCCCAGTCGGTCTCCCCAGATCCACTGTGCCGAGGGAAGTCCCCTTGGATTTCTTTCAGTATCTAGGTTTCATATCCAGCCCCTCTGTCTGGGGTGAGGGGTCCATCATGGCCTCCTCCCCCGACCTTCCCCATTGCCCCGCAGCACCCACACTCTCAGGGTACGTGGCCTCCTTGGGGGTGGCCCCTTCTCGCCTCCCCCCAGCTCACTTGTCTCAGAGCCCAGCTCACCTTCTCTACTCACGAGGGCGAGGCCAGCAGCTGTCCCCCAGGTGTGCTCAGAGGCCCTCGGGCTCCCTGCCAGGCCTTCCTCTGTGCCTGAGAGGCTGTCTGCACAGACAGAGCCCCCGAGGCTGGCGTCGGGCCCCGCTGCAGGGCTCCGGCAGGGGCTGCCTCCACGAAGCCCGTGGGTTTCTGACCTGGAGGACAGGCTGGCACGTCCATGGGGGTGAACATTTGCAGATGCCATTAAACTGACAGAATGGCTAATAATTTAGATGATATTAAAACCATCCAACTTTGTCTGAGTAAATTAGAAGAATAAAATGAGATTTATTAAAGGCAACGCCAGAGCAGTCCAGCAAGAGAGTCAGAAATAGAAAAGGCAGGGCCTTGGAACAGTGTTAACACAGAGAAGGACCAGGGGATGGTGCCTGATGAGAAGTGACAAGGTAATCATGGTAATGGGCCCCCCGCCCTACCCCTGTCTCCCTGGGGAGCCCAGAGCAACCCCGGGCTCTGGCCGGGTCCCGCTGCCCGGCTCTGTGGGGCAAGGGGCACCCCCTCTCTGGTCTGGCAGCCGGTGGCACTGGCCAGGGGCCAGGGCCTGTCACAGGACTCCCGTTCCCTGGACCCAGCCAGATGAGCAGCTCCTTGGAGTTTTGCATCTATTGAGCACCTGCTGTGTGCCAGGCAGGGGCTGGAACACTTAACAGGACAGCGTGGAGTGCTCACAGAGTGCCAGGCCCATGCCACAACGCTTCCCTGCCTCAGGCATGTCCCCTAGTCTGCGGGTGAGAGGCCAGGCTCACAGAAGGTCAGGAGCTTGCCCAAGGTCACATGGCCAGGGAAAGGCAGAGCCCGGATTCTGGATCCCACAGTCCTCCCGGGTACTCCACAGCCGTGTGGAGTGCTTGCTACACGCGGGAACTGAGTGCGCAGGGCGGGCACCGGTCCCGCCCGCAGGTGGCGGGGCGCAGAGGCAGAGAAGGCTGAACCAGAGGGAGGCCCTGGCTGGAGACCAATCTGGGGATCACCCATGGGGGGCGGTTGTGGGGGCCTCTCAGGGGAGGGGAGCAAGTCAGAGGGCCGGGCAGGGGGCAGGTCTTGAGAAGCTCCGCTGTCCGCTGGCAGGTCAGTAACGTCCTGGGCCCAGAGCCAAGGGGAGGGAGACTGTCTAGGTGGAGAAGGCGTGGACCAGATGGCCCGTGTGCCGTAGCAGCATTTGTGTCTGGACGGGCAACCCTGCCCACGCCCGCCCCGTCTCAGGATGAGGGCCCCTGGGAGGAGGGAGGAGCCTGGCACGAGTGGGCAGCATCCCAGGCAGACGTCATGAGTTTTGAGCAAGGTTGCCGGGCAGCTCAGGGGGCTCCAGGCGGAGTCTCCCTAAAACGTGCTGGCCATCCACCCTCACTCCCAGGGTGCGGCCCCGTTGCACGGGGCCTGGTCCCAACACACAGCCATCGCTCAGGGGCTCTTCACGGTCCCTGTGTGCAGGGCTGGCCCTGGGCTTCAGGCGGTCCTGGTTCGTCATCCGGAACCAGCTGGGCGAGTGCGGCCACTCTGGACACCCCCAGGGCGGGGGACGGTGGAGCCCAGGCCCCTCGCACACTCCTCTGTCCTTCCACAGGCCTGGCCGCACGGTGAATGTGGCCGCCAGCAGCTGGGGGAGGGGCTGAGCCAGCAGTGACCTTTAGGCCCACTCTCGGCGCAGGGTGGGGAGCTGCGTGTGTGCTGAGGACGTGCATGGGGGAAGCCGGGGGGACGCCGGGCGATGCTCTGGGTGGGCTCCCCACGCACGTCCTGAGGCCCCGCCACGCTGGCTGAGGCTGACCCAGGGAACCGTGAACCTGACGAGGCAGAGCGGAGACACCCCCCAGCCCCCCAGAAGTGGACCAGCCTCCCAGGATGGGGATCTTCCCCCAGGAGCCGCAGAAACGGCCGTCTGGGACCCGGCGTCGGAGAGGAGCCTGGGAGGTGGGGTGGGGTCCGCTGGGCCCCGGCGAGGGTGGGGACGGCCCCACAGGGGAGAGCTGCTGAGGGGCCCCGGCGGACGCCCGTGCCAGAGCGGCCCTCCCGCTCACCACAGCGCCCCGGCAGCACCGCGCCAATTAAGGACGAGTTGAGCGTATCGTATCGTTAGTTTCCACATCGTCAGGATGCCAATTAGGAGCGTCTTAGATCCACTCGAGCAGTTCTGCCAGTCGTCCGGGCTGGGGACGCTGGGCGGGGCGGGGGTGCTGCTGTGAGCTGACAGGCTGTCGTGGGCTTCGCCAGGCAGCGGGCTGGGCTCGTGGGCACAGAGAGGCTGGCTTCCTGTCTCCGCCTGAGCGCCGGGGCCTTGGTCTCCTGGCCTGTCAGTGGGAGTGTCCTTCTCCTAGGGAACGGAGGGCCAGACAGATTAGCTGTCCCCTGGGAGGCAGTTCAGGTGTCACGTTCCCATCAGACCGGCCCTGAGACTATCTGGTCGGCCCCTCCATTGACAATGGGAGGAACAGAGGCCGCTCAGGGCCCCAGAGGCCCTGCAGGTGCCCCTGGTCCGGACCCTGGCGCAGGCGTGAGCGCCTCCAGCAATCCCGCCGAGGGGCCGTTCACCCCGTCATAAGAGAGGCCCCCCTGCTCCCGCCCAGGCCGGTTCCCTGTGTCCATGGAGGCTCTTCTTTACTTTATTTTACTTTATTTTTTGCTGCACCCGGTCTTCACCGCAGCATGCGGGGTGTTCCATCTTTGTGTGGCATGTTGGGTCTAGTTCTCTGACCAGGGATCGAGCCCCGCCCCTCGACACTGAAAGCACCACGTCTCAGCACTGGACCTCCAGGGCAGTCCCTCCGTTGGCATTCTTTATTTGGAAGGAGGGACTTCAGCCTGAATGGCCAGGGCAGCCTGTGACGGCCACGTGCAGATCTGGAGGAAGCGCTTTCCAGACCGGAGAAAGAGCAAGTACAGCGGCCCCATGGTAGCTCAGAGGCACGGACCCCGTGGCCACGGGACCACGAGGAGCCACCTGGCCGTGGTGAGAGGACAGGCGAGCCGGCGGGGCTTGGGGGGAGGGAGAGACGTGAAAGGTGCGGGTGGAGGGGCTGAGCTGCAGGGCTGTGGCCGAGGGGTTGCTGAGGGGGGCTTAGAGCCTGCGGGGGGGCGGTGGGGAGGGCGGGGGTTCAGCTCGGGGAGTGATCTGTGCTCTGAGGGGGGAGCTGCCTCCTTGCTGGGGAGGGGGAGGCAGGAACACCTGGACATGCTGGGGCTGGGGGGCTGGGGCTCTTGGACTCGCTCCTGGCCTTGGACGTGGGGTTGCCAGGGAGAGGGTGTGATCAGAGGTTTTGGCCTGAGCCGCTGCCGGACTGCGGAGAAGGGGGCGTCTACCTGGACCCAACCTGTGTTGACCAGGTCTCGGGCAAGCACAGGGCCTCTAAAGCGCTGGGAGAGGTTGGGCTGGAGCTGAGGGGGTGGGGCCGGGCCGGTGAGCCGCGCGGCGGTGCCCTGGCTGGGGGCGGGCGTGAGATCCTGCCCGGAGGCGGTAGGCAGTCGTGGGCCCCGGGATTCAGACCCAGTCTCTGTTCCTCCTTCCCCAAATGTGGTCTCCTGGGGCCTCAGTCTTCTCACCTGTGGAACGGAAGCCACCCCTTCCTTGCAGGTCACCTTCCCTGGCTGCTGGCCCGTCCACTACTCGTGGTGTAGCCTCCTAACCGGCCAGCTCCTCCTGCCTGCGGGTGGTCTCTGCAGGGCCAGTGCAAGACGCCCCCCTTTTCTGGGTGGGTGCTGCCCAGCTCCCTCATGCTCCAGCTGTTTTGGTCTCCTCGGTGCAGACGATCCCAGGGGAAGGGGCTCCAAGGCCTGCCCTGATGTCTGACCTCCGGTCACTGTCCTGGAACCACCGCTCGCTGGGTTTGCTCTGGGGAAGGGTGCGTCTCCCCTGCGCCTCCCCCGCGGCCTGTGACCTGCGACGTCTCTCCCTGGTCCCACCTCCCCCGCACCTCCGGGGGCTTGCGGTTGCTGTTCCTCTGTGGCCTCCAGGCTCCGTAGGGTCTCGACCAAGCAGGAGGGCGGCCGGCCAGTGTGGTTGGAACCCAAATTGGTGTAGACAGCCCATGTCCTGAAGGTGGGGATGAGAGGCTCGCACCGTGCGGCGATGCGCACCGGAGAGCCCGGCACCCGGGCTGAGCAGAGCTGACATTCTGATACACGCCCTCCTCTCAGGTCCGTCTTCAGCTTGGCTCGGTCCCACCGTGTTTCTGTGCACTTACAGCATGTGCTTACATCCGAGCAGCCCGCGGAGGCCGTGTTTACCCTGGTATAAGTGGCACCTGGAGTCCCTGACATTCAGCGCTGCTGTTCCGCTCAGCCTGCCCCTCCGGGGACCCTTCTGAGTCGGTCCCCGTCGGGCTCGCCCGCCGTCTGTTTACGTTCGCGGTGGTCCAGGGCTGCTGCGAGCGTGCTGTCCACTCATCTCCCACCGCACACACAGGGTGGGCTGCCCACGCGTTCCTGTCGCGCGTGGGCGAGGCGTTCAGGCGGCAGCCAGGCTCCGCCGCTGGGCCCCGGGCAGCCGTGTGCGGCCCCGGCGGAAGCACAGACAGTTCCTGCCGGGAGGCACCATCTGCCCCGCCGTCGCCGGGCGGAGTTCCCCTCGCTCCAGAGCCTCGCCAGCACTCCCTTCTGTGACGTTTTGCCCTCTGGATTGTTCGGGAGTGGTGTCTCACGGAAGCTTGAATCTGTGTTTCCCTGATGATGGTGGTGCCCGCGGCGGAGCCCAGACGTCCTCTCCCGGCCTCCTGCGCCCCCGGCAGCCGCTCTCTGTTGTCCTTCTGTCTTTCCTGATCCCTGAGTGTGCAGGGGTCCTCCCTGTAGCCTGGGTATTCGTTCCTCCATGGCTATGGGGCTGTGAACATCCTCTCTGTGTCTGGTGGTCTTTCTGCCGTGCTTACAGTGTGCTTTGTCATACAGAGTGTTCTCATTTTGCTGTGGCCTTTTCCCTTCATGATTTGTGCCTTTTGTTTGTTTAAGAAATCTTTCTTCTCCCAGGGGTGGTAAAAAAGGTTGGCTTTGCACACTTGGACCTGTAACCGTGAGGGGCACGTCTTGCGGTGATGTGAGGTGGGATGGCACCTGGGGTGTCCGTCCAGGGAGCCGGAGTGCCCAGGTCCCTCCCTGCTGGATCCCTCTCCGCCTCCGAGCAGTGTGACCGCCCCTTCTCCTGATCCCGTGGGCCTCAGGGTGGCTTGTGTGCCCGGCAGCCCTGGGGGAGGGACATGTGGAAGGAGGAGGGGAGGAGGCCGGAGGAGGGGGGGGATACTGGGGCAGGCGCTGTGGGCGGTGGGGCTTCCGGGGGGCGGTGCTGTGGGGATGTTACTTGGGACCAGAGGCCTCAGGGACGAGGGTGACCTGGCAGCACTTTGAGGATGAATCCGCACCAGGCGGGGGCATTGCCTGGGGGTAGGCGGCCTGCAGAGCGGCCCCTCCTCCCATAGGAGAACCCAGACCCTGGTCTCGGGGAGGGCGGGGAGCCCAGACAGACGGGTGGCCACAGCCCGCCTGGAAAGCGTCGCCTCAAGGCTGACCTTGGGCTGAGCCATGGGGACTGTAGGTCGTCCTTTCCTCGCACCTCCCTGGCTGGAGGGCCAGCGTCGGCTCCACTGCTCCTCCTGGGACCACTCTCCCAGGGCCCGGGGCTAAGCACCGAGAAAGCCCAGCGACCCCCAGGCCGTCTGGAAGGGGAGGTTTCCCAGCAGGAGGTGGGGGGCTAGGCAGGGGAGAGGACGGCACCCCCGGTCTCAGGCTCCAGGCCAGGCCTCGGCTGGGGAGAGGCCGGGTGGGCACAGAGCGCAGACGGTCCCCCGTGTGGTCCCCAAGATCCCCTCCAGGCTCTGGGTCTCTCCCCCTCCGAGCGGGCCTCTGGGCAGGGGAGATGAGGTGTGAGGCGGCCCGCTGCCCTCCAGGGCTCTGAGCCGTGGCATTAGGCGGCGCCGCTGACCTTGGGGGATTAGAGGCCGGTGTCTGGGCTGGCGAGGGGGAGGGAGGCCCAGCACGGGGCCACCGCCATGGCCACTGCATCCCACACCCGTGCACCACAGGCTCCCTACACGGGCTTTGTCTGAAAAGCACAGTATTTAGAACAACAATCAGAATCAACTGCCGAGACTTGAAGTGGAGGGATTTTACATGAAAACCTGACCCCTGGTTTGTTTAGGAAACAGAACCCAAAGGCCAGATGATGCCAGGCTCTGCTTGAACCCTCCAGGTTCCAGTTCCCTCCAGGGAGAAGCAGCCAAAGCCCAGTCCACCCTGGCCCTGCGCACGTGTCCCCCACGCCACCCTTGACCATGACCCTGCCTCTCCTGGAGCGCCTTCTGAGTCAGCCCCTTGGTTCGCTCCCTCCGGCTTCCAGGCGGCGGCTGCCTCAGGGCCTTTGCACTTGCTGCCGCTCCTACCCCCGCCCCCCACATCTCGCTGGGGTCTTCACTGTCGTGTCACCCCCTTCTCCTCTGTTTGTGATCGCCATCCCCCACTCTCCGTCTCCCTCCCTTCTGTTCACTCATCAGGGGACACTCGGGGCCGAGGGCTGACTGGTAGCTTCCCCATGACCTAGCCCGGGATACACGTGGACAGCTTCTCTGCACACTCTGGGCTGTGGAATCGCAGGTCCCTGTCCAGATCCCAGCGGAGGGAGCACGGAGTCCTGACCACGACCTAGGCCCGGGCCTGTGGCCGGTTTCAGAAAATACAGTCGAGTGCATCTTAGACCTGGGGTGCTCATTGAGACGTTGGTGCGTGGACGGCCGCCTGCCCACCAGGGCCCCAGTGGAAGGAGCCGAAGGCCGGAGCTCCCTCTTGCTGTGGCCTGGCAGGCGCGTGAGCGATCGTGCCCCGCTTTGGAAGCCCCTCCGTCCTTTCCTAGTCCTCAGGCCGGCTATGTGCCAGGTCCCCCGATGTCGCCTTGCAGTCGGCCCTCTCCTCCCAGGCCTCCAGCCCCTGCAGCCACAGACCCGTGTTCCGTCCTAACAGCATGGGCTTTTTTAGAATGTCAAATAAATGTCATCGTAGAGCGTGTAGCCCTTGTGTGGCTGTAGGATTTTAAGCCAGTCCAGAACTGGACTTGCCTATCCCGGACATGCCTCTCAGTGGAATCCCGCTCCCTGTGGCCCCTTGTGCCCGACGTCCTCCGCCGGCCACTGCATCCCACACCCGTGCACCACAGGCTCCCTACACGGGCTTTGTCTGAAAAGCACAGTATTTAGAACAACAATCAGAATCAACTGCCGAGACTTGAAGTGGAGGGATTTTACATGAAAACCTGACCCCTGGTTTGTTTAGGAAACAGAACCCAAAGGCCAGATGATGCCAGGCTCTGCTTGAACCCTCCAGGTTCCAGTTCCCTCCAGGGAGAAGCAGCCAAAGCCCAGTCCACCCTGGCCCTGCGCACGTGTCCCCCACGCCACCCTTGACCATGACCCTGCCTCTCCTGGAGCGCCTTCTGAGTCAGCCCCTTGGTTCGCTCCCTCCGGCTTCCAGGCGGCGGCTGCCTCAGGGCCTTTGCACTTGCTGCCGCTCCTACCCCCGCCCCCCACATCTCGCTGGGGTCTTCACTGTCGTGTCACCCCCTTCTCCTCTGTTTGTGATCGCCAGACCCCACTCTCCGTCTCCCTCCCTTCTGTTCACTCATCAGGGGACACTCGGGGCCGAGGGCTGACTGGTAGCTTCCCCATGACCTAGCCCGGGATACACGTGGACAGCTTCTCTGCACACTCTGGGCTGTGGAATCGCAGGTCCCTGTCCAGATCCCAGCGGAGGGAGCACGGAGTCCTGACCACGACCTAGGCCCGGGCCTGGGGCCCGGTTTCAGAAAATACAGTCGAGTGCATCTTAGACCTGGGGTGCTCATTGAGACGTTGGTGCGTGGACGGCCGCCTGCCCACCAGGGCCCCAGTGGAAGGAGCCGAAGGCCGGAGCTCCCTCTTGCTGTGGCCTGGCAGGCGCGTGAGCGATCGTGCCCCGCTTTGGAAGCCCCTCCGTCCTTTCCTAGTCCTCAGGCCGGCTATGTGCCAGGTCCCCCGATGTCGCCTTGCAGTCGGCCCTCTCCTCCCAGGCCTCCAGCCCCTGCAGCCACAGACCCGTGTTCCGTCCTAACAGCATGGGCTTTTTTAGAATGTCAAATAAATGTCATCGTAGAGCGTGTAGCCCTTGTGTGGCTGTAGGATTTTAAGCCAGTCCAGAACTGGACTTGCCTATCCCGGACATGCCTCTCAGTGGAATCCCGCTCCCTGTGGCCCCTTGTGCCCGACGTCCTCCGCTCGGCCTCGTGGTTGCACGGTTATTCCTGGTTGTAGCAGGTGCCAGGGCTTCATTCCAGTTTATTAATTTTTTATTTTTTGGATCTTGCTTTGGGTGTCATAGCTAAACAACCTGCATGTAAGCAAAGATCACAAAGATTTCCTCCTATGTTGTGTTCTGTAAGTTTTATAATTCTAGGTTTTCCATTTGGACCTATGATCCACTTTTTGTTTTTTTTAAGAACAAGGAGTTTGGTGGTTTTTTGGAATTATTTATTTTTGGCTGCATTGGTCTTAGTTAAAGCACGTGGGGTCTTCCGTTGCAGCTCACAGACTTCTCTCTAGTGGTGGTGTGTGGGCCCCAGAGTGTGTGAGCTCAGTACTTGAGGCTTGTGGGGTCAGGTGCCCTGCAGGATGTGGGATCTTAGTCCCTTGGCCAGGGATCAAACCGGTGTCCCCTGCAGTGGAAGGCAGATTCTTTTTTTTTTTTTTTAAAGATTTATTTATTTATTTATTTATTTTGGGCGGGGGTCGGGTTGGGGAGGGAGGGGAGCAGGCGGGCCACTTCTATTGGTCTTTCGTTTCTCTATGTTCATCCGTCTTTGTTCTTTGGCTCCTATGGGCCTCCCATCGTGGTGGCGTCTGTCGTTGCAGAGCGCCGGCTCTGGGTGCATGTGCTCCAGAGCTCTGGCTCGGTAATTGGACACATCAGTCCAGCCGCTCTGTGGCACGTGGGATCTTCCCAGGCCAGGGCTCAAACTGGCGCCCCTTGCACTGCAAGGCGGTGTCCTTACCCATTAGACCACCAGGGGAAGCCCGGAAGGCAGATTCTTAACCAGGGAAGTTCCTATGATCCATTTTAAATTACATTTTTTTTTTAAGATTTATTTATTTATTTATTTTGGGCTGGGGTCGGGTTGGGGAGGGAGGGGAGCGGGCGGGCCAGTTCTATTGGTCTTTCATTTCTCTGTTTTTTTCATCCGTCTTTGTTCTTTGGCTCCTGTGGGCCTCCCATCGCGGTGGCGTCTGTTGTCGCACAGCACCCGCTCCGGGCGCATGCGCTCCAGAGCTCCGGCTCGGTGATTTGACACATCAGTCCAGCTGCTCCGCGGCACGTGGGATCTTCCCAGGCCAGGGCTCGAACCGGCGCCCCTTGCCCTGCAAGGCGGTGTGCTTATCCACTGGACCACCAGGGGAAGCCCTGAATTACATTTTGTATAGAGTGTGTGATATGGATCAGCTATTCTTTTGTTTTTTTTTAGTTTTTTGTTTGGTTACATACAGATGTTGAAATGTTCGAGTATCATTGACTGAAACGATCGCCCTTTCTCCTCTAAGCGGCCTCTGCCGCTTTGTTGGGAGTTGGTCTGTGTACGTCTGCCTGCACTTCTGGACTCCGCTCTGTGTCGGGCTGTCGTCTGCCGGCGCCTCGCGGTCCTGCTCGCCACAGTTTTATGATGTGTTTTGAAGTCAGGTCGTGTTGGTGCTCCAACTTTGTTCTTTTTCGGTCACTCTGCCTCTTCCGGTTTTTTTCATTCCATATGAATTTTACAAACAGCTTGTCAGTTTCTCAAGCCAACAACCAGACCAGACCCGGGGCAGACTGGGACTTGTGAAAGCTGGCCGTGGTTAAGGTCTATGTTATTTCTTCCCCTGCACGCTGATCTCTCCAGGAGCTTCTCCGGCTTTCCGCTGACGCAGTCCCTTCACCCTGTGTCACTCTCTGAGCCTGCCTCCTCACACAGAGGCACCAGGCCTCTCGCATTACCCATGGAGTTTCTTGGGGTTGGGGGGGACCACCGCCCTCTCCACCGTCCGCAGAGTCCACTGGGGTTGGGTCCATGGAAAAGTTTTTCCTAAGGCTTTGATCCATTTCCAGACGAGATCGTTACAGTATGGACTAAAATTAGGGTGCTCGTGGAGCAGATGGCTAATGCTGTGAGTGCCCATCCCCCCACTCATTTATCTACGCGTCCGTCCCTGCTCCTGCCCCTCCCCTAGCCATCCACCCACTCATCCATTCATCTGCCCACCTCTCCGCGTCCACACGCCCACCTAGCCATCCTTCCACACCCCGTCAGTGTCTGTGTACCTTGTCACCCACTTATTTATCCTCGACCCATCCACCCTCCCACCCGCCCACCTATGCCTCACCCACATCCTTCCCTCTTCTACCCTCCTGCACGGTCCCCTCCTCTCTCTTCCTGATCACAAACTGCCGGACACTGAGGCTCCAACATACCTCTGGGACCCCAGTTTCTCTCTCTTTGGATGAGCGGGTTGAATGCACTGATTTTCCAGGACCCTCCATGCTCTGTTTTTCTTTGACTTCCGTGCAAGGGCAGCCCCACACCTGAAGCTGAAAGGTTTACACTATTCCCACAAGAAGGATGAGGAGCTGGGCCAAGTGGGAGAGGGGCTTTCGTGTGCCCACTGCCTCTAGGACAGTCCCAGGTGGCCACTTGCTCCTGTTGGAGCCAGGACTCCGCTCTGTGTCGGGCTGTCGTCTGCCGGCGCCTCGCGGTCCTGCTCGCCACAGTTTTATGATGTGTTTTGAAGTCAGGTCGTGTTGGTGCTCCAACTTTGTTCTTTTTCGGTCACTCTGCCTCTTCCGGTTTTTTTCATTCCATATGAATTTTACAAACAGCTTGTCAGTTTCTCAAGCCAACAACCAGACCAGACCCGGGGCAGACTGGGACTTGTGAAAGCTGGCCGTGGTTAAGGTCTCTGTTATTTCTTCCCTGCACGCTGATCTCTCCAGGAGCTTCTCCGGCTTTCCGCTGACGCAGTCCCTTCACCCTGTGTCACTCTCTGAGCCTGCCTCCTCACACAGAGGCACCAGGCCTCTCGCATTACCCATGGAGTTTCTTGGGGTTGGGGGGGACCACCGCCCTCTCCACCGTCCGCAGAGTCCACTGGGGTTGGGTCCATGGAAAAGTTTTTCCTAAGGCTTTGATCCATTTCCAGACGAGATCGTTACAGTATGGACTAAAATTAGGGTGCTCGTGGAGCAGATGGCTAATGCTGTGAGTGCCCATCCCCCCACTCATTTATCTACGCGTCCGTCCCTGCTCCTGCCCCTCCCCTAGCCATCCACCCACTCATCCATTCATCTGCCCACCTCTCCGCGTCCACACGCCCACCTAGCCATCCTTCCACACCCCGTCAGTGTCTGTGTACCTTGTCACCCACTTATTTATCCTCGACCCATCCACCCTCCCACCCGCCCACCTATGCCTCACCCACATCCTTCCCTCTTCTACCCTCCTGCACGGTCCCCTCCTCTCTCTTCCTGATCACAAACTGCCGGACACTGAGGCTCCAACATACCTCTGGGACCCCAGTTTCTCTCTCTTTGGATGAGCGGGTTGAATGCACTGATTTTCCAGGACCCTCCATGCTCTGTTTTTCTTTGACTTCCGTGCAAGGGCAGCCCCACACCTGAAGCTGAAAGGTTTACACTATTCCCACAAGAAGGATGAGGAGCTGGGCCAAGTGGGAGAGGGGCTTTCGTGTGCCCACTGCCTCTAGGACAGTCCCAGGTGGCCACTTGCTCCTGTTGGAGCCAGGATCCCAGGAACGCGGGCCCCCTTCACGGGGCAGGTGCAGTGGGCATCCCTGAGACAGCCCCTCCTGACTGCGGGCGACGTTACCCGGGCACCCACAGCTGCCCCACGGTGTCTCTGTCCAGTGAGAGCCTCCAGGTGCACCGAGGAGCCAGTGACCGAGCACAGAGCAGGAGGCGAGTGACAGGGTCCACTCGGGCCCGAGGGGCAGGGCAGGGCCCTGGGGAAGCCTCGGGTGTATTTTTTTTAATAATTTTGTTTATCTTTTTACGGCTGTGCTGCGTCTTCATTGCTGTGCACAGGCTTTCCGCAGTGGCAGCGAGTGGGGGCTGCTCGTAATGGAGGCTCCTCTTGTCGGGGCTCTCGGCTCTGGGGCGCATGGGCCTCAGTGGGGGTGGCGCCCAGGCTTCGTTGCTCCACAGCAAGTGAGATTCTCCCAGACCAGGGATCGAACCCATGTCTCCTGCGCTGGAAGGCAGATCCTTTACCACTGAGCAGCCAAGCTTCAGGCCTGTTTTACCCCAGGCAGGGCCAAGGCCAGCGGGTCTATATCGCCAGGGACCTGAAGCCCTGCTCGGGCTACTGCCACACCCCTGCCCCTCCCCTGGGCACACCCGGGGCCTTTTGCACAAGCCCTGTGTCCCTGGCCGGGCCGGCTTAGCGTGCAGGACTGGTGGGGTTGACGTCTCGGTGAGGGGGCTCCAAAGTGGAGGCAAGGCTCGGGCTGAGGGCGTGGGGCAGGCGGCTGACCCCGTCCCGTCCGCCGAGGCTCCAGCACCCCCTGGCTCCTGGGGCTCGCGCCGTGCCCCGGCCACCTGGGCCCACTTGTGACACCGCACAGTTTGGAGTTAATAACAGAGGTTTTTATCTTCTCCACAGTTTTCTGGTTGCTCTGTGGCCTCTAGCCATTGAATCAGGGCCCTGGCTGCCCCAGGGGGAGGCGGACACAGTGAAGAACAAAGAAATCAATTGACTTTCTGGATGAATTTTTTAAAAACTCGCAGCAGAGGCAATATTCTGAACGCGCAGAGGATTTCTTTTGCAAGGGCAGGGTTTTTCGAGAAAGAAAGCATTTTTGAGTGGGAACACAGACTTTACTGCATACGCCACGGGTGGGGGAAGCCGTGTGAGGGCTCTTTCCTGCTGAAAGGGGCAATACGTGGACGGGGAGATGGGGAAGGTCTGGCCCAGCCCTCTCCTGGCCCAGCCCGGGTGAGGCTGCGTGGAGGCGGCTGGTGGGGCCCGGTGAGTCTGGGGGCTCTCGGTGCGTGAGGCCGGCGCTTGCCAGTGTCTTCGTGGGGAAGGGCCTCCCGACGCCACCGCGGGGACCCCTCCCGGGCTGGGGCAGCCCCCAGCCACCGCTCCGGCAAAGCTGCTTTCTCGTTATCTCTATCACGATCTTTGGTCCAGAAAGCAACTGTATGGCACCTGTGGCGTCTCTTGCTGCGTAACCAGTCTCCCCCAGATTCGGTGAAGGACAGAGCACGCATCATCTCCGTAATCTCTGGGGCATGTCGTTTGCGGGGCCTTGCTCGGCCGGGTGTTTGCTGCTTGGGCTCTCACGGGGCTGCATCTGAAGGCATGACTGGGGCCGGAGCGCCCATCCAGGCAGCTCAGGTCAGTGCAGCTGGTGGCCGGGGCCTCGATGCCTCCCACACGGGCCCCGCACAGGCTGTGCCTTCAAGGCCCAGAGGCTGGTGCCCTAGAACCAGGGGCCCGGGCGGGCGTGAGGGGAGGACAGCACCGCCCGGCCCGTCCAGTGTGAGAAGGGGTGTCCCTGGGCTTGGGCACCAGGAGGGGCGTGTCCCCCGGGGCGTGTCCTCCAGGGCTTTCTCCGCAGGAAGCGCCTTCCAGAATCCACAGCGCCCTGTACCCACGGCGGCCGAGAGCGCCCAGGAGACCGCAGGCCACTCCCTGAGACGTCCCCTTTCCTCCTGCTAAGGGACTGGGCTCTGAGAGTCCCTCCGGTCTTGTTGGGCCCTGAGCTGAGCCTCCAGGGTTTGTGGGATCCCAGAAGGCATCTTCGAGGAAAGGTCCAACCGCAGCCCCAGAGAGCAAGGCCAGGGTAAGAGGGAGGGGTCGGTTGGGGGTCAGCGAGGAGTGGAGAGGGCACAGCAGCTGAGGACGCTGCCGGGGCCACAGAGGGTCGGGGACATCCGGCTGAGATGTCGGCCAGCACCTCGATGCCCTGTGTCCCTTCCTCTGCGTCTTCCGCGTCCTGCCCAAGGCCTGGCCCTTAGACAGGCTGTGAAACTGGGGGGCATCCCAAGTTTTAGAGTGGGAGCTGGGTACTGCCGCGTGGCCAGTTCTCTTGGGGGAGGCCTGGAGGCGGGGAGGCCCCGTGGAGGCTGAGAAGTGCCCTGGCGTGGCAGGTAATGCTGGGGCTGGACCTGCCATGTTGTGGATCCCCCGTATGATTCAGGGGCACCCTCCCCTCTGGAGCCATCAGATGCCTTCTGAAGGTCTGACCAAACTGGGGGAATCCACGTTCCAGTCTGGTCCTGGGGCGGAGGGAGGGTCCTGTGAGCTCCTCCGAGGGGCTTGGTGGTGCGCCGACCCTGTGCCCAGTGCCCCGGGCGCCCGCTGGCCACCAGGAGCTCCAGGCTCCTTGTTTCTGGGCCCGGCTCCTCTCCCAAGGTCACTTCCTGCCACTCTGTGGACTCCGCCCGTCTCTGCTTTCCAGCTTACCGGGGCCCCCCACCCCCAAACCCTGCCGCCGCGGGGCGCAGGCTCTCTCCAGCAGCAGAGCCTCCCCAGGGCCAGAGGCCCGGCCGCAAGGCTGGCGCCACTGTCCGCGGCGGGGGTGCCTCTGGGGCCAGTGCTGTGTCCTGTCCCCAGCAACCAGCCAGGGCCAGGTGTTAACGTGGAGGCTCGGAGCCCACAGAGCTGACAGGGAGGGTCACCTCGATCGAGTCCTCTCCCTCCCCTTGCTACGTCCTGCTCCAGACGCGTCCAGGAAAGGCAGGACGCTTTTGCCCTTCAAGTCTCACTCTGCCTGTATTTAAAATGGGCACCACGCATCAAATGTCGATCCAGTCCACTTTATTTTACAGTCTTTACCTTCCGTGTCAGGTCTGAGAAATGTCTGCCAAACCCAAGGTCTCTAAGAGCTTCTCTCATGAAAAGGCAGACCACAGACTAGGAGAAAATGCTTGCATTCAGGATGTATAAAGATCTTTCCTGGCTTAGTGATAAGAAGACTCAGATCCCACTTAAAAAAAAAAAAAGATTTATTTATTTGTTTTGGCTGTGCTGGGTCGTGGCTGCAATGCATGGGCGTTCTCTAGCTGGGCAAAATGGGGGCTGCTCTCTGGTTGGGGCTCGGGGGCTTCTCACTCTGGAGGCTTTCCGGCAGAGCACAGGCTCTGGGGCACGTGGTCTTCCGTACTTGTGGCTTGCAGGTTCGGTGGCTGGGGTGCATGGGCTTCGTTGCCTCACAGCATATGGGATCTTCGTGGAACAGGGATCGACGAGTGTCCCCTGCACTGACAGGCAGATTCTTTTTTTTTTTTTTTTTAATATTTATTTATTTATTTGTTTTGGGTGGGGGTCGGGTTGGGGAGGGAGGGGAGCGAGCAGGTCACTTCTATTGGTCTTTCATTTCTCTATTTTCATCCGTCTTTGTTCTTTGGCCCTTGTGGGCTTCCCATCGCGGTGGCGTCTGTCGCTGCAGAGCACCGGCTCTGGGCGCATGTGCTCCAGAGCTCCGACTCGGTAATTGGACACATCAGTCCAGCCGCGCCGCGGCACGTGGGATCTTCCCAGGCCAGGGATCGAACCGGCACCCCTTGCACTGCAAGGCAGTGTCCTTACCCACTGGACCACCAGGGGAAGCCCATGGCATGCAGATTCTTAACCACTGGACCAGCTGGGAAGCCTGAGCCCACTTTCTAAAATGGACGAAGTATTCGGACAGTTCAGTACTGGACAGACAGTTCAGTAAATAAGACACTGCAGATCAGCACAAGAAAAGATGCTCAACATCATCATCAGTTGTTGTTCAATCACTTAGTCGTGTCTGACTCTTTGTGACCCCACGGACTGCAGCACACCAGGCTCCCCTATCTCCTGGAGCTTGCTCAAACTCACGTCCGTTGAGTCAGTGATGCCATCCGACCATCTCGTCCTCTGTCATCCCCTTCTCCTGCCCTCAGTCTTTCCCAGCATGAGGGTCTTTTCCAATGAGCCAGCTCAGGAGTAGTCAAAATAGCTGCCAAACCCAAGGTCTCTAAGAGCTTCTCTCATGAAAAGGCAGACCACAGACTAGGAGAAAATGCTTGCATTCAGGATGTATAAAGATCTTTCCTGGCTTAGTGATAAGAAGACTCAGATCCCACTTAAAAAAAAAAAAAGATTTATTTATTTGTTTTGGCTGTGCTGGGTCGTGGCTGCAATGCATGGGCGTTCTCTAGCTGGGCAAAATGGGGGCTGCTCTCTGGTTGGGGCTCGGGGGCTTCTCACTCTGGAGGCTTTCCGGCAGAGCACAGGCTCTGGGGCACGTGGTCTTCCGTACTTGTGGCTTGCAGGTTCGGTGGCTGGGGTGCATGGGCTTCGTTGCCTCACAGCATATGGGATCTTCGTGGAACAGGGATCGACGAGTGTCCCCTGCACTGACAGGCAGATTCTTTTTTTTTTTTTTTTTAATATTTATTTATTTATTTGTTTTGGGTGGGGGTCGGGTTGGGGAGGGAGGGGAGCGAGCAGGTCACTTCTATTGGTCTTTCATTTCTCTATTTTCATCCGTCTTTGTTCTTTGGCCCTTGTGGGCTTCCCATCGCGGTGGCGTCTGTCGCTGCAGAGCACCGGCTCTGGGCGCATGTGCTCCAGAGCTCCGACTCGGTAATTGGACACATCAGTCCAGCCGCGCCGCGGCACGTGGGATCTTCCCAGGCCAGGGATCGAACCGGCACCCCTTGCACTGCAAGGCAGTGTCCTTACCCACTGGACCACCAGGGGAAGCCCATGGCATGCAGATTCTTAACCACTGGACCAGCTGGGAAGCCTGAGCCCACTTTCTAAAATGGACGAAGTATTCGGACAGTTCAGTACTGGACAGACAGTTCAGTAAATAAGACACTGCAGATCAGCACAAGAAAAGATGCTCAACATCATCATCAGTTGTTGTTCAATCACTTAGTCGTGTCTGACTCTTTGTGACCCCACGGACTGCAGCACACCAGGCTCCCCTATCTCCTGGAGCTTGCTCAAACTCACGTCCGTTGAGTCAGTGATGCCATCCGACCATCTCGTCCTCTGTCATCCCCTTCTCCTGCCCTCAGTCTTTCCCATCGTGAGGGCCTTTTCCAGTGAGTCAGCTCAGGAGGTAGTCAAAGTATTAGAACTTCAGCCTCAACCTCACTCCTTCCAGTGAATATTCAGGATTGATTTCCTTTGGGATTGACTGGTCTGATCTCCTTGCTGTCCAAGGGACTCTCAGGCGTCTTCTCCAGCACCACAGTTTGAAAGCATCAATTCTTTGGCTCTTAGCCTTGTTTATGGTCCAGTTTTCCACATCTAAACATAACTAATGGAAAAAACATAGTTTTGACTATATGGACCTTTGCTGGAAAAGTGATGTCTCTGCTTTCTAAGACGCTGTCTAGGTTTGCCATGGCTTTTCTTCCAAGGAGCGAACGTCTTTTGATTTCATGGCTGCCGTCATGGTCCACCGTGATTCTGATCGCTAGGGAAATGCAGATGAGAGCCAGAGCACAGAGCCACCTCATGCCTGCCAGGAAGGACAGCGGCTGACCTCAGCAGGCGAGGGTGCAGGCGGGAACCGCGGGCCTGTAGTGGGGCAGCCGCTGTGGGACGGGTGGTGGCTTCTTAAGGAGTTAAACACACACCTGCGCTAAGAGCCAGCTGCTGCGCTCCCAGGCTCTCCCCTGAGAGTCGCCCGCCCAGCCCGCGGCCGGCGCGCGGTGTGCCCGCTGCTCCCGGGGCCCACGCACGGTGCGCCCGCCACGCCTGCAGGGAGGCTCGTCCGCTGGGGCGGGCTGGCACTCGCGCCAGCCCCTGGGCAGCCCTGAGTAACCGTGGTCTCCCCGTGTTGTCTTCAGGTGGGACGCTGAGGCTGGGAGAGGGCGCAGTGCTGCCTGGGATGGGCCAGTGGTCAGGGTCAGTGCCAGACCCGGCAGCCAGGCCTCTGAGTGTGCCCGTGGACGCCCGGCGCGCCTTCTCCCGCCCTCGGCAGGGCTGCCGGGCTCCCTCTCAGGAGCACGGGGACGTCTCCAGGCTGCCTCTCGGCTGGATGAGGCAGCCCTGCCTGGGCAGGCAGAGCAAGTGCCAGTCCCTGAACCGCCCAGCTAATAAGCCCTCATTAAAACCTAACGAGGAGCACCCGCCCGAGAGCCCTTGCTGGTCTGGGCTAAATTAATCCAGAAAGAGGCTCATCTGGTGCTCAGGCTGGCTCTTCCGGGCAGCCGTGACCGTGGCCGAGGGGAGGGAGGCGGAGGGAGGCAGAGCTCTGCGCGTCCGCTTTGAAAGCCGGAGCCTCCAGTTCCCGAGCGAGGACAGGAGGAGGCCGGAGGAGAGGCAGCTGCTGGGCCTGGGGCGGGGGCCGAGCCCGGAGCTGGGCACGGCGTGGACCCCTGCGAGCCCAGCCCGGCTCCCCTTCCTGAGTGTCCTGTGGTCACAGAGCGGCCCAGGCTGCCCGGGCCGAGGCAGCAGCCGGTCATTCTGCTCCTGGCTCCGCACCTTGGTCGGAGCCAGCCACGGGCAGCTGCACTCCAGTGGGGCAGTCTCCGGGCAGAACGGGGTGTCTGTGTCCCCAGGACGGGCCCAGGAACGGCCGTGCCGCTGTCCGTGACCAGGGTCGGGCGCCCCAGAGCATCACTCCGTCCCACCGCGTCGTGGGGACCATCAGACTCCACCCCTTCGGCAGGGGCGTGGAGGGTCCGCAGGGGCGTGTGGGACAGGAAAGCGGCGAGGGGGCCGTTCTCAGAGCTGCACCTGCACGGCTCCCCACCCTCCGCAGACAGCAAGGGCCCTGACTCACCCGCCCCTGAGCCCCCCAGGATGCCAGCCCTGCCCGGTGCTCTGCCTGTGGCCTCTGAGGGCAAGTCGGCTTGAGAACCCTGTGTTTGCCTTCCACACCTGCGGAGACTGAGCGCGTGTCCACCTGGAGGGCTGAGGGTGGAGGGGCGGGGCCGGGCAGCCAGGGGCGGGGCCTGGAGGGAGGCTCTGTTCCCCTGCCTCAGAGGCTTCCGCGCTTTCCTGACGGGGAGCTGCTTCCCTTTGACTTTCCCTTCCGTTAACAGACCCCCATCCTGCCCTGCCGCATCCACCTGCTCCATGAGCTGGGCGCCTGGGCTGGGCAGTTCCGGGAAACAGAGCAACATGCCCTCACCAGTCATGCTCCAACGTTCAGAGTCCCCAGCGAGGCCCTGGGGGTCCCGCGCCGGCCCTGGGGCTTCCTGAAAACATCAGGGCCTCGGCTCCTCCACGAGACACTCTCCTGATGGCCAGGCAGCTGGGCCTCCATCAGCTGCCCTCGCCTGTCGCGGGCGCAGCCTGCTCTGCTGTCACCAGCCATGGAGGGCCGGGTCCCGGCCTGGGTGGGGCTTAAGCCACCAGCGGGGGCCTCCTTGGCCACCGGGGCGGGGGACGCACAGCTGGCATGGTGGGGCCTGTGCAGGGGTGAGGCCTGGCTGTGGTCCAGGCACCTGGGGCGAGCAGGGTGGCCGCACAGGGCCTGGGGCATCTGATGGCCAGGACCCCCTTTAGCCTCCGCCTGGAGGTCATCCCCAGGACAGGAGCCCTGCCGTGGGGGCACCTCCCCCGGGCCCCGGCAGCTGGCTGCTCCCCCTTCCTCCCGCTTCCCTTACCTGCAGGAAGGGCCTGGCGTCAGCCTTGCCCCCTGGGGAGTGAGGGGACGGCAGCCCCTCCCACAGGCTCCGGGGGTGCCCCGAGGGACCCACCGATGGGGCTCCAGGCTCCCTTCCAAGGGTGAGAAGGGCCTGCTGTCCCTTGGCCGAACCCCCCGCGCCAGGCTGACTCGGCCCGTCGAAGTCTCCGAGTTAACAAGTTCAGGCCTGATGATTATTAACTAGGTTCTCAAAGTTGATGAAAAAAATCGGGATATAAATAAATATTCCTGGAGATATTCCACCCCCTGCAGGCATGAACTTTGAATAATTGGAGAGAATTATGCTGAGGACTAATCAAAACTTTTTTTCCTTTCGCTAATTACCTCTGGGTTTCATCAGTGTCAGAGTCTAATCAACTCCAGACATCTTAATCGACCCTCGGGAAATGTTAGCCGGGGGGAGGGCTTTGGTGTCATGTAGAAGCGGGGACGGGGAGCTGGGCGGGAGCTGGGGGTCCCGGCTGCAGAGCTGCCGGGGCCGGGGTGGGGGCCGGGGTGGGAGCACGATGAGCGAAGCCAGTCCTGGCCGGTGGCCGGCTCCCTCCTCTGCAGCGTCCTCCGGCCCCGCGCCGCCTCCGGTCGGGCGTTTCTCCGTTACGTGGACAGAGCCCACAGAGAGGGCTGGCCCTGGGGCAGCCCCGGTCTTGGGGGGAGGCGGATGGGGTCGTGGTGAGGCCCCAGGCCAGTGCAGGATGCTGGGCGTCTCTGGAGGGAAGGAAGCTTGGCTCCCCCATCGCCCACGAGAAACCCGTTTGGGTCTGTTGGAAAATGGCTCCAGCGCCTGGGAGGAGAGCCCGGGCCTCCGGCGGCTGACGGCCTGATCGTGGTTGGGTCCTGAGCACGGGGCTCCGGAGCTGGGCCTGCACGCCACCCTGCCTCCCTGCACGGGGCACCCACCCCGCCGCCTCTCTCTCACCCTGGGGCTGCTTCTGACCCCCTTCTTCCTTCACTTCCTCGCTTCCCAAGGCCGGAAGCCTTTAGCCAATTCCAGAGGGAAAACTCAGCTGCGTAGACACCCGCCTCCGTGTGGCCACCCACTCCAGTGTTCCTGCCTGGAGAATCCTCAGGACAGAGGAACCTGGCCGGCACAGTCCGCGGGGCTGCGAGGGGTGGACGCGACAGAGGGACTGAGCCTGGCCCAGCACCTCCTCAGGAAACCAAGGCCCACCAGAGCCCCTCGGGCGTTCACAGCCCCATCCTGCTCCCCTTCCTCGCAGAGCTCCTGGGAGACGCTGCTGGCCGGGGCAGGGGCCGGGGCAGGGGCCAGGGCAGGGGCCGGGGCAGGCAGGCTGTCCTAAGTGCTCTCCAGGCCCGCGTTGCAGCCGTGAAGCGGGATGGACGGGCCCCTCCCCAGTCCCCGCAGCCAACGGCCTGCAGACCCACAGAGCCGGCGGGGATGGGAGCCGCCTCTCGGGGTTGGGTCCCAGAAGATGGCTTCATGCGCCCCCAACCTCATAAGGACCCTGGATTGGGGTCCCGCGTCCGTCATCAGGGAGCCCTCATAGACCCAGGACAGCTGAAAGGGGCTGTCAGCCACCTTCTCTCCCTGGGGTCCCGACGGTCGAGGCTCTGCCAGCAGGCAGGTCCTGGCTGTGGTGTCGGGGGACAGTCGGTCTTGTCCTCACAACCCTGAGGGGCTCCAGGCTGTGGCTCCAGTGAAGCACTCCCCCACACCCCATGCTGGCATGGACCCAGCCCCGAATCCTCTCTCCTGCAGTAGATGGGAAGGGGTTCCGGGAGCGTCACGGCCAAGGCCACGTCCCTCCCACACAGAGAGCAGGGCGCGGCCGCTCCCGGTTCAGCAGGGGCTGCTTCTTTTCCCCCTAAGCTCTCCTGAACAGGGGCCCTATGGGCTTTGAAGGGAAAGTGCCCCTGGGGGCCCAGGCCCTGCGGATGGGGATGGGGGTCAGGGGCTGCGAGGAGGGTGCGCTGAGGGGTGTCCCAGGGTGGCAGGGAGGCCCGGGGTTGGGGGGATAGCGGTGCCTGGAGGCCCCCTGGGAGAGCAGGGGCCCCAGGAGACGGAGTCTGAGAGGGGTCCTGGGGTCTCTGGCTCTCTCCTTGCTTCTCCAGGTCAGCACCCCTGCCCGTCTTCCTGTCTCTCCACCTACACCGTGGGCGTCTCGGGTGAGCAGGTAGGTGCCCCAGGGCCCCTGTGGGCACCGGGCGGGGCTGGCGGGGCTGCCCCTCTCCATGGCCTGCCCCTCCTGGCGCCCCGACCAGCTGCACCCGCAGCCACCCCCTGCCCAACCCTGTCGGGGAGGCGGCATTGAGACTGCCGATTCCCTCTCCTGGGGCCAGAGGGTCACTGGACGCCCCGGGTCCCGCCCACCTCCAGCCTTCCTGCCGCTCTGCCTTCTCCGTCAGACCTCGCAGGTCTATTCTTTTTTCTTTTTCTTTTAACCAAGTGTTTGTTTATTCACTGGCTGCGCCTGGCCTTAGTCGGGACCCTCGGGGTCTTCCTGGCCTCAGGCGGGATCTTGTTTCTGCACGTTCTCTGGCTGTGTCGCGACGGCTCTGGAGCACACGTACTCAGCAGGTGTGCCGTGAGAACTTAGGTGCTCCGAGGCATGCGGTGTCTTGCTTCCCCGGCCAGGATCGAACCTGCGTCACCTGTATTGCAAGGTCCTGCTCTGTCCCCACCTCCCCTGTCCCCAGGAAGCCTGCGTCCTTGACCCTGGACGATCGTATGACTCCGACCACTGGCCTCCCCTCCCTGGGCCTGTTTCCCCTCCCTTGCCCAGATTGGGGTCCATGGGCCCCGGGCCCAGAAACCGGGGAACGTGAACTGGGAGGGGCCCCCCGAGGCCGGCCCCACCCTCCCAGGAGCCCTGGCTCCCGCGGGGCCCGCGGCCGGCCTGGCCTCCTTGTCTGCAGCGGGACCATCCATCACGGCCCTGTGATGGATCGTCCGTCCCCCCTCCTGCCGCTGCTCGTGCTATTTCGGCTGCAGAATAATGTTTATCACTTCACACGACATGACACCCTCCCTCCCCGCCTCCCTTCCCCGCAGCCGCCAGCAGATCGCGGAAGATTTTCTTGGGCTATTTTCATGATTTTAATTCTCCATCCCCCATCGGCTCTCTTCCCCCTTATTACATTTTGGGCTCTTTTTGGGCTCCTGGAATGAGCCTACATTTTCCCGGTGATATTTTTTAATAAAAACCATCATTTATGATTATTTTTCTTCCCCCATGAACTGTCAGCCTCCTCGTCTGATTTCCTAACAACGCGGTGTCCTGCCCGCCCTGTCGCCAGGCAGATGGGTGCGTGCGCCTGCCCGCCAGGCCCGGGGTTTGCTCCAGAGGCCCTCCTCAGCCCTGGGACCCTCCGTCCCCCTGCCCGGTCCTGTGTCAGCCCGGC
Organism: Tragulus kanchil; assembly: GCA_022376925.1. NCBI lineage: Eukaryota > Metazoa > Chordata > Mammalia > Artiodactyla > Tragulidae > Tragulus > Tragulus kanchil. Next base: position 158,894,839 of record JAIOJX010000002.1, on the reverse strand, counting down.
TCCGGCCTCCAGAGTCTTCTCTTTGCCTGCAGGTGAGGGCCACCCGTCTGGCCTGCAGGCAGTACCTGGAGAGACGAGGCTGGGCCGCCTGCCCCCCAGCACGGCCTGGGACAGGACCCTTCCTCTGAGGCTTCGTTTCCCCCTTTAAATACAGAGACATTCGTTCGGCAAACACGACTTGAGGGCCTGCCGTGTGCCGGAGGAGTACACGCCCATCCTGGGCCAGGAACCAGCTCAGATGTCGGCCTCCTGCGTGCCAGAGCCCCACCCTCAGACCCACAGAACGGAGCTCTGCGCTGTCCCCGGGCTTGCTGTGCGACCTCGGGTGAGTTACAGACCCTCTCTGAGCCACCCTCACATCCTTCCCTGGCCTCCCTCCACCCCGACATTGATCCTGTCATCGGCCCCCAGGGGATCCTGTTTCCAGCAGCTGCATCCACTTCCCAGCGCCTTCTGGCTGCTGGCCAGTCACCCAGACGGGCCAGACTCATCCCGAGGCACTCAGCGTGGGCCGCTCCTCCCCCGGCCGCCATGTCCAGGCATCCCTGACCAGCTGGACCCAGGCGCCCGCCTCCATGGCAGAGAGCAGTCACGTGGCCCTCCCACTGTGGCCAGGCCCTCATGGGCCCCAGCTCCTTGGTGACTTCTGGAGAAGGGCCCTGCTGGCAGGTGGGCTACAAAGGGGCCCCCGGGGCGGGACGTCCTTTATCACTTCACGACATGACACCCTCTCCGCCTCCTCCGCAGCCGCCAGCAGATCGCGGAAGATTTTCTTGGGCTATTTTCATGATTTTAATTCTCCATCCCCATCGGCTCTCTTCCCTTATTACATTTTGGGCTCTTTTGGGCTCCTGGAATGAGCCTACATTTTCCGGTGATATTTTTTAATAAAAACCATCATTTATGATTATTTTTCTTCCCCCATGAACTGTCAGCCTCCTCGTCTGATTTCCTAACAACGCGGTGTCCTGCCCGCCCTGTCGCCAGGCAGATGGGTGCGTGCGCCTGCCCGCCAGGCCCGGGGTTTGCTCCAGAGGCCCTCCTCAGCCCTGGGACCCTCCGTCCCCCTGCCCGGTCCTGTGTCAGCCCGGCTCCGGCCTCCAGAGTCTTCTCTTTGCCTGCAGGTGAGGGCCACCCGTCTGGCCTGCAGGCAGTACCTGGAGAGACGAGGCTGGGCCGCCTGCCCCCCAGCACGGCCTGGGACAGGACCCTTCCTCTGAGGCTTCGTTTCCCCCTTTAAATACAGAGACATTCGTTCGGCAAACACGACTTGAGGGCCTGCCGTGTGCCGGAGGAGTACACGCCCATCCTGGGCCAGGAACCAGCTCAGATGTCGGCCTCCTGCGTGCCAGAGCCCCACCCTCAGACCCACAGAACGGAGCTCTGCGCTGTCCCCGGGCTTGCTGTGCGACCTCGGGTGAGTTACAGACCCTCTCTGAGCCACCCTCACATCCTTCCCTGGCCTCCCTCCACCCCGACATTGATCCTGTCATCGGCCCCCAGGGGATCCTGTTTCCAGCAGCTGCATCCACTTCCCAGCGCCTTCTGGCTGCTGGCCAGTCACCCAGACGGGCCAGACTCATCCCGAGGCACTCAGCGTGGGCCGCTCCTCCCCCGGCCGCCATGTCCAGGCATCCCTGACCAGCTGGACCCAGGCGCCCGCCTCCATGGCAGAGAGCAGTCACGTGGCCCTCCCACTGTGGCCAGGCCCTCATGGGCCCCAGCTCCTTGGTGACTTCTGGAGAAGGGCCCTGCTGGCAGGTGGGCTACAAAGCCTGGGGCCACTGCCTGCGGTTGTCGGGATGGCGAGTGATGGGTTCTCACTCCCAGCCCAGCATCTCCCTTATCAGTGGTAGAGGTGTTGGTATGAATATTCATGAAGTCCATGAATATTCAGCTGGTAACGATGCACTCCTTGCCACCCCTTGCCCTTGGCCCCTCCACAGCTTTCCAGGCTCCCGCACCCTCTTCGTTCCTTGACCTCTGCCTGGGGCAGTTTACTTCCACTGCAGGGAGGCCTGGAGACCCTGGTCCGGGAGACCCTGGTGGGAAGACCCCTGACCTGGCGCCAGGGGTCCATGCTCTCATCTCCACTCTGACCCCACTCCCCACAGAGGGGCTGGCCTCCCCGGGCTTCAGTTTCCCTCTGACCTCCAGGGGCCAGGTCGAGGTCACTGGAGCGGTCTGTCCTCTTTGATTCCACTTTTCGGGCGAGTGCTGCGCTGTGTGGGGACAGAGCCTGGGCCTGGGTTCTCTCGGGGCCAGCCAGGCACGGCGGGGTGCGCGTACTCTCCACGAGGAGGGGCTCGGCGGACGGGTCAGCAGGTCCGGAGGGCGAGGGGCTGCTGGGGCCGCTCAGATCCTCCCGCACCGTCCGTGCTCCATCCCAGTCCACAGGGCGGAGCCGCGTGCTCACCCCCGGACGAGGTCCACCGCGCCGGCGTCGCTCCCACGTGCCGTCCAGACGCGGAGGGGAACGGGACACGTGGCCGCGAGGCCGCGGAGAATTCAGGTCTGGAAGCCCGGGAGGGGGCGGAGCACCGGAAGACCTCCGCCGTCAGGGTCAGGGGGCGCCCAGAGGGTCTGTCCTGTCTCCCGGGCAGGGGTGCTGCCTGGAGGAGGTCGGGCTGCTGGGCTCGGCGCGCTGCGTCACCTGGGCAGGCCCCCGGGCTGTGCCTCGGTATCTCTGTTCTGTGTGCGCCTTTGCCCCGGGACGTTCAAGGCCGCGCGCCCCTGTGCCACGTGGGAGAGCCCCGCACAAGGCTTTTGGCCCTTTATCCAGACGGAGCCCGTCGTGGGGAGCCGCGCCACAACACGCCACAGAGCCCAGCATAGCGGGATTCCGAGCGGCCGAACCCATGCGGGAGCTTTTTGGAGAAGGGCCCTGCTGGCAGGTGGGCTACAAAGCCTGGGGCCACTGCCTGCGGTTGTCGGGATGGCGAGTGATGGGTTCTCACTCCCAGCCCAGCATCTCCCTTATCAGTGGTAGAGGTGTTGGTATGAATATTCATGAAGTCCATGAATATTCAGCTGGTAACGATGCACTCCTTGCCACCCCTTGCCCTTGGCCCCTCCACAGCTTTCCAGGCTCCCGCACCCTCTTCGTTCCTTGACCTCTGCCTGGGGCAGTTTACTTCCACTGCAGGGAGGCCTGGAGACCCTGGTCCGGGAGACCCTGGTGGGAAGACCCCTGACCTGGCGCCAGGGGTCCATGCTCTCATCTCCACTCTGACCCCACTCCCCACAGAGGGGCTGGCCTCCCCGGGCTTCAGTTTCCCTCTGACCTCCAGGGGCCAGGTCGAGGTCACTGGAGCGGTCTGTCCTCTTTGATTCCACTTTTCGGGCGAGTGCTGCGCTGTGTGGGGACAGAGCCTGGGCCTGGGTTCTCTCGGGGCCAGCCAGGCACGGCGGGGTGCGCGTACTCTCCACGAGGAGGGGCTCGGCGGACGGGTCAGCAGGTCCGGAGGGCGAGGGGCTGCTGGGGCCGCTCAGATCCTCCCGCACCGTCCGTGCTCCATCCCAGTCCACAGGGCGGAGCCGCGTGCTCACCCCCGGACGAGGTCCACCGCGCCGGCGTCGCTCCCACGTGCCGTCCAGACGCGGAGGGGAACGGGACACGTGGCCGCGAGGCCGCGGAGAATTCAGGTCTGGAAGCCCGGGAGGGGGCGGAGCACCGGAAGACCTCCGCCGTCAGGGTCAGGGGGCGCCCAGAGGGTCTGTCCTGTCTCCCGGGCAGGGGTGCTGCCTGGAGGAGGTCGGGCTGCTGGGCTCGGCGCGCTGCGTCACCTGGGCAGGCCCCCGGGCTGTGCCTCGGTATCTCTGTTCTGTGTGCGCCTTTGCCCCGGGACGTTCAAGGCCGCGCGCCCCTGTGCCACGTGGGAGAGCCCCGCACAAGGCTTTTGGCCCTTTATCCAGACGGAGCCCGTCGTGGGGAGCCGCGCCACAACACGCCACAGAGCCCAGCATAGCGGGATTCCGAGCGGCCGAACCCCGCGTCTGTGTCTGCCTGGCGTCCCTGCCCAGAACCCCAGGGTGCTCGGGGCAAGCTGCCTGCCGGCTGCAGCCCTCCCTTCAGAGAGGGGCCCCTCTCTGGGCACCCGCGTGCATGCTGACCCTCTCCTCACCCTGATGCATTTCCCCAGGGACCCATCTTTGCCTGTCTGACTCCCACCAGGCTGCAAGCCAGGGGCATCCAGGGCGCCCAGCCAGGTCCCCCACTGGGCGCTCCTCTCAGTCAAGGGGCAGCCTGCAGCCTCAGGCCTTTTCCAGGGCTGAGGGGTCTCTGAAAGGAGCAGATGAGTGCTGGAATTGTCAAGGAGACGAAGCCCTGACCATCACTTCCGGAGAATGCTAAGACCCTAGGTCTCCTCGGTCTGATGGTCAGCAGCCAGGCTCCGGGGACAGCGGCCTGCCTTGCGTGTGAGCAGACCGAGGGCGCTGGGGCCGCTGTGCTTCCCGCACACAGGCTGGCACCGCGCTGGGTCCGGGCCCTCCTGCCTGCTGCGGCGTGGAGCTGGGCCGGACTGGTTGGGTGCTCGCCCAGGGTCACGCAGGGAGCCGGCGGGGCCAGCCTGGCCATGCGCCGTCTGCACTGCGTCCCGCCTTCCGGGATGAAGGACGGACACTGGGCCCCGCCCGCAGGTCTCACTCAGGCTGACCCGCGTGAGTGCCAGCGCTGAGACCCAGCCTGCTCCGCACTTTTTGCCTAAATTTGTCCAGCTCTGTCTTCCCACCGGAGCCACGCGGCCACCGTGACATCTGTGGGGACACAGCCGAGGAATGCCTAATGAGGGCTCGGCGCGGCCCCGCCGTGGAGCGTGGGCCTGGCCAGATGGCCCATCATTACCCGTCTTTATTAATTACTGGCTCCGCGTGACGTGGTTGGCTCACAAGCCCCAGGCTCCTTGGATGCGCCACGGGCCCAGCTACCCTGGGATCAGCGTGCGTTGCCTCCCGGCTTCCTTCGAGCCAGAGACACTGCCGCTCCACTTGGTCCCTGGGGTGATGGGCGGGAAGCAGCAGGGGCACAGCTGCCGCCTGCCCGAGGGGCTGGGAGGGGGCTGAACAGGACAGGCCCGGGGCCCAGGGACCCAGCCTGGGACGCGGTCAGGAACGGAGACGCCGGGGCCCCTGGGACCCAGCTCAGGGCTGAGGCCGTCTGGACGCCCCTTCCGACATCCTCTCCCTGCCGGCCTCAAGCCTGTGGGGCGTATCGGGCTTCTGAAGGAGCGTGTCTTCTGTCGCTGCCCTCGGACGTGGGTGCTCGGCCTGGCGAGGGCGTGGGGCCCTCAGACCCCTGGCTCCACGAGAAGCTTGTGCTCCGGGCATTTGTCTGGGTGGAGCTCCACAGCTCCCTCCTGGGTGCCAGGGCTCCAGATGCCAGCCTGGTCCCTCCCAGGGGCTCCCTGAGGCTCTGGGGTCCCATAGCCCCGCTCTGCCTTTGGCTGGCAGGGATGTCAGCCACGTGCTCCCTTCCCTGGGCTTCACAAGGCAGGGGGAGCACGTCCTCCTCGCGTGCCGGGCTGTGGGTGGGCGGCCCCAGAGCCTGCGTCTCTGAGGATGCCTCTGGCCCCGCTCTGCTCTGGGCAAGCCCCTCACTGCCCACGACCTCCGCCAGGAGTGATGGTGTCCTGCCGGATCCCCAGCAAAAGGGAAGGACAGTGCATGGGGGACAGGGACCCACCATTCCAGACAGCCCTAGGCGGGGGTCACTGATGCTGGGCACAGCTGGGGGCCCCGGGCTGTGCCAGGGTCTCCCCTCAGCCAGGACGCTGCGTGTCCTCCAGTTTCTGTGTGTGGCCTGTTAGCCTGGGAGATAATGGAACACGAAGCAATTGGTTTCTAGTCAATAAAAAGACGCCAAGGAGGCTTTTTATAGCTTGTTTCTGTCAAGCCAGGCCCGCGTCTTATCTGCTGCCCACTTGACAGTCCGTCATAAAACTGGGTTCCCGCCCTGCCAGTATCCACCACGGCCTGTCCTGAGTTGCAGCCCATGAACCGCAGAGCCCAGACCCCCAGAAGGTAAGCTCGAGGGGACGCTGGTGGCTGGACAGTCAGGAGAGACGGGGGTGCCTTTGCAGAGATGTGGGTGGGGCGAGGAGGCTGGGGTGGGGTCCCATTGGAGGGTGCAGGCAGGGCTGGGCCGTGGGCTGAGCTGAGGCCAGGAGGCCTTGGAGGCGGGCCCACCACCGGCCACCCTGAGGTAGGCCAAGGGACCAGAGGGGGTGCTCAGCCTGTCCTTGTCAAGACAGAGCCGGGCGGGACTGTGGAACAGAAAGCCAGCACCTGCCAGGGCTGGTAGTGAGCTCCCAGACAGTGTGGGGGGAATCAAACACATCCTGATGCCCCACTGAGCCAGAAGACTTGAGTGGCAAGAGAAAGGCCAAGATTTGCGGAGGTGGGGGTGGGGGGGTGCTTTTTTTTATCAAAGGTAACGGGAGGGGGGCAGTTTCTGGAAGGAGGCAGGGGAGGAGCCGCTTCCCACACCCGTCAGTGCCCCCGTGGCGCCCGGGGGCCAGGCGGCGTGGTGGACTCCAGGCCCAGAGCTGGAGCCCGGCCCGCAGAGTCACCGCCCCGACCCAGAGGCAAGGGTGGGTCAGGGCGGCTGTGAGGGAGGCCGCCCCCAGGGACTCTCGTCCTCAGCCCTCTGACCCACAGGTCAGGGCAGAGGGAGGGCGCCCGGCCAGGAGGAGGGAGTCGCTGGCCCCGTTCCCGGACGAAGCGCGGTCCATCGCTGCTGCGGCAGAGCGCCTCCGCCTCCCTCCTCTGCGGGCACCGGGCGTCCGTCCTGACGGGCTCCGAGTGAGTGGCCCGTCTGCGGGAGGGCTCTGGGGAGAGAGCAGCCGCCGCTGAAGCAGGGAGGGGTGGTCAGTGTGTGGACGCTGTCTCTGTGCCCTAGATCTACCTGCCCGGCCTTCCCCGAGGTCCCACGCCCCCAGCCCTGTCCAGCCAGGTCAGTTCAAAGTTCTGTGAGGGGCACTGGGGCTTGGGGACAGAGGCACGAGCCCCACCCCGCAAAGTGCTCCCTGTCCAGGAGCCCTGACCCCACGCCAGGGGACGGGCCGTCACAGGCGCTGAACCTGCCCAGGACACCCAAGCCAGGCTTGAAGGACGGAGGCCCGCAGGCTCGCCGGGTGCGGGCGGGCTCGCCAGGAAGAGGCGCAGGTGTGAGTGCAGGCCTGGGGCGAGGGGGGTGAGCAGGCGCTGGACGGGGCCCCCCGCGCCCAGACCCGCCCTCCCGTCCCTGGGCTCCTGAGCCTCTGCCGCACGGCTGGGCTGCCGCGGGCCTCCCGGGGAGCAGGGCGGGCATCGGGTCCCGGCCCAAGCGGGGCCGCAGGGCCGGGCGCTGCCAGCTCGCCAGTGAGGAGGGACTCGCTGTGGCTCATTCCCAAAGCGCCTCCTAGGAGGGGCCGTGCAGACTGGTCTTGACTCAACCGAGGCCACGTGAGAAGAGGGCGACGGGCCGGAGCTGCGGCCTCTCTCATCCCGCGTGCAGGAGTGCACACGCCCCTGACCATGGCCACGCGGGGCCTGCGGCAGCGCCGGGTCTCGGAGTCTCCGGAGGCGCCTGGGGGGATGCCACGGGGCGCGAGGCGGGAAGCCTCTGCCCGCCGTGGCGTCCTTGATCTCTCCTTCCGTGAAGGAAACCCCGCTGGCTGAAACCATCTTTAAGAAATAAAATACCTCTCCGTCTGCTTAGAAGCTTCTGAACGTCATCTTTGCTATTTTCCGGCCAAGTCCTTGAGTGAGGAGGTGAACGCCAGGGGGCAGGTAGCTGGGGCCTGGCGCTGTGGTCCCCGGCCTCTCGCCCCAGCTCCGCCTCTGCAGCCCCGGGAAAGGCGGCCCTTTAGTTCCTGGAACCCAGGGAGCCGAGGGACCCAGCGCGGGGGAGGGGGCTGCTTGGTCTCCCTGTCCGTCTGTCTCCCCGCCGGCACTCAGGCTGCACACGTGGGCTGCTCGTTGCCGGGAGCCCTGTGCCGGGCCTGCCGGGCACACCCCTGGCGTCGCAGCGCCTCGAGGGCTGGGGCCTCGGGCCTGAGCTGTGGCACCTCTCCTGTGGGCCGTGTGTACCCTGGCACCCTTGCCCATTATAAGCCACATTTCTAGCCGTCAAGAGGGACAGTTCTGGTGCGCGGGGGTGGAGAACGAAACGCATCATTCTGCTAGTCCTTCTACACACATGTACGTTTTTCTCTTTGCAAAACTAGATTGAATTTATATGTGATTTGCAATCTGTTGATGTCTCCACCTAACAGTGTGTCGTGTGGCTTATCCTAGATGCACGATGCCAACAGAGACCTGTGTTTCTGCAACCTGTGGCTTTCGAGGGGGGCGGATCACCCTCCTTCCCTCCAGTCGGCATACAGCTGGCAGGTGGCCCTGAGGAGCTGGGAGGGAACGCAGGTGCAAACAGAGGTCCCGTGGGTGAGCAGGCAAGAGGCCCGAGCTGCGCCCGTCGGGGAGTAACATGGATGTCCGAAGGCTGAAAACACCCTCTGTGCCTTCCTCAGACTGAGAAATGCTGGGGTGGGGGGCGGTGCAGAGCGAGGGCTTCAGGCACCCACCCCAAAGAGGAGCAGGAGCAGCTGGAGGCCCCCGTACAACGCAGCACGGCGCAACAGAACGCAGCAGCCAACAGACAGGCTCCCCTGTGCAGAGTGGGAGGAGCCGGCACAGAGGCCCCAGGTTCATGAAGGTCTTGTTCTCCATTCATTACGTCTGACTCTGCGACCACGTGGACTGGAGCCCGCCAGGCTCCTCTGTCCATGGGATTCTCCAGGCGAGAACACTGGAGAGGGTTGCCATGTCCTCCTCCGGGGAGCTTCCAGAGTCAGCGACTGAACCCACATGTGCATCTCCTGCGTGGACAGGCAGGCCCTTTGACACCGAACCAGCTGGGAAGCCGTGAGTGCAAGAATCAGGGCCCCCGAGAGTCGAAACGATCTCTCACACAGAGGCTCACGGGTCCTGCTGTCAGAGGTCCTACGTGGTTGGGACAGAGTGGCCTGGTGGAAGGACAGAGACGTGCCCATCGATAGGCCGAGGGGCGGGTACAGACACAAGCCCTTGTGTTGACGGCCACTCTGTTTTGACAAAGGGTCAGGACGATTCAGTGAAGAAAGAACAGACTTTTCAGCAAACGGTGCTGGGAGCCCTTGGGAGCAACAACAGCTCACGCAGGATGGAACTGGAGCCCTACTTCACCCCATCTGAGAAATAACTTGGTGGGGTGGAGAACAAACGCATCTTGAGTCCTTCTACACACATGTACGTTTTTCTTTGCAAAACTAGATTGAATTTATATGTGATTTGCAATCTGTTGATGTCTCCACCTAACAGTGTGTCGTGTGGCTTATCCTAGATGCACGATGCCAACAGAGACCTGTGTTTCTGCAACCTGTGGCTTTCGAGGGGGGCGGATCACCCTCCTTCCCTCCAGTCGGCATACAGCTGGCAGGTGGCCCTGAGGAGCTGGGAGGGAACGCAGGTGCAAACAGAGGTCCCGTGGGTGAGCAGGCAAGAGGCCCGAGCTGCGCCCGTCGGGGAGTAACATGGATGTCCGAAGGCTGAAAACACCCTCTGTGCCTTCCTCAGACTGAGAAATGCTGGGGTGGGGGGCGGTGCAGAGCGAGGGCTTCAGGCACCCACCCCAAAGAGGAGCAGGAGCAGCTGGAGGCCCCGTGACAACGCAGCACGGCGCAACAGAACGCAGCAGCCAACAGACAGGCTCCCCTGTGCAGAGTGGGAGGAGCCGGCACAGAGGCCCCAGGTTCATGAAGGTCTTGTTCTCCATTCATTACGTCTGACTCTGCGACCACGTGGACTGGAGCCCGCCAGGCTCCTCTGTCCATGGGATTCTCCAGGCGAGAACACTGGAGAGGGTTGCCATGTCCTCCTCCGGGGAGCTTCCAGAGTCAGCGACTGAACCCACATGTGCATCTCCTGCGTGGACAGGCAGGCCCTTTGACACCGAACCAGCTGGGAAGCCGTGAGTGCAAGAATCAGGGCCCCCGAGAGTCGAAACGATCTCTCACACAGAGGCTCACGGGTCCTGCTGTCAGAGGTCCTACGTGGTTGGGACAGAGTGGCCTGGTGGAAGGACAGAGACGTGCCCATCGATAGGCCGAGGGGCGGGTACAGACACAAGCCCTTGTGTTGACGGCCACTCTGTTTTGACAAAGGGTCAGGACGATTCAGTGAAGAAAGAACAGACTTTTCAGCAAACGGTGCTGGGAGCCCTTGGGAGCAACAACAGCTCACGCAGGATGGAACTGGAGCCCTACTTCACCCCATCTGAGAAATAACTCAGTGGATCAAAGGGCTACGTAGAAGGGCTGAAACTATAAAACTCATAGAAGAAAATATAGGGAGTAAATCTTCACCGTAGGCAAAAGCTTCTTAGATATAACATCAGAAGCACAAGCAACAACAACAAAAAAGTTAGACTTCACCAAATTAAAAACTTTCGTGATGCAAACAATTCCAATGAGAAAATGAAAAAACAGCCCCCAGAAAAGCAGAAAATACAAGCAAATTATAAATCTAATTAGGAGCTTTTGTCTAGACTTATATAGAGCTCTTGCTCAGTGATAAAAAGATAAATAGCCCAGTGGCCATAGGCAAGGGTCCTAACGGACATCTCTCCAGAGAAGATTCACAAGGGCCAAGAAGCGTATGAAAAGATGCTCAACGTTGTTAGCCATTGGGAAATGCAAATCAAAGCCAAAATGAGATGCCCTTTCACACCCACCCGGACGGCTGGAATCAAAGAGGTAAAAACAAGTGTCGGTGAGGGTGCAGAGAAATGGAAGCGTGCACTCCCTCTCTGTCTTTCCCTCTCTGTCTCTCTCTCTCTCTCTCTCTCTGCTGGTGGGGATAGGAAATGTTGCATCCACTTTGGAACCAGCTGGGAGTTCTTCACAGTGTTAAACGCAGAGTTACCAAATGGCCAGCAGTTCCACTTCGTGAGTATATACCCAAGGGACCCGAAAACACATGTTCACATAAACAGTACATAAATGTTCACAGCAGGATATTCATAATAGCCCCCAAAGTGGATGCAGCCCACATGTCCTTTGACGGACGGATGGATAGTAAAACGGGGTCCATCCCCACGTGGAGTGGTGCCGGGCAGTCTGATGGTGATGGTGATGGTGATGTACGGCGCCGTGCCGATGAGTCTCAGGAAGACCCCACCCAGTGGAGCCAGCGCAGGGGACGCGGAGCGTGGGACTGCTGTGACTGGAGGCACCCAGAGCGGGCAGGTCCGCAGAGACGGGCGTCGGCTGGCGACGAGGTCCTGCAGCGCAGCACCGGAGCACGGCGGGTGACAGTGCCAGGTGGCCGCCCGGCCGGGAGGGGCTCGGGAGCGAGTGGACGCATGCACGCGTAGGACCTGAGCCTCCGCTGTCCACCTGACACTGTCACAGTGCTGTTAATGAGCAGTGCTCCAACGTAAAATAAAAAGTTTTTAAAAAAGAAAGTAGGTTGGTGGTCACCTAGGGTTAGGGGTCATGGGGGAGAATGGGGTGACCGTTCACGGGTCCTGGGGTTTCCTTTTGGGGTAAAAGTCGCTCCAGTGAGATGGTTACGTAATTCTGAATATACTAGAAACGACTGACTAGCACACTGGAAGTGGTGACCTGCGTCGTGTGTGGATCAGTCGTCCTAGGGCCGCGAGAGTGGAAGCGCGCCGCGGGCCGGGCTCTGCCTCGGCCCTCCAGGGCAGCTCCGTTACTCCGCGAGGCTCAGGCCGGTCTGCGCAGGGGGCCTGAGAGGACTCGCCCTCCTGGGACGTCGCGGGGAGCGGGCGAGATGACAGATACGCAACAGTCTTTCCTTTGAAATTTATTACAAAGGAAACATAGGCGCGTTGTACAAAACTCAAACGGCAGCCATGAGCACGCGGTGAAAAGCCGCACGTTCTGGAAATTTATCCTGACGGGGTGGTGATGACACAGATGTATACATTTGCCAGAACTCGCGGGATTGTACTCGTGAGGGTGAATTTCACTGTCAACAAATAACACACGAACAGTATCTTTAAGTAAATCCGTCTCCTCCCCTCTCTGAGTCTCCGAGCCTTCCAGTTTTGCTAGCTTTGCAGACACAGGCAAATACAATGTTACTGTGTCATATCCTTCCTGTACAAGCTCATAAAGGGCCCACACACCGAACTCCGCTCCTTGTTCTGTTCCCCTGAAGACCACCCGGGAGGTGGACTCAGACCAGGGCGTGCTTACCCAGCTGTGCGTATCCGCGCTCCCGTCAGCCAGCGTTCCGGATGCTTCCAGTCGGCTGCTGTTAGAGTGCGCCGGTGAGTGACCTTGTGTGCGGTAATACATCATTCTTCACCTTTGAGAGCACTCTCCGGAGGACAGATTCCTCGAAGTAAACGCTGGCCCAAAGGGTGTAAGTATCAGGAACTGGGACATTGTTTCAGAGGCTCCAGGAGTGCCTGCTTCCCACACCACTGCAGCAGTGTGTCGGTGAGCGTTACCCTTTGCCCATCGGACAAATAAATCGTCTCTCAGAGTCGTTTAAATTTACATTCTGTTGTTAAGAGTGAGACGGAGCATTTTTTGTATATATAAGCATGATTTTTATTTCCTTTTCTGTTCATAATTTCTGCTCCATTTTCCCCCCTCTTGGTTTTTTATTGATTTGTAACAGCTTTTTACATATGGGGGACTAGGCTCTTTGCTTGGATATAAGTTGGGCATGTGGCTTCTTTTATGGCTCTTGGGTTTTATGGTGTTTGTTGTTGTCACTGTGGAATTCTGGGCCCAGGAAGGGACAGTCTCCACTTCTCTCCAGGTACCGTCTCCCAGGACGGACGTGGGGAAGGCTCTTCTCCACCTGATCCCGGTCACTGTATCCCTCTGCTCTCTCCCTGCACACGCGCAGGTGACCGACTGACCCACCAGGCTCAGTCCCCCAGCCGGGCCATCCTTAGAGGAAAGAGGTGCTACGGCAAGGGGCACAGACCCACACGAGAGCCAGCGTCCACTGTGTGCCCGCCCCGGGCCCCCTCCTCTGCTGGCCGGGGTGTGGCGCTGGGGTTCGGAGGTGAGTCAGCCTGCCCTGCCTGGCAGAGTCCCCTGTCTGGTGGTGAGTGACCGCTAGGCGGGGGGATCTCGGGGTGTCGGCGGTGGGGGCCCTGGCAGCAGGGCAGGGAGGGAGGTGGTCCCATAGCCCCCAGCCCAGGGCCCTTCACCACCCAGCTTGCCTCTCCCCAGAGCACTGGGGTGAGCCCACCTGTTGAGGGCGGTTTGTTAGGATAAAGACAAGAAGCTGCTGACCCAGTGCCCGTCGAGTTCCACCCTGGCCACCCTGTAAAGTGGAGATGTCAGCAGGGCTCGCCTCTAGGGCGGCCGTGAGCGCGGACTGCGCTGATGCGGGCGGCGGGCACTCGCTAGACACATGGCGGCGAGCTCTGCCGCTCCGCTCGAGCCTGGGCGTGTTGTGTGGACTGGGGTGGATATCAGCCGCGGGCGTCTGGAGCTGGATGCCAGCTATGCCGGCTACAACTCAAGCTGGGCTTCTGGGAGGGTGGGAAGAGGATCCGCGTTCCCGCCGGGACGCGCCTCGAGGGAGACGGGCTGGCGGGTGCCTCTGGGCTGTGTGTAGACGTGCCGTGTGGGGGCGGAGTGTGTGTGTGTCTACACCAGGCTGCGTGGGGTGTTCAGGAGGAGAGTGTCTGAGAGAGGAGAGAGGGGAAGGGAGATCTGCCTTGCAGCCGGCTCACCAGGGAGAGAGCTCTTGGGCTTTATTTAGCCCTGAGAAGGACGCCCTCCTTCTCCTCCCTCCAGGTCTGCCTGGGGTCTCCTATTCCCAGCTCCAGGGGTGTCTGGCCGTTCTGAGGGTCAGCACCCAGGCGCTGCCCTCTTAGAGCAAGCAAGGGCATATTTCAACATCTCATGATGCGAGAGTGGGAAAGGCCCGGGCATCCTGCAGGCGTGTTCCCCTCAGGCAGGAGAGGCTCCTGGCAACCAGGTCAGGGACTTGCAAGGCCCTGGCGAATTAGGAGAGAGAGGGAAGGGGCACTGCCAGCCGGGTAGGCTGAAGAGGAGCCCTGCCCTCCAGTAGGAACCTGGGCAAGCGACCCCCAAGGCCAGCCTCTGCCCCCACCTCCCGGGCTTGGGGGTCTGAGCACAGACCTCAAGGGCAGCGCCGCCTGAAGACAGTGGCTGCGACCTTGACCGCCATTCTCCAGGTCCAAGGGTCCAGGGGAAGCGTGGTGGCCTCTCCTCCAGCCTGCCCACTTTGGGGTCTTTGCTGTCCTCCAGGGTCATCGAGTCTGGCGGAGAGGCGGGGTGGCCTTGGGAGGAGCTGGAGGGCGGCAGCCGGCGCGGCGGGCTGGACGGAGTTTATGCGCTGCGGAGCGGCCAGGCCGCTGGACCCGACCCCGAAACGGGAACCCCGCGCGCCCTTCCTCGACCGGGCCAGCCTTTGGCCGCGTCGCCCGCAGCCTCCGCCACCTACTCCCACGCTGGTCCTGGTGCCTCTTGCCGGAGGGGCGCTCCTCGCCCTCCCGCAGCCCCCCCTCTTTGCCGCGCGAGCCCTGCGGAGCGCAGGTCGAGCTCGCCGGCTCCGTCTCCCTTCCTAGTCCCGGGCAGGACGCGGGGCAGGGGCGCAGTGCGGGGGGCAGCGTCCGGAGAGTCGCGCCGCGAGCCCACCGGGGTCTCTGCTCCGAGGCTCGAGGCTCGAGGCTCGAGGCTCGAGGCTCGGACGCGGCAGCTGGGAGCGGCGCGCAGGCCGCGCCGCGCGGGGGCACTCTTGATCCTGGTTTGGAAGTCTCACCCAACGCGCAAGCCGCAGGCTGGGCAGCGGCCGCGGGGAGTGGGAGACGCCCCGGGAGGCGGTGCGGGCGCGGGGCTACCAGGAGGCTGCAGATTTGGAACCCAATGTAGAGGCCGAACGAGCAATTGCAGCACCCTTGGGGATTCCGGAGGCGAAGGAAGGGGAAGGGATAGGTGGAAGGAAAATCCTCTGAACCGAACCTTCCGGGACCCCGGATGCGAGAGTGGGAAAGGCCGGGCATCCTGCAGGCGTGTTCCCCTCAGGCAGGAGAGGCTCCTGGCAACCAGGTCAGGGACTTGCAAGGCCCTGGCGAATTAGGAGAGAGAGGGAAGGGGCACTGCCAGCCGGGTAGGCTGAAGAGGAGCCCTGCCCTCCAGTAGGAACCTGGGCAAGCGACCCCCAAGGCCAGCCTCTGCCCCCACCTCCCGGGCTTGGGGGTCTGAGCACAGACCTCAAGGGCAGCGCCGCCTGAAGACAGTGGCTGCGACCTTGACCGCCATTCTCCAGGTCCAAGGGTCCAGGGGAAGCGTGGTGGCCTCTCCTCCAGCCTGCCCACTTTGGGGTCTTTGCTGTCCTCCAGGGTCATCGAGTCTGGCGGAGAGGCGGGGTGGCCTTGGGAGGAGCTGGAGGGCGGCAGCCGGCGCGGCGGGCTGGACGGAGTTTATGCGCTGCGGAGCGGCCAGGCCGCTGGACCCGACCCCGAAACGGGAACCCCGCGCGCCCTTCCTCGACCGGGCCAGCCTTTGGCCGCGTCGCCCGCAGCCTCCGCCACCTACTCCCACGCTGGTCCTGGTGCCTCTTGCCGGAGGGGCGCTCCTCGCCCTCCCGCAGCCCCCCCTCTTTGCCGCGCGAGCCCTGCGGAGCGCAGGTCGAGCTCGCCGGCTCCGTCTCCCTTCCTAGTCCCGGGCAGGACGCGGGGCAGGGGCGCAGTGCGGGGGGCAGCGTCCGGAGAGTCGCGCCGCGAGCCCACCGGGGTCTCTGCTCCGAGGCTCGAGGCTCGAGGCTCGAGGCTCGAGGCTCGGACGCGGCAGCTGGGAGCGGCGCGCAGGCCGCGCCGCGCGGGGGCACTCTTGATCCTGGTTTGGAAGTCTCACCCAACGCGCAAGCCGCAGGCTGGGCAGCGGCCGCGGGGAGTGGGAGACGCCCCGGGAGGCGGTGCGGGCGCGGGGCTACCAGGAGGCTGCAGATTTGGAACCCAATGTAGAGGCCGAACGAGCAATTGCAGCACCCTTGGGGATTCCGGAGGCGAAGGAAGGGGAAGGGATAGGTGGAAGGAAAATCCTCTGAACCGAACCTTCCGGGAATCCGAGCCCCGCTGATTCCACACCCGCTCCCCGACTCTGCCCCTCCCCCCGCCGCCGAAAGTGGGGAGGGCGTGGCCGAGCCCTGGGAGGGTCAGTGGGGGTCAGCGATCTAGGGGAGAGCAAGTCCTTCTAGACCGACCACCCTCTCGCCCCCACCCCTGGCAAGTGCGGCGCCCTCCCCATCCCGGAAACGCGCGCCCCTGCGGGCCAAGCCATTGCACTCGCGGACGCGCGCGCCCACACAGGGTCTGACTTCGGGTCAACTTTCACGCGGTTCCCGGTGTGTGTGCACACGAGTCACCCCCACGCGCGTGCACGTCTCCACCCCAGGTGTCCACCTCCCGTCGCCACCCCGAGTCTCTGCTGCTAGACCTCCGGGGGCCTCCGCTCTAACGGTGGCCTGGGGCGGGCGCAGGGGCGCGCAGGGCGCGCCAGGAGCGGGCGAGGGTGCCTCCGGGCTCCCCGCGCCGCCCCCACTGCGCGCTCCAACTTCCTCTCCCGCGGCTCCCTTCGGACTCCCCCAGTCCATCGACGTCCGGGAGCGACACCGCCGCCCGCCCCTCCGGCCGCCCCCGCCCGCGTCCCCCGCCCCTCCTCCAGCCCTCCCCGCTCGGGCTCCTACGCGAAACCTTCGATCGCGCTCAGAAAGAATGTGCTACAACCTCGGTGCGGCCGCGGCCGCCACCACCACCGCGCCCGCGCCGGAGCCGGAGCCCGAGCCGGAGCCGCCGCTGCCGCTGCCCCGCCGGTCCGGCCGGCCCCGGGCTCGCCGCGCGCTGTCTCCGCCGCCGCCCCGCGCTCTCCCCGCGCTTGACGCAGTGAGCGTCGCAGCCCGGGTCCCGCCGGCTCCGCTCTGCTCCCCGTCGCAGGCCGAGCCCAGCCCGGCGGGCTCCGGGAGGGGCAGGCGGGGCGCGAGGGGGAGGAGATCTGTCTGGAGCCAGCGAGGCCGGCGGAGGAAGCGCTGGAGGAAGGAGGGGAAGCCGCCGCCGCCGCCACGCTCCGGGGACCTGGGCGCGCGCGCTCCGCACGCCTGTGACAGTGCCTGCAGCCCCGGGCCCACCACCTGGAGCAGGTAGGAAGGGGATCGTGGGGGAGGGCGCTGCGCGTGGGCTGCGGTTCCGGGGCCCCTTCGGCGGTGGCTGCAAGCCAGCAGGTCCCCGCCCCTGGGGAGGCAGGGAAGACGCTCTCCCGGGCGACCGTGGGGGGCGGGCGCGGGGTCCCCAGACACTCGCGCAGCCCGGGCCGCTCCAGTCGCCGCTCCTTGCTCTGAGCGTCCTCGCCGGAGCCCCGTTCCCCGCCGGCGGGGCTTTGGTTGTGGCGCGTGGGGTCCGCCGGCCCTTGCTGGCCCTGCTCTCGGGTGCGGAGGCGGACGCACCCGAAGTTAGCAGTCGCCGAGCCCCGGCCGGACAAACTTCCCTCCCCGACGCCGCGGCCCAGAGGCCCGGGACTTTGGACCTCTCGGGCTAGGAGGCACCGCGGGGACCCCGAAACTTTCCTGAGCGTTGTGAACACGAGGGGCAGGCTAGGCAGGGGTGGGGGCAAGAAGGTGGTCGTGCCTGCGAGGGAGCAGTGGAAGCCGAGTTCACGCTGAGACGGCCCCCCTTCTGGAGCCCCATCTTGTGGTGGAGGGAGAGCAGGGAGCGGACTGAGGGTGCCCCGTCTTCGCACAGCCGGCGTGGGGGGCAGCTTTGCTCCGCCCTGCGCCGTTAGAGTGCTTGGAGGGGGTGTTACAGGACACCCCCCCCCCCCCGTCGCCTGGCCCCCACGGCCGCTGCCACCCTCGCGCGCAGGACCCGGCTCCTGGCGGTTAACAGCGCCTGCGACCCGAGCCTCTCTCCGCTGCGGAGCCGCAGGCTTGGCTCCGGGTCGTGGCGGGACCCCAGGCGCGCCCCCCAGCTCTCCCGGTCGCGCTCCCCTCCACGCCCCCCTGCTTTCCCCTCATTCTTCACTCTCTGGTCTCGAGGTGTCGCCCCCAACTTCGTGTCTTCGCCAACTGCACGGGGTGGCCTGTGGCCGCCCAGACCGGCGCGACTCTGGCACAGTCCTCCACGGAGCCCTCCCCGGCTGGGGGGTGTGGGGCCCCTGGGCGCGACTGTCGCCGCCGAGCGGGAATTCCCTCCCGAGCTCACACTGACGCGGGGCCGGTCATCCGCCCCATCCGAGCGGCGGGTCTCGTGTGGCGGCCGCAGCGAGCCGCCGATCCGGTCGTGGAGAGGAGAGGGGACCCGCGACGCTTCTGAGAGGGTTCGCCTGCGCGCACCCCCCGAGGCCCAGGAGGATTCGGCTTCCTTCCCCCCACTCCACCCACCCCGACACTCAGTTCCGAGCTTGAGTGGATCTGGGGACGGAGGAGGACGCGGGCACTTGTTCCCACCTCCCCGTCCGCAGCCCCCAGCCCCCAGGCAGCGTGGGGTCTTTGTCCCCAGGGCCGGCCGCGGGCCCGCCCTCTCCGTCGCTCCGGGACCCGACGCCCTCCAGCGCTCGCGCGCAGCGCTCCAGCGAGCTCGAAGCCCGGGTGAGCGAGCATCCGCATCCGTCCCCGCCCAGCACCCGCTCTGGGTCTGGGGGCGGAGCAGGGGGCGTGGATCGCGGGGTTGTAACAGAATTCCTGAGTTAGGCGCAGGCCGCCGACCGTGCGACCACGGGGAAGGGGCGACCCAGCTGAGACTCCGAGGGGAGATAGCTTTCCTTCGGTGCAGCCTCTGCTGTGGGCGTGGGGTTTAGTGGCTGGGACCCCAGGCTTCAATCCCCCGTGCCCCTAACTCTGGGCTCTGCTCTGCGGGGCTCTCTCACGAACCACCCCCAAGCGCCACCCCAGGCCTAGACCCTCTCTGGCCCTCCCGCTGGCCGCTGAGCCCCTGCACAGAGCTCTGACCCTGGGCAGCCATATGCTGGCCTGGTGGCGGGCAGCGCGGGAGAGAACGCTCTGGCCTCTGGCCTTGGCTGCCTTGCCTAAGAAATGGGCTCATAGCCCCAGCCCGGGGAGCAGCAGGAGGCTGCGCTGGAACTCCGGCAGGCCTTCCGGCAGGCCCTAGCTCCGTCCCTGGCACTCGGGGTGACCCCTCCCAAGCCCTGCCAGAGCCTGAGCTGCGTGGCCGGCATGGGCTTGGGGGAACCGGCCAGAAATGGGAGTCAGGTCACCTCCGGCAGGGCTTGCCTGGCTTAGAATGCACCGGAGCCTCGCTGCCCAGGGCTGGGGAGGCCAGAGGCTGGGAGGCTGATTTCTCGGACCTTCCAGGAGTGAGCGTGTTCCCTGGGGGAGGACCAGTGTCTCCCCAGTCCCGGCCGCAGCTGGGGAGGACCTCTGAGGCAGCAGGCAGGGGGGAGTCCTCTCGTCACCCACTCTGCTCTCTGGCGCCCCGGCTGTGTACATCTGAGGCTTGCTGTGTCTATCTGGGGAGAGCCGAGAGCCTGGCCTTGGCCTGGGGTCTGCTGGGACAAGGGTCCGGGTACCCTCGTGCCCGCCAGCTGAGACCTGCCCCCAGGCAGCGTGGGGTCTTTGTCCCCAGGGCCGGCCGCGGGCCCGCCTCTCCGTCGCTCCGGGACCCGACGCCCTCCAGCGCTCGCGCGCAGCGCTCCAGCGAGCTCGAAGCCCGGGTGAGCGAGCATCCGCATCCGTCCCCGCCCAGCACCCGCTCTGGGTCTGGGGGCGGAGCAGGGGGCGTGGATCGCGGGGTTGTAACAGAATTCCTGAGTTAGGCGCAGGCCGCCGACCGTGCGACCACGGGGAAGGGGCGACCCAGCTGAGACTCCGAGGGGAGATAGCTTTCCTTCGGTGCAGCCTCTGCTGTGGGCGTGGGGTTTAGTGGCTGGGACCCCAGGCTTCAATCCCCCGTGCCCCTAACTCTGGGCTCTGCTCTGCGGGGCTCTCTCACGAACCACCCCCAAGCGCCACCCCAGGCCTAGACCCTCTCTGGCCCTCCCGCTGGCCGCTGAGCCCCTGCACAGAGCTCTGACCCTGGGCAGCCATATGCTGGCCTGGTGGCGGGGCAGCGCGGGAGAGAACGCTCTGGCCTCTGGCCTTGGCTGCCTTGCCTAAGAAATGGGCTCATAGCCCCAGCCCGGGGAGCAGCAGGAGGCTGCGCTGGAACTCCGGCAGGCCTTCCGGCAGGCCCTAGCTCCGTCCCTGGCACTCGGGGTGACCCCTCCCAAGCCCTGCCAGAGCCTGAGCTGCGTGGCCGGCATGGGCTTGGGGGAACCGGCCAGAAATGGGAGTCAGGTCACCTCCGGCAGGGCTTGCCTGGCTTAGAATGCACCGGAGCCTCGCTGCCCAGGGCTGGGGAGGCCAGAGGCTGGGAGGCTGATTTCTCGGACCTTCCAGGAGTGAGCGTGTTCCCTGGGGGAGGACCAGTGTCTCCCCAGTCCCGGCCGCAGCTGGGGAGGACCTCTGAGGCAGCAGGCAGGGGGGAGTCCTCTCGTCACCCACTCTGCTCTCTGGCGCCCCGGCTGTGTACATCTGAGGCTTGCTGTGTCTATCTGGGGAGAGCCGAGAGCCTGGCCTTGGCCTGGGGTCTGCTGGGACAAGGGTCCGGGTAGGGGCAGCCCAAGGAGAAGGGATGAAGCTCAGATGCCCCACGCAGCCCAACGGCCTTCTTCCTTGGGCCTCACCCTGACCCCCGGGGCTGTGACTGGCTTCTGGACACACTGCCCCCCAGGACTGGTTCCTGACCCCAGGGCACGCTGGCTTCTGTCCTAGCGGCCCTTTTACGGCCCCGCACCCTCCTCAAGGGAGCCCCGCCGTGCAGGCAGGAGGGGCCGCAAAGCACCAAATGCCTAAATCCCCACCTGGCAGGGGGAGGCCGCTTAGAGCCCACTCCCTGGTTCCTGGCTGACCTCTGCGCCCAGGTGGTGCTGGGGGAGGGGACCTGCCAGCCCTGTAGGAGTCCTTGGGCTGTGGGCGTTCATTCACATTCTCTCTCCGGTCCCCACACACTATAGGATTTATCTTGATTTGCTGCCTTTGAATTGAGTCAACTCTTTTGTATGCTCGGTGAATTGCCCAGCTGCTGGCGGGGAGCGGAGAGCGTGCCGGGGGTACTGAGGCCGGGAATCATAGGCGGGCGGGGGACAGGAAGCGGGGAGGGGGCTGCGGGCGGCTGCGGGGACCGGCCAGGCTGCGCGGGGACGCGGGCGGCCCGGCTGCGGGCTGGGCAGCTCCCCCGGGCTTTCGAGGGTGCCGCCGAGGCCTGCCCGGGGCCCAGAGAGGAGCCCCAAGGGCCAGGAGGCTCAGTCCTGGGGGCGAAGCTGCCCCTCGGGTTCTGCTTCGAACGTGCTGTGTGGCGTGGGGCAGGACCCTGGGCCCCTCTGGACTGGTTCCTCTCCTGTAACTTGCGGAAAGGGGCCTGTGCACACGCAGGTGGCCAGGGTCAAACTAACCGGAAAGCGTGCGCAGAGCCTCCCTCCCCGCCTCCGGAGTCTCCCTAGAGGTTGGGGTGAGTGGGGACGGTAGGGGACCAGGGCTGGGGAGAGGGTGCGGCTCTATCAGCCCCTCCCCCAGTTCTCTGCCCCTGGATCCCTGCCTTCTCCCAGGTGGGCCGGATCGACGGGCCGACCCGGGTCCTGGGAACGCCTGGGCTTCAGGGGGAGGGGTCGCGCGTGGCTCTTCCCGGCCGCAGCTGCGGCGCGTTCCCCTCCGGGAGGGCGGCCCCCGCCCCCGCCCCCGCCCCCGCCCCCGCCCGGCCGCGGGCGGAAGGGCAGGCCGGGGGCCAGAGGAAACCCTCCTGCGCTTTCTAGGACCTCCCCCTCCCGCCGCCCTCCCCTCCCCCCCGCCCGGCGGCCGGAGCCTGGGAGCGAGGCGGCGAGGAGGCCGGCGAGCCGAGGGGTGCTGGAGGCGGGGCGCGAGGCTGGGAGCCGGACGGGAGCGCGGAGGGAGAGGGGGCGGGAGGCGCGCAGGGGCGGGGAGCGCAGGGGCGGCGCGCGAGCGCCAGCCCCCTGTCCGCGAGGCGAGGGGCGGGGCGGCGCGCGGATCGATGGGCGAAGCTGGGGAGGAATTTCAATCCCCGGAGCGAAGTTAGAGCTTGAAGGACGGCGGCGGCGGCGGGCGCAGCCCCGGAACGGCGGCCCGGAGAGCAGGTAAGCGCGGAGCTGGCGAAGCCCGAGTCCACGCGGGGCCGGGGCCGAGCCTGGGCCAAGGGAGCCGGCTACTCCGGGGGCGGCGCGGCGGCCCGCGCACTTGGCGCCCCCGCACCTGGCGCCCTCCGCGCGCTCTCCCTGCGCCCCCGGCCCCTCGTGCGCCCCGGCCCCGCGCACCCTCGGAGCGTGGCGGACAAAGTTGGAGGAACTTGGCGGCGGCGGCACGGGCGCTCCGCTCGGCCGGGCAGAGGGGGTCCCAGGGTCGGGGTCCCGCTGGCGCCCCCGGACCGCCCCTGCCCCTCGCACGACAACTCGCTAGGACCCAGCACCTCTCTTCCCTCGTCGCCCCGCTTGCCACCCTCGCCCAGAGCTACTGCTCTCCGGGGTCTACCCAAGGCGGCCCTTGCCCTTCCCCGAAACCGCCTGGGCCCGGGGTTCCAGACCCCGCCGGCGCGGGGGTCACCCTTCCTTCCCTGTCTGCTCCCGCTCCCGACGTCGTGCGCCTCTCCACTCGGCACCCGGGGACTGTCCAGCCACGCTCGGATGAGGGGCCCCATTCCGCGAAAGGGGAGCCAAAACTCTGGCGTGGGGTGGGGGCAGGGGCCTTTCCTCAGAACCTGCTGGATGTTCTCCACCCCTCCCCCCACCTCGGACCCGTTCTCTTCGTCATCCTTTGGGGGCGGGGTGCTGAGCCTCCTTGCCCAAACTTGCCTCGAAAGACGAGGCGGGGGTGGGGGCGGGGGGGCTTCTTTTCCATTCTGTAAAACAAGCAGGTCACCTGCTTGCCGCTCAGGGTGGGGTTCCTTGCAGGTGTTCCCCTCCCAGACAGACCGACAGCCTCTGGCATCAAAATCAGACCCTTCCGGGCCTGAGCTGTGTGACCTTGGGGGCAGGTAAACCTCTCGGAGCCTCAGTTCCCAAATCTGTAAAATGGGGGCACAAGGCTAGCTAGCGTGTGTCCTCTGGAAGGAACACCCAAGGGGAGGCTTAGCACAGGCACCCCGGCTTGGGGGCATCGAGCCAGGTTTGCAGCCCCAGCAGAGCCTCAGGTGTGAGCTATCTCCCAGTCCTGCCCAGCGTCATGGAGAGCTTGCTCAATTGAGTTCAGCTGTGCCTGCCTCTCGGCCGCGCTCCCTGCTGGTGGGCTGGGGGCTGGGAAGACAGCCTTAACAAGGTCTAAGATCCCTGGCGTCTTGGAGAAAGGGGCTCTCAAAGGCGGCCGAGCTCAGGGGGGCACAAAGGTGGCCTCCTGAGAGGCCACAGCCCCAGAGGGAAGGAGCCCCTCGGGGCTTGTGGTGCTCTGCAGCCCCAAGTGCTGTCCCATTTCCTGCCCCGCCAGCCCTCTGGCCCCAATGCCCTGGGTCCTTGCAGCGTTTACCCTTCAACGCAGCCAGCACTGGGGGGCACGCTCCCAAACCCCATCCCAGGTCTGAGTCGTCCCCCCCCCCAAGAAAAGGAGACACACCCAGAGGTGGAGGGACAGATTCCAGACGGCCCAGCGTGGTCGGAGGGGAATGCCCACTGGGTGCTGTACTTTCCTGGGCCTGTAAGGGGGCGCTGACCACCCCTCTCCGGCGCGGGGTCTCGGGGTCAGGAAGGTGGGGAGTCACGCCGTCGGGTCCTCTCGGACCCTCTCCCGCTGGAGCCGTGCAGCCCCGGGCCCTGGCACCAGGGTGAGAGCGCAGCCGTGGGCCGGCGGTCCCGAGGAGGAGGAGCAGGTGGGCGTCTTATCCTAAGACCTGCGGGGGGGGGCGGCGAGGGGCGTGGGGGGCACCCGTCCCTGGGCTGGGGGACAAGAAGGACCGACGTCTCCGCCCAGGAGCCCCGCTAGAAAGCTCAGCAGCTGTTCACAGCACCTTTGGACGCCAGCATCCCCCCACCCGAGCTGAGGACTGGCTGCTGCTCCCCCCGCTCCCGCCTCTCCAAAAGACACGCAGGTGTTGGGGCGCCCAGGAGAGACCGGACCCAGCAGCCCCTCTCTGAGACCCGTTTGAACCTAAATGTCTGCTCGTTAGCATCACCTGCTCCAGGGGCTGAGTAAGGCAGGGTCTCAGCAGGATACCACGGGAGTGTCGGCCCGGGTCCCACATCTGCGTGTCTCTAAGGCACACACACAGACACACACACTCTCTCTCTCTCTCTCTCTCGATTTCAGTGGGCTTTTCTAAACGCTCAGGTCCCTGGGTCAGAGCCGAGGACCCTCTTTCTGAGGACGCGTAGCAGCGGGAGAAATTTACGAGCAAAGGTGCTTGGACCAGGATGTCCGTCTGTCTCCACAGGAAACAAACAGCCCTGTGGACGCCCGGGCGGGTGGCGGCTGATGCAGGCGGAGTGGGGGGTGAGGTGGGGGCGTCGGATGAAAGATGCTGGTGAGTGGCAGGCAGGAGATGGATCTCAGAGCCGGGGGACGGGCCATAAATTTCCAGGCGTGAACCTGGAGCAGACGGTGGCATTGCCGCGGACACTGGGCACATTCATCATCTCTCCAGCCCCCCCCACCTCACCTTTCCCTCTTGGTCTCCCGTCATGGATTTCGACTTTTTCCAGCAGGAGCTCGGGGGTCACAGGGTCTGGGTAGGGACTGGCTTGGACCTCTGATAGGGAAGGGACTGCGGTGTCCTCTCTCCCAGCACCCGCTGTACAGATGGGGAGGCTGAGGCCGGCGCGGGGCAGGGTGCTGTCTGGGGGTGTGCAGTGAGAGGGGCTGGTGGACGGGCTCCCGTGACCCTGCCGTGTGGGTCCAGGTCTGGGCGCTTGAATAGGGCAAGTCAGCCTCGGTTGTGGGGGGCACCTCCCTGAACGCCCCCCCCCGCCCAGTGCCGGCTACCCTTTGCCAGTGGGTGAGCACGCGGGTGAGCAGGAAGTGGGGTGGCGGGTGTGGACACACAGCGTCCCCCTCCGGCCTGGCTGCCCGTCATCCTCCACCCGCCCTGCCCGCGTGTGTCCCGTTGAGACCTGGCTTTGTTGAGCGCGTGGGGACAGAGGGGCTTGGAGACACCCCCTGGGGCCCAGCAGCCGCGTGGGGCGGGAACCGAGGCTCCTGGCCGCCTGACCTGGAGGGGCCTGGGGGTTATTCAGCAGCAGACCGCGGGTCCGCTGTGCGCTCTGCCGGGGCGCAGGACGAGGGCGTGTGGAGGCCCCAGCTGTTGGGGGCTTGTGTCGATAAACAGCACACAAGCCCACATACCCAGTCCTTCCCGGGGAGGTTAGCCTGACCGGCCCCACCGTTCAGAAGGCCCAGGATTGCCCGAAGCCACACAGCCAGCACGCTGCGAGGCTGGGGCTGCCTCGGCTCGCGCAGGAAGCTAGGACAGAGGCGGAGGGTGGAAGGAGCCCCAGGAGGGCCTGAGAGAGGCTCCCGAGGGTCACGCGGGGCTGCACTTGCCCCTGCTGCAGGCCTCGGGAGCTGAGGAAGCACCGTGGGGAACTGAGTCATGGGGCTGGCTGGGCGTCTGAGCCCTGGGCCTGCACTCGGGGGGCTTCCGGTGGCAGGACTGTCTCCACGCCCGCTGCCGTCGCGCGAGCAGCTGAAAGTCCTGGGCAGTTCTGTGCTGGGAGACCCCGAGCCACTGCCTCAGCTCGGCGGGGCCCCTCCCTTCCGGTCCCAACGCTGAGCCTTGGTTCCTAAGAACTTGTGGCCCGTTTGGCCCTTGGGGTTCCCTGCCCCTGGGCTCCTGTGCCCCAGGCACAGGGGATCCCCGGGGAGGGGCTTGGCGGGCCCTCGAGCGTTGAGGGTCGATGGGCAGGAACTTGGGGAAACCCGGGAGGTGGTGAGAGACAAGGAGGCCTGGAGTGGTGCGGTCCACGCGGCCAGTGGCAAGGAGGCACGCCGCCTGGTGAGTGAGCGCCTCGGGGATCTGGCCGGGGTGGGGGGTGCGGGGAGAGGCCCTCCGCCCCTGCTGCCTCAGGCCCGCCTCCCTCCCCAAGCACAGTGCTGCCCGGCCAGGGGCTGCTTCCATCCAGGGCCCGGAGGGATAATGGGCATTTAGGAAGCCTGGGCCGCGCGGAGAGCGGGCCTGCCTGGAGGGGCGCGGTGTGCCGGGAGGCCGGGATCTGCGCGGAGTGAGCGGGCGTGAGCCAGCCTGGGACGCCTGGGTCCCGTCAGGGCTGCCCCCGAGAGGCGGCCGGCACGGCCCTCCCCGCCTCGGGGAGCCCTCGGAGCCCCCTCCAGGTGCTGGCCCGAGGCTCCCTCTTGTTTGCCGACAGCTCCTGGGTTATTTTCGGCAGAGCCGGCTCGGCGCCTCTTCCTCCCGTGGCTGAGCGAGTGGACGTGCAGACCCAGCGCCTGTGGCCTCTTCGCGCATGACGACGGGCACAGGCCGGGCTGGCCTCCGGGGCCCGGGGGCCCCGCGCTGGGGGTGCCTTCTAGAGCCTTCCTGCACACAGTAGGTGCTGCAGAGGGAAGGCTGCTGCGTGCGCAGTGAGGAAGTGGCCCTGGTCCCAGCTGTCAGGACAGAGCCCGGAGGACTTCTGGGAGGGGCGGTGTGGACATCTCCCTCTGCCCGCCTGCCCTCGTCCAGGTGTCCACGCTGCCCTGGAGACCGAGGGCCGGGCGTGTGCTTCCTGCCCCTGGCCTCTGCGGTCGCCCCCCCTACCTCCGGTATCCCTACAGAAGTTTCTCGAAGGGCCCAGCTGCAGGTCAGGGGTGGCCCAGCGTCTGCTCTGGCCACGCAAGCTGGAAACGGGCCGCCTCTCTGCCTGTGCCTCGGCCCTTTCATCTGCCGTGTGGCTCGAGAGCATAGGCCTGCCTGAGTGCCGGGGTGGGGGCAGAACCCAGGGGCCGGAGGCACGGCCTTTGGTCAGGACGGCTGGCCGGAGGGGTGGGCGCCTTCCCCTCGCCGAGCCTGCTCTCCCCTCTGTCAGGGCAGGGCTGGAGAGATGGCCAGCCACGGTGGGTCTGAGTTGGTGACGTGAGTTCCACGAAAGGCCAAGCAACCCCTGATGCCCACAGACGCCCTTGACCTTTTGGTTTCATCCCGTGGGGCCCCTGCTGCCTCAGGCCCGCCTCCCTCCCAAGCACAGTGCTGCCCGGCCAGGGGCTGCTTCCATCCAGGGCCCGGAGGGATAATGGGCATTTAGGAAGCCTGGGCCGCGCGGAGAGCGGGCCTGCCTGGAGGGGCGCGGTGTGCCGGGAGGCCGGGATCTGCGCGGAGTGAGCGGGCGTGAGCCAGCCTGGGACGCCTGGGTCCCGTCAGGGCTGCCCCCGAGAGGCGGCCGGCACGGCCCTCCCCGCCTCGGGGAGCCCTCGGAGCCCCCTCCAGGTGCTGGCCCGAGGCTCCCTCTTGTTTGCCGACAGCTCCTGGGTTATTTTCGGCAGAGCCGGCTCGGCGCCTCTTCCTCCCGTGGCTGAGCGAGTGGACGTGCAGACCCAGCGCCTGTGGCCTCTTCGCGCATGACGACGGGCACAGGCCGGGCTGGCCTCCGGGGCCCGGGGGCCCCGCGCTGGGGGTGCCTTCTAGAGCCTTCCTGCACACAGTAGGTGCTGCAGAGGGAAGGCTGCTGCGTGCGCAGTGAGGAAGTGGCCCTGGTCCCAGCTGTCAGGACAGAGCCCGGAGGACTTCTGGGAGGGGCGGTGTGGACATCTCCCTCTGCCCGCCTGCCCTCGTCCAGGTGTCCACGCTGCCCTGGAGACCGAGGGCCGGGCGTGTGCTTCCTGCCCCTGGCCTCTGCGGTCGCCCCCCCTACCTCCGGTATCCCTACAGAAGTTTCTCGAAGGGCCCAGCTGCAGGTCAGGGGTGGCCCAGCGTCTGCTCTGGCCACGCAAGCTGGAAACGGGCCGCCTCTCTGCCTGTGCCTCGGCCCTTTCATCTGCCGTGTGGCTCGAGAGCATAGGCCTGCCTGAGTGCCGGGGTGGGGGCAGAACCCAGGGGCCGGAGGCACGGCCTTTGGTCAGGACGGCTGGCCGGAGGGGTGGGCGCCTTCCCCTCGCCGAGCCTGCTCTCCCCTCTGTCAGGGCAGGGCTGGAGAGATGGCCAGCCACGGTGGGTCTGAGTTGGTGACGTGAGTTCCACGAAAGGCCAAGCAACCCCTGATGCCCACAGACGCCCTTGACCTTTTGGTTTCATCCCGTGGGGCCCCTGCTCAGCCCTGAGCCCTGCTTCCCCTGGGGTGCAGCCTCGGCCTCGGGTCCCCTCGCTCTTTGCTGTGGAACGTGGAGAAGGGCTGCCGGTGCCGGCGTCCTGAGTGGTGGTGGGGGAAGCCAGGCCAGAGGTGCAGGGTCGGCGGGAGGCGCAGCGCCCCGTCCCGGCCGAGAGGGCTCGGGGCTCTCGGGCAGAGGTGGGTCTCGTCCTGTTTGCCTTGGGAAGCTTCCGGGGACGTCGAGCCTCTCAGGGACGCGGCCGGCTTCCTTGTTTAAAGGTCCCTCCGCTGGAAGGGAGAGAGGCGTCTCGGGGGCACGTGTGGGCAGCTGTCTGCCGTGTGGGCAGGATGGAGCTGCCTGCAGGGCTGCCGGCGCGGGCGGGGAGGGCTGGGGAGGCCGGAAGCATCGTTTTGACACGGCGGTGGGGACTGGCGCTGCGTTCCTGTAGGGAAGCCTCCTCGGTAAAGCAGCCCCGTGTTCCCATCTGTGTCCATTAGGAAGCAAGGAATGCATTTGTATAGGAAATAAGACTGTGTAAAGTGAATCCTGTTTTCCCCAATACCCGTTCACATTTCTGAGCCGTCTTTCTAAAGGGAGAGGAGCCGGCCTCCCCCTCCAGACAAGATCGGTGTGAAACCAGGCGTGCCTTGGCACCCCCGCTTGGTGCCAGGCGAAAGTCATTTCACCCGGAGCTGCCTTTCAGAGGTCCGCGTCCAGCGCTGGCGTGTGTGCTCCCGCGTGTGCCCGTGCGCCTCCCGGGAGCCGGGTCAGACACACACACGCGGTCTCACGAGTTTCCCACCGTCAGATTCCTGTGTGAGGGCTCAGGTTCTGTGACATGAATCTCTCATCTGCTTTTCTTTTGGGCAGATTCAGTAGAATGGACTGTGGCCGTAAAAGGTACAGGTGGGCCATACAGAGCGCCCAGGGGCCCCGGGTGGTGCCCACGCGGGCCTGGAGCTGCCTCCACCAGGTTCGGGGGGACAGGCCGGGGCAGGGAGGAGCCTCTGGCCTCCAAGGTGGTTGCTGAACCTCGGGCTCCGCTGGGTCTCATCACTGCAGCGGCTCCGCAGAGCCGGGAGCACGGCAGTTCTGCAGGACGGAAGTCTCTGGAGACAGCATTTTAGAAAAAGAGCTCCCTGGAAATCCAGGGCGCCCCGGCCTTGTCCACACACATCAGGGCTGAGAGGCCCCAGCCAGCAGGTGCAGCCAAGGGCTCTGGGGATGTGTGGCTGCAGCACCAACACCCTGACCGGCACCAACAGGCAGCCACACACGTGTGTGACCACTGGCCCTCCTGCACGCACACACACACACACACACACACACGTGTGACCCCTGGGACTCATGCACACACACACGTCTGACCACAGGCCCTCGTGCTCACACAGCCCTCCATGGGTGCCCAGGTGCCCCTGGCCTGCCCGTGTACCCACAGCGCCCACATCCTCCACGGCAGGCTCTCGCCTTCACTGCACCTGCAGACGTGCCCAGGGTTTCCACCGGGCCCACGTGTGCCCAGCCCTCTAGGCATTCTTTGCCCAGCACACCCGCGTGTCCACTCGTGCCCTGAGCCCGTGGGTCCGGCCGGCACCTGCGTCTGGCGTGTGCCGTACACACGGGTGCGCGGCCTGGCTTTGACGGTGCGGCTCTCCAGGCCTGGGGCCGAGAGACCTGACCCTGGGAGCCCTGCGTGTGGGTGGCCGCCCCTCCCAGGGCCTGCCCCGCTTCCTGCCCCGCTGGGCCGGGGACCCTGCTGCATCGCGGGCTCACCTTTGCTGTGCCAGGCATTGCACAGAGCCTAGGTGGGGGCCAGGGTCGTGGGCAATGGTGTCCCCTTCCTTGTGGGCTCTTGGGAAGCCCGGGGCTGGGGAAAACTGGTAAGGGGAGGGTGTGGACGGCTGGGGAGGGCACATCTCCAGGTCACTCGGGGGTGTCTCGGGAGGGAGGTGGTGGAGCCACTCTGTCCCGGTCAGGACTGGGGCCACACGTGCCTGGTGGTGTCCTCTCTGAAGGTAATGGACCGCGGGGAAGCCTGGATCCTCAGTGACACCCGTGCCCCCTGGAGCCACATAGTCAGAAGGTGGCAGGAGCCAAATTCGGGTCCTTTCATGCAGAAGCCCTTCCCCTCCCACCTTCCTCTTGGGGGAAAATTCCAGGAGAAAAGCCCCATTGTGAGGTGGGGCCAGTGGTGGGACGTGTGGGTACTTGGCAGCTGTGGCAGAGGCGGGGGATACTCCCCACCCAGAGCTTCCGGCCGCTCCAGCTCCCTCCTTCCAAAAGGGGAACTGGAGGCTGAAGGGCGGAGCTGACCTCCGGGCTGGCCCCCGCTTGTCAGCTCCCTGGGCTCACAGAGAAGGTGCCCGACCTCGTGGAGCACCGCCCCTTGACCCGACGGACCCTCGAGTCCTCTCTCTTCTGTCCAGGGTTATTTGTGCGCAGGGAAGGTGCTCTGAGGTTCTGGCACCGGATCCTTCCGTTTGAGGGACACCTCCATGTGGCAGAGAGATTGAGGGCCGTGGAGTTGCTCAGTTGCCCCGAAGGTGCTCCTGGACTTCGGAATGAGGCTGATCGCCTGTGCAGTTGGTGCTTGGTGGGGGCTGGGGTGTGTGTATCCAAGCACGCCGACTGGCTGGTGTTTGCCAGTTACCAGCTTTCTGGAGGCTCCCCGACACTGTGACCACATTCCATTCCCCGCACTCTTGGAAAGGGACCGCTCAGTGGCTTCTGCAGGGTTGCGGATGTGCATGGGCACTGGCGAGTTTTAGACCCTTCCCATTGCCCTGGAGGGTCCCCTGCCTCCTGTCCTATGGTGGGTGGTCCCCATTCCCCCCAGGCACAGATGGCCGGTACGCCTCTGGGGGCCCTTATCAGGCTCCCGCTCCAGGGCTGCGGACGCCCCTCACTTCCCGGAACACTCGCAGTGTGGATCTTGTTTAGTACAGATGTGCAGGCGGGTCGGGAGGGGCTGCGGTATTACATAGTGGTTTTAATTTGCATTTTCCTAATGACCAGTGAAGTTGAACCTTTTCTCATGTATATGTATTGGCACTCATATTTCACTTCTGATAAAATGCTTGTTTAAGTCTTTTGCCCATTTTAATGTGTTTGTCTTATTCAAAATTATTGTGAGAGTTCTTTATACATTCTGAATGTAAGTCCTTTCCTAAAGATTGCAGATATCTTATTCTGGTCTATATCTTGTCTTTAACATTCCTTACAGTGTCTTTGGAGCCCAAAAGTTTTATTTGACTTATCCACATGAGAGGTACCCCCCGTGGGTCCAGGAGAAAAGCCCCATTGTGAGGTGGGGCCAGTGGTGGGACGTGTGGGTACTTGGCAGCTGTGGCAGAGGCGGGGGATACTCCCCACCCAGAGCTTCCGGCCGCTCCAGCTCCCTCCTTCCAAAAGGGGAACTGGAGGCTGAAGGGCGGAGCTGACCTCCGGGCTGGCCCCCGCTTGTCAGCTCCCTGGGCTCACAGAGAAGGTGCCCGACCTCGTGGAGCACCGCCCCTTGACCCGACGGACCCTCGAGTCCTCTCTCTTCTGTCCAGGGTTATTTGTGCGCAGGGAAGGTGCTCTGAGGTTCTGGCACCGGATCCTTCCGTTTGAGGGACACCTCCATGTGGCAGAGAGATTGAGGGCCGTGGAGTTGCTCAGTTGCCCCGAAGGTGCTCCTGGACTTCGGAATGAGGCTGATCGCCTGTGCAGTTGGTGCTTGGTGGGGGCTGGGGTGTGTGTATCCAAGCACGCCGACTGGCTGGTGTTTGCCAGTTACCAGCTTTCTGGAGGCTCCCCGACACTGTGACCACATTCCATTCCCCGCACTCTTGGAAAGGGACCGCTCAGTGGCTTCTGCAGGGTTGCGGATGTGCATGGGCACTGGCGAGTTTTAGACCCTTCCCATTGCCCTGGAGGGTCCCCTGCCTCCTGTCCTATGGTGGGTGGTCCCCATTCCCCCCAGGCACAGATGGCCGGTACGCCTCTGGGGGCCCTTATCAGGCTCCCGCTCCAGGGCTGCGGACGCCCCTCACTTCCCGGAACACTCGCAGTGTGGATCTTGTTTAGTACAGATGTGCAGGCGGGTCGGGAGGGGCTGCGGTATTACATAGTGGTTTTAATTTGCATTTTCCTAATGACCAGTGAAGTTGAACCTTTTCTCATGTATATGTATTGGCACTCATATTTCACTTCTGATAAAATGCTTGTTTAAGTCTTTTGCCCATTTTAATGTGTTTGTCTTATTCAAAATTATTGTGAGAGTTCTTTATACATTCTGAATGTAAGTCCTTTCCCTAAAGATTGCAGATATCTTATTCTGGTCTATATCTTGTCTTTAACATTCCTTACAGTGTCTTTGGAGCCCAAAAGTTTTTATGTATAATGAAATTTGACTTATCAACTTTTTTATTTATGAATCCTACTGTTAGTGTTATAGTTAAGAATTCTTTGCCTAATCCAGGCTCGCGGATATTTCCTCTGTGCTTTCTCCTAGGAGTTTATCTTTTAGCTCTTGGATTTAGGTGTATTGACTATTTTAAACTAATGTTTGTGAATGCTTGGGTGTGGCTTTCAGCTCATTTTGGCGGGGTGGGGGGGGGGCGGGGTTATGGTTATCTAATTCCCCCAGCCCCATTTTTTGAAGACACCGTCGTTTCTGTGAAGTTTTCTTGGGATCATTGGTTTCTGGACTCCCAGCTGTTCCTCACTGATGTGTCTAATCTTTTTACAGAACTGGACTGTCATGAGTATTGTAGATTTGCGACACATTTGGAAAGTGAGTAATGTAAAAGTCCTCTAATTTTTTTTTTTACAGAATCTTTTTGACTGTTCTTAGTCCTTTACATTTCTGTGTAAATTTTAAGATTACCTTGTGAATTAAAAAAATGGTTGCTGGGATTTTGAAGGGCTTACATTTAATTTATAGATCAATTTGTAAATATTTAGTGTTCCTATCCATGAACATGGGCTGTCTCTCCATGACTTAGACCTTTATTTTCTCTAAGCAATTTTGGGGGTCATTTTCAGTGTGCAAATCTTGCAAGTTAAATTTCTGCTGTTAAATTTATTCCTAAGTGGTTTTGTTGTTGTTGTGAATAGAATTATTCTCTTGATTTCCTTTTCAGATTGTTTGTTGCGAGGACATGGAATAAAGCTGAATTTTATATATTGGCATTTCATCCTGTGGCCTTGCTGAATTTAATTTTTGGCTAGTTTTGGTAGACTTTTGTGGATTCCTTAGGATCTTCTACATAAAAGATCATGTCAAATAAGGAGAGTTTTGTGTCTTCTTTTTCATACTGGATACCTTTTATTATTTTTCTTGGGTTATTGCACTGACCAGAGCCTCCAGAATAATGCTGGATTCTAGAGGTGATTCACCCCTGACTTTAGAGGAAAAGCGTTGGGTCGCTCACCAGCACGTTGTTTGCCGAGGCTTTCCTGGGTGGGCTTTGTCAGATTGACAGGTTCCCTTGTAGCCCTGGCGTGCTGAGTGTTTTGATCATGAATGTGTGCTGGATTTGCTTAGATGTATCTACTAAAGTGATCCCGTGGCTTTTGTCCTTTCATCAGAATTCTGGTTGCGTGTCAGAGGCTAAACTAGCCTTGCTGGTTACTACCTTGGGGCAAACGCCATCTGTCCAGTCCTCTTTCTTTATTGCTAGATTTGGTTTGCTACTGTTTTATGTGGGATTTTTGCACTGGTGGTCATGAGATGTGTGGGTCTGTTGTTCCTTGTTGATGTCTTTGTCGGGTTTTGGTATCAGCGAAAATGCTGGACCCATAGTATGAGTGGGAAAGTTTTCCTTTCTCTTTTTTTCTGAGATTGTCAAAGTTCATTATGATTAAAACAAATATGTTTGACACATTTGGAAAGTGAGTAATGTAAAAGTCCTCTAATTTTTTTTTTTACAGAATCTTTTTGACTGTTCTTAGTCCTTTACATTTCTGTGTAAATTTTAAGATTACCTTGTGAATTAAAAAAATGGTTGCTGGGATTTTGAAGGGCTTACATTTAATTTATAGATCAATTTGTAAATATTTAGTGTTCCTATCCATGAACATGGGCTGTCTCTCCATGACTTAGACCTTTATTTTCTCTAAGCAATTTTGGGGGTCATTTTCAGTGTGCAAATCTTGCAAGTTAAATTTCTGCTGTTAAATTTATTCCTAAGTGGTTTTGTTGTTGTTGTGAATAGAATTATTCTCTTGATTTCCTTTTCAGATTGTTTGTTGCGAGGACATGGAATAAAGCTGAATTTTATATATTGGCATTTCATCCTGTGGCCTTGCTGAATTTAATTTTTGGCTAGTTTTGGTAGACTTTTGTGGATTCCTTAGGATCTTCTACATAAAAGATCATGTCAAATAAGGAGAGTTTTGTGTCTTCTTTTTCATACTGGATACCTTTTATTATTTTTCTTGGGTTATTGCACTGACCAGAGCCTCCAGAATAATGCTGGATTCTAGAGGTGATTCACCCCTGACTTTAGAGGAAAAGCGTTGGGTCGCTCACCAGCACGTTGTTTGCCGAGGCTTTCCTGGGTGGGCTTTGTCAGATTGACAGGTTCCCTTGTAGCCCTGGCGTGCTGAGTGTTTTGATCATGAATGTGTGCTGGATTTGCTTAGATGTATCTACTAAAGTGATCCCGTGGCTTTTGTCCTTTCATCAGAATTCTGGTTGCGTGTCAGAGGCTAAACTAGCCTTGCTGGTTACTACCTTGGGGCAAACGCCATCTGTCCAGTCCTCTTTCTTTATTGCTAGATTTGGTTTGCTACTGTTTTATGTGGGATTTTTGCACTGGTGGTCATGAGATGTGTGGGTCTGTTGTTCCTTGTTGATGTCTTTGTCGGGTTTTGGTATCAGCGAAAATGCTGGACCCATAGTATGAGTGGGAAAGTTTTCCTTTCTCTTTTTTTCTGAGATTGTCAAAGTTCATTATGATTAAAACAAATATGTTTGACAGAATTTACCACTTAAGCCACCTGGGCTTGGATTTTTCTTTGTGGGAGTATTTGAAATTAATCATTCATTTTTAGATAAATGGTAATAAGTTTATTCAGATTTTCTGTTCTTGCATCAGTTTTAGTAATTTGTGTCTTTCTATGAATTTGTCCATTTCATCTTCTAAGTTGTGTAGTTTGTTGGTGTGAAGTTGTAATATTATCTTATATTCTCTTTGATTTCTATAAGATTGATAGTGATGTTTTCTCTTTAATAATGACTGATCTTAGTAATTTGTGTCATTTTTTTTTTTAATTGGCCAGTCTGGCTAAAAGTTTTGTCAATAAAAAAAAATGTTTTGTTAATTTTGTTAAACTTTTTAAATAACTAAATTTTGTTTTTTGTTGATTTGATTTTCTGGGTTTTTGTTTTTAATCAATCTTGTAATTTTTATTATTTCCTTTATTTTACTGCTTTGAATTTTTCTAGTTTCTTAAGGCGGACACTTAGGCTGTTGAGTTTTTTCTTCTTTTCTGGTATACGTTGAGAGCTATAAGTTGCAATCTAAACCTGGTTTAACTGTGTCCCATAGATTTTGATATGTTCTATTTTCATGTGATTAAAGAGATTTCTAATTTCCTTTGTGATTTGTTTGAGTCATGGTCTATTTTTAAAACTGTTGCTTACTTTCCAAATATTTGAGGATTTCTAGATTTATTACTTTTGTTGATTTCTTTCTTTTCTTTTTTTTTTTTTTCTTTTTGGTCACTTCTATTGATCTTTCATTTATTTGTCTTTGTTCTTTGGCCTGTGTGGGCCACCCATCACAGTGGCCCCTCTCGTCGCAGAATGCTGGCTCATAATTGGACACATGGGTCCAGCCGCTCCGTGGCACGTGGGATCTTCCCAGGCCAGGGATCGAACCTGCGCCCCTTGCACTGCAAGGTGGTGTCCTTACCCACTGGACCACCAGGGAAGCCCTCTTTTTGTTGATTTCTAATTCAATTCCATTGTGGTTGGAGAACATACTTTCTATGGTTTCATTCATTTTAAATTTATGGAGGTTAAAAAAAAAAATTTCTGGAGGCTTATCTTACAGCCTAAAATATGGTCCATCCTGAAGAGTGTGCCTTGTGTGTTTGAAGGAATGTGTATTCTGCTGGTCGAATGCTGTGCAGATGTCAGGCCAGGCTGTTGATGGTGTTGGTCAGATTGTCTGTATCTTGCTGATCTTTTCTGTCTAGCTTTCTCAATTATGGAAATATTGGAATCTCCAAGTATTATTGTTGAATTGTCTGTTTCTCCTTTCAATTCTGTTAATTTTGCTTACTATATTTTGGAGCTCTTACGGGGAATTCATTTATAATTGTCATCTCTTTCTGAGCTATTGATCTGTATGTAATTATAAAATGTCTCTCTTTGCCTCTGGTACATTTCTTAAAGTCTCTTCTTTAAAAATATTTTTTTGGTCACTTCTATTGGTCTTTCATTTATTTGTCTTTGTTCTTTGGCCTGTGTGGACCTCTCATCACAGTGGCTTGGTAGCTGGACACATCGGTCCAGCCGCTCCGTGGCACGTGGGATCTTCCCAGGCCAGGGATCAAACTGGCGCCCCTTGCACTGCAAGGCGGTGTCCTTACCCGCTGGACCACCAGGGAAGCCCTCTTAAAGTCTCTTTGACCTGATGTTAACTTACCCAGTCTGGCTTTGATGTGGTTCCTGTGTGTATGTATTTTCCCATCCTTTTACTTTCTTTTGTTTTTAAATTTTATTTATTTATTTGTTTTTGGCTATTCTGGGTTTCCACGGCTGCCACAGGCTCTTCTCCAGTAGCAGGGATTGGGGGCTGCTCCCTAGTTGAGGTGAGCAGGCTTCTTGTTGTGGTGACTTCTCTTGGTGTGGAACTCGGGCTCTAGGGCACATGGGCTCCACAGTTGCGGCTCCGAGGCTCTAGGGCACAGGCTCCATAGCTGTGACTCACAGGCTTCGTTGCTCCGCAGCACGTGGGATCTTCCCGGATCAGGGATGGAACCTGTGTCTCCTGCGTTGGCAGGTGAGCTCTCCACCACTGAGCCACCAGGGAAGCCCCATCCTTTTCCATTCAACGTAATTGTGCACTTGAGCCTAAATTGTATCGCTTTTGGACAACATGTATTTGGATTTTGCTCTTTTAATCCAGCCAGTCTGACAACTTCTGCCTTTCACATGGGATGCAGGTTTTGATTTGCCGTGGTTGCCGTTTTCGGAGCTGTTTTTTGCACGTCTTGTTTTTTTCCTCTTCTGTTTCTCCTCTGATATTAGGTAAATACTTTCAGTGTATTATTTTAGCTTCTCTGTTAATTTTTTAAACTTTATTTCTTCGGATTGTTTTCTTGGTGGTTGCTCTAGGGATTACAGTATGCATCTTCATTTAATACAAATGATTTCAGTTTAACACTGACTTTTTGTTGTTACTCAGTCAGTGAGTTGTGTTTCACTCTGTGACCCCCTGGACTGCAGCATGCCAGGCTCCTCTATCCTTCGGCGTCTCCTGGAGCTTGCTCAAACTCAGGTCCATTGAGTCGGTGATGCCATCCAACCATCTCATCCTCTGTCGCCCCCTTCTCCTCCTGCCTTCAGTCTTTTCAAGCATCAGGATCTTTTCCAATGAGTCAGCTCTTCACATCAGGTGGCCAAAGTATTGGAGCTTCAGCCTCAGTGTTGATTTCCTTTAGCATTGACTGGTTTAATCTCCTTGCTGTCCAAAGAACTCTCAAGAGTCTTCTCCAGCACCACAGTTTGAAAGCATCGATTCTTCAGCACTCTGCCTTCATTATGGTCCAGCTCTCACATCTGTACATGATGACTGGAAACACCATAGCTTTGACTATATGTGCCTTTGTCAGCAAAGTGACATCTCTGTGTTTTAATATGCTGTCTAGGTTTGTCATAGCTTTTAACACTGACTTAACTATGGTAAAATATGGAAACTTTAGCATAGCCTCATTTTCCCTCCTCTTTGTGCTAAAATTGTCTTATAAAGTACATTGGTATATGCCTGTTATAACAATGTAGTGTTAT
Organism: Tragulus kanchil; assembly: GCA_022376925.1. Lineage (NCBI taxonomy): Eukaryota > Metazoa > Chordata > Mammalia > Artiodactyla > Tragulidae > Tragulus > Tragulus kanchil. The sequence goes on along the minus strand of JAIOJX010000002.1, from coordinate 158,856,576 downwards.
AATTGTTGCTGTATATAATCTTATATTTTTAAAAGAAGGGAAGGGAAGAGAAAACAATACATTTATAGAGTCTTTTCTATTCGTCCACACATTTGTCATTTCTGGTTCTCTTAGTTTCTTTCTGTGGATTTGAACTACCCTGGACGCGACTTCCTTTCAGCCTGAAGTTCAGGCTGAAGTCTTTTCTAAACCAGGTCTGCTGGCACCAGATTATCTCCTTTTTTGTCCGCAGACGTCTTTAGTCTGCCTTCGTTTCTAAACAATCGTCGCATGGGATATGGGATTCTTGGTGGACATTTCTTCTTGGAGCACGTGGAGTGTGCCTTTCCACTGCCTTCTCACCGCCATAGTCTTGGGTGAGAAATCATCCATGCATCATTTTGTCTTTATCCCGCACGTGGTGACTCACTTTTCTGTGTCTGTTTCTCTGTCTTTCAGTAGTTTGATGATGATGTATCTAGGTGTGGCTTTTTTGTTTTCATCCTGCATGAGGTTTGTTGATTGTGCATCTGTTAAATTAATGTTATTCATAAAATTTGGGGAGTTTTTAGCTGTTACTTCTTGAAATATATTTCTGCCTTGTTCGCTTCTCTTCTCCTGGGACTTCTTTCACATACATGTTGGTACCAAGCCCTTGAATCCCATGCTCATTTTTCCTTAAATTTCTGTCTTTCCAAGCATCAGGATCTTTTCCAATGAGTCAGCTCTTCACATCAGGTGGCCAAAGTATTGGAGCTTCAGCCTCAGTGTTGATTTCCTTTAGCATTGACTGGTTTAATCTCCTTGCTGTCCAAAGAACTCTCAAGAGTCTTCTCCAGCACCACAGTTTGAAAGCATCGATTCTTCAGCACTCTGCCTTCATTATGGTCCAGCTCTCACATCTGTACATGATGACTGGAAACACCATAGCTTTGACTATATGTGCCTTTGTCAGCAAAGTGACATCTCTGTGTTTTAATATGCTGTCTAGGTTTGTCATAGCTTTTAACACTGACTTAACTATGGTAAAATATGGAAACTTTAGCATAGCCTCATTTTCCCTCCCTCTTTTGTGCTAAAATTGTCTTATAAAGTACATTGGTATATGCCTGTTATAACAATGTAGTGTTATAATTGTTGCTGTATATAATCTTATATTTTTAAAAGAAGGGAAGGGAAGAGAAAACAATACATTTATAGAGTCTTTTCTATTCGTCCACACATTTGTCATTTCTGGTTCTCTTAGTTTCTTTCTGTGGATTTGAACTACCCTGGACGCGACTTCCTTTCAGCCTGAAGTTCAGGCTGAAGTCTTTTCTAAACCAGGTCTGCTGGCACCAGATTATCTCCTTTTTTGTCCGCAGACGTCTTTAGTCTGCCTTCGTTTCTAAACAATCGTCGCATGGGATATGGGATTCTTGGTGGACATTTCTTCTTGGAGCACGTGGAGTGTGCCTTTCCACTGCCTTCTCACCGCCATAGTCTTGGGTGAGAAATCATCCATGCATCATTTTGTCTTTATCCCGCACGTGGTGACTCACTTTTCTGTGTCTGTTTTCTCTGTCTTTCAGTAGTTTGATGATGATGTATCTAGGTGTGGCTTTTTTGTTTTCATCCTGCATGAGGTTTGTTGATTGTGCATCTGTTAAATTAATGTTATTCATAAAATTTGGGGAGTTTTTAGCTGTTACTTCTTGAAATATATTTCTGCCTTGTTCGCTTCTCTTCTCCTGGGACTTCTTTCACATACATGTTGGTACCAAGCCCTTGATAATGTCCCACGGGTATCCAAGGCTAACTTTATTTTCCTTCTCTGTTTCTTAAAAAAATTATTTATTTGGCTGTGCCAATATATATAACATATATTTATTTATTTATTGTATATTTATTTAAATCGTAAAGCCTTAGTTGCAGCATGTGGGATCCAGTTCCCTGACCAGGGATCGAATCAGGGTCCCTTGCACTGAGAGGGCAGAGTCTTTGCCCCTGGGCCACCAGAGAGGTCTTCCTTCTCTGCTTTTTCTCTGTTCTTCAGATTGGATACTTAATTTGGGTCTATCTTCAGGTTCACTAATTCTTTCTTCTGCCACCTCAGGTCAACTGTTGAGCAGTTCGTGAGTTTTCAACTTCAGTTGTTAACACTTCCGAATGCCGAAGCTCCTATTGAATAATTCCTCTCTCTTCACTGACGTTCTCTGTTTTGAGTCATTGTCATAGTGCCTTTCATCTTTAGACCTGATTGTTGCCCCTTTTGAAACCAGGTTGGTGATGGCTGCTTTGAAGTCTTTGCTCAAAGCAGCAGCATCTTGTGACACCCAGTGACGGTTTTTATTGACTGCTTTTTATTTTGAGGATGAGTTACCTGTCCCGGCTCCTTTGCATCCCTTGTAATTTTGTGTTGAAAATGGGCATTTTAGACACCAGACTGAAGCACCTTTGGATTCTGCCCGCCCTCCAGTTGCTATTTTTTGTTTGTTTGTTTGTTTTTTGTTGATAGCTTGCCTAGAGTAAAACTTTGAAATCTGTCGTCCCCTGATGTGTGATGACTGATGTCTCTGCTAGTCTGCCTTAAAAAAAAACAAAAACAAAAACAAAACTAGCTCCGGCTTTTAAGTCCTGGCGTCCTGAGGGTCGTCTCTGCGCCTGCCTGGCGCAGGGGTGCGTCAGTGGCCGGGCCGAGGCGTGTCAGGCTTGCTCTCTCTGCCGACGGGTCTGTGTGGGGGTTCAGGGGTGCCGTCGAGGACCAGGCCGCTGTGCGTCTGTTTCGGCTTTGACTCTGCCACACGCTGCGGCCGCGCGTTGGGCAGGGACGTGCGGACGTGTTGCTCTGTCTGCTTCCCCCCGTTGGTCGGGTTGCTGCAGAGAGCTTGTTGGGCACTTCTGCAACGGCCGCCCGTTGTGTCTTTCTCCGTCAGGTGTCCAGCTTGTCCACCCGTCCGCGGCTGCCCCCAACAGGCCCTGGCCTCAGTCTGGCGGCTTTGCCGGCGGGCCTCATTCACTCACCGCGGAGACTGCTGCTTGGTATTGACCTCCCTGCTGCGGAGCGTGAGCTCTGAGCCTCCTGCTCTAAATCAGATCAGCCTCTGGCCGGGAGGCCTCAAGTGTCCGTGGCCGGCGCTGTGCCGTCCTGCTAGGACGGTGTTCCAGCTGAACTGGGGGTGGGGAGCCGGAAGCCGTTTGAGGGAAGAACATCACAGATTTTCCCTGACTTATTCCAAGTTTAATAGTTTCTCCTGGATAAGTGCCTTTTGGTCAATTCTGAGGATACTGAAATGGTTATTTTTGATCGTTTTTTACTATTTTTATAGTTTTGGAGAAAGGATTTGGCAACCTTCTTCCTTTAGCATGCTGGAAGACCCAGCTCATGGTGCCATCTTCTAAAAACACAACTTTAAAAAACAGGCAGCTCCATGGATTATCCCAAAGTGAAATTCATTTCAGAACCAGCTAGTTTTAATTGACTGCTTTTTAAAGCATCTTGTGACACCCAGTGACGGTTTTTATTGACTGCTTTTTATTTTGAGGATGAGTTACCTGTCCCGGCTCCTTTGCATCCCTTGTAATTTTGTGTTGAAAATGGGCATTTTAGACACCAGACTGAAGCACCTTTGGATTCTGCCCGCCCTCCAGTTGCTATTTTTTGTTTGTTTGTTTGTTTTTTGTTGATAGCTTGCCTAGAGTAAAACTTTGAAATCTGTCGTCCCCTGATGTGTGATGACTGATGTCTCTGCTAGTCTGCCTTAAAAAAAAACAAAAACAAAAACAAAACTAGCTCCGGCTTTTAAGTCCTGGCGTCCTGAGGGTCGTCTCTGCGCCTGCCTGGCGCAGGGGTGCGTCAGTGGCCGGGCCGAGGCGTGTCAGGCTTGCTCTCTCTGCCGACGGGTCTGTGTGGGGGTTCAGGGGTGCCGTCGAGGACCAGGCCGCTGTGCGTCTGTTTCGGCTTTGACTCTGCCACACGCTGCGGCCGCGCGTTGGGCAGGGACGTGCGGACGTGTTGCTCTGTCTGCTTCCCCCCGTCGGTCGGGTTGCTGCAGAGAGCTTGTTGGGCACTTCTGCAACGGCCGCCCGTTGTGTCTTTCTCCGTCAGGTGTCCAGCTTGTCCACCCGTCCGCGGCTGCCCCCAACAGGCCCTGGCCTCAGTCTGGCGGCTTTGCCGGCGGGCCTCATTCACTCACCGCGGAGACTGCTGCTTGGTATTGACCTCCCTGCTGCGGAGCGTGAGCTCTGAGCCTCCTGCTCTAAATCAGATCAGCCTCTGGCCGGGAGGCCTCAAGTGTCCGTGGCCGGCGCTGTGCCGTCCTGCTAGGACGGTGTTCCAGCTGAACTGGGGGTGGGGAGCCGGAAGCCGTTTGAGGGAAGAACATCACAGATTTTCCCTGACTTATTCCAAGTTTAATAGTTTCTCCTGGATAAGTGCCTTTTGGTCAATTCTGAGGATACTGAAATGGTTATTTTTGATCGTTTTTTACTATTTTTATAGTTTTGGAGAAAGGATTTGGCAACCTTCTTCCTTTAGCATGCTGGAAGACCCAGCTCATGGTGCCATCTTCTAAAAACACAACTTTAAAAAACAGGCAGCTCCATGGATTATCCCAAAGTGAAATTCATTTCAGAACCAGCTAGTTCAGAAAATAAGACATCACGTACATCCCAGAAGGTCTTCGTGTTCCCGTGTGATTGTTGCCCCTCTTTTCTCCCTAAAGGGAAACACTTTTCTGGTTTTTAATCCGGTGGTTTTTCCTGTATTTATGCTTTGCCTGAGTGTGTGTGTGAGTGTGTGTGTGTCGCTCAGTTGTGTCTGACTCTTTGCGACCCCGTCGAGTGTAGCCCGCCGGGCTCCTCTGTCTGTGGGATTCTCCAGGCAGGAGCACTGGACTGGGTTGTCACTCCCTTCTCCAAAGGATCTTCCCGACCCAGGGATGGGAGTTGGTTCTCCGGCATGGCAGGCAGATTCTTTACCATTTGAGCCACGCGCCACCCGGGACGTGTTCTCTTGAGGCCGGCGTTCTTTGGCTCAGCGCAGTGGGTGTGATGTCCATGTGTGTTGCTGTCGTACGTGTTGTTTACGTTGACTGATGTTCCTTTCCCCTTGTTTGCCCCTGGGGATGGACATTCGGGTTGTGTCCAGTCCCCAGCGACTGTGGCAGCTCGGCACGGGTCGTCTGCACTTGGCACTGACTTGCCTTCTAACTGGGGCCCCACCGAGAGGGGAGCCCCTTTCCACGTGTTTATTGACCAAATGCCGTTCACAGCTTTTGCCCCTTTCTTTCTGTTGAGATTCTTGCCTTCGTCTTGGACGTGTGTGAAAACTCTTTATGTACCTGTGAATGCTTCCAGTCCTGACCACATAGGTTTTGAGCAGCTCCTCCCCCCACGTGGCTTGACGTCTCCCTCTTCCGTTTGGCTCTCTTAATGAGAAGGTCTTCATTTTGACGTCGTCCACGTTATCCTTCTTGGTTGGTGCTTTTTGTGAACTTAAAGCAGAATCTTTCCTCACCTCAAGTTTCTGAAGAGGCTCTTCTAGATGCTTTTTTACATTTGACATTGAGACCGTCAGTCCATCTGAAATTAATTTATCTATGGTGTGAGGTAGGGATTCAGTTTCATTTCTTGTCATATATACTTGGTTGTTAAGTCTCAAAGTTTGATTTAGCTCATGGTGCCATCTTCTAAAAACACAACTTTAAAAAACAGGCAGCTCCATGGATTATCCCAAAGTGAAATTCATTTCAGAACCAGCTAGTTCAGAAAATAAGACATCACGTACATCCCAGAAGGTCTTCGTGTTCCCGTGTGATTGTTGCCCCTCTTTTCTCCCTAAAGGGAAACACTTTTCTGGTTTTTAATCCGGTGGTTTTTCCTGTATTTATGCTTTGCCTGAGTGTGTGTGTGAGTGTGTGTGTGTCGCTCAGTTGTGTCTGACTCTTTGCGACCCCGTCGAGTGTAGCCCGCCGGGCTCCTCTGTCTGTGGGATTCTCCAGGCAGGAGCACTGGACTGGGTTGTCACTCCCTTCTCCAAAGGATCTTCCCGACCCAGGGATGGGAGTTGGTTCTCCGGCATGGCAGGCAGATTCTTTACCATTTGAGCCACGCGCCACCCGGGACGTGTTCTCTTGAGGCCGGCGTTCTTTGGCTCAGCGCAGTGGGTGTGATGTCCATGTGTGTTGCTGTCGTACGTGTTGTTTACGTTGACTGATGTTCCTTTCCCCTTGTTTGCCCCTGGGGATGGACATTCGGGTTGTGTCCAGTCCCCAGCGACTGTGGCAGCTCGGCACGGGTCGTCTGCACTTGGCACTGACTTGCCTTCTAACTGGGGCCCCACCGAGAGGGGAGCCCCTTTCCACGTGTTTATTGACCAAATGCCGTTCACAGCTTTTGCCCCTTTCTTTCTGTTGAGATTCTTGCCTTCGTCTTGGACGTGTGTGAAAACTCTTTATGTACCTGTGAATGCTTCCAGTCCTGACCACATAGGTTTTGAGCAGCTCCTCCCCCCACGTGGCTTGACGTCTCCCTCTTCCGTTTGGCTCTCTTAATGAGAAGGTCTTCATTTTGACGTCGTCCACGTTATCCTTCTTGGTTGGTGCTTTTTGTGAACTTAAAGCAGAATCTTTCCTCACCTCAAGTTTCTGAAGAGGCTCTTCTAGATGCTTTTTTACATTTGACATTGAGACCGTCAGTCCATCTGAAATTAATTTATCTATGGTGTGAGGTAGGGATTCAGTTTCATTTCTTGTCATATATACTAATCCAGTTGATCTTGCATGTTTTATTAAAAACACCGTTCTCAAAAGCATTATTTAAGTTTTATCATTTTTATTTTGAGATCCATTGTAGAGGCCCATGCAGTCGTGGTAAATAATTCAGAGAGATCCTCAGTACCTTTTATCCGTGTCTCCCCAGCGGTACCATCTCGCAAACGACCTGACCGCGGGATGCCGACAGTGCAGAGCCCGGGGACAGGCCACGTCCACCTGCGCGGGACTCCCCCGGGGCGTTTCTCACAGCCGCACCCCACTCCCTGCCCCAGCCTTGTCTCTGACTCCTGGTGAGCACCAGCCTGTCCTCCCTTTCTGCAGTTTATGTCGTTTCAGGTATTCTGTATACGTGGAATCGTATGGGACAGAGCTGGTGGGGGTTGGATTTGTTTTCACGTAGCGAACTTTCCCGAAGGTTCATCCGGGTCGTGTTTCTCAAAAGCCCATTGTTCTGTGTAACTGAGTAACGGCATTATTGTTTAACCGGATCTCTCTACAGGGTCTCGTGTAAGTATTAATTATGCATGTGAACGCCCTTGCCAGTGTGTGAGCACAGTTTCAGGGCCGTACAGGATCTTGATCTCTGTTCATTCATATAATGTGTCTGGGGTCTGACAGCACAGGTGGCGGAGAGAGAGGACCAGGGCACGAAGGCTCGCGCGGGGCGGAGACCAGCTCCCAGCGTGGACCCCCAGGCGTGGGCTGCGGAGGCGTTTGCTGTGATGTGGTTCGGGTGTTTGGGGTAACCTGAGGGCCTCAGAGTGGCCCGGTGGCCTGGGATCTGCGGGGCGAGCGCCTGGGCAGGTTTCGTTCAGCCGTAGACCCCGGGGAAGCCGGGGCCGCTGTGTCCTGCCCCTGCGGTTTTCCTCGCGGTGTCGCGGTCTCCAGCCGCGTCGTCCGCTTACGGCCGCCGTCCCTGGCGTGGCCCCCGTGGCGGCTCTGCAGCCCCGTGTCCGCCGCGCGTGGCGCGTGTGAGCTTCCTGACCGGGCCGCGCGGTCCGGGAGCCGGGCCAGTGGCGGGGCTCGCTGGTCCCTTAGCTTCAGGTGCGCTCCAGGGATGCTCGAGTCGGGGCGGGAGCCTTTCCTCAAGCCAGCGGGCACCCGGGCCCAGGCCAGGGACAGCACGGGGCCTCCCTCAGTGGATCGAGTGGCCAGGCCCTGGGGAGGCCCGGGTCGGGGCGTGGGGCGCAGGGCTCTCGCGCTGGCTCAGGGCGGCTTGACTTCCTCTTCAGGAGTAGGTGGCTGTGCCGACGGGCGAGATGCTGGGCTTGTAGACAGACGGGGATGGATGAGGAGGAAGGCGGACGGGAGAGCTGCGAGGGTGGCTGGGCGGTGAGGGCGGGGAGAATGAGCTGGAGGATGAGGGGGCGGAGGGTGGACGGAGGACGGGTGGATAAATGGGCGGCTGGAGGGTGCGTGAGTGGGGCGGGGGGTTGCTGATGCTGGTGAGTGGGTGGCGGGGAGACGCACCTACAGGGACTGGAAGGGGCAGTGTGGCTGGACGGAGGCCTGGAAGAAACGGGAGCGAGCCGAGGGCCAGGGCGTGGCTGGGGGGAGCTCCCGGGGGTGGGGAGGCGAGCTGAGGCTCGAAGCCCGCTCGGCCCGAGCCCACCTTCAGGCTCCTTGAGAGGCGGGGTCTGACCGGGGGGCTGCGCGCCTCACCCGGACGCCGACAGTGGCCCTGGCAGCAGAGGTCGGCCGGAGCCCTCCCAGGCCAGGCTAGTGGACGTGGACGTTGGGGTTCTGGAACGCCCCCAGGGCTGCCCCCGGACCTGCTCTGCAGCTCCTCCGGGTGGCGCGCCTGCTGTGGGCCTGTGCCCGCGCTGGACCCTCAGGGCCCGGGCTGGGTGAGACCCCAAGGTCGCTGCTCTTAGGGGACCCGCGGCCCTCCCTCCGAGCCTCTTCCGCGAGGTGGGGCGGAGGTTAGGACGAGCTGTGAGGAAGCCGGGCTGGGCTGAGGCCCCGCTGCCCCGCCTCGTCCACCCCGGGTCAGTGGCCCTCGGCCAGGCTTCTGGGGCTGGTTTTCTGTGGACGCTGGGTGGGCAGCGAGAGCTGGGGCGCTGTGGAGTCCATGTGGACGCTGGCCTCCCTGAGCGGCTGGCTTGGCCTCGCACCCGGGCCGTCACCGGCCTGTCTCTGGAGGCTGGGCCAAGGAGCCCGGGAATGTTTAACTTTGAAAAATGGACCTTCACAGCTCATTAGGCGTCAGCCGTGTGGCCTGGCGCCTCGGGCAGCTGGGAGCAGGAGGACGCCGCGGAGTGAAATCACTAGGGTATTTAAAGGCCGCTCTGCATCCCTGACCAGCGCTGCTGCTGCCCGGTCCAGCCGGGCCAGCCAGGCATGCCGGTCAGCCGTGTGGCTGGTGGGACGGCGCCAGGCATCGTGTGCGGTGACCTGACTCCCGGCCATACCCTCGTGGTGGCTTGTCTCCTGGCCCAGCTTCTTCGGACTCTGGGCCTCGGTTTCTCTTCCTGCACTGTGACCGGTGGGCCAGGGGGAGGCATAGTGGCAGCGTGGCCGGGTACAAGCTGCCCTGAGGTCTAGGGGAGGGCTGCTGGCGGTCCTGCGCCCCCACCCAGGGCTGCAGCCGCCCCCAGCCCCTGGACTGGTCCCTGGGGCCCAGACTGCTCCGTCCAGCCTAGTCTGCCTGAGGCGGGCCGACAGTGGCCCTGGCAGCAGAGGTCGGCCGGAGCCCTCCCAGGCCAGGCTAGTGGACGTGGACGTTGGGGTTCTGGAACGCCCCCAGGGCTGCCCCCGGACCTGCTCTGCAGCTCCTCCGGGTGGCGCGCCTGCTGTGGGCCTGTGCCCGCGCTGGACCCTCAGGGCCCGGGCTGGGTGAGACCCCAAGGTCGCTGCTCTTAGGGGACCCGCGGCCCTCCCTCCGAGCCTCTTCCGCGAGGTGGGGCGGAGGTTAGGACGAGCTGTGAGGAAGCCGGGCTGGGCTGAGGCCCCGCTGCCCCGCCTCGTCCACCCCGGGTCAGTGGCCCTCGGCCAGGCTTCTGGGGCTGGTTTTCTGTGGACGCTGGGTGGGCAGCGAGAGCTGGGGCGCTGTGGAGTCCATGTGGACGCTGGCCTCCCTGAGCGGCTGGCTTGGCCTCGCACCCGGGCCGTCACCGGCCTGTCTCTGGAGGCTGGGCCAAGGAGCCCGGGAATGTTTAACTTTGAAAAATGGACCTTCACAGCTCATTAGGCGTCAGCCGTGTGGCCTGGCGCCTCGGGCAGCTGGGAGCAGGAGGACGCCGCGGAGTGAAATCACTAGGGTATTTAAAGGCCGCTCTGCATCCCTGACCAGCGCTGCTGCTGCCCGGTCCAGCCGGGCCAGCCAGGCATGCCGGTCAGCCGTGTGGCTGGTGGGACGGCGCCAGGCATCGTGTGCGGTGACCTGACTCCCGGCCATACCCTCGTGGTGGCTTGTCTCCTGGCCCAGCTTCTTCGGACTCTGGGCCTCGGTTTCTCTTCCTGCACTGTGACCGGTGGGCCAGGGGGAGGCATAGTGGCAGCGTGGCCGGGTACAAGCTGCCCTGAGGTCTAGGGGAGGGGCTGCTGGCGGTCCTGCGCCCCCCCACCCAGGGCTGCAGCCGCCCCCCCAGCCCCTGGACTGGTCCCTGGGGCCCAGACTGCTCCGTCCAGCCTAGTCTGCCTGAGGCGGGGCTGTCAGAGGCCCCGGCGGCCCTAGCAGCAGCTGCAGAGCCAGGCCGGGCCGTGGGTCCCTCCGGCAGAGCCCCCGCTCTGGCCTCACACCTGCTGCCATCCCGCCTGGTGGTGATGCGTCCCTCCGGCCTGGCCCGGAGTGCTCTGGCCTGCGGGGTGGACGCGGAGCCGGGAGGGGAGTCGGTGCCCCTCAGCAGGGGCTGTGCTGCTTGGGACACGCTCAGGGTGGAGACCTCGCTCCTGTGCCTCTCGCTCTGCTTGAGGCGCCGGGCCTGAGCTGGAGGCCCGGGGGCCGGGGGCCTGCCGCCCGGGCTGCAGCCGCCTGGGCTGGGGCGGGAGTGACGCGGAGAGGCAGGGCTGGGACCTCCCCTCCCAACCCTCTGGAACTTTCTGAGGACTCTGATCTTGGGCGGGTGACGGCCTTTCTCCAGGCCTCTGTTTCTTTAATTAAATGTTGAGGGAAGCTTCCTGCATCCCCATCTCAGATGAGAGGAGGAAGTAGGAGCAGGCGCCTGCTTCTCTCCCACCGTGTGCGGTGCCGTGGGGGTCCACGCCGGGTCCAGGGGAGGCTGGACCATGCTCGCCCCAAATGAGCCTGCTGTGTGCAGCTCATGTCTACCCTGAGCGCGGGCCCACCTTGGGCTTAGAACACGCAGCTGTGTACGCACGCGCACGGTGTGGCACGCCTGCAGACCTTCCTGCCTGCCCAGCTCGTGGGGACGCCTTGGCAGTGCCCACAGCCCCGCATGAACACGCTCGCCCCACTGACCCGTCCCCGTGGCAGCCCCAGGCACTGGCGGCGTCCGGGAGGCCTGAGCAGGGCTGACCGGAGGGTGCACGTGGTGGGCTCCCGGGCGGCTGGACCCCTCAGGGCCCCTGGGTGGGGCTCCCGGAAGACGGGGCAGTGTTTCCTTCTTCCCAGGAAACGGCCCCCCTCCTCTGGAGCAGGATTAAGTGGGAAGCTTCTGGAAGCCCCCATCTGACAGTGATTCACCGCAGGGTGTGCCAGGGCGTTTACAGTGAACAGCGCCCGCTCCTGGGGTGATGGGTGCAGCCGGGAGTCCTAGGGTCGTGGTTTGCTCCTGCCCTCTGGAGAGGGAAACTGAGACTGGGACGGCTTCAGCTGTGGCCTCCCCTGCTCCCCGGGCAGAGGTGGGTCCCGCCACCCTCTGTCTAGAAGGAGCGGGGCTTCGCCCATACCACCTCCGGGTCCAGGCTCAGAATGCCCTCACCTTAAACCCAAGCTTGGCCCCTCTGCCAGGTGGCTTCCCGGCGTCCTATGCTGTGGGGCTAATCATCCGAGCGAGACCTTTGCCGCAAGACTGGGCAGGGCCGTCCTGCTCCTCCCCATCTGCCTGCCTGTGAAGTCACCCGCTCAGCTGGCAGGGTTCCCATGGCAACGGCAGTGACGTCACAAAAGGCCTGGGAGGATGGAGGGGAGTGGGTGAGGCCAGAAGTGGGGATTTCTGGCTTCTGAGTCACCCACAGGCTTTGCTGCAGGGCTGAAATGGGGCTGGGGGAGTCCCCCACTTCTTGGAGAAAGGAAACTCCCTCCCCCAAGGGGGCAACCCCCCTACCCGCCCCCCCAAGGCACCCAGACACCCACCTGCTCAGGAGGGGAGATACTGGCAGGCCTGAGGGGACAAGACGCAGGCTCAGCAGATACTGCGGCCCCCATGCCTGGACAGCATTGCTCTGCTCAGAGGCCCACTGGCCACACAGCTCACCTGGGGTCTGTCCGGGTCCCCTGAGACCACGGGAGCTGGCCCTCCGTGGCGGGGGCTGAGCGGGAGCCACACTGGAGCTTCTGGGTCTCACAGGCTCTAGCCTGATACTGCAGAAGACGACAAATGCTTTCTGTTGGACGGGCGCTCTGGGGGGCTCTGTGTCCCGACCCTGGCCGCCTGTCTGCTCGGGGCAAGGCTGCGGCCTGTGGCCGGGCCGCAGGGGTGGGGGCCCCCCGCCTGTCGGGGCAGGTGCAGTTCCCTGTGCCACCTGGAGCCGCTGGGGACCCCTTGCCAGACCCGCTGCCTCTGAGCCCCTCGCTCCTCATGTGGCACTGGGAATGCCTGGCCGCGCGGTCCTGCCCGTGCCCCGGGGGGAGGGATCCGCGTCCCAGCCAGCGTGGTGAGGACTCCGCCTCCGCTCCTGAGGCCCCCTCACTCGTGACGTCCGCCCGGTGCTCCGGCTGACCCGGGTGCTGCAGACCTCTGTCCCCTCCTCGCCCAAGAACCAGCTGTCGTCCAGGCTGACCGAGACCCACCTCGCCCCGGCTCTGCTCAGCCCCCTCCCCGCTGCCAGCCCCCGCGCCAGGTGCCAGGTGGAGGTGGGAGCAAGCCCGGGCCGGGACTGGGCCAGAGCCCACCCGAGGCAGAGGAGAGGACACGGCCCCCCTGACCGCCTCTCTCAGAACCTGGCTGGTTTTAGGCTTCTTGAGTCCCACCGATCTGTTCATTCACGGGTTCACTCGGTGAGTCCTGGGGCCCTCCCCTGTGCCCGGCCCGGGGGTGGGAGGCAGACCGCGCCCTGGTCAGGGGAGCGTCCGTTGGCGCCTGCTGTGGCTGCCCGGGCTCAGCAGCACTGGAGACGGCGCACTCCCTGCCCACGCGGAGCTGACCGTCCGTGAGGGCGGCCTGGAAAAGCAGAGGAGTGAGAGAAGGGCCGGCGGAAGGGCTCTGCAGACACAGCCTAGGGCGATCCGCGGGCTCCCTCCACGGGGAGGCTGGGGAGGCTTCTTGGAGGAGGTGGCACTGAGCGCGTCTCCAGGCTAGGTGCACGGCCCACCGCCGTCTGCTTTGAGATCTTGGAGGAGCCCATGCCCTCTCTGATCTGGGCTTCCCGGCCGGAGGGTGGGTGCTCAGGGAGATGGGGTGTATCAGAAGGTCTGCCGCGGGGCGGGGCAGGGTGGGAGGACAGATGCGGGGGGTCCTGGCACTGCAGAGGGAGAGGGAGAGAGGCTGGTCCGGCTCTGGAGGGGCGGCCAGGAGGGTCCCCGCCCACGTGTCCATTCACAGACGCACAGATAAACTTGAGGCCTCTGCCCGGCTGGCTGCCCCTTGTGCCCCTCTCCTCCCCACTGGGGGTTTTTTGGGGGGGTCTGTGCACGGGCAGGAGGCCAATCCCTGGCCCTGCTGGCCCCCCGCCTTGTCTGGGATGGCGCTGTGACTGGGGTCCACTGCCCACACGAAGACGGGCTTATGGGGCAGTGTGTGGGGTTCCTGTCCCAGCTCCTGCCCGCTGGCCGTGAGGCTGCGTCTCTTCTGTCAGAAGGGCTCCCAGCGAGCAGACGGTCCACCCAGCACCTGTACTTTCTCTTTCCAGCCCTTTCGCGAAGGCACCCCATTCTCCTGGGAGTGTGTCTCCTGCTTTGGCCCGCGCTGCTGTCGTGAACGTGGCAGCGCGTGTGTCGTCGTTTGGCCGACCGGCCCGAGAAGGCGTTGGCCAGGCTGGCAGCACACAGCCTCCCCGCCCGGCGCTGGGTCCCGAGGGGAGCCGTCCGGGCCCAGGGTGCCCCGCAGGCAGGGCAGCGAAGGGCTATCCTGGCGGGCTGCTCTGGGTGCCTCAGCGCCGCCTGGAGCCCGGGTCCCGAACGGGGGCCGCTGCTCGGCTGAGCGAGGAAGGCCTGGCTGTGCTCAGCGCCCGTGGACGCTCGTTGGGCCCGGGCAGACCCAGCTGGCCAGACGGGCGTGGGGCCGGGCCGCTCTTCCAGCCCGCTGCTGAGGAGGCTTTTCGGGTGCACCTGGGACCGCTCTTACGGGGATCTCGCGGTCTGTCTGGGTGTAGTTATTTATTTTGGTCTGGTGCCTACAGTGGAACAGCTCACCATGTGTTTAGCCAATTAGAGTCTGAGGGCACCTCCGCCTTCGTTTCAGGCAGACAAACCCATTTCAGGCCTCATTTTCATATTTCTAATAAGCCCTTATCAAGTTCACGGCTCTTCCGCACGACACGTCAGGCTGGGCCGCCCCGCCGCGTGCCCGCTCCCTTCCACTGCCGGTTCCTTTCCCGGGCGGCTCCTCTGAGCGCCAGGCCTCCGCGGCAGGCTGGTGGGGCGCGGCTGCAGCCACAGGCGGGGTGAGGGTCCCCGTCGCAGCAGCATCCGGCCACCCTGGGCTCCAAAAGGCTCGTCAGCACCATCACGTTTCCTCTGCTCGGCGTGTCCGTATGTGTAGTAGGGTGTTCTTTCCCAATTATTTTTGTATTTTCAAAAGATGACTGTTTCTTCTCGGAAGCAAATTAGGAAAATGCTCACAGGAGACATGATATGGTTCCACCGCCCAGAGATGAGCAGGCCAGCACTCTGGAGAATGGCCTCCTGGACAGGGGTTTATTACAGTGCTGGCATTGGTCACCCTTAAAAAAATCCAACAAATTGAAATGTCACTTCCCTACAGAGATGCACACAGATCCCGAGGTGCTGTGGGGTGGGTTTTTCGTGTCTAACCCGCACGCACCTCAAGAGGCAGGCCCTGCAGCACCCCGGGAGTCACCTCCTGGCCTTTACGGGTCACGCCCTGCCCACGGGGCCACAGGTTTGGCTCCCAGCCACACGGTTTTGATGGACTTGCCGGCGAGAACCTGCCTGCTGTCGCAGGAGACGCGGGTTCAACCTCTGGTTCAGGAAGGTGCCCCGGAAAGGACAGGGCGGCCTGCTCCAGTATTCATGCCTGGGAAACCCCACGGACGGGGGCTGGCGGGCTACAGTCCACGAAGAGGCAGGCGCAACGTAGTGACCAAACAGCAAGCTTGGCTGTGCCTGTTCTGCACGCTGTGGGAATGGAGTCACCTTCGTGTCTGGCTTCTCGTGTCCTTCGCCTCCCTCCTGAGCATTACGTTCCTCTGTGCTTGGACGTGACGCTCGCCCTGTCTGTGGCTGTGGGATGTTCCTGGGTGGGCACGCGCCCCGGTCTGGGGACCCCTGGGGCGCTGATGGACGCTGCCCGTTTGGGCTCCTCTGGGTGGTGGTGCGAAGAACAGCCTGGCACGTGTGTGGTGCGGGTATGCGTGCATGTTTCTGTCCCTCTGGGAGCGACTGTGTTGGCTCTGCTCGTCCACGGGTCTTGGGCGTGTCCAGGCTGCACAGTTCTCATCAGCATTATTAAAATGATGGTGCAGGGTGGAGTGGGTCCTGTAGCTGAATCACAGTCCTCTTGTATTGGACACTTAGGTGGTTTCCTTTTTCCCTTCTTATTGAGAAGCAGTCCTGGCCCAGCCACAGGCGGGGGGTGAGGGTCCCCGTCGCAGCAGCATCCGGCCACCCTGGGCTCCAAAAGGCTCGTCAGCACCATCACGTTTCCTCTGCTCGGCGTGTCCGTATGTGTAGTAGGGTGTTCTTTCCCAATTATTTTTGTATTTTCAAAAGATGACTGTTTCTTCTCGGAAGCAAATTAGGAAAATGCTCACAGGAGACATGATATGGTTCCACCGCCCAGAGATGAGCAGGCCAGCACTCTGGAGAATGGCCTCCTGGACAGGGGTTTATTACAGTGCTGGCATTGGTCACCCTTAAAAAAATCCAACAAATTGAAATGTCACTTCCCTACAGAGATGCACACAGATCCCGAGGTGCTGTGGGGTGGGTTTTTCGTGTCTAACCCGCACGCACCTCAAGAGGCAGGCCCTGCAGCACCCCGGGAGTCACCTCCTGGCCTTTACGGGTCACGCCCTGCCCACGGGGGCCACAGGTTTGGCTCCCAGCCACACGGTTTTGATGGACTTGCCGGCGTAGAGAACCTGCCTGCTGTCGCAGGAGACGCGGGTTCAACCTCTGGTTCAGGAAGGTGCCCCGGAAAGGACAGGGCGGCCTGCTCCAGTATTCATGCCTGGGAAACCCCACGGACGGGGGCTGGCGGGCTACAGTCCACGAAGAGGCAGGCGCAACGTAGTGACCAAACAGCAAGCTTGGCTGTGCCTGTTCTGCACGCTGTGGGAATGGAGTCACCTTCGTGTCTGGCTTCTCGTGTCCTTCGCCTCCCTCCTGAGCATTACGTTCCTCTGTGCTTGGACGTGACGCTCGCCCTGTCTGTGGCTGTGGGATGTTCCTGGGTGGGCACGCGCCCCGGTCTGGGGACCCCTGGGGCGCTGATGGACGCTGCCCGTTTGGGCTCCTCTGGGTGGTGGTGCGAAGAACAGCCTGGCACGTGTGTGGTGCGGGTATGCGTGCATGTTTCTGTCCCTCTGGGAGCGACTGTGTTGGCTCTGCTCGTCCACGGGTCTTGGGCCGTGTCCAGGCTGCACAGTTCTCATCAGCATTATTAAAATGATGGTGCAGGGTGGAGTGGGGCTGTCCTGTAGCTGAATCACAGTCCTCTTGTATTGGACACTTAGGTGGTTTCCTTTTTTTTCCCCCTTCTTATTGAGAAGCAGTGGAAATCTTTGGCCATACTTTCGTTTTTTCCTCTTTGGGATTGTTTCTTTATGATAGGTTCTTGGGAGGAAAACAGTTGGCCCAAGGGCTCGACTTTCCTCCCCAACCTCTGGGACTTTTCACATTGTCAGATGGGCTTCCCGGGTGGCTCGCGGGTAATAGAATCCGCCTGCCCATGCACGAGGTGCAGGAGACACTGGTTCAGTCCCTGGGGTGGGAAGAGCCCCTGCAGGAGGAAGTGGAGACCCACTCCGGTGCTCTTGCCTGGAGAAGCCCGTGGACAGAGGGCCTAGCCTGGCTGGCCCGGCCCACGGGATCACTGCTGAGCACACACATAGGCACATGATGGACAGTATGCACGGGAGAGTGCGAAGAACACGTGCACGTGGAGAGAATGACCACCACGTGGACATGTGCACGGCCACAGTCAAGGCGAGGAGGCCGCAGTGGACCGTCACCGGCCCCGGGCCCGTCCCAGAGCTTTTCCCTGAGGCAGCCCTCTTTTAATTTCCAAACAGTATATTCTGGGATGCCTCTTTCTGTCCTTTTGTCAATGTAATCACTGCATACGTGGTCTTTTTGGCCAGGTTCTCTTGGTGAGCGTTTGGTGGGGGTGACATGTCCGTTCTTCACGGGTGGGTTTTCATGGCTGCAGAGCACCCCTTTCTAGGGCCGTTTCAGACCGCTCCCCACTCTGGGGCTGCGATGGGCCTCCCGCGTGTCCTCGGCTGTGTGCGTTCTGCAGTCCAGGCTTCCACCGGGGGAGGGGGCCCGCTGCTCTCGGAGTGGCCGGGCAGGTGGGCGCGCCGGTGCTCTCGCCGGCGGACGGCAAAGTGGCTCCGGAGCCGAGCTGTCTTCCTGCCCCACGCGTCCCCAGCGCAGGACTCAGGAAGGCAAAAAAGTGGCTCCATTTGGGGCCAAGACGCTTTTTTTTTTCCTGTCCAGGCTGCACAGTTCTCATCAGCATTATTAAAATGATGGTGCAGGGTGGAGTGGGGCTGTCCTGTAGCTGAATCACAGTCCTCTTGTATTGGACACTTAGGTGGTTTCCTTTTTTTTCCCCCTTCTTATTGAGAAGCAGTGGAAATCTTTGGCCATACTTTCGTTTTTTCCTCTTTGGGATTGTTTCTTTATGATAGGTTCTTGGGAGGAAAACAGTTGGCCCAAGGGCTCGACTTTCCTCCCCAACCTCTGGGACTTTTCACATTGTCAGATGGGCTTCCCGGGTGGCTCGCGGGTAATAGAATCCGCCTGCCCATGCACGAGGTGCAGGAGACACTGGTTCAGTCCCTGGGGTGGGAAGAGCCCCTGCAGGAGGAAGTGGAGACCCACTCCGGTGCTCTTGCCTGGAGAAGCCCGTGGACAGAGGGCCTAGCCTGGCTGGCCCGTCCACGGGATCACTGCTGAGCACACACATAGGCACATGATGGACAGTATGCACGGGAGAGTGCGAAGAACACGTGCACGTGGAGAGAATGACCACCACGTGGACATGTGCACGGCCACAGTCAAGGCGAGGAGGCCGCAGTGGACCGTCACCGGCCCCGGGCCCGTCCCAGAGCTTTTCCCTGAGGCAGCCCTCTTTTAATTTCCAAACAGTATATTCTGGGATGCCTCTTTCTGTCCTTTTGTCAATGTAATCACTGCATACGTGGTCTTTTTGGCCAGGTTCTCTTGGTGAGCGTTTGGTGGGGGTGACATGTCCGTTCTTCACGGGTGGGTTTTCATGGCTGCAGAGCACCCCTTTCTAGGGCCGTTTCAGACCGCTCCCCACTCTGGGGCTGCGATGGGCCTCCCGCGTGTCCTCGGCTGTGTGCGTTCTGCAGTCCAGGCTTCCACCGGGGGAGGGGGCCCGCTGCTCTCGGAGTGGCCGGGCAGGTGGGCGCGCCGGTGCTCTCGCCGGCGGACGGCAAAGTGGCTCCGGAGCCGAGCTGTCTTCCTGCCCCACCGCGTCCCCAGCGCAGGACTCAGGAGGCTCCTGAAGCCTTTCTGTCTTCATTAATAATGAAGTTGAACTTCCTCTTATGGTTTGATGTTTCTGGAGCCATTTGGACGTCCTCATTTGTGGAATGCCTTTTCACGACCTCCCCCCTTTTAATGTATTATTGACATGCCTGTATTTCCCTCTTGCATTGGTAGGCGTCTTCCATAAATTTGGGATGAAATGGCATTTCCTCAGAGGAGATTAACGCTCGGTCGCTGGTCGTGTCCGAGCCTGCAGCCCCACTGACTGCAGCACGCCAGGCGTCCCCGTCCTTCGCCGTCCCCTGGAATTTGCTCAGACCTAGGTCCACTGAGTCAGTGATGCGACCTAACGGTCTCATCCTCAGAGGGGACAGAAGAGGGCTGTCTTCAGGTATCTGTGGTGGGGGTTTGTATTCTGGCTTGATACATTTTAAGAGCAGGAGTCTTCATTTTTAACATTTCTTCTTGTGATGAAAACTGATCTGTTCTCGTAGCAACTTTCCGGCGCGCCGTGCGCGTGTGGGTGTACTCAGCAGTGCCTGCCTCGGCGGCCGCGGCCCAGCCCGCCCAGGGGCTGTCCAGGTGAGCGCGCCGGAGCGGGTGGCCGTGTCCTCCTCCAGGGGGTCGTTCCCACCCAGAGGACGAGCCTGAGTCCCCTCCGCTGGCAGGTGGGTTCCTTACCACTCACACCGCCGAGGAAGCCCCTGGGATGCTTTGCTTCCATGGAGCAAGCTGATCAACCTGCTCCTGTGTGGTGCCCATCAGGGGGACCTTCCTAGCTTCCAGGCCATCCATGTGTCCTTCCCTTATCTCTTTAGACAAACAGTTCTTTTCACATTGAGGGCCGTAATCAACCTGGAATTGCTTTTTTTTCATGTGGTATGAGGTAGGGGTCCAATTGAATTTTCCTCCAAGACATCTAATTTCTTGATTTACTGGTTTTCGTGTGGAGGGCTGGTTCTCAGTGCAGTGTCTGAGCTTTCCGCTTTGGCCCCTGGGGTCACTTTCTGATCTTGTGCCGTGAGCGCACTCTCTCAGTTTCTGTGGTTGTAGAATATACGATCTGGTGAGGAATCCTCCCTCCGCCCCGACTCAGGCTTATTCTTCTTATTTAGGACCAATTCGTGGCCCCCTTCGCTCTTCCATAGAAAGTTTACAGTGAGCTTGTCAAGTACGTTCCACAAAAAGAAAAAAAAATTGCCAGGATTTTGATTGTGATTGCACTGAATCTATGGATCAGTTAGCACTGTTGAATTTTAATAAGGGTTCCTGTTCTGCTTACTACAGATGTATAGGAATCCACTTTACATTTGAATATGGACTTTATATCTGGTGCTCTGAGCGCCGCCATCCGCTGCTGCGTTTACACATTTTCTGGGGTTTTGTTTAATGTAACACCTGTGACTAGAGTTGCTGTTCCCTTTCTGAGTCACATCATTTTAATTTCTTCTTCTTGCCTTATTGCAAAGGCTGAGCCCACTAGTGCAGTCTTGAATAGAAGTGGAGGTGGCACGTCTCCGTGTGCTGTCCTTGGTCTCCAAGGGTAGGCTTTGGCTTCACCCGGACCGAAGCCTCTGGACTGTTGTGAGTTGTAAGCTGTGCAGACGCGAGGAGACTTTTATCGGTAGCACAGGCTGACTTTCCAGGAGAAATGTGCCCGTCTCTCGTAGCCTGGGCAGCACTGGCCTTTATCTTTAGTTGTTGGTTTTTTGGGAGTGTTTTTGGTGGTGGTAAAGGAGTGGGGTTTTTAGACCATTGTTTATTTAATGAGCCTATATGGTATCTCAGTGTAATTTTAAAGATTTGCATTTCCCTAATTATGCAAGAAGTTGAACGTCGTCTTATGTATTTGTGAACCAACCGAGCTTTCTCCTTTGTGTCTGTTTCTCTACCCATTTGTTTACACATCGTTAGTGGTTCCCTCATCAATTTGGATTCTTTATGTAATGAAGTTATCATTTCTCTGTCGCATTTGCTATAAATAGTTTTCCCTGTATGTTGTATACCTTTACTTTTTTTTTTGGTATTTTGTAATGTTCTTTTACCTTATTTTTATATGGTCAGGTCTGTCTGTCCTTGTACAATTTATTCTCTCCCTTCAGAGCCTGGAAAGCCTGTCTCCCTCCTGAGGACTGCTAAGTATTGACTTCTGTTTTCACCCAGCTATTTTTTATGGTGTAGTGTTTCATATTTAACTGTTCACTCCATCTGGAACTCGTGGGGCTGTGGGGTGCGAGGCGAGGAGTTAATCGCTGCTCGCAGTTAAAGGGGGACGGGGCCTCATTTGCACTTCCAAGCCTCAGGCCCGGCTTCCCTCGTCCAGCCCCAGCCGGCCAGCCGAGTGGGAAGAGATGAAAGGGAGGAGGGGAGGGGGCTGTGGCCGCGGCGAGCCTGGGAGCTGCAATCACCGCATCCCTGGCTGCCGCCGCCGGAAGCCGAGAGCTGCGAGGCCAGCTGCGGAGCATCCCCGGGGATCCGGGGCCCCTCTCTGGACGCGGCAGGGACTGGGCTTCCCCGTCTGCGGGGGGCGGGGGGCGTGGCAGCCCCTGTCCTGAGGGCGCTGTCACTGGGAGCCCGGCCTGCAGGCCGCGGGGCCTCGCTCGCCTGTGCGGACTCACTTCTCTGAGCCTCGGTTTCTCCATCTGGAGACCCAGTGGATAAGACCGCGGGTCCCGCCGGGCGGGGCGGGCCGGGCGGGGTCTGTCCTGTGGTCAGGGAGGGCAGCGCGCCTCTGGGGGTGCCCAGACTCTCTGGGCGGAGGAGTCAGCCGTGGGATGGCCCGCGGCCCCTTCCTCCCGCGCCTCTCAGCGCCCACACGGAGCCGCGGGGGCCCGCAGGCAGCGCCCACTGTTTCGCTCCCTGGCTCTGGGAGCGGGCCTGGCGGCGGCCTGGGGATCCCGGCTGTTCTGAGACCCGTGCTGAGTGCGGACCAACAGGCTCGGCTCTCCCGCCCCGCCAGGCCGAGCTCCTCCCTGCCTTGCCGAGGGCCTGGCTTCCTGCTGGCTCCCAAGTGTTGCTGGGCCCCCTCCCCAACACCCCTCCTCTCCCCTGGACTTTTCTTCCTTTGGAAACTGGACTGCACGGGGTGGCTGGGAGGGCCGGCTCTGCACAGCGTACCGGGCAGAGGCAGGGAGAACCCCCCTGGCTCCCTCCGTGGGTCCCCAGCCTGGGGTGAGCCCAGGGCCACCCCCACACCCAGAAAGGCCCCTGTCTGGATCCACGAGGCAGGAGGAGGCGGGGGTCTGCCCTCTGTTCAGCTCACCCGGCCAAGGAGGGAGGCGGGGGGTGCAGAGGGGTGGACCTCTACTGGGGGTACCCCAGAGGCAGGAGGGAGCTGAGACCCTCTGGGCACCCCTGCCCCCGGACACCCCAGGAGGGCACCGCCCACAGCAGCGGCCAGGAGGGACCTGGACAGCTCAGCCCACCTGGCCGCCCCCGCCTCTCACCAGCCCCGTCCCCCGGCCTACGGTCCTCCTCTGAGCCAAGGGGTCCCCGCTCCCTGTCGTGCCTCCTCTGTGGGGTCAGCGCCAGGAGGGCACCCTTTCCAGCCCCCGGTGCACAGGAAGTGCCTGGCCGGAGCCGCGGGCCACAGGGGCCTGGGCTGGCAGCACCCCACGCCGAGCCTGCTGGGCCCGGCGAGGTTGTCGGTGGCGCTGGGTCGTGAGGAGGGGCGGGGGGTCGGGTCGGAGGCCTCTGGGGGCCGGGGGGGGGCGGGGCGTGCACACGCCGAGGGCAGAGGTGGTGCTGGGGAAGCCCTTGGAGCGTCCGAGGGGCTGGTGAGGCGCTGAGGCTGAGGTCAGCAGGTTTGGGGTGCACCTCCTGGGCCCCAGGGTGGCCATCAGCACCCCCACTTAACAGGTGGGGTGCCTGGCCCCACAGTTGAGGCAGGCCTAGGGAGAGCGGGGCGTCTCCCGCCCCGAGTCCCTCCCCCACCCTGGGGGGGCGGTGGGGGGGCGCGCAGCTGCGGAGGCCGGGCTGCTGGCATCAGCAGGAGCCCCTCCTCCCCCTCCCTAAACAATCATTGCGCAAAATATGCAAATGGTATAATTACTGTTATTTGTTTTGCTGATATAAGTGTTTGAAATGCAAATGTCAAGTTTGGGCCTTTCCTTTGTCCCACCCTCACCCGGACTGACGTTGCTCTTTCGGGTAGGAGGGGGGTTGGGGGTGGGGGGTTGGGGGCCCCCACCCCACCCCCTACTCCACCCCCACCCCCCTACTGTCTACCCAGCTGCAGCCTCTGCTGCCTGAGGGGCTTCTGGACGGCCCCTGACCATGTGCTGTGCAGAGTGCTCCTTTGTGGGGAGGCCTCAGCCCCCCACTGTGTGACGGGGGACCGTCGGTCGGCCCCCAGCCCCAGGTCACCCGTGTGTGCCGAGGCCGCAGCCCGGCCCAGGCTTGCTGCCCGGGGCAGCCTGGTGGTGGGGCTGGGGGCCCTGCAGAGGTGAGTCTCCGTAAAGCGGAGACTCGGAGCCCTCGGACGGTCTTCGGGGGCCCTGGTGACCCCCCAGCGTCGCGTGGGTGCGCGTTTGCTGGGGCCCCTGCCACCTTCGACCCCTCTAACCCCGGGCTCCCTGGGGCTCCCGGGGCCCTGCGGTCTGCGGGCTCAGACCAGCCTGGGCAGCGGCCAGCGGGAGGCGGGCAGGGGACGCTGAGGCCTGTGAGGTCGGGATGTCTTCTCACCAGGCGCCCGGCTCCCACCTGCCCGTCGCCCGCGTCTCCTGCCCCGGCGGCTCCGCCTGAGCCTGGGCGAGGGGCTCTGAGAGTGGCTCACGTCGAGTGCAGCAGCTCTGGGCCGCTCAGGCCCCTGGGCTCCTGCTGGCCGTGCCGGCGCCGTCCGAAACCGGGACTGGCCGGACTCCTTCGGGAGCACGGCCCAGAGGGGCCTCTCCCGGCCCTGGGCCCCGCACCAGGTGGTGCTCTGGGCGCTCGGGGACAGACGAGGTGTCATCACAGGGGCGTGGGCGGCCGCAGGGCGCGGGGCTGGCTGGGGCTGGGTGACAGCGTGGGGTGGGGGGTGCCCGTGTGGCCCCCGTCTTAGCTGTGGCTCTGCACGTGACGCTGACGGAGCCGTGCGAACACAGGGACCACAGACGCCCCGAGTGGCGGCCTGGCGTCTCCTCGCGGGTGTGGGCGCAGGGGCCTCTGTTCTGCCCTGGACCCCTCTGCTGCCGTCTGAAGGGGCTGGACGCCCGTGCCCCGGCCCCTCAGGCAGGGCGTGAGGTCCTCGAGGCTTCCTCGGCTAGAATTGGGACGGGGTATACAGTAGGCGCTCCACACGCGTGGCTGCCTGTGTGTCCTCTGGGGCTCGAGGGCGAGGCAGCGGGGTAGCCATGCGGGGCCCACAGGCTCATGAGGACCCAGGAGAGGGGAGCGGAGGTAGCTCGGGGCGAGCCAAGGCCGGGGTGGGAGCGGCCGTGGCCTCCCGGCCCTGGTGCCCACCCGGGCCCTGGGCTCAGCCTGGAAGCCGGTTGGGAGCCTCTGAGCTCCCCCATCCCCCTACCCTCCGAGTTCTATTTTTATTCCAATTACCTTTTCCTAGGCAGGTTTGGCCTCATTAGCATATTCAAATGTATCCATTATTATTTCAATTAGCTGTTAAGTAATTAACTCTAATTGATGAGCACTCTCCCCCCACTTCCCCACGTATTTTTTGGTTATTTACATCCGCTTCTAACCAACAATTTTAGGTAATTACACGCCAGCCTGGGCAGCGGCCAGCGGGAGGCGGGCAGGGGACGCTGAGGCCTGTGAGGTCGGGATGTCTTCTCACCAGGCGCCCGGCTCCCACCTGCCCGTCGCCCGCGTCTCCTGCCCCGGCGGCTCCGCCTGAGCCTGGGCGAGGGGCTCTGAGAGTGGCTCACGTCGAGTGCAGCAGCTCTGGGCCGCTCAGGCCCCTGGGCTCCTGCTGGCCGTGCCGGCGCCGTCCGAAACCGGGACTGGCCGGACTCCTTCGGGAGCACGGCCCAGAGGGGCCTCTCCCGGCCCTGGGCCCCGCACCAGGTGGTGCTCTGGGCGCTCGGGGACAGACGAGGTGTCATCACAGGGGCGTGGGCGGCCGCAGGGCGCGGGGCTGGCTGGGGCTGGGTGACAGCGTGGGGTGGGGGGTGCCCGTGTGGCCCCCGTCTTAGCTGTGGCTCTGCACGTGACGCTGACGGAGCCGTGCGAACACAGGGACCACAGACGCCCCGAGTGGCGGCCTGGCGTCTCCTCGCGGGTGTGGGCGCAGGGGCCTCTGTTCTGCCCTGGACCCCTCTGCTGCCGTCTGAAGGGGCTGGACGCCCGTGCCCCGGCCCCTCAGGCAGGGCGTGAGGTCCTCGAGGCTTCCTCGGCTAGAATTGGGACGGGGTATACAGTAGGCGCTCCACACGCGTGGCTGCCTGTGTGTCCTCTGGGGCTCGAGGGCGAGGCAGCGGGGTAGCCATGCGGGGCCCACAGGCTCATGAGGACCCAGGAGAGGGGAGCGGAGGTAGCTCGGGGCGAGCCAAGGCCGGGGTGGGAGCGGCCGTGGCCTCCCGGCCCTGGTGCCCACCCGGGCCCTGGGCTCAGCCTGGAAGCCGGTTGGGAGCCTCTGAGCTCCCCCATCCCCCTACCCTCCGAGTTCTATTTTTATTCCAATTACCTTTTCCTAGGCAGGTTTGGCCTCATTAGCATATTCAAATGTATCCATTATTATTTCAATTAGCTGTTAAGTAATTAACTCTAATTGATGAGCACTCTCCCCCCACTTCCCCACGTATTTTTTGGTTATTTACATCCGCTTCTAACCAACAATTTTAGGTAATTACACGCCACTCACTTGTCTATTTGCACACACGCTCCCTCCCCCTTTCGGCTCCCCCTCCCCGCCCGGGGCCTGGGGACGGGGGGCTTCCAGTGGGGGTGGAGGCTGCAGGCAGACCGCGGGGGACCCCTCTCTGCTCCGGCCCCGGGCCTCCTGAGGGCCGCTGTTGGGCCTCCAGGGGCTGGACCTATGCCAGGGTCCCGCCTTACTCCCAGGGTCCCGCTTGTCCCACCTCCTCTGGGCAACCCCCCCCCCCCCGCCCCGAAGCTGGCAGTGCCACGCTCGCGTTGGTGGGGTACATGTGCCTTCAGTCAGGAAGGCAGAGAGCCGGTGCCCAGCTGCTCCCTGAGTTTCCGCCGGGCCCCCTCCCCGTGAAGGGATCCCCCCGCTGTGTCCTGCCTGCAAAGCGGGATCCCTCCGGTGGCTGCAGAGGGAGGGGGCGTTGGCGCAGGAGGGCACTCGGGGTCAGCTGCAGTCTGTCCAGGGTGGGGGGGGGGATGACTGGTCACACCTGGAGGGCAGGCGCGGGGTGGTAAACGGACTGTGGAGTCAAGTGCGTGAGCACCTGCCTGGGCTGGCTGGGTCTGTGGCTTCTGTTTCCGGAGCAGCAGGCTCGGGCGCTCTGAACCCTGAAGTCCGGTTGGGCCTTTGCTGCTGGGTCAGCTCCCCCCTTGCCCTCCGCCTTCCCTGGAGTATCGGACGCCTTTCCCTGGGGGGTGCTGCCTGTCCGAGCGCACTCAGGGCGGAGGCCTCCTGGGCCCAGGCGGGATCTTCCCGAGGCCCCACCCGCCCCTCCTCACCGCCTCCTGCTCTCTGTCTCCTCACAGTGGGTGCCGCCGCGGTGACCCCGTGTCCTGCACGGGGCCTGGAATGAGGACATGATGCCCACGAGCCCCACAGGGAGGAACCCCCCAGCCCCGGCTTCGCGGCCGGGCCGGTGCGCCGGCAGGCCCTGACCTGCAGGTAAGCGCCGCCGCTGCCCTCGGGCCGTGGTGGGCAGCGGGCGGGGCGAGGCCTGCCGACCTGGGTGCGGCAGAGACAGACGGCCCTGAGGGTCCGAGCCCTGGACAGAGGTGCTCTCCGCCCAGGCGGGGAGACAGGCTGGGCTGCAGGGCCCTCTCAAACCTGCCAAGAGGGACTGGGAGCTGCAGGGGACCCGGGATGGTCTGAGGAGTGACGGCCGGGCTCAGGCCTGTCCAGCGTCCTCCCTGGACGAGGCGGGCGGTGCTCTGTGGGTTGAAAGAGGCTCTGTCTTCCGTGGCTTTGTGGGAGCAGACGCCGCGTCGGAGGGGCTGGAGGGTGGGACGCCGGGCCTGCCCGCAGTGCACGCTAGTCCTGCCTCTGTGCGGGAAGGCAGGCTCTCGAGCTGGACGCTGGGTCCAGCACCTCGGTTGGCGAGGGCCAGCTCAGCGGCTGGGTGTTTAGGGACCAGCTGCCGGGCGCCTGACTCCCGCCGAGGAGCAGGCAGGCTGGTTTCCGACGGCTCGGAAGCCTCAGCGGTGCCCTGGCTGGCCGCCGGCTCCGGGGCTTCTCCGAGCGCTGCCCTCGGCCCGGCCCGGGCTCTGACGCGGCAGTTTCTGAGCTTGGCTCGGGCTGGGATGCGGTTTCGGGGCTGGTGGAGCTGGGGTGCCGCACTTCACTCAGCCAGCAGGGGGTGCTGTTGGCAGTGGTACACGGGCGGTGGCGTTCGGGCTTTGAGCCTTGGCAGTGGGTGGTTGCGGCTGTCAGTGATCCTGCTCCTGCTCTCTGCCGGCCGCGCCGCGGGCACAGCAGGGGGCGTCTGGAAGTCTTGGAGGACTGGAGAGGGCTGGAGAGGGCCCCCCGCCGGGAGAAGAGGCGGCTGGGGTCTGGGCAGGCTGGCCTGGGTGGGGATCAGCACGTGGG
This sequence comes from Tragulus kanchil, assembly GCA_022376925.1. Lineage (NCBI taxonomy): Eukaryota > Metazoa > Chordata > Mammalia > Artiodactyla > Tragulidae > Tragulus > Tragulus kanchil. Next base: position 158,829,191 of record JAIOJX010000002.1, on the reverse strand, counting down.
CAGGGGGCTGGGGCTGGTGGGCGGTGGAGAGCGGGGCTGGGCGCGGCTCCGTGGGCTCGAGCCACCGGCCTCGGCCCCTTCCCTCATTCCCGAGACAGCCCTCGAGCGCCTGCTGCTGGCCAGGCCCTGGTCGTGGGGGCGGTTCGAGACCCCGTGCCCGGGAGGACGGTGTGAGGGACGGGGCTGCGCTGGGTCACGGCCTCACGGCTTTCACCGGTACCGTCAAGGAGGCTGGGCGGTGGGCTGGGCTCTGACCGTCCCGGCCGCCTGCTGCGTGTGGCCGGGACTGGCACCTGCCCCTCAGCGGGCCCGGTTTCCCACATGAAGCGTGATAGGGTCCCCAGGACCCTTCTTGATGGACTGTTGAGAAGCCGGGAAGACAGGACAGTCTGGGGAGGGGTCAGCTCTGACCACCTGGACCCCCACGGGCGTCCAGACTGAGACCCACCCTGCGGTGGAGCTGTCCACGGGGCGTAGGACGTGGTCGCTTAGGGTCCGGCTGGGTGGACGTGGGGTGCTGACCCCAGGCCCGGCCACAGGGGTGCGCGCCGACCAGGGCTGGCGGCGGCGGCTCGGTCCTCCTCGCCCTGAGCCTCTGCTCTCCGTGTGCCCCCCTCCGGGTCCTCGTGTCTTTGGAGGGACCCGGGCCCAGGCAGGCCCCACCCCGCTGAGTGCTGGTGGCCGCACTCGGGACGGTCACTTGTCGCCTCTGACCTCCCACGTGAAACATTCACTGGCGTCTGTCGGCGTCACGGCGCCGCGCTGGTCGCTCCCGGACGGCCGGGCGACGCGGTCTCGCGGGTGCTCGCGTCACGCTGTTCCGCGCGGGTTTCTCGCGGGGTGTCGGGGGAGCCCCTGTGCCCTCGGAGGACCTGGTTGCGGGTCCAGCCTGTTTCCAGGTCTGCAGCGCTCACCCTGAGCCCCTCCCGACCCGGGCGGCCCAGCCTGTGCCCTCGGGGCTGCCTCGCCCTCCCGGCCGCTCACTTGTGCAGCAGTTAGATTCCACATACGAGGCGTCACAAGCTGCTTGTCCTCTGCCTGACTTCACTTACGACCTCCCAGGTTTTCAATCTGGGAAGAGGAGACGACCTCGTCCCCGTGAGGAGCCTGTCCGTGGGGGCGGCCGCCCAGCAGAGGAACCTGGGGGTGCCGCCTCTCCCCCAACCCCGGCACGGATCGGGAGCGCCCCTGTCCGTCGCCTCAGCCGAACGTCGGCTCTTCCCTCCCCCCAGGTGCCCACCCTCCCGCTCCCGTCAGGTGCGGGCCCCGGCGCTGGCCCGGGACTCCCCGGCCCTGGCCCTGAGCCCTCCTGGCCGCCCCAGGCCGTGCGTCTCCCCGCGGCCTCGGAGCCGAGCCCGGCGGGCGGCAGAGACTGACCCGGGCTGGGGTGAATGGACGGTGTCCCCAGCCCCGCCCCACCTGGGGCGGCAGGTGGCGGAGCAGATGGCGGCCCCTGCGGGCCTGCTCTCCTCCTTCCCCGAGAACCTGGGGGTTGGGCGGTTGTTCCCAGATCCCTTGCAGAGAGAACATTTTGTCATTCAGGGACTTGAACTTTCTCAGTCTATTCTTGCCTCCTCCCTCCTCCGTTTCCTGGTCCAGAGGCCTCGTCCCTAGAAGTTGCTTGTGTTGAGGCAGTGACTAAGAGTCCAGGAGGGGCCTTGGGAACGTCCTGGTGACCCCAGCTGACCCCTCGGCCAGGGCCCGCTCCGGGCTGGCCCCAGCCTCAGCACCAGGGACAGAGCCCGAGCCCGCCCCCCTGGGCGGCGCGGAGGGAGGTCTGGGATTGAGCCCAGTGCCCCCCCCCCGCCCTGGAAGACCCCTCCCCTCCCCAGGGCTCGGTTTTCTTCTTTGAGAAATGGGGTGATACCTTCCCAGCCGAACCGGTGAGAGAGAGGGGCGACTTGTCACCCAGCCAGGGCTCCCCGCCGCTCTCGCACATCCGCCCCCCCCCAACTGCCGGGCGACCACCCCCACCCCAGGAGCGGGTTATTCATCTGCCGGAAGGCGACAGCGGCAGTGGCTGCGGCTGGAGCCCTGTCCAGAGATCAGCTGGCGGCTGCGAGCACACGGCCGAGCTAATTAGCCAAAGGTCACGGCCGCTCCTGGAGGCCCTGCTTTTGAAGTCGGGGCCTCACGCAGACAGGCTGCGCGGAGCTGCGACTGCGTCAGTGGCTGGGTCACCAGGACGGCCCCAGCCCCTGCCCACGGCCGGTCACCTGACCACCCAGCCTGCCGCGCTGGGCTTCACCTGAGAGGTGCCCGGCGCCCGGGGTCCAGCCACCCGCCCGCCTCAGGCCGGGCTGACGAGAGCCCAGTCCCCGGGGCCCCCAGGGCTGGCCTCCGTGCCCCCGCCCCACCCGCGTGGCCCGACTGGAGCCCAGAGGCGACCGCCCGCGGCCGCGGCCGCCGCCCCCCTCCCGCCCCCGGCCCGCCCTCTGACTGCACGCTCACTGTTTTCCTCTAAGTAAATTTACTTTTTAAAGACTTAAATACGTTTATTTAAAAGGGCAGTTTGATGGCACTACTACAAATGGAAAACAAGCCTCCTTTTCCATAAATAGAATTCATAATCATAAAAATAAATTCAACGGAAACAAAACAGTGTTATTAAATTCCAGTTGGATGCTGGGGCTCAGGGGAGGCTCGGAGCCCAAGGCCTCCTGTCGCTTTATGAGAAAGGGGGAACCGGGAGCGTGCCGAGGTGTCCGAGACGTGCTGGCCCTGACCCGAGGCTGGCGTCTGATGGAGTCGGAGGCACGGAAAGGAATTCAATGAGGAACTTTCTGATGGGATCACGCAGCGGCCTTTGTTGCTGAGTCAGCTAGGGGAGGGACCTTGGCTGCGCAGGACAGAGCCTGGCACGCACGGGCCGAGCCCACCGAGGGACGTGTCGTTCTCTCCTGTCAGCGCAGCGCTGGGGGGGTGCCCAGCCTCGGGAGGTTGCCAGCAATTCGGGTTTCCTGTCGCGTCCCGCTCGGCCAGCCTAGTGGTGTTTCCTCGTGGCCTCCAGAGGCTGCTGCACCTCCAGCCATCGCACCTGCGTCTCAGGTGGGAAAGGCAGGACGGTGAAGGGAGAGGGGTCCGTTCCTTGTCCTCAGCTCACGGCTGGAGCCTGTTCTCTTTGCCCGCTGTGGTCCACAACCGCCTCGTGGTTGGTTCTCCCTGACCGGGCCCTCGCCTTGGTGCTCCTGGTTTCCAGGCAGCAGCCCCGGCCCGGCACGTGTGCGCCGAGCCGCGGCCCCGCCCACGCCGGGTCATTTCGTGGTCGTGCGGCCCCGCCCCAGTGCCCCTGCCCGCGCCACCTGCAGGTGTCCAGGCTCAACGCCCAGTCGCCCTGGAGAGGGGAGCGGCTCTGTCCCCGCAGACCGGGGCCCTCCCCTCTGCCTCTGCCAGAGCCCTGCCTTGGCTCGGCGTCCCTCCAGGGGGGCAGGCCAGGCCACCGGCCACGCCTCTGCGCCGAGGCCTTGACGTGTCCTTTCATCGCTCCCTGGAGCATGCCTCTCCAGGTTTCTCAGCTGACCCAGCAGGAGGAGGGTCAGGGCTCGGGCAGGGCCGGCCCTGGGGCCCCTTCTTCAGGCCGGGACTCCGGGGGTCTCGCCTGCTGGCCCTGTGTCTGTCCCTGCCACAGGCTCGGTCTTCAGCCTGCGCTCCTTCTTGCCCCTCCCTCAGAGACCTGACCTTGGGCCCCTCTCCTGGCAAAGTGCCAGGGACCAACTCTAGGTCCCAGACTGGAACCCCAGTGCTGGCAGCTGTGCAATCAACAGCAAGTCACTTAACCTCTCTGTTCTTTGTCCCCACATCAGGGTGATGGCGGCTGTGGGGGCTCTTTGAATGAGAGGCCCCAGGGCCCCCCATCTGCGCCTCCTGCCTTCCCTCCTCCTGCCTCAGGGACGTCCACATCCTGTACACGGGGGCACAGGACTCTGCCGACGGGTCTCCCTGACACGGGCCTCTGCCCTGCCCACCGCCTCGCCCCCGCCCCCGCCCGCAGAACTGAACCAGGACTCCAGCAGCCACAGGGGTCCAGGGAAGGGGGTGCTCAGCAAGGGAGGCAGCTGTGGGGTGGATGGGAGAGGGGGAGGAGTGGGTTTGGAGCTGGTGGGGCCGGGGCGGGGGTCGAGGGGGGAGCAGGCTGTTGTTTCTTTCTCGTGGGATTTGACACGGAGGGCGGGGCCGGGGCTCGGGACGCTCTGCTGCTGGGTGGATGTGCGGGAGCGAGGCCAGGACGGAGGGGACTGTGGGCAGGGCCCCCGCGCCTGAGCTCAGCTCCCTCGGCAGCCCTGGGGGCCGCCCGGCCGAGGGTCCGGCCTGCACTCACCTGTCCTGCGGCTTCGCTGCTCCCTGCAGGGGCTTGTCAGCGGTCCTGGCCCCGGCCCCAGGTGCCCCTGGCCTGGCCACTTGCAGTTTGGCCCCGAGGCTGAGCGCACGTGGCCGGGCGCTGTTCAGGCCGACCCGCAGACCGGGCCCTCCCTCTGCCTCTGCCAGAGCCCTGCCTTGGCTCGGCGTCCCTCCAGGGGGGCAGGCCAGGCCACCGGCCACGCCTCTGCGCCGAGGCCTTGACGTGTCCTTTCATCGCTCCCTGGAGCATGCCTCTCCAGGTTTCTCAGCTGACCCAGCAGGAGGAGGGTCAGGGCTCGGGCAGGGCCGGCCCTGGGGCCCCTTCTTCAGGCCGGGACTCCGGGGGTCTCGCCTGCTGGCCCTGTGTCTGTCCCTGCCACAGGCTCGGTCTTCAGCCTGCGCTCCTTCTTGCCCCTCCCTCAGAGACCTGACCTCGGGCCCCTCTCCTGGCAAAGTGCCAGGGACCAACTCTAGGTCCCAGACTGGAACCCCAGTGCTGGCAGCTGTGCAATCAACAGCAAGTCACTTAACCTCTCTGTTCTTTGTCCCCACATCAGGGTGATGGCGGCTGTGGGGGCTCTTTGAATGAGAGGCCCCCAGGGCCCCCCATCTGCGCCTCCTGCCTTCCCTCCTCCTGCCTCAGGGACGTCCACATCCTGTACACGGGGGCACAGGACTCTGCCGACGGGTCTCCCTGACACGGGCCTCTGCCCTGCCCACCGCCTCGCCCCCGCCCCCGCCCGCAGAACTGAACCAGGACTCCAGCAGCCACAGGGGTCCAGGGAAGGGGGTGCTCAGCAAGGGAGGCAGCTGTGGGGTGGATGGGAGAGGGGGAGGAGTGGGTTTGGAGCTGGTGGGGCCGGGGCGGGGGTCGAGGGGGGAGCAGGCTGTTGTTTCTTTCTCGTGGGGATTTGACACGGAGGGGCGGGGCCCGGGGCTCGGGACGCTCTGCTGCTGGGTGGATGTGCGGGAGCGAGGCCAGGACGGAGGGGGACTGTGGGCAGGGCCCCCCCCGCGCCTGAGCTCAGCTCCCTCGGCAGCCCTGGGGGGCCGCCCCGGGCCGAGGGTCCGGCCTGCACTCACCTGTCCTGCGGCTTCGCTGCTCTCCCTGCAGGGGCTTGTCAGCGGGTCCTGGCCCCGGCCCCCAGGTGCCCCTGGCCTGGCCACTTGCAGTTTGGCCCCGAGGCTGAGCGCACGTGGCCGGCGCTGTTCCAGGCCGACCCGCCGCCGGGGAGCTCTGGGCGGCGGCGGAGGCGGCACTGCTCGCGACCTTGGGGCACGCCCTGTGGTCCGGCCGTGCGCTCCTGGCAGGAGGACCACGGGGAGCTGGAGGCCAGGCGTGGCTGGGGGTCCTCGTGGTCTTCGAGCCTTCTAGATGGGCTGTGTGAGCGTCCGAGGGGCTCGGGAGGAGCAGTCTGGTCAGTGGGCTTCCCAGAGGGAAGGGTCGGCAGGACTTTGCGGGGGGCGAAGAGGAGGCCTCTCCAGGGGCGAGTGAGAAGGTGGCGGGGCCAGCGGCCAGCGGGCGGGGGTCGGGACGCCCCTCCTGCCTCTCCTGTGTTCTCCTGCCCCCACCCCGGGCCCAGAGCGCCTCCCCCGCCCCCCTCCAGCCCCGCTGAGCACCCTCCCTCGCCATCTGTCCCCTGAGAGGCCACCGTCTGCATTAGGAAGCTGTTAAAGTTCTCAAAAATGGGACAGTTCAGATGAGCCGGGAGGGTCTGTCTTCCCAGAACAGCGCAGAGGTCCGTGGCCCCGGGCTGGCGGGGCAGCTCTGTCCCCAACCCGTGGCTTCTGCCTCCGGGGCCGCAGTGGCTGCTCCCGTCCCGCCGCCACGTCGGCGTCCCCGCTGGGCGAGGCGCGCACCCGTGTTTCTCGGGGCGTCTCGGCTCCGCTGCTCCAGGCCGGGCCCCGCCGTCTCTGCGTGGGTCCCGGGGGGAGGCCAGAGACCGCGGCCCTCAGGAGAGCTTGGCCTCACGTTCCTCCTGGACGTCCTGTGGCCTCGGGAGCTGTGGGGAGAGGTGGGCGTGGGGCTGCGTCGGCGAGGTGACCAGTCCACTGCGGGGCCTCACTGGTCTGGGCAGGAACCCTGCTGTTGCTGAAAGCTACGGGGCAAGAGGAACTCTTCACACGCTTCAGACGTGGCGGGCGGACACCGGTGCGCCTTCTGCCCTCGTGAGGGGCACTGAAAATCAGTGTCCAAACCCAGCGCTTCTGAGAGTTAAAGATAGTGTTGATAATTCCACTGTGACCGGGCAGACCGCCCTGGGGGAGCGACACGGGGTCTCAGCCACGTCCTCACCCCCCAGCACATCAGCTCTCTGAGCGGGGGTCTCGGTGCTGCCGAGGGTGGGTGTCCCAGAGGCGGGGAGCTCGCGGGTCCCGGCAGAGGCCCAGCGGCGTCGGGGCGGGCCCGGAGCTGTCCAGGGTGCTGGCCACCTGCAGCGCCTCGGGGCCCTGGCTGCGGCTCCGATGGCACTGACCGCCCGGGCGCCCTCGTGCCCCGGCCCCGTGGCCCCCGGCGCCCCTACCCTCTCGAGGCCTTCGCCGGAGTGTGACCCACAGGAAGCGCGGGGTCGCGAGTGTGCTTGGCTCCATCAACTTCTGTGAACCAGACGCTCTCGTGTTCTCAGGACCCGGATCAAGGGCACCACTGTCCCGGGCTCGCTTCCCGGCCACCACCCTAAGGGCCACTGCTCGCCTCCTTTCGTGTCACCTTGTGGACGTGGCTCACGGCTCAGCCTCGGCCTCCGTCTCCTCGCTGGGCCCCGGGCGAGCCCGTCCCTTCTCCGGCCCCTCGCGCGGGTGTCGGCGGCTCCGGGCAGCGCTGTCCCCGTGCGCGTTGCTGTCGGGGGCACCCGGGCCTCGTGGCTGCATCTCATTGCTCTGCTCCCCTCCGCGAGCCCGTCCGCAGCCCTGTCCTCCCTCTTCCCGTGAAGCGGTGGCTTCTCTCTGCCCCCGCGGCTTCCTGTGGTCCGTGCCCGTCCGTAGCCACGGATCGTCCCTCCTCCCTCCTGAAGCTTGCTTGGCTCCCCAGGACCTAAGCGAGCTCCCGGCAGTGCTGCCTGAGACCCCTCTCCCCTCCCGAGCCCACCCCAGCCGCCTCCCTCAGCACCAGCGGTTAGGACTTCTGTTTATTCTGTAACTAGGACATCCTTCCATTCCTACCGGAAGGTCTGACGCCTGGCCGCTGCCGCTTAGCTCCGACGGGCCCCGCACCCAGACGAGCCAGCGGGCCGCCGCCGCGCCCGCCCGGTCCAACTCCCGCCCAGCCTCTCGCGCTTGGGTGGCCTCAGTTTCCTCGTCGGCACAGCGAGGCCCCCTGCCGCGTGGCCCCCGGTGTCTAGGAGCGCCGAGATGAACGCGGGTCGGCGCTCGTACCAGACACGGCCAGCAGTGAGCGGCGTGGCCGTCACTGACTCTCCACCCTGGGGGGCAGCTGCTGGCTTCTGGCCCGGCGGCGGTGACCCCAGACTCACGGCTTGCCCGGGCCCTCGTCTGGCCAGCCGCCTCTCGTCTGCAGAGCCTGAGATGCCGGCCTCCGCTCCGCGCGCTCTGGCCAGGAGGTGCGGGCAGAAGGGAGCCCGCTCTAGGTCCCCTGACCCCTCTCGAGGCCTTCGCCGGAGTGTGACCCACAGGAAGCGGTCGCGAGTGTGCTTGGCTCCATCAACTTCTGTGAACCAGACGCTCTCGTGTTCTCAGGACCCGGATCAAGGGCACCACTGTCCCGGGCTCGCTTCCCGGCCACCACCCTAAGGGCCACTGCTCGCCTCCTTTCGTGTCACCTTGTGGACGTGGCTCACGGCTCAGCCTCGGCCTCCGCTCCTCGCGGGGCCCCCGGCGAGCCCGTCCCTTCTCCGGCCCCTCGCGCGGGTGTCGGCGGCTCCGGGCAGCGCTGTCCCCGTGCGCGTTGCTGTCGGGGGCACCCGGGCCTCGTGGCTGCATCTCATTGCTCTGCTCCCCTCCGCGAGCCCGTCCGCAGCCCTGTCCTCCCTCTTCCCGTGAAGCGGTGGCTTCTCTCTGCCCCCGCGGCTTCCTGTGGTCCGTGCCCGTCCGTAGCCACGGATCGTCCCTCCTCCCTCCTGAAGCTTGCTTGGCTCCCCAGGACCTAAGCGAGCTCCCGGCAGTGCTGCCTGAGACCCCTCTCCCCTCCCGAGCCCACCCCCCAGCCGCCTCCCTCAGCACCAGCGGTTAGGACTTCTGTTTATTCTGTAACTAGGACATCCTTCCATTCCTACCGGAAGGTCTGACGCCTGGCCGCTGCCGCTTAGCTCCGACGGGCCCCGCACCCAGACGAGCCAGCGGGCCGCCGCCGCGCCCGCCTGGTCCAACTCCCGCCCAGCCTCTCGCGCTTGGGTGGCCTCAGTTTCCTCGTCGGCACAGCGAGGCCCCCTGCCGCGTGGCCCCCGGTGTCTAGGAGCGCCGAGATGAACGCGGGTCGGCGCTCGTACCAGACACGGCCAGCAGTGAGCGGCGTGGCCGTCACTGACTCTCCACCCTGGGGGGCAGCTGCTGGCTTCTGGCCCGGCGGCGGTGACCCCAGACTCACGGCTTGCCCGGGCCCTCGTCTGGCCAGCCGCCTCTCGTCTGCAGAGCCTGAGATGCCGGCCTCCGCTCCGCGCGCTCTGGCCAGGAGGTGCGGGCAGAAGGGAGCCCGCTCTAGGTCCCCTGACCCCTCTCGACTTCTGCCTGGACTCCAGCCCCGGGCTGTGGCACAGCCCTGACGCCCTGGGTGGGAGCCCCTCTGGGCCCCTCTGGGGCTGAGGTCAGGGCAGCCAGGCCCTTTTCCTGGCTCCGCCCTGGCCTTGCTGTGTCACCCAGGGAAAATTCCTTGCCCTCTCTGGACCTGTGAGTGCAGGCCCTCAGAGCGCAGAGGCCAGAGCTGGGGGTGCTCCCGCGCGAACCCGCAGGCTGACTGGAAGGGCACCTGGCTCGAGGGTCTGCCCGTGCGCCCCACCTCCCCGCAGGCCGCCTGGCTCACAGCAGGTGCTCCTCGCTCTGCCCGCCCCGCTGGGAGAGGCCGGAGCGTCACAGCCATCAGCGGTGAGGCGAGGACGTGGCCTCTCCTGGGAGCTGCTGCCGGGGGTGCTGCACAGCTGCCGGGCGGCCCAGTGCAACCTGCACGCGTGCCTCACCCCTGCTGGAGGCCCGGGAGGGAGGGCCTGCGAGGGGCCCTGCACTGGCGGCACCGGGGGCCCGGTCCCCCAGGAGTCGTGAAGCCTGCGCCGTAGGAGGCACCGGCTGGGAGGCAGGGAGGCTCGGGGTCCGGCCAGCCCCCCGTCCTCACCTCCTGGGCAGTGGGCGCCTTTGCGTCTCGCGGTCGACGGCCCCCGCTGGGGCTCCAGGGCTCAGACCACGTTCAGGGCTGGCTCAGCTCCCTGTCCCCCGCCGCTGGGGCGCCGACTGCCTCCCGGCCCGCCTTGGGACCAGCCTGAGTGGCCTGGTCCTCGGGGGCTTGAAGCAAAGCCCGGGCCAGACAGCGCCCCGCAAGGCCAGGGGGCCCTTGGAGCAGGCAGACCCCGGGGCCCCGCTGGACTCCCAGGTCAGGGCCAGAGCCAGGACCCAGGGGGCAGCTGCTGGCTTCTGGCCCGGCGGCGGTGACCCCAGACTCACGGCTTGCCCGGGCCCTCGTCTGGCCAGCCGCCTCTCGTCTGCAGAGCCTGAGATGCCGGCCTCCGCTCCGCGCGCTCTGGCCAGGAGGTGCGGGCAGAAGGGAGCCCGCTCTAGGTCCCCTGACCCCTCTCGACTTCTGCCTGGACTCCAGCCCCGGGCTGTGGCACAGCCCTGACGCCCTGGGTGGGAGCCCCTCTGGGCCCCTCTGGGGCTGAGGTCAGGGCAGCCAGGCCCTTTTCCTGGCTCCGCCCTGGCCTTGCTGTGTCACCCAGGGAAAATTCCTTGCCCTCTCTGGACCTGTGAGTGCAGGCCCTCAGAGCGCAGAGGCCAGAGCTGGGGGTGCTCCCGCGCGAACCCGCAGGCTGACTGGAAGGGCACCTGGCTCGAGGGTCTGCCCGTGCGCCCCACCTCCCCGCAGGCCGCCTGGCTCACAGCAGGTGCTCCTCGCTCTGCCCGCCCCGCTGGGAGAGGCCGGAGCGTCACAGCCATCAGCGGTGAGGCGAGGACGTGGCCTCTCCTGGGAGCTGCTGCCGGGGGTGCTGCACAGCTGCCGGGCGGCCCAGTGCAACCTGCACGCGTGCCTCACCCCTGCTGGAGGCCCGGGAGGGAGGGCCTGCGAGGGGCCCTGCACTGGCGGCACCGGGGGCCCGGTCCCCCAGGAGTCGTGAAGCCTGCGCCGTAGGAGGCACCGGCTGGGAGGCAGGGAGGCTCGGGGTCCGGCCAGCCCCCCGTCCTCACCTCCTGGGCAGTGGGCGCCTTTGCGTCTCGCGGTCGACGGCCCCCGCTGGGGCTCCAGGGCTCAGACCACGTTCAGGGCTGGCTCAGCTCCCTGTCCCCCGCCGCTGGGGCGCCGACTGCCTCCCGGCCCGCCTTGGGACCAGCCTGAGTGGCCTGGTCCTCGGGGGCTTGAAGCAAAGCCCGGGCCAGACAGCGCCCCGCAAGGCCAGGGGGCCCTTGGAGCAGGCAGACCCCGGGGCCCCGCTGGACTCCCAGGTCAGGGCCAGAGCCAGGCCCCGGGGCCCCCGGGGCAGGCGGGCAGTGCGGTGCAGGCTCCCGTCGGCGCCGGCGGGTCTTCCGGCCGGGGAACCGCTGCTCCCGACCACCCGCCTCTCCCTGCGCACCTCAGGCGACGGGAGCTCAGGCTCACGCCGCACTCCATTCCTTTTCAAAACACTTTAAAATCTGTTGTGAAATATTTAAGCTGTCTCAAATATTGAAGAACTCGCTAGTAAATATTTCACTAATTGTAAAATATTTAACGCAGCCCGAGGAAGGAAGAATGATAGCATGAGTGTCTGAAAGGTCTCCCTCCGCGCGGAGCCGGGGCGCCCGGGAGGGCCAGGGGGTGTCCAGGGGCGCGGCCCCGCCCCGCCCCGCCCCGCCCGCCCGCGCTCCTGTCTCAGCTCTGCCGGTGGCAGAGCACACGGGGCGTCCAGTCACCCCCGGCGGCGGCCCCCGCCCCCTCAGGACCCGCCGCGCGCCCCTGCACCTCGCCCCCGGCCGCCTCCGTGTCCCGGGCCGCCGGCCCGCCGCAGGTGCTCGCTCGCGCTCGGCCGGGGTGAGCGAGCCCCTCGCCGCGCTCCGGCCGCGTGCTGGCGCCTCGGGTCTGCGGGCCGCTCGCCCCTCCGGGCGCCTGTTCGAGTGGTGTCCCGCGGGTGCGGCTCCGGGGGGCGCGCACGGCTCCAGGTGAGGGACTGGGGGTCCAGGGTCAGGCGGGGGCGGAGCGCCCGTTGTCCGCGGTGCTCTCGAGACTGGCCCGCGAGGCCGGCAGCCGTGCCGCGCCCTAGACAGTAGTACGGAGGGCGTGTCCCGGCCTTGCCGAGTACTGAGCGTCGTGGAGGGAGGGCGCGCGTGACTGTGGGAGGCGCCTGGCCCCCAGGCTCGGGGTCACACGAGGGTGCCCGGCTCCAGGGCTGCCCACCAGGGTCTCCCTCCATCTCAGCGGCCGGCGTGTGCAGCTTGGGTCTTCCTCCCTGCAGCGCCGGGGCAGTGCTTGGTAAGCAAAGCCCGGGCCAGACAGCGCCCGCAAGGCCAGGGGCCCTTGGAGCAGGCAGACCCGGGGCCCCGCTGGACTCCCAGGTCAGGGCCAGAGCCAGGCCCAGGGCCCCGGGCAGGCGGGCAGTGCGGTGCAGGCTCCCGTCGGCGCCGGCGGGTCTTCCGGCCGGGGAACCGCTGCTCCCGACCACCCGCCTCTCCTGCGCACCTCAGGCGACGGGAGCTCAGGCTCACGCCGCACTCCATTCCTTTTCAAAACACTTTAAAATCTGTTGTGAAATATTTAAGCTGTCTCAAATATTGAAGAACTCGCTAGTAAATATTTCACTAATTGTAAAATATTTAACGCAGCCCGAGGAAGGAAGAATGATAGCATGAGTGTCTGAAAGGTCTCCCTCCGCGCGGACCCGGGGGCGCCCGGAGGGCCAGGGGGTGTCCAGGGGCGCGGCCCCGCCCCGCCCCGCCCCGCCCGCCCGCGCTCCTGTCTCAGCTCTGCCGGTGGCAGAGCACACGGGGCGTCCAGTCACCCCCGGCGGCGGCCCCCGCCCCCTCAGGACCCGCCGCGCGCCCCTGCACCTCGCCCCCGGCCGCCTCCGTGTCCCGGGCCGCCGGCCCGCCGCAGGTGCTCGCTCGCGCTCGGCCGGGGTGAGCGAGCCCCTCGCCGCGCTCCGGCCGCGTGCTGGCGCCTCGGGTCTGCGGGCCGCTCGCCCCTCCGGGCGCCTGTTCGAGTGGTGTCCCGCGGGTGCGGCTCCGGGGGGCGCGCACGGCTCCAGGTGAGGGACTGGGGGTCCAGGGTCAGGCGGGGGCGGAGCGCCCGTTGTCCGCGGTGCTCTCGAGACTGGCCCGCGAGGCCGGCAGCCGTGCCGCGCCCTAGACAGTAGTACGGAGGGCGTGTCCCGGCCTTGCCGAGTACTGAGCGTCGTGGAGGGAGGGCGCGCGTGACTGTGGGAGGCGCCTGGCCCCCAGGCTCGGGGTCACACGAGGGTGCCCGGCTCCAGGGCTGCCCACCAGGGTCTCCCTCCATCTCAGCGGCCGGCGTGTGCAGCTTGGGTCTTCCTCCCTGCCGTGGGGGAGATGATAGGACGAGGCCTTTTATTCTGGTGGGGGGATCACCTTCAGCTCAGGGCCAGGTAACGGGGGCTAAGTCTTCCCTTTGTTTCCTGGCAACCTTGCAGTGGTCACCCAAGGTCTCCTTGGGAGGTGTGGGCCGCCCAGGTCCCTGACCTGCTGTCTCAGCGTGCTGACCCCTGCCCCTTCCCTGGCTCCAGGCTCTGGCCACGTCTGCGTGTCCTTGCTCTCGGCCCCTGGGCTGGAGAGGGCCGTGGGCAGACCTTCTCTCCCCGGTCTTCAGGGGCTCTGGGCTCCGTCCTCCCCTCGTGCGGCCGTTGGCAGGAAGCACCACCCCTGCGTGCGGCCCTTCTCTGGCCCACGGAGCTGGAGCAGCAGGGCCAGGTGCAGATCCCGGGCGCCCTGTCCTCACTGTCTGACCCACCGACCTCCTGCCCCGCCCCAGGCCGAGCGTCTCCAGCGGCCGCCACCGCTCCCGGCCGCCACCGCTCCCAGCCGCACCCGGCCCACGGCCCCCCGGGAAAGGTGCCACTCTCTGGCTCCTGGGCCCCGTGGTACCCGACATTTCTCTTGATGGGACAGCTGTGAACTCCGCAGCGTTGTCTGCGGGGTCGGTCCGCACGGCCAGAGCCGGGAGGCTGGGAGTGAGACGGGCCCCACCTGCGGCCTGTGCAGACGGCCCAGGAAGTGAAGCCCCACAGAGGTCCTGCCCGGGACACCGGGCCACTGACCCTCAGCCACAGGCACATGCAGTCACAGAGTATCAGCCAGAGTCCGCCACGGTCATGTGGGATTTGTTGAAAGAGTTCAGAGACGGTTCGACAGGAGGGAGGTCTATTAGTGACACACAGTGTGAGCAGGTCAGCCAGGTGCCGCGGCAGTAAGTCACAGAAGGCCCGCGGTGAAGCCCAACTCCAGTGGCTGATTCTAAAGTCACTCCTCCACATGGAACCGGGGGAGCTTACCACAGCGCAGCCTCAGCTCCGCAGCCAGCGCCGTCCCAGACAAGGAGACTCCCGATGGTTCCAGCCCAACTTTGATAAAAACCACCCAGCAGTGCTGTGTGCCCTTTATCACTGTCCAGACATGAAACAGAATTAAATGGAATACAAGAAAGGACTGAAATTATTTGCACACCGTGAGATTTGAGAGCTTAGAAATAAAACAGTACGAGAACTCGGCGAAGCTACGGGGTTGAACGCACACACCAGTCATTTTCACTGGTACCAGCGGTAGCTGGTCAGAAAACGTGATGCAGAAAACGGACCCCAGTCACAGTGGCCACGAGGAGCCCGCTACACGCTCGCAGGCCTGCGTTTACAGGAAGACATGAGCGGCGTTAGGAAGAGCTCTGCGGAGTCCTCCTGAGAGACGCCCGGGAACACAGGAGCAGGGACGGACGTGAACCACGCTGGGAGGGTCTTAAACCCGAAGGCTTTTCCAGAACTAAGTCACAGGCTCCGGGCGGCTCCGTCCGCACCCTGGTGGCATGTTCTGAAGGGCTGGATTAAAGCGTTCTTAAAGTCTGCCGAGAAGAACAGGCACTGGACGTCTGCTCCCTGGACAGGAGGCTTCCTGACAGAGGCACGACCATCTATCTAATTTCTTACTGAGGTTCAGTGGACACGTACAGTGCTGTGTTAGAGCCAAGCGATTCAGCTACACGTATGTGTACGTTTTTTTTTCTTTTTTTTATAGATTTATTTATTTATTTTGGGTGGGGGTCGGGTTGGGGAGGGAGGAGAGCGGGCGGGCCACTTCTATTGGTCTTTCATTTCTCTATGTTCATCCATCTTTGTTCTTTGGCTCCTGCGGGCCTCCCATCGCGGTGGCGTCTGTCGTTGCAGAACACCGGCTCTGGGCGCATGCACCCCAGAGCTCCGGCTCGGTGATTGGACACATCGGTCCAGCTGCTCCGCGGCACGTGGGATCTTCCCAGGCCAGGGCTTGAACCGGCGCCCCTTGCACTGCAAGGCGGTGTCCTTACCCACTGGACCACCAGGGGAGCCCTGTGTACGTTTTGTTATCTTCTTTGCCATCACGGCTTACAGCAGGGTGCTGACCGTTGTTCCCCGGCCGCACAGCAGGGCCTCGGTGTTGACCCATCTTCTCAGGGCTCCCCAGGCCCAGGGCTGCCTTTAGGAACTGGCCCCCAGCAGGGCGAGCGCAGGTGAGCAGCACAGCTCCCCGCAGTCCTGCTGGAACCATCAGCCCCCGCCCTGCCTGTGCAAAAGCTGTCTTCCGCGAACCTGGTCCCTGGTGCCAGGAAGGCTGGGGACAGTCGCCCTCCCACACCTGCATCGGCCAGCCCCAGCCTCCACGCCCCTCGGCAGCCTCAGGCCTGTGCCGCCTCCCGCACGCGTCCACTGAGGCCCTCGTCGGAGTCCCCGTGTGAGTGGCCTCCCACGCTGCTTGTCTCCCCGACCTGCTGGGCCTCGGGCCCGCCCGTGTGGCTGCACGCGCTGGGCTCCACGCTTTGCGGCGGAGTGACTCTCCACCGTGGGCGCGCGGCGGCACGCCTCTCCCCTTGCCTGTCGACGGGCGTCTGAAGTGCCCCCTCGGCGGCTGCGCTCAGGGCTGCTGTGCGCGGCGGGCGCCTTGCTCTCTGAACCGGCTCCTTTCCGCGTGTGCACCAGGAGCAGGGTCGCTGGGTCACACGGGGGCTCGGGCTCTGGGAGACCCGCGTCGCTGGGCGTCCTCCTGAGCTGCACGCCGTCTGCACGCCCAGCAGGGACGCAGGGGCCCCTCCACACCCTCGCCAGCGTCTGGCGTCTGTAGGCGTGTTTGACGCTGGCCATGCTGGCCGGTGGAGATGGTGATTTAACAGCGTGTGGGGTCCGTGGAACAGACGGTCCCAGAGGCCTCCTCAGAGGGTGACCGTGGGACAACCCACTGCCCAAGTGGGAGTCACCTGCAAGGGAAAGGGAACATAATAATTCTCTGGGAGGGAGGCCTGGTGGAGCGCATCCCAGGAGGGCCGTGACAGGGCGCGCGCCCTTTCGGGTGACCGTGGCCGAGGACTCCCACAGGTTCCGTCTGTGCTCTCCCTGCTCGGCGCCTGGCTAGACAGACAGGACCCAGCTCTGCCGGCCGGGGGCCCTCCCCTGGGGTCTGACGCTGGTGGGGTCCCGTCAGGCACAGGCGGCTTCGGGGATGACCGAGGGGAGACCCCAGCCCTCACCTGGAGTCTGACCGGAGAACACCCAGCTGTGGGCGGTGGCTGGGGCGGTGGGGCGTGCCTCCAGGCAGAGCAGAGAGTGTCTCAGAGAAAACGCCAGTAGATGATCAGCTTGCAGGACACGGGACGGGCGGCGAGGGCCAGGCAGCACTGTTGCTAGGGCCTGGCTGGCCGTGGGCACGTGGGCTCTTCCGGGGAGGAAGGGGCCGGGCGTGTGCCCAGTGGAAGGCGCTCTCGCCCCGCCCCGGGCTGGGGTGGAGCATCCCAAGTCCAGTGCAGGGAGTGGCTGGGTGGCCGCCTGCGGAGTGGGCAGTGTTGACCCTTCTTCATACCTGAGAAGTCCTTCCTGCTGGATGCAGGTTACATGTCGGGATTCAGAGGTACAGCGGCTCGCGGGAGGGCGTCTGGTCCCAGGAGGGCCCAGGGTCCACGGCTGAGTGGACGTGAAAGCCGTGCTGGGTGTGCGAGGACACGGGGACACAGCCTGTGGCCCAGGCCTGGCTGTAGGGCCGGCGACCCCTCCTGAAGCTGCAGGCAGGGGCGTGAAATGAGACTCGAGGGGGCTTGTTCTCGCAGCTGATGGACCCGGCGCGGCTGGTAGACCTGGGGGCACAGGGCCAGAGCCGTGCCTCTGACAGGTGTCTGGGGACGGCTTGGCCCATGGGGCCAGTGATGCCAGGGAGCCTCCTGGCAGGACAAGGCCCTTTGGGACCCGATGGTGCCGGCCGTGAGCCCAGGGACACTCCTATTCCGATGCTCGGCCGCCTGAGCACCCTGCGAGCAGGACGGGGTTGCCGGAAGGTGTGCTGGCTTCCGATTCCCAAGTGGACACGCCGTTGCTGAGGATGCTGTGCAGATCTGCCCGCTGGCCGGACGTGTCCACGCAGGGTGTCCACGCAGGCCAGCTCAGGCACCGCAGATGTGTCCTGTGACGTCACACATACTTGTTAACAACACTGCTTCTGTGTTTTATTTCCCTGATCTAGTGTTTGAGGGCTAGCAATTCATTTAGAACCTCTGCTCCAAAACCGTGGCCAGGAGATATCCTGGCGAGATACCCTAGTCGCCTGGCGAGGGGAGGCGGGGCCACATGCGCAGAGGCCTGAGCGCGTGCCTGGGTCTGGTGAGTCCCCACGAGGGGAACACTGCCGGGACCCGGCCCCTCCCCCTCCCGGGGCCACGCCCGGCCCCGCCGGGCTGGGGTCAGGGTGTCAGGCCATCGGAAGGGCGCCGGGTTCACCAGGAGGAGCAGCAGCAGCAGGTCTCAGCCTCCAGCCCTGGCCCGGCCGTCCCTCAGGACACAGAGAGACTGCGGCCAGAGCGCAGACCTGCCCGGGGCCCGGGCTCTGGGGCTGGGAGGGGACGGGGACAGGCGTCCTTGGACAGCTCCACCCTGGCCTGGTGTCGGGACACGCGTGTGATCCTGGAGAGGGGCTCACTCAGCCCCTCCCTGGGGGCCCGCCAGCCACTCTCGCCCACGTCCTGCCAGCACCGAGCAGGAAGCCGTTGCAAAGTGATTTCTCCCTCCAACGATGCCGTACATCATGCTTTTTAATTTAAAAAGATGCCCAGTGGAAGCATAACAGACCATGCAATATTTGGGCCCCTAATTAACTCCAGAGCAGCCTGGAGGGAGGGGGCGGGAGCGGGCAGAGTCTCCGTGGGGGGCGGGAGTCCAGCCCCACCCTCCCTGCCGCCTCTGTCCCGCACCCCGCCGGGGGCCTCTGACGAACCCGGAGGTGGTGCTGGCGCTCGGCCCTGCCCTGGCTCTGGAGCCCTGGCCTCGGTGCCGGTGCCTCTCCTGCCCTGAGCCCGCTGACCCTGCCTCCCCAGACACGGGAGGAGGGGCCGGCGTCCAGCAGCCACTCCGCACGCGGGGACCCTGGAGAAGCGGGCAGCTCTGCCCACGTGCTGCGCGTCACGGCCTCCCGGCCTAGCCCCTGTCCGCCGCCTCCTTGAGGGTGGGGTGGGTGCAGGGGGTGGGCCCCCCGCCTCCGGTCTCCCCGCCCACCTCCAGGAGGACGAGGCCGGCGCCGGCGGAGGGGGCGCGCCAGACCCCACTGCGGGGCCACGTCCTGCGGAGTCAGCACTGCCGGTGTGCCCGCTTCGCCACACCTGGGGGCGGGGGGCAGGCTCTGGGTGGGCGCTGAGCCAGCACGGCCCCCAGTGGACAGCCTGTTGAAGGGAAACCTACGTGGGGCCTCCAGCCAGCCTGCCCGGGGCTCCCCCCGGCCTCTCCCCGACCCCGGGGATCCAGGGCTTGAGAGAGCCTCCTGGCCGGGCAGCCGGCGGGCCTCCCGAGTCTGGTGACGTTGGCCTCACGCACCTGTTGGGGGAGACAGGTCACGTGGCTGCCCGCGTCACACAGCTGGAGCGTGGCTGGGCCGGCGTCCACGTCCCGCCCCGGAGCCTGCGGCCCTGCGTGGCTCCGCGCCCTTGCGGGCAGGCGGGCCTCACGCCTGGTCTGGCTGGCCCGGGCCACGCCGTCTGCCTTGGGCCCCGCCACCCTGAGGAGCCCCCGCGACCCCAGGCTCTCGGCAGCGCCAGGCATGAGCGGCACACGCGACCTATCGGCAAAACACTGCCACGGCAGGCAGTGACGGGCCTGTGGCTCTGCTCATCTCCCGTGTCCCTGTGCGCCCGGCCCGTGGCCCGCCGTCCCTCTGGAAGGGTGCGTCCTCCTGTCGGCGGGGGCCCAGGCCAGGCCTCGCTGCACTCGGGAGGAGCCGCCCTGTGGACGGATGGGCCGCCGTCCCCGCGTGGCGCCCGTGACGACGCAGAGCCAGTCGCGGGAAGTGTAGACGCTGGGAGCACTGTATTTCTTATTTCGCCAGCTGGGTGTGCGACAGACGAGCTGGATGCTGGCCACATGCTCACCGTGCCCGCCGTCTCCCGTGGTGACGGGGGGCTGTCAAGACAGCGGCTGGGGGGCTGGCCGCCCGGTGTAGCCCGGGGCCTGGTGCCCCTTCTCACCTGGGCCCAAAGGGCGCGGGGGCCGTGCCGTCCCCTCTGCAGGACCGCAGCAAGGCCTGAAAGTCCCGTGTGCCCGGGGGCTCCGCCCCCTGGGTGCAGGACGAGGACGTCACACACAGGCCGGGCGTGCTAGGACTCACGGCCAGGGAGGCGCTCGGCAGCAGGCACGTCTCCCCGCCTCACAGAGGAGGTGCGGGCGTGCCGGGGGTGCCGCTGTGCGCGGAGCCCCTGCCTGGCTAAGCAGCTCCCGGGCCTGGCGCGTCTCGGCAGAGACCGGACATGCGTCCCCACTGGAGTCCACACCCCACTAGGCAGCGGACCTTCATTCTGGAAACAAGAGACACAGGAAGCCTCAGGAGATAGTGGCGGGCAGAGACGGGCCGCGGGGGCAGGCCGGGAGCCGGTCCAGAGCCGGAGGCCGCTGGCCCGGGACTCAGGAGAGGAGGGGCCTCTGCAATGGCCCGCAGGACGCGGCCTCCAGGGCGAGTGTGCGGGCGGCGCCTCGCAGGTCTGCGTGGGGAGCCTGGGCTCTGTTCCCTGTGGGACAGGGGCTGCCCTGGGTGGGTGGCAGGTTCCGGTGAGGCTCCTCCGGTCCCCGCGGGTCAAGAGGTGGAGTGTGGGTGCCAGGAATCGGGGGTGGGACGGTGGCTTCCTCCCAGGAAGGGATGGCGGGGGCTTGGCTGCTGGCCACCGTGAGGACCACGGTCAGGACGTGGATGTGGGTGGGTGCTGGCAGCGAGGAGGGAGGGGCCTGAGGACAGACGTGGTTTCGGGTCTGGAGACCACCTGGGCTGGGAGGGGAGGAGGCTCTCCATCCGGGTGTCTGGTCTTTTGAGGGGGAAGTCCTGAGTCTGGGGCCCAGGGGGTCAGGCACATGGAGAGCGAGCGTCGCAGCGGTTGGGGGTGGGTGGCGGGACCACCACCGGGCCAGGAGGAGGGAGCGGTCAGGGTGCGGAGGGGTCGAGGGCCCTAGGCTGGGGGCAGGACCTGGCTGCAACAGGGACGTGCGCAGGAAGGCGCCCTGAGGAGTCAGCGGGCTCGGGACTCGAGGGCCGGACCCTGTCCTGGACGCCGCCTTGGAGGGCCGGGCTGGGCCGCCCCTGCCGCCCCCCTCTGGAGAAGGGCGGGGCCGGAGGATGGTCAGCGTGTGCCGTCACCCTGCAGAAGGTCCTAGAACCGTCCAGCACGACTGCCCTCAGTCGCACGGCTGGCGCCTGGTAGCCGCCGACAGCAGGGAGCCCTGGTGCCGTGCGCAGCAGAGGCGGGCGGGGACCCCGCGTCTGGGGCGGCACAGGCTCTCTGAGCTGCGGGCCTCTGCACGCGCTCTGCCGTGACGGGGCAGCCAGGGGCAGGAGGGCGAGCAGACGGCACGTGGAGCAATGAGTGGTGAGCCTGAGGGGAAGGGCGGTTTCAGAGGTCCTTTCAGAACCTTCTGGGTGGCTCGGCCAGTTCCTGGGCAGCTGTTCCCTGAGGGCCGCAGTCCTCAAGGGCTCCCATACCCCAGGAGTGGCTTCCCATCCCCCGCCCTGCCCCAGGTTCAGGGCGATGCTGCACATGGCCCCCAAGGGGCGGCCCCGGGGCTACAAGGCACCTGCTGGACGTGGGGTAACCTTAAGACGTGGCCCTCTGGGCCTCAGTTTTCCTGGTGTGATGTTTGGTGCGCCACAGGAACTCGGGTCCCGCCAAGGCCACGGTCGTGGGGCTCCAGACGAGGCAGAGGCGGCTCCTGCCCGCCCCCAGCACGCAGCCCGGCAGGGGAGGCGGGTGCAGGGGGAGGCGAGGCTGGCCTCAGGAGCGCTCCCTCCCCCAGGGCCTCCGCATGCTGGGGTGCAGCTCCTGGACTGTCTCCAGGGGTGCAGGGCGGCCGAGGCCGCGGAGGCCTGGCGGGTCTGAGGGGTCGGCACGCCCCGGAGCGCGGGGCTACGCCACGCCCACGGGCCCAGGCGCGCAGACACGCAGTGCACGCAGCCCTGCAGCCCGGCCGCGCCTCGGGCCCAGGTGCGCTGGGCGTGGGGCCGGGGAGGCTGGCAGCCCTGGGCCCTGCCCCCGCCGGCTGTGATAAGGGTTCTTTAGGCCTGTAATCCTCCTTAACTTGACTTTGAGTTATTTTGAGCAAGAGATTAGAGGTGATTACGGTCAGCCTTGCTGGGGCCCTGCACCTCCGGGCACGCCCGGACCTGACTGAGCGGCTCCTCGCCGCCCACCCCCACGCCGGGACGCGCCTGCAGTCAGAGGGACGGGGTCTGCCGGCCGCCTGGGGCAGCCCACTCTGGGCATCTGGGCAGCCCCAGTCCTGGCACCTGGACAGCGGGGCCGATGCAGGGAGGGAGGAGGGCTGGCCGGCCAGCGGCGGCCAGGAGGTGGTGGTGCACCCCAGGGATCGCCCCCGGCGTGGATTTCCAACATCAGAAGGCCCACGTAGGACCCCAGCGCCCTTCTGCAGGGCTTCCTCCCGAGTGGATGGAGCCCCTGGCTGCCCTGCTCTGAGCGTCTCTGCTGGGGCCCCGAGGGGCCCTGTGCCTCACCGGGGCTCCCACAGCAGCTCCGGGCCCAGCCAGGACCCTCTCCAGCCCGCTCCCCTGCTGACCCCACCCCTCCCCTTCCAGGAGCCACGTCAGAAGTGTTCTTCATGAAGTTTCTGAAAGGGGAGAAATCCATTCCACCTCATTATTTTTTTTCTCCTAATTTAAACCGCTTCAGTGCAGACTAGTTGCAAAGGCCAGTATCAGTGAAATACAGTCAGCTGGCTGCCAGCCAGGCCACAGAGTGGTTACAGAGGCCGCTGTAAATCCACACGGCAACAAGCACACACACCCTATCCGTCTGTCCTGAGGGAGAAACAGAGGGGCCGAGGGGTGCGTTCCCCAGCGGCCGGCGAGGGCCACCCCTCCCCACAGGCGTGGCCTCCAGCAGGGCGGGCGGGCGGGCAGCCTGGCCTGCAGAAGCGCGGGGTGGAGGGGCAGAGAGCAGGTGCTCATTCCCGGTGGCGGGTCTGAGGGGTCGGCACGCCCCGGAGCGCGGGGCTACGCCACGCCCACGGGCCCAGGCGCGCAGACACGCAGTGCACGCAGCCCTGCAGCCCGGCCGCGCCTCGGGCCCAGGTGCGCTGGGCGTGGGGCCGGGGAGGCTGGCAGCCCTGGGCCCTGCCCCCGCCGGCTGTGATAAGGGTTCTTTAGGCCTGTAATCCTCCTTAACTTGACTTTGAGTTATTTTGAGCAAGAGATTAAAGGTGATTACGGTCAGCCTTGCTGGGGCCCTGCACCTCCGGGCACGCCCGGACCTGACTGAGCGGCTCCTCGCCGCCCACCCCCACGCCGGGACGCGCCTGCAGTCAGAGGGACGGGGTCTGCCGGCCGCCTGGGGCAGCCCACTCTGGGCATCTGGGCAGCCCCAGTCCTGGCACCTGGACAGCGGGGCCGATGCAGGGAGGGAGGAGGGCTGGCCGGCCAGCGGCGGCCAGGAGGTGGTGGTGCACCCCAGGGATCGCCCCCGGCGTGGATTTCCAACATCAGAAGGCCCACGTAGGACCCCAGCGCCCTTCTGCAGGGCTTCCTCCCGAGTGGATGGAGCCCCTGGCTGCCCTGCTCTGAGCGTCTCTGCTGGGGCCCCGAGGGGCCCTGTGCCTCACCGGGGCTCCCACAGCAGCTCCGGGCCCAGCCAGGACCCTCTCCAGCCCGCTCCCCTGCTGACCCCACCCCTCCCCTTCCAGGAGCCACGTCAGAAGTGTTCTTCATGAAGTTTCTGAAAGGGGAGAAATCCATTCCACCTCATTATTTTTTTTCTCCTAATTTAAACCGCTTCAGTGCAGACTAGTTGCAAAGGCCAGTATCAGTGAAATACAGTCAGCTGGCTGCCAGCCAGGCCACAGAGTGGTTACAGAGGCCGCTGTAAATCCACACGGCAACAAGCACACACACCCTATCCGTCTGTCCTGAGGGAGAAACAGAGGGGCCGAGGGGTGCGTTCCCCAGCGGCCGGCGAGGGCCACCCCTCCCCACAGGCGTGGCCTCCAGCAGGGCGGGCGGGCGGGCAGCCTGGCCTGCAGAAGCGCGGGGGTGGAGGGGGCAGAGAGCAGGTGCTCATTCCCGGTCCAGACCCAGGGGCGGGGCAGGGTCAGGGGTGGCCTCGGCTGAGCGTGGGGAGGAGGGGCGGGGCGGGAGCAGGCCCTCCGCCTACAGGCCTCTGTGCCAGGGGCCCTGACGGGGCAGCGACAGCCTCTGGGTCCCCAGGGGCCGCCCAGAGTGAAGTGTGCCCGGGCCCCGCCAGGACGCGGGCGGGGCTCAGCGCCCCCTGCAGGCGGCCGCACGCCGCGCCCATCCCGCTCGGGCGGAGGGACTTGTCCGGCCCCTGGGCCTTGGTCTCTTCGCGGATGGAGGTGGCTGTGGAGGAAGGGGGGGAGGCCTCGGTGGTCTCGGGCGCGCCCCCCTGCCCGCCTCAGGTCAGAGAGCAGCCCGGTGGCCCCGCTGACCCCTGGAGCACGTCCTCCCTCATCACTCGACACCCTGGACGCGTCCCCAGCGTCCCACGAGCTGGGCAGCTGGGTGGGCTGGATGCCGGCCCACACTTGCCCTGGGCCTGTGGGAGGCCCACCGCTGCTGACCGCCCTCTCCCCCTCCTGTCTCCCAGCAGGATCTGCCGGAAGACGCCTGAGCCGATGGGGAAGGCGGCTGAGGTCCTGGCCGGACGCAGGTGGACCGAGGGAGGCGGCCGGCCGTGAGGGAGGCGCTCCCCCCGCAGCGCTCGGGCCGAGCGGCCATGCGGCCGAGGCCGGGCCGCCCCTGAGCGCGCGGGCGCCCTCCGCTCCGGTCCCCCGGGCCCGCCGCCCAGGCCCCACCCGCACTCCCGGGCAGGCCGCGCAGGCTCCCGCGGGCTGGTCCCCATGGCCCGGCGCCCGGGGGGCGCGCCCTGGGCGTGGGCGTGCCTGGCGGCGGCCCTGCTGCAGGCGGGGGGGCTGGCGCGCGGGGACTGCTGGCTCATCGAGGGCGACAAGGGCTTCGTGTGGCTGGCCATCTGCAGCCAGAACCAGCCGCCCTACGAGGCCATCCCGCAGCAGATCAACAGCACCATCGTGGACCTGCGGCTCAACGAGAACCGCATCCGCAGCGTGCAGTACGCGGCGCTGAGCCGCTTCGGCAACCTCACGTACCTCAACCTCACCAAGAACGAGATCGGCTACATCGAGGACGGGGCCTTCGCGGGCCAGTTCCACCTGCAGGTGCTGCAGCTGGGCTACAACCGGCTGCGGAGCCTGACGGAGGGCGCGCTGCGCGGGCTGGGCCGGCTCGAGTACCTGTACCTGCAGGCCAACCTCATCGAGGTGGTGGCGCCCGCCGCCTTCCGCGAGTGCCCCGGCATCGTCAACGTGGACCTCTCCATGAACCGCATCCAGCGGCTGCACGGCGCCACCTTCGCGGGCCTGGCCCGGCTCTCGGTGTGCGAGCTCTACAGCAACCCCTTCTACTGCTCCTGCGAGCTGCTGGGCTTCCTGCGCTGGCTGGCCGCCTTCGCCAACGCCACGCAGGCCCACGACCGCGTGCAGTGCGAGGCCCCGCCGCTCTACGCCGGCTACTTCCTCCTGGGCCAGGGCCGCCACGGCCAGCGCGGCATCCTCGGCAAGCTGCAGTCCGTGTGCACTGACAGCGCCTACGCGGCCGAGGCCCGGCCAGCGCCCGGCCGCCCCCCGCCCGGCCACTCGCCCCCGCCGCCGCCGGCGCCCCCCGCGGAGCCCAGCGAGGCCCCCTGCGCCGACGACGAGTGCTTCTCCGGGGACGGCACCACGCCGCTGGTGGCCCTGCCCACGCTGGCCCCGCAGGCCGAGGCCCGCCCGCTCATCAAGGTCAAGCAGCTGACGCAGAACTCCGCCACCCTCACGGTCCAGCTGCCCAGCCCGTTCACCCGCATGTACACGCTGGAACACTTCAACAACAGCAAGTCATCCACCGTGTCCAGGCTGACCCGGGCCCAGGAGGAGATCCGCCTGACCAACCTCTACGCGCTCACCAACTACACCTACTGCGTGGTGTCCACCAGCTCGGGGCTGCACCACAACCACACCTGCCTCACCATCTGCCTGCCCAAGCCGCCCAGCCCGCCGGGCCCCGTGCCCAGCCCCTCCACGGCCACCCACTACATCATGACCATCCTCGGCTGCCTCTTCGGCATGGTGCTGGTGCTGGGCGCCGTCTACTACTGCCTGCGCCGGCGGCGGCGCCAGGAGGAGAAACACAAGCAGGCGGCCGCGGCCGGCAGCCTCAAGAAGACCATCATCGAGCTCAAGTACGGGCCCGAGCTGGAGGCGCCCGGCCTGGCCCCGCTCTCCCAGGGCCCGCTGCTGGGCCCCGAGGCCGTGACCCGCATCCCCTTCCTGCCTGCGGCCCCCGGCGAGGTGGAGCCCTACAAGCTGGCGGAGAGCAGCGAGACGCCGAAGGCCAGCAAAGGCGGCTACATGGAGGTGCGCACGGCCGAGCAGGCCGAGTGCAGGGACGCGGAGCCGGGCCGGCCGGGCCCCGACAGCCAGAGCTCAGTTGCCGAGATCTCCACCATCGCCAAGGAGGTGGACAAGGTCAACCAGATCATCAACAACTGCATCGACGCCCTCAAGTCCGAGTCCACCTCCTTCCAGGGTGGCAAGTCCGGGGCCGTGTCCGCGGCGGAGCCGCAGCTGGTGCTGCTGTCCGAGCCGCTGGCCGGCAGGCACAGCTTCCTGTCGCCCGCCTACAAGGACGCCTTCAGCCACGGCCTGCAGCGGCATCACAGCGTGGAGGCCGCCCCCGGGGCCCCCCGGGCTAGCACCTCGTCCAGCAGCTCCGCGCGCAGCCCGCGGCCCTACCGCCCCGAGGGCCCGGGGGCGCACAAGGCCGCGGCGGCCGAGCCCAAGTACATCGAGAAGAGCTCGCCCGCGGCCGAGGCCATCCTCACTGTGACGCCCGCGGCGGCCGTGCTGCGGGCCGAGGCCGAGAAGAGCCGCCCGTACGGCGAGCACCGGCACTCGTACCCCGGCCCCCACCCCGCCGAGCCGCCCGCGCCGCCCGCGCCCCGCGAGAGCCTGGGCGGCCGCAAGGCGTCCATCCTGGAGCCGCTGGCGCGGCCGCGGCCCCGCGACCTGGCCTACTCGCCGCTGTCGCCGCAGTACCACCCGCTGAGCTACTCCTCCAGCCCCGAGCACACCGGCCGCGCCGCGCAGGGCCTCTGGGGCCGCTTCCGGCGCAGCCGCCGGCGGCGCCCGGACGCCGGGGAGTGTGTGGCCGCCGGCCACGCGCTGCGCAAGAAGGTGCAGTTCGCCAAGGACGAGGACCTGCACGACATCCTGGACTACTGGAAGGGCGTGGCGGCCCGGCCCAAGTCCTGAGCCGCCCGCGGGCGCCCGCCCCCGCGTGATGCCCGCGGGACCGGAACGGACGCCAGGCCCGCCGCAGCGGCCGGCGCCCCGAGACCGCGCGCCCCGAGACCGCCCCCGCCACTGTTCAGGCCGGGCTCGCGGGGGCGGGCGGGCCGGGCCAGCGCCCCCTGCCCCAGACCTCCTCACCGGTGTGAGCGGCCCGTCCCCCACACACACTGTGCGCACACACACACACACGAGGGACGTCGGAAAACTGTGTCTTAGGGGTGGGGGTGGGGGCGGGGACTTTTTCATCACTCTCGATTCTTCTCTGCCTTCTTTCTCTTCGTTATTTTCTTCTTATTTTTTTTAAAGTAAAGTTCTCTTTAAAAGATGTAACCCACTAGAGGGGGGCGTGGCCGGCGTGGCCACCAGGCTCCCCGCATGACCTCCTCCGTCCGTGCTTTCCTGTGGACTCTGTCTCGTCCGTCTCTTCGCTGCCGCCTCCGGAGGCCACCCGAGGGGGCAGAGGGACAGGCGCCCAGCGGCCCCCGGGGCAGTCCTGCAGCCCTGCGGGCCTGGGGGAGGGCCGCGCCTGTGGAGGGCCGGCGGCGGGTGGGCGGCCGAGTGTGCGCCCCAGCCCCGCCCCCACTGTACACTGTCGTCCTACTGTATAGAGAAAGATTTCTATATTTGCAATGTTTGCTGTAAAACGAGGATGAAAAAAAGATTATGTCTACTAAAAAAAATCCTGCAAATGAAAAAAACCCACCACTTGTTTCCTGTGGTTGTTTTTCTGGGCTTGGGGAAGTTTAGTGTCTGTGGGGGGTGACCCCTGAGCTCTCTTCCTGAGACAGCAGGGGACCTCAGTGGGGGCCGGGGAGGGTCCCGGGAGAGGTGGGCAGTCCCCGAGGCTGGGGAGGGGCCTCGAGAGGCCGTGTGGACGGGCCGAGAGAGGCGGGCACGGGTGGGTCTGTGGGTGGGGTAAGCTCTAGTCCCACCTGCAGGCAGTGAACCCTGAGATCCTGATACCGCAGGCCCCCAGGGACGTGGGCCCCTAGAACTGGCCCCTCAGCCCCTGGACCTGCCCCCGTCATGTCTGCCTCTGCTACCCTGGTGTGGCCCCGAATTTGGAGGGAGGGGTCCAAGCACATTATGGACAGCACCAGACTGTTCAAAATCTCCACAGAAGCCTGGACCCCGATCCCCAGCCCACCCCAGGCCCCTCAGGGAGCCCACTCCAGGGCTGCCTGCTGCCAAGGCAGGGGTGCCCCTGGGAGCCAGAGCAAAGCTGTGAGAGGACAAGAGGCCATTTGGGGGCCTCGTGGACTCCACAGGGGGCCACGCCCCCAGCCCTGCATCCTGCAGGTGTCTTCTCCAAGGTGGGGGCGGAGCCCTGTGGTGAACAGGAGACTCGCCCTGGCCCCTCCCTCCCACTGACCCTCCTGCTGGACCCGTCAGACCTTCCAGCCACACCGTTCCTGGGAGGGGTGGGCACGCCCCGCTCTTCAAAAGGGCCCCACCCTGCCCCCGCCCCCCAGAGCAAACCCAGGAAGACCAGGGAGGCCGGAGCAGGGGCGGAACAGAGCCGGGAGGCACTCAGGAGTCAGAGGCCAGACCAGGAGCGGGGGGAGCAGGCTGTCCGGACGTGGAGGCGGGGAGCTGAGGACCGGGGCGGGGGCCCCAACAGCCTGGGGTCAGCAGCCCTCCTTGCACACCCCTGGTGGCAGGCCGCTCATCCCTTGTCCACAGCTACTGCACCCTGGGCAGCTTCAGACTGCAGGAGCCACGCCGCCCCAGGCAGCCCTGACTCCTGGGCCACACCGCATAGGCACAGGGCTGGCCTGCCTCCTCCCGGCTGGCCTGTCCATCCCGGCCTCTGTGCTCAGGTGACTCCTCAGAAGGTCCTCCTCAGGGCCCCCTCGACAGCATTCCCCAGACCGAGCCCACCCTGCTCGGCCAGACAGGCTTGCCCTCGCCGTCAGGTCCTAGGGGACAGTGCAAGGGACACAGAGACACAAGTGGGCTGGAGACCACGAGGGCGCCCAGGACAGCGGGGCAGGGAGAGGAGGCGGGCCCAGCCCACCCAAGGCCACACGGGAAGTGGTGGTCGTCCTGGCCACGGGACAGACATGGGGCCACACCTCTCGGCCTGCTGTTTCCCGTCACTGAGGAGACGCTGGCTACTTACAGGAACTCAGACAACGGTGGCCACAAGGTGGAGGTGCCTTCGGTGGGGTCGCAGGGAAGTGGCTAGATGGACGGTCTCCGCAGAGGCCAGGGGGCATGTCGCCGCGAGAGCGCCCCTCCCAGCAGGGTCCCGGGGACAGGGCAGGACCGGAGGGGACGCGGAGGGAGGGGAGGGTGCACGTCCGGAGCCGTCTGCACAGCGAGCGCGAGCTCAGGCCCTGCAGGAGCACCCGAGGCGGGACAGACGCCGCTCCCGCGGCCCAGCAGGGGGCCAGGCCTGGGACCCGGCCCAGCGTCGCTGAGCCCCTGCTCGTGGAGGGTCACCGCAGAGCTGGCGCAAGCACACAAGGTGCGCTCCCCGCGGCCTCCTGGGCGCAGGGCTCTGCGCCCAGCCCTACGGAAGCCCAGTGGGGACCGGACCCCGCTGCTCCTCCCCGGAGGTCCCAGGCCAGGAGCGCGCGGAGCAGGCAGGCGGCCGGGGAAGGCTGGCACACTGCCTGCGAAGAGCCTGCAAGGCTTCCTAGAAGAGGTGGCATCTCGCCTGGAAAGGAAGCCACGGCAGGGAAGGAAGGTGGACACTACAAAGTGGCGAGGGGTCGGCAGCCACCAAGCTCAGAGCACAGAAGGAGGGTCTGCCCGGTGAGTCCTGGCCTGGGGCTGGCACTGGCTTCCCGGCGGGCAGCTCCCAGGTCGTGGCCTCTCCTGCGCTGCGCTTGCCCCGGCAGCATCAGAGGACAGGCGGCGCTGAGTCTGTCAGGTCCGGCCTGCTGGTGCTGTGTAACCAGTGGCCCTGTGCACACACCGCTGCCCACGCGACGACGGGCTGACCTTGGTCAGCCTGCCCCCATGGGGGGGACAGAGGCACGGGGCGGAGGGCAGCCAGGAGGCCTGAGCTCGGCTCTGCACGACACGCGCCCTCCGCACACCAGCCCAGGGACGCCCGAGCGCGCGCCCCGGGCTCAGCAGGCCACAGGGCTGAGCGCAGCCAAGGCGCAGGCTGGCCGACACGGCACAGGGCAGGGGGCGGAGAGAAACAGCCGTCCGAGCCCAGAGGCCAAGTGCACGGCCAAGCCCGACGCGCCCTTCCTCTAGGGGCCCTCAGGGCAGAGAGCGGAGCCCCCGAGCGCGGTCCCGGCGCCTCCAGAGCCCCCGCTGCGCGCCGGCCACCCCGCAGACAGCGCAGACCGCCCCTCCAAGCCCAGTCGCTGGCCCGACACGAGAGGCCGACGCTCCACAGAGAGCCCTGCGGGGGTGTCTGCCCGGAAGGACGTGTCCCCAGCGTGTGCCGGGGCCCAGGGGACAGCGACAGGCAAGCTGGCAGCGCAGCCGCCGGGCGTGGGGAGCTGGGTGGGCGGTGACGCAGGGAGCTGCCACGGCCCTGAGGGGGTGTGCGACGGGGCCGTCAGCCCGAGGTGGCCCCACAGATGCCCGAAGCCCTCGCCCACCCCACAGCCCACACCCCCTCGCTCCCACCTCCTAAGGGCTGCGGGGCTGGAAAGCCGGGAGGCAGAGCGCCCAGTGGTGCAGCCCAGACGGGCCAGGACTCAGGAAAGAGGGCGGAGAGGAGGCAGAGCAGACGCAGGGCGTGGGGGGCGGGGACACAGCCCGCCTGATGCCCCTCCGTGCCCTCCGGGCGCTGCATCTCCAGGAGCTGACTGAGGCTCGCGGGAGGCTGGCGCACCAGAGCCTGAGCGACAGACAGGAGCCGGCACGGCGCGGCGGGAGGGCAGGGGCTTCCTCCTAGAGGGCCCCGGGGGCGCAAGGCTGCACCCCACACACCTGGGGGGCAGGAAGGCGCTGCTGGCGGTCAGGGCCGGGTCCACGATGCGGGTGGGCGCCAGGGCGGGGCTGGCCAGGCTCAGGTGCCTGCCACGGGAGCCCAGGAATCAAGAGCTGGGCCACGGGTCGTGAGGGCACTGACGGAATCTCATATAATAACAACTGGTATTGAGTTCCCCTTTTTTTCAAGGCAGCCCTTTTATTACAGAAACTTTAGAAAACAGCTAAACATCGAGAAGAAAACAGAAGTCACCGGATCACGCCGCCCCAGGGTAACCGCGGGACCCGTCCTCCCAGCCTCCAGCAGGTGTGTGCGGAGCGCCCCCTCCCCAGCGCGGGCCGGCCCTGCCGCCCCTGTCCCCCGGTGGGGTGGAGGGCGTGGTGAGAGACGGGCGACGGACAGGGTGCCGGCCGGGTCCAGGAGGGAGGAAGGCGCTGACGACGCACCGGGAGGTGGCCAGGACACGTGTGAATAAGAAGGGCTGAGGCCTGCTGGTCAGAGGGGCCTCTGTTAGAAGGTCTCCGAATAACAAATGCTGGAGAGCGTGTGGAGATCAGTATGGAAATTCCTCAGAAAGTCAAAACTAGAATTACCACACGATCCGGCAACCCCACTCCTGGGCATACACCCAGACAAAAGTATGATTTGAAAACATACGTGTGTCTCTACACTCACAGCAGCAGAATGCGCGGTAACCAGGACATGGGAACAACCTACATGTCCGTCAACAGAAGCAGGGATAAAGAAGATGTGGTCCATGTACACAATGGAATACTATTCAGCCATGAAAAGGAGTGAGCCAATGCCATTTCCCAGGAACACGAATGGAATTAACAGAGTGTCATACTAAGTGAGTACGTCAAAAAGAGAAAGACAAACACCATATGATGTCATGTAGATGTGGAGTCTAAAATATGACACGAACGAACTTACCTATGAAACACACACACACAGAACAGACACACGTGTGGCTGGCTGGGGGGAGGGGAGCGGAGGAGGGGAGGACTGGGAGTCTGGACTCACGGATGCAAACTGCCACATACACAACGGCGAGCAGCCACGTCCTACTGCACAGCGAGCGGAGCCACAGTCAATACCCCCGGACAAATACCCGTGGAAAAGTGAGTGAAGAATGCACGTGTGCTTGTATCTGAGTCACTCACCTGCACAGCAGAAACGGCCACCGTGCGGCCTAACGAGGACATAACTCTCTCACGTACGCGGGACACGAGTGGGGCTTGCTGCTCGAGGGGGCCCGGGCGGGGCTGGCACCGTGGACCGCCCGGGGCCGGGACCACCGCCTCAGGCTGGGGCGGGTCCTCCTCGGACCGACGCAGCCGCCCGCCTTCTCTCGCTCCCCCGCACTGCTCTGCCGTTCTGCCCGCTGTGGCATCTTTAAAATAGTTACGGGGCCACACGGACACTCACACAGCGGCCCCGGCTCACGCACCTCGGGACAGCAGCGCCACCGAGAAGCGACTCTGTTCGTCGGGCCGGTCACGCGGACGCCGCCCCAGGCCCCGCGGGGCTCACCAGCTCCCACAGACCCTCGTCCGCGCACGCGGGAGGCCCGCGAGGCCACGCCACGAGCACACAGACCCGCGGAGCCGCCCCCCCATCGGGACGGCAGCTGACCCTCCGCCTGCGAGGCCCGCGTGGCGCCGGCACCCCCGCCCAGGCCTCCACCGGGCCCCCCGGCCGGCCGCCGGCCCCGCCCCCCGCGCCGCTCCTGCAGCCCCGGGCTCCCGCCCGCCACGCCGCCTCCCGACGCCGGCTGCTCCCGCTCGGCACGCTGGCCCCGAGGGCCGCGCTCGGTGTGACTGCGCCGACGGCCCGTCCCCGCCTTGCCGGTCACGCTCCCCGGCACAGGGGATGTGCCGGGTCTGCCTGCCGCCGCCTCGGGGTGGCCTCCAGCCCGGCGAGGAACAGACAGAGCCGCTGTGCAGACCCTCCGCAGGCTCCCACGGGACCGTAAGCTCTCGCTTCTCCGGGCCAGACGCTCGGGGTGTGGCTGCCGGCCAGCGCGGGGCTGAGGGCCGCCGGAGGACGCCGCTCCGCCGGGCGCCCGGCGTGGGCCTCCTCCCGGGGCGGCGGGCGTCACTGCCGGCCTCCCCTGCGCGGGCAGCGGCCTGTGCTCACTGCCCACCGCCTGCTGCCCCTCAGCGTCCGCCGTGTGACCCTCCAGCCTTGCCTCTGATGCATCCTCCGTCTGTGTTCTCAGCGCTTTGCTCCTACTGCTGGGTTCTGAGAGCCGTTCACATTTTCTAGGTACAAGACCTTTGTCAGCTGTGTGGGTTGCAAACATGCTTTCCCAGTCTGTAGCTAATGCAGAGTCAAGCAAAATGAACAAACAAAAAAACATGTCCCGGGCTTCCCCTGGTGGTCCAGTGGGTAAGGACACCGCCTTGCAGTACAAGGGGCGCCGGTTCGATCCCTGGCCTGGGAAGATCCCACGTGCCGCGGAGCGGCTGGACCCATGTGTCCGATCACTGAGCTGGAGCTCTGGAGCGCATGCGCCCAGAGTCGGTGCTCTGCGACAACAGAGGCCACTGCGATGGGAGGCCCACAGGAGCCAAAGAACAAAGATGGATGAACATAGAGAAATGAAAGACAAATAAAAGTGGCCCGCCCGCTCCCCTCCCTCCCCAACCCAACCCCCGCCCAAAATAAAAAAAATAGAATAATAAAAAAAATAAGGCCTCATGTCACCTGGCCTACTGCTTTAAAAAAAAAAAAAAAAGTCCCAAATTAAACAATACAAAACCTCAGAAAAGACCTTAGTGAAGCAGAGATAAATGATTTTCCTAAAAAGAGCTCAAAGGAACAGTCACGGAGACGCGCACTAAGCTCAGGAGAAGAACGGACGAACAAAGTGGAAACCTCGACAATGAGGAAATATAAAACACCAAGCAGAGGCCACAGAACTGGAGCAATGATGAAACTGAAATGACAGAGTGGACGGGTTCAACAACAGACCAGACAAAGCAAAGGATCGATGAACTCGGAGACAGAGCCGTGAAACTCACCCAACCAGAGCAGCGAAGAGAGGCGAGAAATAACAGGGGCTTCGCTGGGGCTCCAGCGGCTGAGCCTCGGCCCCGCACAGCAGGGGCCCAGGCGCACCCCCTGGTCAGGACGCCAGGTCCCACACGCCGCAGCTAGAGCACCCACGCTGCAGCCAAGACCCCCGCGAGGCGCTCAGGCCTGCTCGACTCCGCAGCCCCAAGGCTGAGCTGCGGGCTCTCCCGGCAGGAGTGCTGGAGTCGGGAGCCGCCCCTTCTGCAGGGCACCTTCCCAGCCCAGGGACCGCACCCAGGTCTCCCGCATTGCAGGCAGGCGCCGCCAGGGAGGCAAGACCCCGAACCACAGAATAAATATTTTAAAGAAGGGGCTTCCCTGGTCCAGTGGGTAAAGAGTCCGCCTTGCACTGCAAGGGGCATAGGTTCATTCCCTGGCCCACGTGCCCTGGAGCGGCTGGACCAGTGCATCCAATTACAAGCCAGCGCTCTAGAGCACACGCGCCCAGCGCCGGAGCTCTGCAGGGAGAGAGGTCACTGTGATGGGAGGCCCACACAGGCCAAAGAACAAAGATGGAGGAAAATAAATGGGTAAAAAAAAAAAATAATAATAATAAAAGAGGGGCTTCCCTGGTGGTCCACTGGGTAAGGACACCACCTTGCAGTGCAGGGGGCACCGGTTCGGATGCCTGACCTGGGAGGATCCCACGTGCCGTGGAGCGGCTGGACGGATGTGTCCGACTATTGAGCCAGAGCTCTGGAGCGCATGCGCCCACAGCCGGTGCTCTGCAATGAGAGAGACCACCGCGATGGGAGGCCCACACGGGCCAGAGAACAAAGACGGATGAAAAACATGAAAAACCAATAGAAGTGGCCAAAAAAACCAAAAGTTTAAAATAAAAAATTAAGAAAAAAATAAGAGAGACCAAAATTAAAAAAAAAAAAAAAAGAATAAGAAAGAGTAAAGACAGCTAAGGGGCTAATGAGAAACATCAAGCAGACCAACATTTGACCACTGGGGTCTCAGAAGGGGAAGGGAGACAAAGGCAGGAAACCTAGTTGAAGAAGTAATGGCTGCATGTCCCTGATCTGGAGAAGGAAGCAGAATCCAGATTCGGGAATCCCACAGAGTTCCGGAGAAGATGAACCCAGAGAAAGCCACACCAAGACACATCATAATGAAAATGCCAAAAGTGAAAAACAAAGCAGGAATCTTAAAAACAGCAAGAGAAAAACAACTTACGCTTATAGCTGTAAGCCCGTAAGCAGATTTCATGTAGCAACTTTGCAAGCCAGAAGAGAGTGGCATGCAACATTCAAAGTGCTGGAAGAAAATATCTGAAGAAGTTGTCGTTGAGAATGAAGGAGGGAGAGAAAAAAGCTGAAAAAGATCACCACCCCTTGACCAGTCTCAGGAGAAACGTCATAGGTGTTAGGCCTAAGCAGAAACAAAGGGCAATACTTGGGACCAGGAACAGGAACAAAGGTAAGCATCTGACTCGCACGGCTAAGCAGAGAGTCAGGTTCAGAGCCGCCCCCGCCCGAGCGCGGCTGCGCGGTCACGGCTGCCTCCCTGTGGCCCAGGGCCGCGGCCCGCCCGCGCCTCTGTCCCCGGACGCTCCAGGCGGGGGCGCTGGGGGGCGGCCCTGCCCTTCCGCCCCGGGCTGAGCAGGGCCTCCTGCGCGGCAGGCAGGTTCTCTACCGACTGAGCCACCGGGGAAGCCCCATAAAGCTAGTGTGAAGGCCGGAGTGCAAAAGCTGTAAAGAGTTACAACAATTTGTTAAGGGACATACAAAATGAAAAGATCTAAATTGTGACATCAAATATATACAGCACGGGACCTCCCTGGTGTCCCCTCCAACGCAGGGGGCCTGGGTCCCACCCGATCAGGGGCCTAGACCCCACACGCCGCAACAGAGGCTCCTCGTGGTTCAACTGAGGCGCGGCACAGCCACATAAGCTCACACACAAATATTAAAGCCAAATCCCCCAAATACAAAGCATACTGGTGAGGGGAGAAAACGTGTCCAGACGGAGACTGCTACCAGCTTAACGTGGCCCGTCACAAACAAGCCGCTGGACGTGCGCCTCACGGCCACCGCAAGCAGAAAGCGGTCACAGAGCTTCCGCGGCGGCTCAGCGGTGACGCACTCGCCTGCCGGAGAGGGGACACGGGCTCAGTCTCTCGTTCTCAAAGACCCCACACGCCGTGGAGCCACGACGCCTGTGCGACGCGCTCCCGAGCCCGGGCTCCCGAGCCTGGGCGCCGCCGCGAGAGGAGCGACCGCGACGAGGGCCCGGCACGCAGTGCAGAGCTGCCCGCCGCCCCAGCGCAGGACGGGCCCCCGCCCGGCGGAGAGCGCGCAGCACCACCTGCCGCGGAGACACCGGCCGCGAGAACCAGTCACCCCAGCGCACTCCCGGGGAGACGAGCCCGCCGCAGGGCCCACGGAGAGAGGACCAGCACGGCCGCCCACAGTGCGCAGAACCGTCATGAGCACAACCCCATCGATAATCACTTCAGACAGAAACAAGCCAACCACAGAGAACAGAGCGGCCGAGGGACGGAAACGCCAGGCACCCCTGCACGCGGCTGCAGGCCCTTCACTGTGGAGGCCAGCACGCGCAGGCTGAGCGTGAAGGAACAGAAAACGGTACTCCATGAAAACGGAAACCAAAAGAAATCTGGGACTGCTCTGTTTACATCAGACAAAACAAACTTTAAGACCAAGGTTGCACAGGAGAGACAAAAAGGTCATTCCATAATGGTCAAAGGGTCACCTCAACCGAACTTTAACCTCTGGTGTATCATTTACGCACCGCATGTGCTCTGCTGTGCTGCCGTCAGTCAGGTCCAAGTCTTTGTGAGCCCACGCACCGCAGCCCGCCAGGCCCCTCTCTCCGTGGAGTGCTTTAGGCAAGAACGCCCTTCTCCAGGGACCCTCCCAACCACGGACTGAACCCAGGTCTCCCGCACCGCAGGCGGATGTTTTTTCACCATCTGAGTCATTCTGGAAGCCCAATAATTCCTGAGGGCAACCTGTCCCTCACACGCAAATATTAAAGCCAAACCCCCCAAATACAAAGCATACTGGTGAGGGGAGAAAACGTGTCCAGACGGAGACTGCTACCAGCTTAACGTGGCCCGTCACAAACAAGCCGCTGGACGTGCGCCTCACGGCCACCGCAAGCAGAAAGCGGTCACAGAGCTTCCGCGGCGGCTCAGCGGTGACGCACTCGCCTGCCGGAGAGGGGACACGGGCTCAGTCTCTCGTTCTCAAAGACCCCACACGCCGTGGAGCCACGACGCCTGTGCGACGCGCTCCCGAGCCCGGGCTCCCGAGCCTGGGTGCCGCCGCGAGAGGAGCGACTGCGACGAGGGCCCGGCACGCACGCAGTGCAGAGCGGCCCGCCGCCCCAGCGCAGGACGGGCCCCCGCCCGGCGGAGAGCGCGCAGCACCACCTGCCGCGGAGACACCGGCCGCGAGAACCAGTCACCCCAGCGCACTCCCGGGGAGACGAGCCCGCCGCAGGGCCCACGGAGAGAGGACCAGCACGGCCGCCCACAGTGCGCAGAACCGTCATGAGCACAACCCCATCGATAATCACTTCAGACAGAAACAAGCCAACCACAGAGAACAGAGCGGCCGAGGGACGGAAACGCCAGGCACCCCTGCACGCGGCTGCAGGCCCTTCACTGTGGAGGCCAGCACGCGCAGGCTGAGCGTGAAGGAACGGAAAACGGTACTCCATGAAAACGGAAACCAAAAGAAATCTGGGACTGCTCTGCTTACATCAGACAAAACAAACTTTAAGACCAAGGTTGCACAGGAGAGACAAAAAGGTCATTCCATAATGGTCAAAGGGTCACCTCAACCGAACTTTAACCTCTGGTGTATCATTTACGCACCGCATGTGCTCTGCTGTGCTGCCGTCAGTCAGGTCCAAGTCTTTGTGAGCCCACGCACCGCAGCCCGCCAGGCCCCTCTCTCCGTGGAGTGTTTTAGGCAAGAACGCCCTTCTCCAGGGACCCTCCCAACCACGGACTGAACCCAGGTCTCCCGCACCGCAGGCGGATGTTTTTTCACCATCTGAGTCATTCTGGAAGCCCAATAATTCCTGAGGGGCAACCTGTCCCTTCCCCAGGCGACGTCCCCAGTCCAGGATCCAGTCCAGTCTCCGCACGGCGGGACGATTCTTTACCAGGTGAGTCCCCAGGGAAGCCCGCACACGGTACAGGAGCGCCTAAACCTGCGAAGCAAACACTAGCCACCCTGAAGGGAGACACAGACCACAAGATAAGCATAGTATAGAGTGTTAACAATTCACTGTCACCCATGGACAGATTATCCAGACAGAAAATCAGTAAGGAAAGCGCAGCCTTCAACAACAAACACGTCAGACCAGGCGGACTTAACAGACGTATGCAGAAAATTCCATCCCAAAGCAATAAAACACACACATTCAAGTACGCGTGGAATGTTTTCCTGGGTCCTCGTATATTAGGCCACAAAACAAGTCTTATTATCTTTAAGACAAGACACTGAAATATCTAGCATCTTTTCAGCCACAATGATATAGAGCAAGAGATCAGTTACAAGAAAACTGGTAAACTCACAATATGTGGTTTTTAAACATGTTACTGGACAACTAGTGGGTCAAAGAAATAAAAGGAAAAAATGTAAACACCTTGAGACAAGTGAAGATGGAAACACATCAAAACTAATGGGATCCACTAAAAAGCAGGCCTAAGTAGCAGCTCATAGAGATCACTGCTTACATCAAGAAACAAGAACTCAAATAAACCACCTGTCTATCTTTATACTCAAGGAACCAGAAGAAAAGCCCAAAGCCCAAAGATGCGGCAGGAAACAACGCCGCGGCGGCGGTTTGGGTACACACACAGTCGTCAGCTGAATACCTGAAACGAACACAATGCCAACTGTACCTTCATAAACTGTTTCGGCCCACACTCTTTTTTATGGACTTCGCTGACACCAACACTAGAGCTTTCATTACTGTCCACAGACTCTTAAGAGTTGGATCGTTTATCTCCGGTCTGCTTTCTCTCTGTTGCTCAGATTGGGTAATTTCATGATGTCTTTTTTTTTTTTAATATTTTAAAAAAAGATGTATTTATTTATTTATTTTGGTGGGGGTCGGGTTGGGGAGGGAGGGGAGCAGGCGGGCCACTTCTATTGGTCTTTCATTTGTCCATTTTCATCCATCTTTTTTTCTTTGGCTCCTGTGGGCCTCCCATCGCGGCGGCGTCTGTTGTCGCAGAGCACCGGCTCTGGGCGCATGCGCTCCAGAGCTCCGGCTCGGTGATTGGACACACTGGTCCAGCCGCTCCGCGGCACGTGGGATCTTCCCAGGCCAGGGCTTGAACCGGCGCCCCTTGCCCTGCAAGGCGGTGTCCCCACCCACTGGACCGCCAGGGAAGCCCCATGTCGTCGTCTTAAGTGGACCGATTCTCTCTTCCTGCCGTCTCCAATCTGCTACCCAGCTCGTCCAGTGAGTTTTAGCTTCTGCTCCTGTGCCTTCAGTTCTCTAACTTCTATGACTTGATTCTTTGTCTTAGCTTCCACGTCTTGCGGAGAGCCTGCTCATTTGTTTCAAGGGCCTGTGGCCTGGCAGTCGCTGCTCTGAAGGGTCCGTTAGGTGATTCCAACACACAGAGGGAAAACAGCCCCTGTGGATTCCACGTTGTGGGGGGCCCCCTGCTCATGCCACTGTGGGTCTCCGCTCCCCGTCCCCTGCTTGCTGGGGAGACAGCATCACACAGCGGCCGCAGAGGGGGAACCGGGGGGCTGCATCAGGAGCTTCTCTGCTCTTGCACCAAAGCCCACTGCCCGTTCCTCGCCTGCTGGCCCTCTGTCCACAGACCTGGCCATCAGGATGGCCCGGTAGTGCTACGCCCAGTGACGTGGCCCGCCTCCTCCTCGTGTGCCCGGGCCACCCTCCTGCAGAGGCTTAGGGAGCCCCAGGCTGCCGCGCCCTGGAGGTCAACCCCCCACCTGCAGGGGGCCTGGTCATCGGCCCTGCAGGCGGCCCAGTGGCAGCGCCACAGCCTTCAGGTCTCCAGGGCCGCCTCCAGGACTAGCAGGGTTGGGCTGGCTTTCCAGAAGCAGAGTCACTTCAACGGGAATTCTTGGCAAGTAACCCAGGAGGCGCCCAGGGGAGACAGAAGGGTGGGGGGCGGGGGCCGTGGAGGCAGAGAGGCAGGATGTGGTTTCGCGAGGAGCGCCCAGCCGGACCCCCGCGCGCCTGGCGGCGTGCCCGGTGTCGCAGGCTCCGTCCCTGCTCCGCCCCGTGACACGGAGCAGGGAGTCTGAGCCCCGAATCTCAGGAGCGGGCCACACCCCTCAGCAGGCCGGGGTGTCAAGGTCCGTGGCCTCCGGGCAAGCCTCCGGAGGAGGTCACTGGTGTGGGCTTCAGCGTCAGCAGCGGCCGTGACGCAGCCCGGAGACAGGCAGAGGGCAGGATGGGGCCTGGGGGCCCCGGCGGCACTGGCCCCACCCACACGACCCTGAGTGCAGGGCTGACTTAGGTTTTACATGCGTATTTAGCAAAAATACATCAATATTTTTATTTTATAGATCCTATTATTTTTACAAGAGTATTCACAAAAGGCCAAAGTCGAAGATTATTCACAACAGCCCAGCTGTCCATCAACAGATGAAGGGACAAAGTGATGTCAGCAGAGACCCAGCGGTTGCTCTGTGTGGAGAGCAGAGAAGAGGCCTGGTCACAGGACAGCACGGATGGACCTGCAGTCCACGCCCTGCACGGGAGGAGCACTCTGCTTCCATTACGCCGGGACTCCTAGCCCAGCCATAACCTAAAAAAATGAGCCCATGTTTGCTTTTAGTTTTTATTGTATCTTAAAAAGTTAAAACTGGAGCTTATTTTGGTCTGGCATATGAAGTAGGATCTCAGAAAATTTCTTGCAAGTGTCTGTCCAGGTATTCATTACCGTTCTTGACTGATCCACCCTGGAGTCACCGAGCCCCTCCACCGCCCCTGCCCGGCGTCCTGGGTCGGGTCCTTGCCACGGGTCGGGTGGTCGGTCTGTCCCTCTCTGGAGGCCTGCTGTTTGAGTTAGCTGGGGATGCTTGAGGGTGTCCGTTAGGGCGGGCCCTCATTATTCTTTCGTATTTTCACATTTTCTCAGCTGTCCTCACACACGTGCTCTTACGGATGAACATGAGAACCGCCACGTCGGATTCAGAACTCGTGCTGGGCTTCTGTACGAAACTGCTTTAAATTTATAGACTAACTCAGAGGAATTCTTGGCAAGTCCCGGGGCCCCTGGGGGCGGGGGCCGTGGAGGCAGAGAGGCAGGATGTGGTTTCGCGAGGAGCGCCCAGCCGGACCCCCGCGCGCCTGGCGGCGTGCCCGGTGTCGCAGGCTCCGTCCCTGCTCCGCCCCGTGACACGGAGCAGGGAGTCTGAGCCCCGAATCTCAGGAGCGGGCCACACCCCTCAGCAGGCCGGGGTGTCAAGGTCCGTGGCCTCCGGGCAAGCCTCCGGAGGAGGTCACTGGTGTGGGCTTCAGCGTCAGCAGCGGCCGTGACGCAGCCCGGAGACAGGCAGAGGGCAGGATGGGGCCTGGGGGCCCCGGCGGCACTGGCCCCACCCACACGACCCTGAGTGCAGGGCTGACTTAGGTTTTACATGCGTATTTAGCAAAAATACATCAATATTTTTATTTTATAGATCCTATTATTTTTACAAGAGTATTCACAAAAGGCCAAAGTCGAAGATTATTCACAACAGCCCAGCTGTCCATCAACAGATGAAGGGACAAAGTGATGTCAGCAGAGACCCAGCGGTTGCTCTGTGTGGAGAGCAGAGAAGAGGCCTGGTCACAGGACAGCACGGATGGACCTGCAGTCCACGCCCTGCACGGGAGGAGCACTCTGCTTCCATTACGCCGGGACTCCTAGCCCAGCCATAACCTAAAAATGAGCCCATGTTTGCTTTTAGTTTTTATTGTATCTTAAAAAGTTAAAACTGGAGCTTATTTTGGTCTGGCATATGAAGTAGGATCTCAGAAAATTTCTTGCAAGTGTCTGTCCAGGTATTCATTACCGTTCTTGACTGATCCACCCTGGAGTCACCGAGCCCCTCCACCGCCCCCGCCCGGCGTCCTGGGTCGGGTCCTTGCCACGGGTCGGGTGGTCGGTCTGTCCCTCTCTGGAGGCCTGCTGTTTGAGTTAGCTGGGGATGCTTGAGGGTGTCCGTTAGGGCGGGCCCTCATTATTCTTTCGTATTTTCACATTTTCTCAGCTGTCCTCACACACGTGCTCTTACGGATGAACATGAGAACCGCCACGTCGGATTCAGAACTCGTGCTGGGCTTCTGTACGAAACTGCTTTAAATTTATAGACTAACTCAGAGGGAAATTATATCTTCACAGTATTAGGTCTTCTGATGCAGCACATAATTCTTTCCTTTAATTCAGAGTCTTTCCTACAAGCCCTGGTGTCAGAGCCATGTGAGGGGTGAAGGGGGAGGGGAGGAGAGGGGAGAGGGGCAGGGGGTGGGGGAGAAGGGGGAGGGCGAGCAGAGGAGGGCCAGCCTCTTCCAGGCCCGCGCTGGGCTGCGAGCCCCTCTGCTGGGAGAGCCTCTGGAGCACCGTCCCCACCGGAGGGGTGGACGCTGTGAACTCACCCGCCAGGCAGCGCCCCGGGCCCCTGGCCGCAGTGCCGGGCCCACCGCTTGGGGCAGGCCCACTGCCCCCCGTGAGGTCTGACATCGGGACGCTGGGGGAAAGGGTGTCCATCCCAGGAGTCACCAAGCGTGAGGGTGAGCTGGGTCAGGGTCGGCTGCCTTCACGAGAAACCCACCACGCGACCACACAGCTGCGCTTATGCACACTGCCCGCGCGCAGGCACGGCCCGGAGCCCGGCGAGAGGCGGCAGGCACGCCGCACAAGAGCCCTGTGGGACGGCCGGGCAGAAATCCAGACGTGTGTGAGCCGGCTGACAAGTGGCGCGGGCCCCTGCCTGGCGTGCCCCGGCCCACCCCGGCTCAGGAGCCCAGGCGTCCCCGCAGCGGGTCTGCTCTGGTCAGCAGGGATGCAATTTCCTCCTGCATCTGGGGGCCGGGGGTCACAAGGGACAGAGCACAAGGGGACCAGCGTGAGGGGGCGGGGTGACGGGCCCGCGCCAGCCGTCCCTGTCCCCGCCGGCCGCGCAGGTGTGCCCTGCCTCTGGGGTGTGCCCTGCCTCTGCGGTGAGGACCCCGGGCCTGCTCCGGGTGCCCGGGCTCTGCGGCCGCAGTGGAGGCGGGAGGCAGGGCCCCGTCAGGGAACCGGGCGCCTCCAGGAGCTGGAAGGCCGGGAAGCGGTTCTCCTGCCCAGCCCGGCGAGGCCCGGCCCAGGGCGACCGCGCCAGCCCCGGGAGAGGCGTGCGGCGGAGCCACGGGTGCTGAGCTGCCTGGCCCAGCAGGGACGAGGCGCAGCCTCTGCGCCCCAGGGTCAGCGAGCGCCTTCCGTTTAACACCTCGCAGGGGAGACGCGGACCGGGACCCCCGGATTCAAACTGGCGAGATCCCACGGTGACCGTGGCCTCCGGGCGCTGGGGCCAGGGGTGCCTGGGCAGGCTCTGGGGGAGCCGAGCTCACGGCGAGCCTGCGGTACAGAGCACCCCCGGGCTGAAGCCGGAGACCCCCCACCCGGAGGCGCCCCGCTCCGTTCCGAGCGGGTGTGGGCCGCGCAGGTTCCGCAGGCCGAGGGCCCGCGTGCTGTGCCCCGAGGGCTCCTGGGTGCAGGCCGGTCACCCGTCTCCACCAGCATCTCTCCACGGCCTTCCCCCAGCGCCCCAACGCGCCCTTCCTGCAAGGACACTGGCTGTGCGGGGTGAAGGCACCCAGCAACCCCAGGCTGCCCGGGACTGCTCACAGGCCCGCCCCTCCCCCGCACGTGTGCAGGCAGTGGGGGCGGGACCGACACCCCTGGGAGACGACTCCCCTGACACGTGTGCAGCGTCAGGCTCAGCCGCGAGGGCAGCCGCAATCGAGAACTCAGCCCGAGGGCAACTTTCCGGGGGCGTCACGGATGCGGCTGGAGAGGCCGGTGCCGGGCGAGGAGGACGGCAGGTGGGTCCTGATCAGCGTCTTCCGCTCCCCCGCAGGGCACACCTCCACGCCCCACGCCGCCCCGGGCGCCCAGGCTGCCAGCACAGTGACCGCCCCCGCCCAGCCCACGTGCCCAGGAGGCCCGCTGCCCCAGAGGTCGGGTGGGGAGGGGCGCCTCCGGGAGCAGGAAGCAGCCCTGGCGCTGAGGCCGGCAGCCTGTCGCCCTCTCCCGACGACAGACGCGGGGCAGGTCCTGCTGTGGGCAACGGAGACTGCGGCCTGAACTCTCTGCCCAGCTGGACGCGCAAGTGCGGGGCGAAGCGTTTTCTGCTGCTTGGATGGCGGCGCGGCTGCGGGCCAGAGACCGAGGCGGGCGCGGCACCAGAAGGTGGCCGGGTGGGGCCCCGGGAGCGGCGAGGCTGGGGGGACGCCGAGAGGGGCAGCAGGGCCACAAAGTGCCGTCTCGGCCCGGGGCAGGGCAGACTCCCAGACACTCGTGCTGGCTGGATCCCCGCTCTTCATTCTCTTTGACTGGGTGGTGTTTCTCTTGGTGTATTTTTTGCCATGAGTGGTTTGCCTGATACGTAAATCAAGAATTCTGGCTTCCAGAGTGGATCCTGAAAATCTACACAGACTTCTTGAACCTTGTTGAACAAAGACGACGGGACTGCGCACCAGAAAGATTTCAAACTCGAAGGGGCTTTCCTTTCATTTCACACATTCTGTTATTCTTTGAGGGAGGAGAGGACCATATTAAATGAGTATGATCTCACCCATTCATAGCTAAGTTCTTAAAACTGGACTTTGATTTCTGTTTTAAAAAAATTTTCAAATCATCTGACAGCTTTACAGGGGCTGAATATAAAAAGTATTTATACATGTGGTTTATTATATTTGTTAAGAAATACAGCAGTGT
This sequence comes from Tragulus kanchil, assembly GCA_022376925.1. Lineage (NCBI taxonomy): Eukaryota > Metazoa > Chordata > Mammalia > Artiodactyla > Tragulidae > Tragulus > Tragulus kanchil. The sequence goes on along the minus strand of JAIOJX010000002.1, from coordinate 158,784,727 downwards.
TTTTCCCTTTAACATTTTAAGAGCTGGCCAGAGTTTAATATAATGCAAATAATACAGTGAAATAATAATGTGAAATATTTAAAAGCCAATTATTCAAAAGCAAGGGAAGAATTTTCAAAAAAGAAAAGGAGCTGAAACCTGTACAGAAAGGCCCACGATGTATATTTGCTCTAAGTGCTACTTTAATTTTTAAGTGGACCTCTGTTACGGTTGCTGGGATGGTGTAGCTTTAGAGGAAGTATGCAGTATCCAGTCGAAGGCTACAGGGCATGTCGTCTTACCTGGATCCTCTGCTCTCAGGCTGCCAGCACAGTGACCGCCCGCCCAGCCCACGTGCCCAGGAGGCCCGCTGCCCCAGAGGTCGGGTGGGGAGGGGCGCCTCCGGGAGCAGGAAGCAGCCCTGGCGCTGAGGCCGGCAGCCTGTCGCCCTCTCCCGACGACAGACGCGGGGCAGGTCCTGCTGTGGGCAACGGAGACTGCGGCCTGAACTCTCTGCCCAGCTGGAGCGCGCAAGTGCGGGGCGAAGCGTTTTCTGCTGCTTGGATGGCGGCGCGGCTGCGGGCCAGAGACCGAGGCGGGCGCGGCACCAGAAGGTGGCCGGGTGGGGCCCCGGGAGCGGCGAGGCTGGGGGGACGCCGAGAGGGGCAGCAGGGCCACAAAGTGCCGTCTCGGCCCGGGGCAGGGCAGACTCCCAGACACTCGTGCTGGCTGGATCCCCGCTCTTCATTCTCTTTGACTGGGTGGTGTTTCTCTTGGTGTATTTTTTGCCATGAGTGGTTTGCCTGATACGTAAATCAAGAATTCTGGCTTCCAGAGTGGATCCTGAAAATCTACACAGACTTCTTGAACCTTGTTGAACAAAGACGACGGGACTGCGCACCAGAAAGATTTCAAACTCGAAGGGGCTTTCCTTTCATTTCACACATTCTGTTATTCTTTGAGGGAGGAGAGGACCATATTAAATGAGTATGATCTCACCCATTCATAGCTAAGTTCTTAAAACTGGACTTTGATTTCTGTTTTAAAAAAATTTTCAAATCATCTGACAGCTTTACAGGGGCTGAATATAAAAAGTATTTATACATGTGGTTTATTATATTTGTTAAGAAATACAGCAGTGTTTTTCCCTTTAACATTTTAAGAGCTGGCCAGAGTTTAATATAATGCAAATAATACAGTGAAATAATAATGTGAAATATTTAAAAGCCAATTATTCAAAAGCAAGGGAAGAATTTTCAAAAAAGAAAAGGAGCTGAAACCTGTACAGAAAGGCCCACGATGTATATTTGCTCTAAGTGCTACTTTAATTTTTAAGTGGACCTCTGTTACGGTTGCTGGGATGGTGTAGCTTTAGAGGAAGTATGCAGTATCCAGTCGCGGAAGGCTACAGGGCATGTCGTCTTACCTGGATGCTTCCCCTCATGTCTAACTCAGTAAAATAGGACTGTGTTTCAAGCCTAATTTTTATTATGTTTGCATTAAGAATGCTTATGGTCAAAACATGTTTATTATAATGCCTGTAATGTGGACCAGATACAGTACTGAACAGGAGACAAAAATCCTTGCCTTCATGGAGCTTACATTCTTTTTTATCTAAATATGTTAGTAAGGATTTTCTTTCTAGGAGTGATCAGTTAGTATTTAATCGAAAAGGTCAGGTTCCCAAAGCAGCTACTTTAAGCCTTTTAGAAGCTACTCCTATTGCACGTACAACAGATGTTAGAAGTGGGCTTTCGTCCTTGAAATGGTGACCTTTTCTATACTGGAACTGCCTCATGTTTCTCGATTCCCTTACAGCAGAGTGCAGATCTGGGAAACTTCCTCCTCTGGTGTCCAGAGTGGCGTCTAGGATGGATTCTGGAGGACGCCAGCCTCATGCTGACGATCAGGCTAACTGTTTTGCCTCCAGAGACCCTAATAAACCTGCCCGAGGAGGCCCTCTAGGCGAGGCCGAAGCGTCTGGACAGACACAGAGCTGGGGTTTCACTGAGGGCACCACTCTGACCGTGTGGATCGTGTCTGTGCTGCTTGCTAGGGATTGTGTCCAGTGGGCTTTATTACACAGATTAAAAAAAAGACTGCAGCCTCTCGGCAGGGGGGTGGGCACAGGGAGGCCCGCACACGCGCGCACGCACACACACACGCACGCACACACACACACACGCACGCACACACACGGTGGACCAGCAGTCATAAAAAGGCTGGAACGATGCCATCGGCAACAACACGGCTGCAGCGCCAGACGATCACAGCAAGTCAGAAAGCGGCTGCTGTGTGCTGTCACCTATGCGTGGAATCCAAGACAGACAGAAACCCATCCACCTACAAAACAGAAAGGGACTCCCAGAAACAGAGCAGACTGGCGGCTGCCGAGGGGCGGGAGAACCGGGATCAGCGGCTGCAAACTAGTGCAGGTGTGAGGACGCGCAACAAGGTCCCGCAGCCCCAGCCCCAGGGCGGCGCGCCCAACACCCCGCGCCCACCGCGGCGGAGAGCGCACGTGTCGGCGGAGCCCCTCCGCTCTGCACAGAGGCCAGCTCAGCACTGTGAATCCGGTGTAAGCCGCCAGAATTCAAACACAAAGCACGAAGCCTGCCAGGCCAGCCTCCTCCGCTGCCCTCCCAGACCTCCGGCGGCGATCTCCACTGCGACTGAGGTGAGGGAGAGACTGCAGCTGGACACAGCCACGCTGACCACTTCCCCCCGTCACAGTCTTGGCGCCCGGGTCGGCCCCGTCCTTCGGCTCGGGTGAGCTCTGCCGCCTCTGTCCGTTGCCACTGCCCGACACGCACACAGCACGCACACAGCACGACACGTGTGCGCCTGCTGGCTGCTGGCGCCGCTGGGCCCGCCCCCCGCCCCGCCCGGCGCCTGCCGCCTGAGTCGGCTTCACCAGCTTCACTGCATCTCTCCACCGGCTGAGCTACTGGATGCATCCATCCACAAGTATTTATGTTTAATTTATAAAAACCATGTCACAGCATGACTATTCTTTCACGATTGTGCCTTTTTGTCTCACTTTTAAGATTCGTCTGTGGACGCGTGCGGCGGTGTTCCATTTACCCCGACTTCCGCACTGCGGGCCCAGCGGGAACGCACGCCCACGCCCACGCAGTCTTCTGGGAACGGAAGGTCCGGTGTCCTCGGGGCTGGGCTCTTGTCAACGGCGGTGCGGAGCGTCCCGACCCAGCCCGCGTCTCCCGGAGCAGGTGCAAGTGTCTCTCAGGTCCGCCCCTCGCGGTGGGGCTGCTGGACCAGAGGCAGCGCCTCACGGACAGGGCCGGGGCAGCGCACGGTCCCCCCAGGACAGCCCCGCCGCCGGCCCCTTCGCGCGAGCCGTGTCCGCTGCGCCGCAGCCCTGCCGGCACGCGGGGGGCCAGGCCTCAGCGCGCCAGGGAGTCTTCGTGTCTCCACGGCCACTCGCGGGTCCTCTCCTGGGAGGCCGCTCGCGCCGCCTGCCCACTTCCCCCGGGGCTGTCACGTTTCTCTTGAACCTCAGACGCTCTTCACTCTGCATCCTCCCCTTCCGTTGGTCACGGGTGTCGCTAACCTCTCTAGGTGTGACGCCCATGCTGTCTCTGGACGAAGAGGCACCCTGCTGCTGCAGGGAGGACGCGTGCTCTGGGCCCTTTGTGCGGGGCTGCGCCCGCGCGGTGTGCGGGCCCCACCCCACCGGAGAGGCAGGTCCCAGCACGGCGGCCGGCCGGCCATCGCTCCCGCCGCCCCGGCCTGCCCAGACCGGCCTCAGCCGCCGCCACCGCCCAGCCACAGCGCAGCGCCGGCCCCTCCCGCCCCCTTCTCCTTCTGGGCTGCGCGGCCACTCTCAACCCCGTGCTCTTTCACACACACCCTTGCAGAGCCTTCCAGGAAAACGGTGTGCCTCCAGCGACCCGCCTCTGTTACTGCTGCTGAGGACTGCAGCCACCGGTGGGTGTTACTTCCTGTTTCAAATGCTTTCCTTCACCTGCCGAGGCGGGCAAAGATTCTTCTCTTTTATCTCCATGGAGAAAGGCACAGATATACATCTCCCAAGGTTGAGGCCGCCTTCACTCCAGCGATAAACCAAATCTGGTGATAATGTGTGATGTATTTTTAATGCCAAGAGCTCTGGGTGTATGCCCACTAGCCACTGTCAGCAAGCTTCCTTCTCCTCGCTGTCCCCTCTACTTGGGCATAGAGGCCTTCTAACCGTCACGGTCTAGCCTGGGGGCTGACTGCTTTTCCTCTCTGGTCTCAGAGACCTGGACGCAAAGACTGGAATCGTCTGTGCCTTGAATACTTTGCTAGAACTTGCCCATAAAACAGGCCGCGCCTCATTCTCACAGCATGGGAGGGTTTCTGAAACCCTGGCTCTGTTTTCGTGGCTGTGGTAGCACAGCTCAGGCGGCAGCTTCTGGATCTGTTCTGGTAATACGCATTTTCCTGGAAACTTGTCTATTTGATCTGTATTTTAAAATTTATTGGCAAAAAGATGCTCACAATATTTCCTTATTAACTTTTAAATCTCTCCTGTCGTCTGCAGTAATAGCCCTTCCCCGATCCTAATAGTTTTATTTGTGCTTTTCATCTTTTTAAAGTTGATCCGTCTCATAAGCAGTTACCAGCAATATTAATCTTTTTTAAAAAAACACTATTTTTTTTAAGATTTATTTATTTATTTTATTTTTGGGCGGGGGTCTGGTCGGGGAGGGAGGGGAGCAGGTGGGCCACTTCTATTGGTCTTTCATTTCTCTATTTTCATCCGACTTTGTTCTTTGGCTCCTGTGGGCCTCCCATCGCGGTGGCGGGTGGCGTCTGTCGTCGCAGAGCACCGGCTCCGGGCGCATGCGCTCCAGAGCTCTGGCTCGGTGATTGGACACATCGGTCCAGCCGCTCCGCGGCACGTGGGATCTTCCCAGGCCAGGGATCGAACCGGAGCCCCTTGCACTGCAAGGCGGTGTCCTTACCCACTGGACCACCAGGGGAAGCCCTATTTTCTAATCTTTTTCTTTTCTTGGCCATGCCACGCTGCTTCCAGGATTTTAGTTCCCCAAACAGGGATCGAACCCGGTACTGGCCGTGAAAGTCAAGTTCTAACACGAACCGCCAGAACATCACCACTGTGTGTGAACTTCTAAACTCAGACGCTCAGTTCACTATGTTCAGATTTTTTCTTCCGATGTCTGCCTTTACGTTCATAAATCACACTCCAGTGCCACACAGGCCTACATTCGTTACTGTCATTTGGTATTTTCATGGTTATTTAGCCCTACATATTCTAAAGTTTCCATTATGAGACCTTTTTTGAGACTGATGAGCCATTCAAAATATACTTTTACATTTTCAGATGAAGATTTTCAGGGATGAGAGTCGCTGGTTTTCACTGGTTTCCAGCCTACTTGTGCTAAGGTCAGAGAATATGCTTCCTGTGTTCAACCCTTCCCTCTGCTGGGACTGGATATATGACCCAATGGACTCACTTTTATAATGTTCCCTGCGCACTTAAAGAGAAAGTATATTCTTCAATTATTGTAGGAGGAGCTCTGTAAAAATCTTGTAGATCAAATCTGTTTCTTTTGTTGTTCACAGCTCCTAAGTCCTTACTGACTTTTATCTGCTTGTTCTGTCGTTCACGTGGTGGGCTTGTCAATGACCTCTTGTAGCTCTGCCCTTGTTTTCTTGATGTTAACATGTCATGCAAATAGGTACACTCACGTCTAGAATCAGCGGGCACTTCCAGGGCTGAGTTCCCTGAAACTGCCACTCCTCTGCCGGGGTGAGGAGTGCAGGGCGGGGGCGGGGCCGGGTGCGAGCCAGAGCGCCCAGCCAGAGCGCCCCGCCAGGGCCTCCCCCTCCTCTGGTGTGTAGAAAAGCTCTGGTCTCCCAGGTCTCCCAAGTCTCAGCAGACAGCTGGACAGGTGAGCGGGCCCAGGACCGGGACGGCGCAGGAACAAGGCCTGGCTGCAGGGCCAGGAGCCCGGACCCCTGTGAGGACAGAGCCGCGGGAGTCAGGAGCCTGCTCCCCGAGGCGCGGAAAGACCGACGCGCGCCCACGTCGTTTACACAGGAGACCGCCCCGCATGCGGACACTGCTGGCCACGAGCACCGCGACCCCAGACCACCTGACACCAGAGGACAGGCTGGATACCAAGCAATCCAAACCTCGTGGCGGCTGCTCTCAGCCCCGCGACCCCGCCTCCCGGGCCCCGGCCCCGCCTCCCGGGCCCCGGCCCCGCCTCCCGGGCCCCGGCCCCGCCTCCCAGGCCACCGGCCCCGCCTCCCGGGCCCTGGTCCCGCCTCCCGGGCCCCGGCCCCGCCTCCCAGGCCGCAGGCCTCCATCATCAAGCAGTGTGTCCCTTCCACCAGCACCGTGTCTTTACGGACCGAGTCCTGCCTGCTATTTGGGGTTATCCTTTCTTTTGTGTTTTGTGACTTAAGACCCATATGATCGCTGTATCTTACGTAAACATAGGAATAAGTACGAGTTTGACCCTGACGAATTCAGGGAAGTTCTCCACGGCCTGGCTTGGGGTGCTCCTCCAGAGATCCGTGTCTGCCTCGCAGACCTGGGGCTCCGGGTCCACGCCAGACACTGCTCGCACTGTGTCCTTCAGGGTGACCCAGAGCGCACAGCTCAGGCTCTAAGCCCACACCGGGGCTGGCCAGCGCTGCCAGCTCCCAGGGCATGGAGAGACCACCCCTTCCTCCGTCACAGCGTCTCCGCGAGGGGCCCCGCGAGGGCCAGCCTGAGTGCTGCGTCCTGGCACCGGGCTGGGGTCTTTGACCCTCCGCCGTGTCCCGGGCCGGGCGCCCGTCCCTCTGGGCTCGGGAGAGCGGTGCCAGAGCCACCGTTCCGCCGGGCTCCGCAGCCCTCACACTGGCTCCTGCGCTCCCCGGCCCCCAGAGCCCGGCGGCTCGCTTCACTCCGTGGGGAGCAGCCGGTGCCCGGGCCTCCCCTCCTCTGGTGTGTAGAAAAGCTCTGGTCTCCCAGGTCTCCCAAGTCTCAGCAGACAGCTGGACAGGTGAGCGGGCCCAGGACCGGGACGGCGCAGGAACAAGGCCTGGCTGCAGGGCCAGGAGCCCGGACCCCTGTGAGGACAGAGCCGCGGGAGTCAGGAGCCTGCTCCCCGAGGCGCGGAAAGACCGACGCGCGCCCACGTCGTTTACACAGGAGACCGCCCCGCATGCGGACACTGCTGGCCACGAGCACCGCGACCCCAGACCACCTGACACCAGAGGACAGGCTGGATACCAAGCAATCCAAACCTCGTGGCGGCTGCTCTCAGCCCCGCGACCCCGCCTCCCGGGCCCCGGCCCCGCCTCCCGGGCCCCACCGGCCCCGCCTCCCGGGCCCTGGTCCCGCCTCCCGGGCCCCGGCCCCGCCTCCCAGGCCGCAGGCCTCCATCATCAAGCAGTGTGTCCCTTCCACCAGCACCGTGTCTTTACGGACCGAGTCCTGCCTGCTATTTGGGGTTATCCTTTCTTTTGTGTTTTGTGACTTAAGACCCATATGATCGCTGTATCTTACGTAAACATAGGAATAAGTACGAGTTTGACCCTGACGAATTCAGGGAAGTTCTCCACGGCCTGGCTTGGGGTGCTCCTCCAGAGATCCGTGTCTGCCTCGCAGACCTGGGGCTCCGGGTCCACGCCAGACACTGCTCGCACTGTGTCCTTCAGGGTGACCCAGAGCGCACAGCTCAGGCTCTAAGCCCACACCGGGGCTGGCCAGCGCTGCCAGCTCCCAGGGCATGGAGAGACCACCCCTTCCTCCGTCACAGCGTCTCCGCGAGGGGCCCCGCGAGGGCCAGCCTGAGTGCTGCGTCCTGGCACCGGGCTGGGGTCTCTGACCCTCCGCCGTGTCCCGGGCCGGGCGCCCGTCCCTCTGGGCTCGGGAGAGCGGTGCCAGAGCCACCGTTCCGCCGGGCTCCGCAGCCCTCACACTGGCTCCTGCGCTCCCCGGCCCCCAGAGCCCGGCGGCTCGCTTCACTCCGTGGGGAGCAGCGCAGGGTCTCCACCAGAACCCCCAGCGGGGCTGTCACAGGAGCGCCCCGCCCGCCCCGCGCCCGGGTCTCTGACTCGGAGCGCCTGCCGCGGGCCCGCGGACCCACATCTGCATCAGGTCCTCAGGGACGCCCGTCTCCGCGGCACGGACCCCTCCGAGAGGGCACCGCCGCGGTGTCCCCGCCAGGACCCGGGGCCTCTCAGTGGGCCTCCAGCAGGCGGACGTGCCTGCCTTAAAGGACAGGGTGTCGCGGTGACCGGCAGCGCCAGCGCCGGCAGAAACCCCCGGGCGCCCGCGTGTGTCAGCACCGGCTTCCAAGACCAGCGTTAGGGTTCACGCGTGTCACCAATAATCTCGTTTTAATACACACTGTTTTGCATTTATTTCTCTGTGTTTTCTTTTTAGGTATGTTCCGATGTCTTCCCAAGTTCTTAGCTTTTATTATTTTCTTGTTCACCAACGGAACTTTCAATCCTATAGTGTTTTTCAAAGTATCAGACTCTTAGCTGAATCACATAATTAGACATCTGACATTCCCTTCATTATTACAGAATTTAAGTGCAGTTTTTTATTTCCTCTTTGACTCAAGATTTAAGAGAATATTTCAAAAGTCTAATTATAAAATGCTTATTAATCAGAAGTGCTCTTGCAAAGCATTTTGAGACTATCATCCAGATACACATAATGATATTTTTTGCTGTGTTTCAGTCAGACTGTCAATCTTTCTAAACGCCACACGGCCTGAAGAAGAACATTCTCTGCGTGAATGAAGTGACTGAACACACATGCCTCCTCATCAGCCCCCCATCACAGCGTCTCCTCGAGGGGGCCCCGCGCGGCCTCCAGAGGGTCCAGCCCGTGAGCCGGCAGAGCGGCCGGGCGGTCAGAGTGGGTCAAACACAGGCGGGTGCTGGCTGCGCCCAGCTCCCCCCAGTCCGCGCGGCCACGCAGACCGTCGCCACAGCAGCGCAGGGGCCACGTGTCCCGCAGCCCCGAGAGCTGCTCTGCCTTCCAGGGGCTATGGAACAGGCCTCGCCCAGAAAACCAGCCAGCTCCCCGCACCCGTGGAGCAGCCTGCCCTGTCTCCCGCGCCCGCGGGCCCACGTCCTCTCCACCCTCACGGAGCTCCCCGACCGCTCCTCACTCCCTCTGCGCCGCATTCCCCGCTAAATGACGGCGTGGCTTCTTTCTGATCCGATCCACATCAAAACTTGAAAAAAAGAGCCAAGTAACCCCAAAGCAAGCCGCAGGAAGGAAAAAGAAAAATCTTTTAAAAGAATCAAAATAAGCAAAAGTGAACAGAGAAAAACAACAGAGAAAAACCAATGAAACCAAAACCTGGTTCTCCAAAAAGGTCAATAAAATTAACAACTCTTTAGCCTGAGGAGGAGGAGGAACAGGAGAAATCATAAGCTGCCAGCATCACGAACGAAAGAAGGGACACGGCCATGGCCCCTGCAGACCTCGACGGCGCCTGCTACAACCCAGACGACCATAGTCCTTGGGAGGTAACACGCTGCACGGCTTGTTCAAGGGAAAAACAACCCACACAGTCAGTCCTGCATGTATTAAAGAGATGACATTCACACTGGAAAACACTGCCAAGTGAACCTCCAAGCCTCGGTGGCTTCCCTGACGAATCCTACCAAACACTCGAGGAGGAAACAAGCCCAGCCCGCAGGGCCTGCGGTGCAGGAGACGGGGCATCGATCCCTGGGTCAGAAGACCCCTGGAGGACATGGCTGCCCACTCCAGTGTCCTTGCCTGGAGAATCCCATGGACAGAGCAGCTTGGCGGGCTGCAGTCCACAGGGTGGCAAAGGGTCTAATCGACTGAGCGTGAGAATTCTTTCCACACACTTTTAGAAGCAGAAAGAGGAGAAATCACTTCAAACTCGTATTATGAGGTCACTGTTTCTCTGATAACATAACCAAAGACACTCCCAGAAAACTTCAGAGTACGCCTAGTTAATGGAGATTCAAAAATCCTCTTTAAAAAATCCAGCAAGCTGAATGCAGCCACGGAGAAATCTGTCTGATATGTCAAGTCCACGTGGCGTATACCCTGGGATCAAGGCTGCTTCCTCTGTCAGCGTGACTCACCATGGGGGGAACAGGCCTCGCCCAGAAAACCAGCCAGCTCCCGCACCCGTGGAGCAGCCTGCCTGTCTCCGCGCCCGCGGGCCCACGTCCTCTCCACCCTCACGGAGCTCCCCGACCGCTCCTCACTCCCTCTGCGCCGCATTCCCCGCTAAATGACGGCGTGGCTTCTTTCTGATCCGATCCACATCAAAACTTGAAAAAAAGAGCCAAGTAACCCCAAAGCAAGCCGCAGGAAGGAAAAAGAAAAATCTTTTAAAAGAATCAAAATAAGCAAAAGTGAACAGAGAAAAACAACAGAGAAAAACCAATGAAACCAAAACCTGGTTCTCCAAAAAGGTCAATAAAATTAACAACTCTTTAGCCTGAGGAGGAGGAGGAACAGGAGAAATCATAAGCTGCCAGCATCACGAACGAAAGAAGGGACACGGCCATGGCCCCTGCAGACCTCGACGGCGCCTGCTACAACCCAGACGACCATAGTCCTTGGGAGGTAACACGCTGCACGGCTTGTTCAAGGGAAAAACAACCCACACAGTCAGTCCTGCATGTATTAAAGAGATGACATTCACACTGGAAAACACTGCCAAGTGAACCTCCAAGCCTCGGTGGCTTCCCTGACGAATCCTACCAAACACTCGAGGAGGAAACAAGCCCAGCCCGCAGGGCCTGCGGTGCAGGAGACGGGGCATCGATCCCTGGGTCAGAAGACCCCTGGAGGACATGGCTGCCCACTCCAGTGTCCTTGCCTGGAGAATCCCATGGACAGAGCAGCTTGGCGGGCTGCAGTCCACAGGGTGGCAAAGGGTCTAATCGACTGAGCGTGAGAATTCTTTCCACACACTTTTAGAAGCAGAAAGAGGAGAAATCACTTCAAACTCGTATTATGAGGTCACTGTTTCTCTGATAACATAACCAAAGACACTCCCAGAAAACTTCAGAGTACGCCTAGTTAATGGAGATTCAAAAATCCTCTTTAAAAAATCCAGCAAGCTGAATGCAGCCACGGAGAAATCTGTCTGATATGTCAAGTCCACGTGGCGTATACCCTGGGATCAAAGGCTGCTTCCCTCTGTCAGCGTGACTCACCATGTGAACAGAGAAGAAGAGGAAAGCCCTGCGGTCACCTCAATAGACGCAGAAAAAGCAAGAAGACCACAAAGGTTCTGAAAATTATGAATAGCACGCTACTTCCTTAAGTCCGGCAGGGGCACCAAGGTAGTCGCGTCGATGGGATCGCCCGCCTGCCTGGGCAGCAGGGGAGACCGCCCACGGCCGCGGGTCCACCCAGCGCGCAGCAGCTCCGGCGGAGGCGATGAGGCAAGGGCAAAAGGGGCGTCGGGAGTCAGGCGTGAGGAAGCGGGCCGTCTCCATCTGAAGACACACTGTGAGCGGAGCCAATTCAAAACACTCCGCAAGGTGCAGAGCTGCTGACGACGTCTGCAGACTCGACCAGACACCTTACATCAAGACTCCACAGAGACCGAAGCGGCGCAGCGCTGGCCTTGGCCTCGGGCGGCAGGAGGGCACCGGCCACGGGCGCGCCTCCCCGCCACGGGGTCAGCGCAACTGGGATTCCTGCCGAGGAACGAAGCCTGCCCCACCGCCAAAAAACGGCCTCAAGTGGATCATATATCCAAGCATAAAAGCTAAACCATGCGCCTCTAGAGAAAAACAGAGAACATCCCATATCCTTGGGCTAGACAAGGCTGACCTAAAGAAAATGCAAAAAAGCACTAACCATTAAAAAATGATAAATGAGATAATTAAAACTGCAAACTTTTGTTCATCAGGAGACATTATTAAGAAAACAGGCAAGTCCACAATCTGGGAGACGTTATTGGAAACACACATCTGACAAGGAACTCACAGCCAGAATGGCCCACAAACCAGTAACAAAAAGAAAAAAACAATTTGAACACAGGCACAAAGACGACTCTGGAGTTCTGCCTCCCAGAAGGAGCCCGAAGCCGTCCCTCCGCCCAGGACCAGTGACAGGCTGGCCTGCCCGACAACACAGCTCCCTCGCCCACAGACGCCCGCGTGCAGCGCCGCAACCCGCCGCGGGGAAAGCTGCCGGCGCGGGCGGGGAGGCCGGCGCGGTCGCCAACCAGGGTCGGGCGCACGCGGACCCGCCGGCCCCGTCCTGGCCCCCGCAGCCCGTGCTCCCGCGGGCGAGCTCCAGCGGGCCCCCGCGGTGGAGGCCCGGTACGGTCCCTTCCGGCTTCCTGCAGGGGGCGGGAAGGAAGCCTCCAGAACCCTTAATGAGGCCCAAGCACAGGAGAAACCAGTTAACCTGAGCCTGACTGCAGGTGCCCTCAGCTCCAGCTAACCCACGGGGAGAAACGGGCAAGCGATTTAGAGAGCCCCGAGAGAACGAGAACACAGCACCCAGCGCGCCATCGGCTGCCTAGCTTCCCAGGAAAACACGCGTGAGAACAGCCGTCGGGAGCCTCGGTGGGATGGACGGGTCAAAGGAGGCTGGACACCCGGGGCCGACGGGACGTGGCGCGACCGGAGCCCTCGCCCGTCCATGGGGCCGAGGGAGGCGGACCAAAGCCGAGTCCAGGTGCCCAGGGCCTGGGGTGCCAGTTAACATCCCGATGGAGTGGCCAACCCAGGGAGCTGCTGAGTCCGGGTACGAGGCAGAGGCGGACCGAGAGGGGAGGAGGGAGTTCTGGGGGCCGCTGACGAGCGAGCAGTCAGGGCTCAACTATCCGTGAGAAGGGCACTGACACCTGTAATCCACTCTCAAACGTGTCAAGCAATAAGGACAGACGGAAAGACGGGAGGACGGGGACGTGCCAGGCCAAACGCAGGACAGTATTCACGGCGGAGCTGAGGCGGTGAGCAAGTCTGCCTACGGCACAGCCCTCATCTCTGCGGAATGTTTCCAGAATAAAAAGCTGGAAGGTGAACATGGCAGCAACGTGGCCGGCTGCGTCACGGCCTCGAGGCTGAGCAGACGTCAGCGGCAGGCCACCGCGGTCGGATTTTGCGTCTGTCAGGTTCACGGGCAGGCAAACGCTGCAGGTGTGGGAGGTCGCCCGGGACACCGATGCTAGGACATCCTTGGAGTGTTTCGCAGGGAAAGCTGGAGAAGCCGCTGAGCCCGCCATATGACTGCTGTATCCCTAGGCTTACGTGTGATGCTTCAGTGAAAATGCACATGATGAAAGCTCTCAGGGAAACGTGGGCGGACGGCGACGCTCCCGTCCTAAGGCAAGGCTGCCGACAGCCCCGAGAGCCTGTCGCTGGGGTTCCGCACGTACAGCCCCGTGTGACACGTGAGTCTACAGGACCGTGCACAGTAGACAATTTACACCTGCATGTTTACTCAGCACACAGTCAAAGATACGCATGCAGAAAAGCAGCATTCTCTTTCAAAAAAAAACAGAAAGATCATCACAAGAACACGGAAGGCCCTCCCGGCCCGTGCCTGCCCCCGCCGCGTGAACAGTTCAGTAATTAAGACAGCCTGGTGCTAATCCGGGGACAGGCTTAGTGACCTCGGAGGAGAGGAGGGGCAGACCTACCGGCTCCCGGAACCTGACTGATGACAGTGCGGGCTGGGGAAGACCCCCAGGAGACAGGAGACCATTTAACAAATGCTACTGAGACAATTAGTCATTCGTGTGGAAAAATGAAATTGGATTTCTGTCCCACGCCATAAATAAAAATCACTTGTAGAAGACAGTGTGCACGGTTATCTTGGTGACCTAACTGAGGTGGGACACCTGCTTAAACAAGACACAAACGTGCGGGCGTCAAGGAGGAGGCTGAGAAACGGAACCGACGTCAAGACCTCTGCTCACCAGGAAGCACCAGCGGGGATGAGCCCGTCTCCGCGTGGGCGGCCTGACTCCAACATGCAGCGACGGGCAGGCGCAGGGTGTGAGCACCGGGAAGCAAAAGGCCGCGGCCAAGGAAAACAGGCCCGGACGGGAACAGGCCTCTCCCTGACAGGCGTGAGCGAGGACGCCCGCTCCTCCGCCAGCCGGGGCAAACGGCACCAAGGCCCCGAGTCGCCGCGCCGCCAGACCCGCTGCGCCCCGAGCATCGCTGGGGACGTGGGTTTCCTGCCGGTGGAACACACACGGCTCCGGGCTCCTCGGAAAATACTTAGGCTTCATCTTTAAGGCTGGGCGTTTACAGACACCACGACCCCGCACTCCGCTTCTCGTTACATTCTAAAGAAATGCTGGCTCCTGAGCCCAAGGAGACGAGCCAGGATGTTCACAGCATGCTCCGTTTAGAAGCAAAACACTGGAAAGGGTCCAAACGTCCATCTGACGGGTGAATGGAAAAGTACATTCTCGGGGTATATTTATGCCGTGGAATTTTACACGATGCAGATGAACCTTAGAAACACCGAGTGTGGAAAAGCGGCATCGGCCACCCAGCAGGCACGAAAGCAAGCAACACCAAACCACACGTGCAGTGGGACTGGACAGCTGAGGACAGGGGGAGCAGACTGATGTGCTCAGAACTCAGGGTGCCGGGAGGGGGCCGGGTAGCTCCCCAACCTCCCAGGGCCACGTGGGCGGGTCCCCGAGGTGCACGCCCCCTGACCTGTTCCCTGGCCTGTGCCACAGGCCTGCATGGCCACACTAACTAAAGGTGTAACCTTCCACACACCCAAGCACCGCGAACGTGCTCTTCACAGGTTCCTCACTTTCAGGAGTAACAACGTTCATTCACCGTCGCAGACACACCTGTGGTTCTACTGGAGCCCAGGTGTGCTTTAGCCAGGGCCCCAGGCCGGCCCGCTGCCCCCGCCTCCGCGGGGGGCTCTGCGGGCGGGCCGGCTGTCTGAGTCCCCGTACTGGGGGTGTTTCCTTTGCTCTCATGCACCAACGGTCACTCCCTGCACATGAACTCCCAGCTCAGAAGGGGCCTCCCATCTAGCCCTGGGTTGGGTCGGTGCCTCCCTAACCCCATGGGGCCAACTTTCCGGCCGAGGCGCTCCAGGAAGTCATGGCTTTGGGCTCTTCCTGGGAGGTGGCCCTGCGAAAGCTCAGTCTCCCTTACTGGGGACGTGTCCCCACGACAGCCAGGACGACCCCTCTCCTCCAGGGAGCGCCGCCTGCTTGGCTCCGCGCCGTGCAACCCGCCACCAGCCGCCGGGCCTGCCGCCCGTGGCCAGCGGGGCCTGTGCCGGCCTCCGCCTCCCGCCTCCCGCCTCCGGCGGCGTCCCCTCCCGCTCCTGCGCGAGGCCTGAAAGCCCGACCTCTGGCCCTCGCCCTCTCAGTGGCAGGCTGCCCGCGCCCTGGGGTCCCGCCAGCGAGAGGGAGCCCCTTGCTGGGCCCAAGAGGAGGGCGCGGGCGAGCCGGGGGGGCGGCCCTGGGCTGGGCACCGCACCGCCCTGGGGATGAAGACGCGCCCTCGGGCGGGGAGCCGGGCGGCAGGCTCGGCCTGTCCGGCTTTGCCGTCTACGGAGCAACTCGCTCATCTTCAAAATCTATTGAAGCCTATTTCCCTAAATATTTAAACACTCATGCAATTAATGAATCCCAACTAAAACATTAACCACGAAAACGTCCCAGATACTCAGGTATTGATTATCAACTTTAATCAAACGCTCCTACGTGCCTAATGAAAACCACCACCTACGTGTCTCAGATCTGATGTCACTCGCTTCACAAGCCGGGGCGCCTTTACTGACGAGGTGAGACCCACCCGCCGCCCCGTGTGCCGGGAGGCAGGGGCCGCGGCGAGCCCGGCCCGCCCGCCCAAGCCGCCGCGGAGCCGGCGGGCGCCCTCCCGGCCCGGCCGAGGCTCCGCCCGCCTGCCCGCGCCCTCCGCCGGCTGCCCTGGGGCCGCTCCTCCCGCCGCCGCCCGCGGCCCTCCCGCTCGCGAGGCCCGAGACCCCCGGCGCCGGGACTAACCGCTCTTCCTCCGCGCGAAGCCTGCCGTCCGCTGGCCGGGCTCCTGCACGCGGCCGGCGTCGCCTGTCCTTCGGACGCGGAGAGACGCGGCCCCGGGACGAGCGGGGTCGCCGCCGGCCAGGCGAGGAGGCGCAGAGGCGAAGAGGCGCGCGCACGCAGCACCCGACAAGGACCCGGTATGAGTGTTACAAGAAGAAGGCAACATCCGGACATGTCGAATTAAAACCCGCCAGCTGCGCCCGTGGGCCGGCTCCACGCGGGGACCTTGGTCGCGGGACACGCGGCGCCAGGACGTGGCTCAGGGGCCGGTCCCGAGCCACCTGCCCGGCCGGGTCGGGCCCCTCTGGCCGCCTGGGCCCTCTCAGGCTCAGGCCAGCTTGGAACGGGTTAACATGCTCCACCAATGCAAATTAGGTTTAATTAATCCTTTTCATCCGTTGCAAATATACCTTCTGAACCCTATTAAAAATATGAATATGTAAATACATGCCTTTTTTTGATTCTCATTTTCAAGGACTTTGCGCTGGGTTTGATTAAGTGAATTCCTGTTAACAGCCTGTAAACCTGGTGCAAAAGTGTATTTCCGTTTTAAGTTTGAAAAAAAAGACAAAAGACCCTAAGTCTGTTGATAACTGGGCCAATTAGAGTGTCGCACCAGGAGACAACACTGCCCAGCCGGTGCGTGGAGGGGCCCGGCGGGGGGGGGGTCCTGGGGGCGTCTCTCTGGGGCCCACAGCTGGTCCCGCTGTCAGGCCATCTTCTGGATGTGGAGACTGAGGCTCACTAGAGGAGACTCGCCTCGCAGGTTGGGGCGGAGCCTGGGGTCTGGGCGAGGAGTGTGGGCTGCCTGGTTCTGGCTCCTGAAGAGGGCTCCCGGAGGGACACTGGACTCGGGGGTCCGCTGAGTCTGTGGGGGCGGAGCCCGGTGCTCCTGGCTCTGCCCGCGGCACCGCGAGCTCCAGGTCACCTGCTGGGACAGCCGCTTCTCTCATCAGCCAAACGAAAAGACATCAGCGGGACACTGGTCTCCCCGCAGTTCTCGCACCCCGGATGCCTGGGAGCCTCGTGACCAGGCCCCTGTCCGCGGTGCCCGCGCTGGAGAACCCGGCCGGCCCACGTGGCGCCCGCACAAGCCGCCGGGCACCTGAAACGTGACCGGCTGGAGCCCAGGTGGGCCGCACGTGCAAAGCAGGAGCTGGGTTTCCAGGACTTGCTGCCAGGAGGTGGAAAACTGAAGCTCATTAATTTATATGTGATTTAGAGACCTCGTATTTTAAAACTAAGATATAACTGACTAGTTTCGGGTATATAACACGATGATTCACTGTTTGTATATACTGCAAAACTAATTTTTGTATTCATTACATGTGGACACACAATTTTAGGTGAGGGAATATATTCATTAATTGCACCTGCTTTTTAAACGCAGCTACTCCATTTCAGACGACACACACGTGTGCTTTGTGTTACTTTGGTGGTCAGAGCGGTTCCGCGGGTTCCTGAGACGCCGCCGAAGCTGATGAGAACGAGCAGTGTATGTAACACACCTCCATTCGCAGCGCACCACGCGTGCAGCGGTGCCGGTGGCGGCACCGTGAGTGCCACGGCAGGGCCGCGCGGGCTCAGTGTGAACCGGCTCAGCCCCCGTCACAGCCGGCCACAGCCTGGGCGCCTCGAGCAGGACAGTCTTCTCAGGGGCCCGGAGGCCGGACATCTGAGCCCCAGCCGCTGGCGGGGCCGGTTTCTCCCCAGGCCTCTGTCGGCCGCCGGCAGTGGCCGTCCACCCCTTCGCTCTCACAGCGTGGCCGCCGTGGGCCTCCACCCAGCCCTCCTCTCCTCGCGAGGGCGCCAGCCCGGCGGGCTCGGCCCGGCCTCCACCCGCTTCCAGCGCGCTCACCTCTCAGCCGGCTCTGCCTCCCGACAGGCACGCCGTGAGGCACACAGCAGGAGCCCCACGTACGCCTCTGGGGGACGCCCCTCAGGCCACGGGCAGGGCGAGGTGGCGAGATTCTGGGAAGCAGCCCCGCTGGGGGACGCCGGGCGAGGGGAGGCGAGGGCCGGCTTGTCTGAGGCGCGCCACGGGGTCCAGCGCTCAGAAATACTAGCCAGTCGGGAAAAAGCCCAGCCCTTCTGCTCACTCTGGGAAACCTCTGGGGCCACGAGCAGGGTGGGGACAGGGACCCCAGGAAAGATGTGCACAGGCAGGACGTGTTCATTTGGACCTGGGAATTCGTTTTTGCTTGTTTTGGCACTTGTCTGTTTTTAACTGACTAATATGGTGTAAAAGTATGGACGTTCTGAGAGATGTTGTCCATTTTACTTTAAAATGAGAATCTGGTGTTTCTGTAGGTTATTGTTTTCAGTAGAGCTCCTTAAGTGCTTTGGAAATAACAGCAGCAAAACTTCAGTGAAATACATCAGTAGATGCTTTTATGGAGAACGTCCAAGGCAATTTTGATAAATGAGGAAAAAAGCCACGCTGCAGAAAGCCCGGTTATTTTAAACCCACACGGAAGCCCGTGAGGAATATATTCATTAATTGCACCTGCTTTTAAACGCAGCTACTCCATTTCAGGCGACACACACGTGCTTGTGTACTTTGGTGGTCAAGCGGTTCCGCGGTTCCTGAGACGCCGCCGAAGCTGATGAGAACGAGCAGTGTATGTAACACACCTCCATTCGCAGCGCACCACGCGTGCAGCGGTGCCGGTGGCGGCACCGTGAGTGCCACGGCAGGGCCGCGCGGGCTCAGTGTGAACCGGCTCAGCCCCCGTCACAGCCGGCCACAGCCTGGGCGCCTCGAGCAGGACAGTCTTCTCAGGGGCCCGGAGGCCGGACATCTGAGCCCCAGCCGCTGGCGGGGCCGGTTTCTCCCCAGGCCTCTGTCGGCCGCCGGCAGTGGCCGTCCACCCCTTCGCTCTCACAGCGTGGCCGCCGTGGGCCTCCACCCAGCCCTCCTCTCCTCGCGAGGGCGCCAGCCCGGCGGGCTCGGCCCGGCCTCCACCCGCTTCCAGCGCGCTCACCTCTCAGCCGGCTCTGCCTCCCGACAGGCACGCCGTGAGGCACACAGCAGGAGCCCCACGTACGCCTCTGGGGGACGCCCCTCAGGCCACGGGCAGGGCGAGGTGGCGAGATTCTGGGAAGCAGCCCCGCTGGGGGACGCCGGGCGAGGGGAGGCGAGGGCCGGCTTGTCTGAGGCGCGCCACGGGGTCCAGCGCTCAGAAATACTAGCCAGTCGGGAAAAAGCCCAGCCCTTCTGCTCACTCTGGGAAACCTCTGGGGCCACGAGCAGGGTGGGGACAGGGACCCCAGGAAAGATGTGCACAGGCAGGACGTGTTCATTTGGACCTGGGAATTCGTTTTTGCTTGTTTTGGCACTTGTCTGTTTTTAACTGACTAATATGGTGTAAAAGTATGGACGTTCTGAGAGATGTTGTCCATTTTACTTTAAAATGAGAATCTGGTGTTTCTGTAGGTTATTGTTTTCAGTAGAGCTCCTTAAGTGCTTTGGAAATAACAGCAGCAAAACTTCAGTGAAATACATCAGTAGATGCTTTTATGGAGAACGTCCAAGGCAATTTTGATAAATGAGGAAAAAAGCCACGCTGCAGAAAGCCCGGTTATTTTAAACCCACACGGAAGCCCGCGAGACCCCGCAGGGCGCCGTGTCGCCCCTGTGGCAAGGCTGTGGCCCCCACCGGCGGCTGAGGCTGGGCCGGGCCGGTCGGCGTGCTCACACTCCGTGTTTCTCAGCTGAGGGCTTTCCTTTTTACACTGAAAGTGCGTCGGAATCATGCAGCTGCACATGGAGGAGACTGAGAACACGAGGCCACGAGGAGAAGGCAGCAGCAGGTCGTGTGGCCCCCGCCGGCCCCTCGGGCCGGGCGGCGATGGGGAGGCCCTACCCGCTCCGGGCCCGCAGCGGGACTCCACGCAGCCTGGTAAGGCGCCCGGCCCTCACAGTGCACGCCCGAGCCTGTGCACACACAGCACACACGCGGCCGTCACGTACACTCACGCAGAGCCCTGCATGCGGGCCCGTGCACACACCCTGCTGGTCCCGCGAGGGACTCCACACCCTGGACCTCTGAGTGGGCCCGCCCAGGCTGCCTGGAGACAGAGGTGGGGGCCCTCAGCCGGCCCTGGAGTCCTGGTGACACCGCCCCATGCGGGAAGCAGGTGGCCTCTTGTGGGGAGCTGCCCTGTTTCAAGGGGTTTCTTCTAAGGAAACATAGCCCTGGGAGCTGCCCTGGCAACAGGGGCTGATAACAGCATAGCTCTCTGTCCCGCCACCCCAGGTGCTGTGAAGACGCTCCTGAGCTATCATAAAGAACACCTGGAGCCTCTTTACAGGTGAAAAGGGCTTGAGGGGCATTATGACCCAGAACCATTGTAATAACACACCAGGAGGTCACACCTAGTTTATGATCGACACCTGGCCTAAAGCACGTGTACACAATTGCTTGTTGTGTGAAGTTTAAAAGGGATGAGCGAATTCAATAAACTTGTCAGCAACTTGCCAGCAACCTGTAGAGTTGTCTGCCTTCTTGCTGCCCCTCTCAACCCCATCTTTTCTGTCCTTCTTTTTCTTAGCCTATCTGCCACTCTCTTCAGGACCTGTTTGACTGCCGGCTGGCCCGGCAGCCTCTGGCCTCGAGGCTGCGGTCGTGAGAGCCGCCGACTCCGCCCGATGGCCAGGCCTGAAGGACCCGCCCTTCCCGACCCTCAGCCGCCTCTGGGGAGACCCAGCTTGCAAGACCATCGTGGGACGGGGGGCGGGGAGCCGAACAACCTGGAAGGGGGCACGTGAACCACGTGGGGTCACGTCACGTGCTGGTTCTGACCCACAGGTCCTGGCATTCCTAACCGCCTCCGGGTGATGCTCCGGTGTGGCCCGCACCGCAGTCCTGCTCATTCCCAGAGCGCGAGCCGAGCGCACAGGGAGAAAGAGACAGTGAGGACGGCACGCTCGCGAGCCGGCGGCCCTGCTGTGGGTGCGGGGGTCCTGTGGGTCCCCAGGGGCCCCGGCAGGTGGCACTGTCCTCCCTGGAGCCGTGGGGACGCTGGAAGGAGGCTGCAGCACACCAGCCCCTGTTCCGTCCTGGCAATTACAGTTTATCGCTGCAGCACTAATCCCTTAAAATTAGTCATTAGCAGCTTAACAACCACTTAGCGTCCGTGCCGGCTAACAAGCTGGTGGCGGCGGGGTCCCCGGAACCAGACACCCTCTGGGGCCCGGCTGCCCGCGCAAGTGTGCGCAGAGGCCCTGGCCGGCGGCGGGCGAGCTGGCAGGTGACCGAGTCCACCAGGAGGAGGGCAGTGGGCCTCTGTGCCCGTCCTGCCTCGACCCGTCCCTGGCGGGTAGGTCGGCCCCTTCTGCCTCTTTTCGGGGAAGTAAGTCCCACAACTGGACACAACCACTGTCAGCCGGGGACTGGTTCCCAGTTGGCGCTGGGTGGGTGGTCCGGGCCTGGGGTGGCTTCACACCAGGAGGTCACACCTAGTTTATGATCGACACCTGGCCTAAAGCACGTGTACACAATTGCTTGTTGTGTGAAGTTTAAAAGGGATGAGCGAATTCAATAAACTTGTCAGCAACTTGCCAGCAACCTGTAGAGTTGTCTGCCTTCTTGCTGCCCCTCTCAACCCCATCTTTTCTGTCCTTCTTTTTCTTAGCCTATCTGCCACTCTCTTCAGGACCTGTTTGACTGCCGGCTGGCCCGGCAGCCTCTGGCCTCGAGGCTGCGGTCGTGAGAGCCGCCGACTCCGCCCGATGGCCAGGCCTGAAGGACCCGCCCTTCCCGACCCTCAGCCGCCTCTGGGGAGACCCAGCTTGCAAGACCATCGTGGGACGGGGGGCGGGGAGCCGAACAACCTGGAAGGGGGCACGTGAACCACGTGGGGTCACGTCACGTGCTGGTTCTGACCCACAGGTCCTGGCATTCCTAACCGCCTCCGGGTGATGCTCCGGTGTGGCCCGCACCGCAGTCCTGCTCATTCCCAGAGCGCGAGCCGAGCGCACAGGGAGAAAGAGACAGTGAGGACGGCACGCTCGCGAGCCGGCGGCCCTGCTGTGGGTGCGGGGGTCCTGTGGGTCCCCAGGGGCCCCGGCAGGTGGCACTGTCCTCCCTGGAGCCGTGGGGACGCTGGAAGGAGGCTGCAGCACACCAGCCCCTGTTCCGTCCTGGCAATTACAGTTTATCGCTGCAGCACTAATCCCTTAAAATTAGTCATTAGCAGCTTAACAACCACTTAGCGTCCGTGCCGGCTAACAAGCTGGTGGCGGCGGGGTCCCCGGAACCAGACACCCTCTGGGGCCCGGCTGCCCGCGCAAGTGTGCGCAGAGGCCCTGGCCGGCGGCGGGCGAGCTGGCAGGTGACCGAGTCCACCAGGAGGAGGGCAGTGGGCCTCTGTGCCCGTCCTGCCTCGACCCGTCCCTGGCGGGTAGGTCGGCCCCTTCTGCCTCTTTTCGGGGAAGTAAGTCCCACAACTGGACACAACCACTGTCAGCCGGGGACTGGTTCCCAGTTGGCGCTGGGTGGGTGGTCCGGGCCTGGGGTGGCTTTTCCACTTGGAAGCGGCCTCGTGGACCCTCTCACCATGGAGAAAGGCGGGGAACCTGGGACAGGGAAGAGGCCAGGTCCGGGCGCTCAGGCGAGGCTGGACCTGTGGGAGGCTCAGCCGCTGGGCCCCTGCCCTGTCCTCCTGCAGCGGTGGGGCCGGGGCACGAGACCTCTCCAGGCGTCAGCTCTCTGGAGGTGACAGGAGACGGGGCACAGGTGGGGCCGAGGGACTCATGGAATGAGACGCGGTGCGGGGGCCGAGCTGGCTCCTGGCCCCGCGGCTACGTCCCCAGCGGCGTCAGGGCCTGGCCCGTCTCCCGGCCTGACTCTGCGGCCCCAGCCTTCCAGCACCCTTTCCGCGGAGCCTGCCTGGAGCCTGGTTCCGGCCGTCCAACAGAGCACAGCGGGCCTGGGGTGCTCACCTGGCTGCACGTCCTCCTGTGGGGCCACTGGCGCCCCAGGGCTGGGCCAAGCGCTTCCTTCCCGGCTCCCGAGCCAGGACACGCCTGGCCTTCTGCTTGTGTGCCCCTCTTCCTGCCACTGGCCCCGGGGACCCACCACCTGGGCCTCCAGGGCAGGAGCCACCGGTCCCGCCTGCCCCGTGGGAGCCGCTACCCCGCGAGCGGCAGCAGGCAGGGCGGGCCCGGGCTCACGGGGGCCGCACAACACCGTTTATGGGCTAATGATTTTGTGTCAAGTTCTGACTTGAGCATTTTATTACCGTCGGCAGCATCTGGTGTCGGCAGTTTCACACAGGAGGGAGGCCGGTCCCCGGCACACAGTCTCCCCCAGACCGGGGCCAGCGCCAGCGCTCCGCGGGGGCGGGGCAGAGCAGGGCCTGGTCTCCCCACCCCCGACCCGTCTGTGGGACTCGCCGCCGTGAAGCCGCGGGGACGCCGCCGTGGCCTGGGGCTCCGACACGGCAGACAGGACGCGGCCGCCCGCCCGGCGAGGAGGGTCACAGGCCCGAGAAGGGACTGCGCTCTGTGCTGGTGCGTCCATGGCAACAGGACGCGGGGGTGGGGCGGATGGAGACCCGCTTGGACGTCCGCGCTTCACCGAGTGCTGGACCCGGCCTCCCGACCCGAATTGGCAGCGTCGCTTCCGGCCCTCAGCGTGAGGACAGGCGCCCGCCGCCGCGCTCCTCCCCTGCCAGCCGGCACGGTGGGCGCCCGCCTGGACCAGAGTCCGCTCTGAGCCGCCGGGGCCCTGGAGGCCAGGCCGCAGGCCAGGCGTCGGTCTCCTCGCCCGAGAGGTGGCAACAGCTCGTCCTCAGGGCTGTGCTGGCGGTCAGACGCGCCCGGCGCGGGGTTCCAGCAGGAGCGCCGGGGCTGGCCTCGCTGTGGCCGCCGGGCCTGGCTGGGCGGCGTCCGTCTGAGGCACGCACTCGAGGTCTGAGCTCCGCAGAGGACGGTGATGGGCTCAAGCGCAGCGGGCAGAGGTCGGGGGCAACCCGCCTGGGGACAGCACGCAGGCCGCACCCCCGGGGCTCTGGGGTCTCGCGGGGGCAGCAGGGCCAGCCCGCCTATGCCCGCCTCCCTGGCCGGGGAGCCCACCGTGCGCGGGGCCCGCGGGGAGGCTGCGGTCAAGGGCTAGCCCACAGGGCGGGGCCGGCGGGACAGCTCTCCCCCCGCCTGGGGCGGGCGAGGCGGAGGGCGCCGGCCGTGCGTGTCTGTGTGTGCAGCCCGCCAGCCCAGGGCTCAGAGGCGCACACGGCGAGGGGCTGGGGTGCCGAGGGAGCCTTTATTTCATTAGAGACGGGGACTTCGCAGGAGGCCCAGGTTCACCTGCCAGGTCCCCGCAAAGCCAGGCTGAGCAGGTGGTGGGCAGACACCCAGGCGAGGGGCGGGGAGCTGGCCACAGAGCACTGCCCCCGGGGCCCGGGGCCGCCTCACGCCCGCTCTGCAGACTAGACTGGGCGGCGGCGGCGCTGGCCCTGCAGGGCGGGCGTGAGCCGAGGTCGGGGATGGGGCGGCCCAGAGCTGCTTAACCAACAGCCCCCGTCCCACCGCCGACCAGAGGTGTGCCTGCTGGGTCCAAGCACCCGGGCGGGGTGGCTGGGGGACGCTCGGGCGGCTCTACCAGGCCAGGAGGCTCGTGGCCCCCTGTGGGCCGCAGGCCCCGGAGGCCAGGCCGTGGGAGGGCGGCGGCCTGGCGGGGCCGGGACCTTGAGGGGCAGACCTGGGGGCTCCTGCCGGCAGCCTGGTTCACCTTCGGAGGCGGAGGGCATGGCGGCGGGGCGGGGCCGCCGGCTAGGCCACGGTCTGGCGGCTGAAGAGGTCGAGGGTCAGGGCGCTGAGGAAGGCGGGGATGCTGTCCTGCTGCAGCAGGTGCAGCTCGATGAGCTCCGGCACCGTCCGCGAGAACTCCGTCTCCAGCAGCTGCATCTTGGTGCCCGACGGGCCCGCGGCCTGCGGGCGGGAGAAGGGAGGCGCGTGAGCCGTGGGCGGGCCGCCCGTCCGCCCTGCTGCCCCGGGCTCCCGACGTGGACGGGCCGGCCTGGCCGTCTGCCCGAGTCCAGGCACGTCCCACAGGAGAGGCCGTGTCTCGGGCCTCACGGGCGGGTGGGTGAATCTCACCCACGTTTCTAGAACCGAGGCTCCAGGATGGTGGTGTGGACTCCAGCCTCCAAGCCCTCCCCGCCCTCAGCCCCTGCCCTTGGGAGGACGCTCCACGCTGGGCCCGAGTGCCCCGCAGCCAGGGCGGGGCTCTGCCAGGGGCTGGGGGTGCCTCTGGAGTCCACCCACTGAAGCGCAAACCCTGTCCTTCCTGGCTCGAGGCCTCGGGCAGGGGTGGGGCCCCGCCTGGCCCTCGGTGGGGCGTGCAGAGGGCCGAAGGCGGGGAACACGGGCGCCGACTCCTCTCACGGCTTCGTCGCCTCAACGGCAGCTGTAACTGGGGAAGCGCCAGGAAGGAAGATGGGGCTCTCTATGAACCCTGGGCGCCACAGGGCGGGGCCCCCAAACTAGCCGGCCCACCCCTCACGCAGGCGGCCAGAGGCGCGGGCTGGCCGGGTCACAGGCAGGTCGGAGTGGAGCAAGCCCAGGACACGCCGCTCCCGGGGGC
The DNA here is from genome assembly GCA_022376925.1 of Tragulus kanchil. Lineage (NCBI taxonomy): Eukaryota > Metazoa > Chordata > Mammalia > Artiodactyla > Tragulidae > Tragulus > Tragulus kanchil. The sequence continues at coordinate 158,759,127 of JAIOJX010000002.1, read as the reverse complement.
GAGGGCAGCGGAGAGGCTGCCGGCCACGGGCCTCACCCTCCAGCCAGGTGGGGGAGGGCCCTGGGACGGCCTGCTGGGGCTTGGGGTGAGCTGGGGCGCAGGCCTGGGGAGAGGCCGCTGCCCACCAGACAGGAGCCTGCGCCTCCATGCACTCCCAGCCTGGCCCGGGCCCTGTGAGCTGCAACCCTTTTCCTCGAGGCGGGGGCGCTGGAAGGGGTGGGATGGAAGTTGGGTGGCGCCCACCCACGGAAGAGCCACTGCCCAGCCTGCCCACCTGAGTGGTTGGCTCCACTCCTGCCCAGACGATGATGCCCACTGCTCTGCTTGGAGAATCCAGGCTGGGAGGGACGCCCCAGCGATGTGCACACCCCCGGGAGACCCCCGCCTTCCCAGGCCAAGAGAAGTGTCTCCTTCTGACCCCTCCACCTGCCCACCAGCTGGCCCGTCTCTGCCTCGTTCACTGGGTGCCCCCCACCAGGGCTTCCCTAACGGCCACCAGAAAGCTGCATGGTGCAGCCTGGGGACAGCCCACCGGGTGCCTGGGCTCAGAGGAAGGTGGACACGCCCATCCCAGTCACAGACACACCACAAAGTGCACCCTGCCCGAGGCATGCGTCGGTCACAGGACCAGGGGCAGGATCCACCTGCAGCTCTCACAGCTCGAAAATAAAACCACAAATGACCCAGTTAAAAAGCCGGCAAGCCATCTGAGTGGACCTTTTCTCAGAGGATAGACACACAGCCACAGCACCATCTGTCCTTAGGGAAACGCAAATGAAGCCCACGGTGAGACCCACCCCAGGCCTGCGGGGCAGGCGCGACCCAGGCACCAGGGACGTGCTGTGGGGACACGGGGAGCAGGAAGGCAGGCGCTGTGCAGGGTCGGGCGGCTCCTCGTGAGTGAACCCTACGACCTGGCAATGCCATTCCTGGGCACGTGCCCACGAGATGTGGAAACACATCCACACAGCAACGGGCAAGGAAGGTTCACGGTGGCAGCGTTTGACATGCCACCAGGACGCGGGATAACCAGCGCAGGAAGCTGAGCGCGGTGCGGCCACGAGTGGGACACGATTCACCGCGAGAGGACCGATGCTCCGCGGCACGCGCCACGGACGACCCTGGAGAGCAAGGGCCAGGCCCGAAGACCACGTCCGTGGGAGTCCACCTAGACGCGGCGTCCAGAGCAGACAAAGCCAGGGAGACGGGAGGAGCCGGCGGCTCCAGGTGCAGGATGGGGGCGGGAGGAAGAAGGGAGCGACCGCGGGGCGTGCGTGTCCGGGTGGGGTGACGGCCTCAGGTCGTGGTGACGGAGGCTCTACAGGAAGCGAGCGGGACACGCGAGAGGGCGCGCCGCGATGCGTGTGGGCCACAGGCGAGCCCTGCGACCAGACGCCTCTGCGGCCCAGCGCGCAGCCTCGGCGGGCCCCACAGGGCAGGAGGAGGCCAGCAAGGTCCAGGCCGGGACGGGCCACCGGCGAGGGGCTCTGAGATCCCAGGGAGGGAGGGGGCTTCGCGGAAGGAGCTGGGTCTGGCTGTGCGTGGGCCTGTCCTCCAACCTCCGACCCTTTGGAGTGGCCTTCGGCCTCTGACTTGTCCGTGCAGCGCCTCGGCAGCCCTCCGGGCAGCTGGCCCTGTTACGATGCCCACTTAGCCCTGTCAGCTCAACACAAACCATTTTTAAACAAAAATACGAGAAACCACTCTGACCTTTACCAAGAAAATCTTTTCATTTCTGCCTTCCGCTCTGACTCTGAGTTTCCCCCTAAATGTCAGGGGGGCTGGTTCTCCTGCAGCTGTCGGCTCGGTGCAGGCTGGCGGGAGGAGGTTTGGAGGCTGTGGGGTGGGGAGCAGAAGGGCAGCCGAGTCTCCTGGCCGGGGGCGGTGAGGCACACACCCAGCCTGGCCCCCCAAGCCTCCCTGCACCCCCGGAAGGCGGCCTTCCACTGACTTAAACCAGGGGTCCTCTGGACACCTCCCCAGGCCCCTGTGCACGCGGGGCCCTGACCACGCTTCAGAGTCACATGTGCCTCCCGGTGTCCACTCGGGAGCCACCTGGGCCACGCAGCCACCCGCCCGCCTGGCCTGCCGCTCCCTCTGCGCCCGGGGAATCCCGGGACGATGCGTCGGCCTTCACGAGCCTGGAACGCTCGGGCCCAGGGCAGCCAGTCCAGGGGGCATCCTGGCCTCAGGCCCAGCCCGCTGCCCGCCCTCCGAGGCGACCGGCTGCGGCAGACACTGCTCTCCACGCAGGAAGGCGCGGCTTCTGCCAGGGTCAGGCTTCTAGACGCTGTCTTCAGAACAGAATCAGGGTTCCTCCAGCCAGGAATCTAACACGTTCCAAGTGCTTTCACGCACTCCCAGGCTGTTCCGGGGAGGCTGGCCCAGCCTTGTCAGCGGGCGTCTCATGGGAACTTCTGCGCTGAGGATGCCAGGAGCCTGCCCTGGGGGTCCCACCCCTTCCACGCCCACGTGGCACGTTTACCAACAGCGAGGAAAAGGCCGGCAGAAAGCACATCGGAGCAGGAGTGCCAGCTGGTAGCTCCCAGGGTCAGGGTGAGAGGTGGTTTGGTATGGTTCCCTGCGTTCTCCAGGGTTTTAGGTGTTTTTTTTTTTTTTTACTATGACTGCACATTGTATTTCTGATCAGAAAAAATAAAATCCAGATTACATCCACAAGAGCTGAATAGCTTAGAGAACACGCAAACACACACACACACACACACACACACACACACACACACACACACAGAGCGCATCCCTGCTACGGACACGTGCTGACATCTGCTTAGCCAGCCCCCAGGCCAGGGCCTGCGGTGGGGACACGCCGCTCCAGGGCCAGGACTCACGGGACAGCCTGCCGCCCTCTGTGGGAGGGTGGCTCCCACCCAGGTATCCTGGCCCGCAGGGGGCACCCAGTGCGGCAGCCGGTGACCTGCAGACACTGTGGACATCTCCACGCCGCCTGTCCACTTGTGCGCCTTGGGAGGAGACGCATGCTCGGGCCCTCTGTTCCCCTGAGGACCTGGGTCTGTGCAGCCCCCGCCCCGGCCCCAGGATGAGCTCTCCCAGCCCACGCCGGCTGCTCTCTCCCTGCCTCGGCTCCCCGAGGCCCCGGCCCCACCCACCAGTCCTGCCAGTGCAACCCGCCGCCTCCCCAGCCCGGCGCCCTCCCTCTCCAGTGACAGGTGCTCCTCGCCCCTCGGGACGGCTGGGCACGGCTGCCTGGACTGGGCGACGGGGAGGGCCGCCGGTCTGGGTCCGGCGCTCGAGGCCGGGCCCCGGCGGCCCCAGGCAGACTCGGGTGCACGTGAACCACGAGGGCCGCGGAGGCAAGTGGGTCAGGACAGCTTGGCCGGAAGCCGAGAGCGCTGTCCCGGCCCGGAGTTCCAGGGAACGGAAGCTGGCGAGAAAGCATGTCCAGCACGCGGAAAATAGCTCACCCAATTATCCCCACTTAATTGTACTGAAAAGCATCTAAAAACCGCATGTTCTAATTATACCCGCGTTATTGGAATTCACCGTCCCCGGCGAGGGGTGACCTTTCCTAAGAGCGACTGGGGGGGGCAAGGCCAGGCACCCCAACACTTGCAGACCGAACTCAAACCTACAATTATTATTATTATTATTCTATTTATACAGCCCTCCATCTCCCTAGATGCTCCGTTTCAGAGCCACGCGCAGCTGTTCCCGCGGCTGCGTGCGGGGGAGGGGCGCGGGGGCGGCACGGCCCCGGGAGGTCACTTCCAGGAGCCCCCCAGCGCAGGCGGGCGCCCAGGCCTCCTTCCCGGTGCCGGGTGCAGGGGCTGTGGACGGGAATGGAGGCCAACTGGAGCCGGGGGCAGAGAAGGCTGAGGCGGGCCGGTGGGGAGGCAAGTGGGGCGCTGCGCAGAGCTGACCGTGTCTTTCCCACGCTCTCGGGAGGCAGAGAGGACCCTGCGGGCCTGGCTCCCGAGCCGGCCGGGTTCCTGCCGCCTCCCGCATCAAGCTGGCTGGCCCACACGTCCCCAGCCCTTACCCAGGAGACCGCCTCCTCCTCGCCTCCCCAGGGCGACAAGCCACAGCCTCAGAGGGACTCTGTGAGGGGCCCACGGGGCCGTCTGAAGAGCCGCGTGGCTGGCTGGACGGCAGGGACGGAGAGTCGGGCTCAACGGGGGCTGCTCTCCTGTGCCGCGTGGCCGCCGGCTCCCCACTTCACTTCTCTGACTGGACTTCCCTCACCTCCAGTGGGTGGGCTCAGATGACAGCACGAGTCAAACCGCTTGGCTCTGGGTGAAAGGGAGATTCGCCCACCTCCCGAAACAACTGGAAAGATGAGACTCAGAAGCACAACAGAGCGGCGAGGCCCTGGGACCTGAGAGAGCGAGGGGCAGTGGTCCCGGGAGACGGGAGGCGAGCCCTGTGCCGGCCGTCTTCCTCTGAGACGTCCGGGCACCGAGAGGGAGGCGCTCAGGCCGGGCCAGCGGCGGCTCTGAGCAGAGGAGACGGCTGAGAGTCGGGAGACCCTGGTGGCCAGAGGACCCTGGACAGAGTGCCTGAGAGGACAGCCCTGTCTGGAAGAAGGACTGAGCAGTGTCCCCAGGTCCTAGCAGGGAGCCGGTCAGCACACCAGGGGACCAGGAACACACGCCGAGCTGGAGTGGTGCCCGCGCCCCGGCCACGAGGACGCCCATCACAGGGCGACTGGGGGCAAGGCCAGGCACCCCAACACTTGCAGACCGAACTCAAACCTACAATTATTATTATTATTATTCTATTTATACAGCCCTCCATCTCCCTAGATGCTCCGTTTCAGAGCCACGCGCAGCTGTTCCCGCGGCTGCGTGCGGGGGAGGGGCGCGGGGGCGGCACGGCCCCGGGAGGTCACTTCCAGGAGCCCCCCAGCGCAGGCGGGCGCCCAGGCCTCCTTCCCGGTGCCGGGTGCAGGGGCTGGGGCCGGGAATGGAGGCCAACTGGAGCCGGGGGCAGAGAAGGCTGAGGCGGGCCGGTGGGGAGGCAAGTGGGGCGCTGCGCAGAGCTGACCGTGTCTTTCCCACGCTCTCGGGAGGCAGAGAGGACCCTGCGGGCCTGGCTCCCGAGCCGGCCGGGTTCCTGCCGCCTCCCGCATCAAGCTGGCTGGCCCACACGTCCCCAGCCCTTACCCAGGAGACCGCCTCCTCCTCGCCTCCCCAGGGCGACAAGCCACAGCCTCAGAGGGACTCTGTGAGGGGCCCACGGGGCCGTCTGAAGAGCCGCGTGGCTGGCTGGACGGCAGGGACGGAGAGTCGGGCTCAACGGGGGCTGCTCTCCTGTGCCGCGTGGCCGCCGGCTCCCCACTTCACTTCTCTGACTGGACTTCCCTCACCTCCAGTGGGTGGGCTCAGATGACAGCACGAGTCAAACCGCTTGGCTCTGGGTGAAAGGGAGATTCGCCCACCTCCCGAAACAACTGGAAAGATGAGACTCAGAAGCACAACAGAGCGGCGAGGCCCTGGGACCTGAGAGAGCGAGGGGCAGTGGTCCCGGGAGACGGGAGGCGAGCCCTGTGCCGGCCGTCTTCCTCTGAGACGTCCGGGCACCGAGAGGGAGGCGCTCAGGCCGGGCCAGCGGCGGCTCTGAGCAGAGGAGACGGCTGAGAGTCGGGAGACCCTGGTGGCCAGAGGACCCTGGACAGAGTGCCTGAGAGGACAGCCCTGTCTGGAAGAAGGACTGAGCAGTGTCCCCAGGTCCTAGCAGGGAGCCGGTCAGCACACCAGGGGACCAGGAACACACGCCGAGCTGGAGTGGTGCCCGTCGCCCCCCGGCCACACGAGGACGCCCATCACAGGGCAGCACGGGGCGCTCCCCTCAGCGACCGTCTGCTCCGGCCCCGCTCACAGAGCTCTGTCTGGGCCGCGGGCAGAAGGGAAGCGGTGATAAACCTAGACCGCGGATCAGGAAGCAGAGACGTCACTGTGCTGACAAAGGTCTGTGTAGTCGTAGCGGTGGCTGCTCCAGCCGTCCGTCCTGGTGTGGGAGCTGGACCACAGCGAAGGCTGAGCGCCGAAGGACAGACGCCTTCGAACTGTGGCGCTGAGGAGACGCTCGAGGGTCCCTGATGGCAAGGAGATCGATCAGTCTGTCTAAGGGAACTCGACCCTGAACCCTCACTGGAAGCCCTGATGCTGAAGGTGAAGCTCCAATGCCCGGGCCACCTGACGGGAAGAGCCAGCTCACCAAAGACCCTGCTGCTGCGAAGACTGAGGGCAAGGGAGCAGAGGGCGCCACAGGGTGAGACGGCTGGATGGCATCGCTGACCCAGTGCGCACGAGTGTGAGCAAACTCCGGGAGAGGGGGAAGGACAGGGGAGCCCGACGCACGGCAGTCCACGGGGTCACAAACAGCGACGAAGTGACAGTTTCCCTAGCCAGGGATCGAGCCCGCCCGCCAGGGATGGAAGCGTGGAACTGCACCCACTGGGTCACCAGGGAAGCCCCCGGCTCGCAAATCCCATTTCACGTGTAAATTAACCTCCTGGTGGTTTTGAGGTGACCGTGTTCCTAGGTTGTATTCTTTGGTCGGACGAAAGATGAGACTCAGAAGCACAACAGGCGAGGCCCTGGGACCTGAGAGGCGAGGCAGTGGTCCCGGGAGACGGGAGGCGAGCCCTGTGCCGGCCGTCTTCCTCTGAGACGTCCGGGCACCGAGAGGGAGGCGCTCAGGCCGGGCCAGCGGCGGCTCTGAGCAGAGGAGACGGCTGAGAGTCGGGAGACCCTGGTGGCCAGAGGACCCTGGACAGAGTGCCTGAGAGGACAGCCCTGTCTGGAAGAAGGACTGAGCAGTGTCCCCAGGTCCTAGCAGGGAGCCGGTCAGCACACCAGGGGACCAGGAACACACGCCGAGCTGGAGTGGTGCCCGTCGCCCCCCGGCCACACGAGGACGCCCATCACAGGGCAGCACGGGGCGCTCCCCTCAGCGACCGTCTGCTCCGGCCCCGCTCACAGAGCTCTGTCTGGGCCGCGGGCAGAAGGGAAGCGGTGATAAACCTAGACCGCGGATCAGGAAGCAGAGACGTCACTGTGCTGACAAAGGTCTGTGTAGTCGTAGCGGTGGCTGCTCCAGCCGTCCGTCCTGGTGTGGGAGCTGGACCACAGCGAAGGCTGAGCGCCGAAGGACAGACGCCTTCGAACTGTGGCGCTGAGGAGACGCTCGAGGGTCCCTGATGGCAAGGAGATCGATCAGTCTGTCTAAGGGAACTCGACCCTGAACCCTCACTGGAAGCCCTGATGCTGAAGGTGAAGCTCCAATGCCCGGGCCACCTGACGGGAAGAGCCAGCTCACCAAAGACCCTGCTGCTGCGAAGACTGAGGGCAAGGGAGCAGAGGGCGCCACAGGGTGAGACGGCTGGATGGCATCGCTGACCCAGTGCGCACGAGTGTGAGCAAACTCCGGGAGAGGGGGAAGGACAGGGGAGCCCGACGCACGGCAGTCCACGGGGTCACAAACAGCGACGAAGTGACAGTTTCCCTAGCCAGGGATCGAGCCCGCCCGCCAGGGATGGAAGCGTGGAACTGCACCCACTGGGTCACCAGGGAAGCCCCCGGCTCGCAAATCCCATTTCACGTGTAAATTAACCTCCTGGTGGTTTTGAGGTGACCGTGTTCCTAGGTTGTATTCTTTGGTCGGACATCTCCTTTGGGGTTGCTTCTGAGAAAGCAGATGCACGTCTGCACAGAGCGCAGGCGGGGGCAGTCGCAGGAGGACGGAACCCCCAGCCCCACCAGGGAGAAACCTACCACGCCCGCACCATCAGAGGCCACAGGCCCGCAAAACCCAGAAGAACACGCTTCACAGGGAAGAGAAGCAGCGGCCGACAGAGACGCACCCAGCACTGACGCCGAGGCTAGAATCAGCCGTGTTCAGAAAGCTGAAGACGCCCGTAGGCGAGCCCACGGCGGACAGGACCCAAGAGTCCCGGGGACTCACGGCAGACGGGATGCTGCGGAACTAAGTCCAGCGAACTGAACACTTGGCAACAGAAGCCGTTCAGGACGGAAATGACAGACGGGCACGCGTGCGCGAGCCGCACGGCCCTCGGGGGACGCACTGCACGCGGCGGAGCCCGGGAACGGCACGCGTGCAGGCTGTTTCCAAAACGCCTCCTCCCAGGCCCCGCCTCCAGGCGTCTGCCTCCCACGCAACTCACTGAAGTCTAAGAAAGGACACCCCGCCCCAACAGAAGCTGACCTCTGGAGAGGTCCTGTCAACCCCAAAGGAGATGTCCGACCAAAGAATACAACCTAGGAACACGGTCACCTCAAAACCACCAGGGGGTTAATTTACACATGAAATAAAGACCATCGGAAATGCAAATGGGAGAGACAAGCCTAGGATTACAGCCAGAGACATCAATACTTCCCTGTCTGCTGGTAGAAAAGACAGACTGAAGATGAGCAAAGCCACAGACCTGACAATCATAGCAAAACACGTGACCTCACATATTTATTTGAATTCTGGCCGAATACAAATTATTTTCAAGTATTATTTACTTAGACAACATTCTGGACCGTAACACTAATTTCAACAACTTTAAAAGAATTCATTTCATACAAAGTAAGCTTTCTGACTACAACGAAATTAAATCAGAAAGTAATAACAAAAAGCTATCTGGAAAATTTAAAGATACACGGAAACTTAATTACATACTTCCACGAAATAGATGGGTCAAAGAAAAAATTCAAAAGAGAAATTATCACTTGAAGCCAAATAAAGATAAAAAGCAAGGTATGAGACTGTGGAGGCTGGGTGAAGCGAGGCCTGGGGAACTCACAGCACGGAGCGTCCACCCCAGAAGCGAGGGGAGGAGGGACCCCCTGCTGCTCGGGCGCAGACCTCACAGTCCACTGCGGGGCCCCGGGGGTTTGCTTCCTGGTCGGAGAACGAGGATTCTGCAAGCCACAAGGAACGCCCAAGAGAAAACCAAAAAGACTAAAACAAAAGGGGCAAAGTCGACACAACACTAGCAGAAGAAAGGAAATAAAGATACATATTAGCGAGACAGGAAACCCAAAGTGATTGTTTCCAGAAGATTAATAAAGCTGGTGCGCTGTCAGGTGGAACAGGAATAAAAGAAGACACAGATGACCGCCAACAGCATCAAGAGTGAGAGGGGGCAGCGCTGGAGACCCACAGACTGTGAAAACGAAAAGTAAGAAAACCTTGAAAGCAACTTTTTCTAATAAAAATGACAAGTAAAATGGACAAATCCTCCAAGACACCAAACTACCACAGCTCACCACGAAAGAAGGGGACAACCTGAAGAGCCCTGTGTCTTCCGAGGGAACGTCTCCGCGCTTGGACGGCCCTCCTGCTGAGGCTCTGTCAGACACCCGAGGACGGACGGCACCGACCCCACGCGCGCCGCCCCCAGGCGTGGAGGAGCAGAGGCGCTCCCCGGCGGGCCAGGCGTCACCCGGCGCCGAGGCCACGCGGCGGCACGGCACGGACGCGAGGCTGGCTTCCCACGAGAAGACGACACGCAGCACACCAACCAGCTGGAGACGAGGACCGCGGCCTCTTCAGTGGAGGCAAGAAAGCAGCCCACCACACCCAGCGCGAGCGCCGCAAAACCGTTTCCCCGGACGAGGGGCGGCCAGCCCCCGCGCGGCCTGAGCGGCGTCTCCGACCGCCCTGGTGGCACCAGGCTCGGCGGCTCCGGGCTGAGCGGGGCCCTTCAGGGCGAGCCTGCGGCCGGACTGCCCCTCTCGGGCTTCTGCTCGAGGCCACCTTGGAGGTGCTGACCTGGGCAACGAGGCAAGAAGGGACACGAACCCACGGATCAGAGGCAGAGGCACCGCGGTCGCTGCTCACAGACCCCGTCGCGGTCTCGTAGAAAAGACAACAGAACACGCGGAAGCGTGCCTAGAGCTCAGCGGGAGGGTAGCCAGGCTGCAGACAAAAGCACCGCTTCTATACACTAGAGACAGAACGCAATTAAAAGTCAAAGACGACTTTCAACAGCATCCAGCACGTGAAATACTCGGGGATGACTCCAACCGAAGACGTGAGGTGCCGGTGCCTTGGGAACGAGCAGGTGGCACGGAGAGAAAGCGGTCGTGGGCCGGAGGGCTCGACCCGAGGCGCCCCTCTCAGCCGGCCGCGGGGCGTCCCCCTCAGCGTCAGCAGGCTCTCCTCCCACAGGGGCCCTCGAGCAGGGTCTCAGATCCACACGGAAGCGCCGGGAACCCAGAACCCCCCAGACTCTGGACCCAAGAGGAGGCCTGAGGCCGGCCAGGGAGGGGGGCCCGCGCCCCACCACCAGCACCTGGCCTGACGCGTCCGTCACAGACAGACCGATGGACAGACACTCTCACCAGTCTCTCTCTCTCACATGAACACACGCATACACGCGTGGTCCTGCTGCTGACACGCCACCTCCCAGAAGCCCTGGACCCCGGCACGTCTGTTTTCGCGCCGGCGGCGCACGTGTCGGCAGCACAGGTGTCCCTGCGGTGACCCAGCGCCCACGGCCCCCTCAGCCCCAGAGCCGTGTGGAGAGAAAGCGGGGGCCTCTCCTCGTTTGCCCGAGCTGCCTCCTGGGCCACTGCTGCTGGGTGTGGGCGCCCAGGCGGGGGGACCCAGGCCTGCCTGGCCGCAGGGCACATCCGCTGTGGGACGAGGCCCACGTGGACAGGGCCACAGGTGCGCCCCAGTGCCCCCGGCCTGCGTCGCCTGTCCCCGCACCCCGCCCTGGGTCATCCGCGCCCCGCCTGGTTTCATTTCTGGCAGGGCTGAAGATCTGATCTCGAGACAGAACTTTCTTCCTTTTTAATTAGTACTTGGTAACATCACCAAGCTGGGAGTTTATGGCTTTGTAGATCTTGTGTTTTTGACACTAATTACTCACAAAGGCTTTTTAAGCTCCATTTCAACTCTGCAACTGCCACGCCGGTAATTAAACGGGAGAGGAAGTGGCGACAGACTTCGCCCCAGCCCTTCCCGCCCGAGCGCTGGGCACCACGTGGCTGCGGCCCCGAGGCTCCCGCCCCGCGGGGGTTTGCCCAGGATTCTGCCCTGGCCTTCCAGCTCAAGGTCTGACTCTGCCGTCCAGTCTGGAGCTAAGCCTCAGGTCCTTGAAGTGCGAAAGGAAACAGAAGGGGAGGTTTCCCCTCAAGGACCCCGAGGGTCTGCATCCGCGGGGTGCCTGGCGGCCCCAGGACAGGCCTGCCCCCTCCTCGGGGCTCCCGTGCCCAGAACGGCCCCTTGGCCAGTCCTCAGAAGCACGCCTGGGGGGCGTCCGTGCGTGGAGCTGCAGGCCCCTCGCCCCCTCGCTGGGGTCAGGACCGGGAGGGCGGGGCATGCGTGCAGGGTTACGAGGCGGTGGCCGCCTGTCCTCCTCCCGGCACGGGAGCCACTCGGGGCCAGGACCGGTGTGTCTAGAGCCCCAGGCGGCAGAGGTGGCTGGAGACAAGGCTTGCCAATTCACTGGGCTTCAGGACCGACACGCCCGCGGAGGCCCCAGGTAGCTGGGTGGCTGCAAGGGGGGCCTACTCAGTCTTCAGGTCTGTGCAGCAACCTCAGTGACCGCTCACGAGCCAGCGCAGCCGGGCCTGGCTGCCTGCTGGCCACAGCCCTGTACGGCCGGGCGCTGCCCTTGCCCTGCCAGGGAGGTGGCTCCTCTCTCTTCCCAGTAGCACCAGAGGTTCTCTGACGGGCGAGAGATCAACCCAACAGGATCCTGCCCTCCCCTCCTGCTTCCAAGCAGGGCGGTGCCCACCCTGCATGACACAGCTGGACGTGGGGAAGGGTTGGGCGGCTAGAGGGCCGAGTCTCCTTGTCTCCACATTGGTTGCTGCTAAGACCCAAAGATGTCCATGTCCTAATCTCTGGAAACAGTGATTGTGTTAGGTTATAAGCCAAAGAGGTATTAAGGCTACAAATGGAAATAACTCTTTACAAGCCTATAGACTATAGTCTTTCAGGGTCCTCTGTCCATGGAATTCTCCAGGGTAGAATACTGGAGAGGGTAGCCATTCCCTTCTCGAGGTCTGGCGCCTTTCAGAAGGCTGGGACCCGGGGGGCGGGCAGCCTTTATTAGCCGAGCCACCTCTAACTGTGCTGGAACTCCCTTAAATACAATTGGTTAGTCACAGTTTAAGGTTCTTTATTGCAATTCTATTTTAAGACGCAATTAAAACATCTCACTGCTGAAGTGCAGGGCTCCTACTGGGCTTTTTTGTGAACATGGAGGCAATACCAATGATGAGGGTGGAGACTGGCCGCGGACTCATTTCTGAGGCAGTGAGGTTGGTCAGGACTGGCCTCCCGTAGAGAAGCCTCCCACCTTGGGAGCTGCTTGCCCCAGCACAAGCCAGGGCCCATAGGGCATCAGGCACAGGGTGAGTACCAGCAGTGACCACTAGGCTCGGTGGGGTCACCTGAGCCCCGGGCCAGAAGCGCAGTGTCCGAGCTCCCCAGTGCCTGCACCCAGCCCCAGGCCTCCGGGGAGATGCTGCGCGGGCACCTGCCTCCCCCCGCGCCCCCGCCCACTGCAGACAATGGGAGCAAGAGGCAGGAAACGCTTCATTCTCCGCACCAAACGCTCCGATGGATGCAATCTGCGTATGCAGAACGTGTGAAGTGCATTTTCCGTTCCATCAGCACCTTGGCCTGCACATGGCTGCGCCGGGCTTTCAGACCCTTTCGAAGGGCCTGAATTTTATTACGGGCTTTCCTCATCCTGCAGCAGGAGGTCCCTCATCCTGCTGATAGCTCTGCATTTGCATTGACCACATTCATTTAAAAGAGAAATCTCAGAACACATTCCGCAGCTGATTTGCTCCTTGGCCCCAAGAATGGCATACAGATAATCTCCTCACGTCTTGCAGGTATCTTCCTGTGATTTAATTTCGGAAATGAGTTTTCAAAGGCCCCTCACGTCCACATCTGTCTGGGGAGAGGAAATTACTCTCTGGGGAGTTTGAAGACCGTGCATCTTCCCAACTTCGGACTTTCCTGCCAAGCAAGCATCCGCTTTGTCTCAGGATACGAGCTCATGCGCTGCAGCCTTGGGGCAGAGAGCCAGGCGTGGGGCGAGGGCAGAGGCTGAGCTGCCCACTGACCAGAGGGCACAGAAGTTCAGGGCGGCCCTGCAGCGCTGGTCCAGCAGGAAGGCCCAGGGAGTCCCACACATCGACTCCCTGACCCGCCACTACAGTGGGGAATCGGGGCGTGGACGCCCACTGCTCCCGCGAGGCCGAGGGCTCTGGTCTCCTTGAGCTCAGGCCCGCCGGGGATGGAAGACCACGCGAGGGAAGGCTCGTGAGGCGTCGCCAGCCCCTCTGTGCTCTGGGAGCGCGTGCGTGTGGGGGCCGGGCCCACCGGGGGACACGGTCGGATCCCACCTAGTTCTGGGCCGGCCGCGACGAGGCCAGGGCCTGGGTGGTGACCCTGCTGCCTGCGACCCCCTGTGTGAGGGCAGGACACAGGCCAGGTCCCGGGGGACGGCCCATGCGACGACTCTGTAAGACGGCTCTCCTCTGCAGACGACGCATCGCCCTTGGAGAGCACGACCGCGGCGCGTCCAGCACGCACGGCGTCACGGCTGCGAGCGCGCAGGGCACATAGGCGGGCTCACCCGCACGGGGGGCCCCGGCCACGCAGCCGTGCCTGCCCCCCGCTGGGGGCGCTCGGGCGCACAGCCCTCTAGACGCCCGTGCTGGCAGAGGGACCTGCGGAAGGACACGTGCGGTGCCTCGTGGATCTGCGCGTCGAAGCGCACACGGGCCACCGTCCCTGCTGCCAGCGGAGGTGGGGATGGGCCAGCGGCTGCCGCGGCAGAGCCTGGACCCCAGGGCTCCCGGAGGAGCCTGCGTCTGGCCTGAGAGCGCAGGCCTGAGGGCCCAGGTCACAGCTGCGGCGGCCTCGTTGGGCAGACACGTGAGGCGGCCCAGCTCCCTGGTCTGGCCCAGAGCGCGGGCCAGCGACATCCTGTGATTTACAAGTTAATTACACTGAGTGGGATGAAGTACAACAGCCCCAGGTGTTTGTTTCCACAGAGGGTCTGGAAGGAGAGGGACTCCAATAAGCAGCTCTGTGAGGTACTGCGTTAGGAGCAATCACGACGCTAAATCACCCGGTGTCTGCGGGGGCTCCCCACCACCGGGGTGCAGGCGGAGCCCCGGGGGACGCGGAGGCGGCGGGAGCAGAGCTGGGCTCTGAGCGTGTGGTCCTGCCACCCGGAAGGTGCGCCCGAGGGGGGCAGGCCCCGCGCCACCCAGGCGTGGGCACCGTGGGACGGAGGGAGGAGAGGCCGGGGCAAGGGCATGGCAGCGGCTGGGGCCCGCTGGACGGACGTTTACTGGGCCTCCCACTCTGGGGGGCTCCCTCAGGATCTGGTGGGGGAGCTCGGGGCTGCGGGTCTCCGTCCTTCTCGACCTGGGACCTCCCTCTTGCTGACCCAAGCGAGCCCCTTCATCCTTGGCACCCGGGCACCCTGCCATCTGCTGGCCTCCCGGCGGGGCTGGTGAGGTGGGCTGCCCCGGAGCGCCAGCCTGGGGCCTGGGAAGGTGGGCCTGGAGCTGGCTGAGCCTGCCCGTGAGTCAGCAGGTAGCAAACGGCCTCCTGCCGCCCCCTGGCCGGCTCCTGCAGGGCGTGCTGCGGTGCGGCCCACGATGGATGGCCCTCGCGGTGAAGTGTAATTACCAGCTCACTTCCCGAGCACCAGGCTCATCCATCCAGGCGCCCGCTGGCCGCTGCGGCCCTCGTCACTGAGCGGGCGGCCCCACAGCCCTCGGCACCCTCACGGACCCCACGTCCTCCAGCCCCGGCACCTAAGCTCCTCTGAGGGCCCCGGGCTCTGACCCGAGGGCCCCTCCGCCTGGCGGGCCCGCCCTCCGCTCCGCCGTCCGCCCCGCAGGCACCCCTGCTCGTAAGGGAGCTCGGAGGGAGGCCGCTGGCTCTTCTCGGCAGACGCCGGACGGAGACGCAGACCGACCCCTGCCTGGCGCCAAGGCCCACGGGCAGGCCTGGAACCCCATCGGGTCTGCTCGCGCTCCTGAGGTGCCCCGGGGGGGCCGCCCTGCACGGGGACAGGCCTGCAGCCCCGTCCCGCCCCGCAGCCCTGCCCCGGAGGGTCTGGCTTCCTCCCAGGACACGGCTGGCCCCGGCTGGAGAGAACTCACAAAGGGAACCCCAGAGCTGGCAGCACGGCCCCCCAGAGGTCACTGTGCCTGCCACGCCGGGCAGATGGGGCGGGGCACGGGGGGAGACTCAGTCGACACCCTCAGAGCCCGGCTGGCGTGTGGGGTCTTCCTGGACCAGGGATCGATCCTGTGCCCCCGCGCGGGCAGGCAGATGTGTCACCACTGAGCCACGGGGAAGCCCCTCGCACTGCAGTTTGGCCTGGATGCAGGGCCAGGGAGGGGCTGCAGGATCCCATGGCAGCTCCAGTGTTGGTCTTCGAGGAAACTCCGCACTGTTCTCCACAGTGGCCTTTCCACAAACTGTAGGTTCCCACCACCAGTGTAGGGGCTCCCTTTCCTCCACAGCCTTGCCACCATTTACTATCTGCAGAGTTTTTTTTTTTTTTTAAATTTTGGCCTCTTTTACTGGTTTTTATTGATTTATTTTCATCCATCTTTGTTCTTTGGCCCGTGTGGGCCTCTCATCGCAGTGGCCTCTATTGTCGCAGAGCACCGGCTCTGGGCGCATGTGCCCCAGAGCTCCGGCTCGGTAGTTGGACACACTGGTCCAGCCGCTCCGCAGCACGTGGGATCTTCCTGGGCCAGGGATCGAACCGGTGCTTGCACTGCAAGGCGGACTCTTACCCACCGGACCATCAGGAAGCCCCGGCCCGTAAGTGTAATTACCAGCTCACTTCCCGAGCACCAGGCTCATCCATCCAGGCGCCCGCTGGCCGCTGCGGCCCTCGTCACTGAGCGGGCGGCCCCACAGCCCTCGGCACCCTCACGGACCCCACGTCCTCCAGCCCCGGCACCTAAGCTCCTCTGAGGGCCCCGGGCTCTGACCCGAGGGCCCCTCCGCCTGGCGGGCCCGCCCTCCGCTCCGCCGTCCGCCCCGCAGGCACCCCTGCTCGTAAGGGAGCTCGGAGGGAGGCCGCTGGCTCTTCTCGGCAGACGCCGGACGGAGACGCAGACCGACCCCTGCCTGGCGCCAAGGCCCACGGGCAGGCCTGGAACCCCATCGGGTCTGCTCGCGCTCCTGAGGTGCCCCGGGGGGGCCGCCCTGCACGGGGACAGGCCTGCAGCCCCGTCCCGCCCCGCAGCCCTGCCCCGGAGGGTCTGGCTTCCTCCCAGGACACGGCTGGCCCCGGCTGGAGAGAACTCACAAAGGGAACCCCAGAGCTGGCAGCACGGCCCCCCAGAGGTCACTGTGCCTGCCACGCCGGGCAGATGGGGCGGGGCACGGGGGGAGACTCAGTCGACACCCTCAGAGCCCGGCTGGCGTGTGGGGTCTTCCTGGACCAGGGATCGATCCTGTGCCCCCGCGCGGGCAGGCAGATGTGTCACCACTGAGCCACGGGGAAGCCCCTCGCACTGCAGTTTGGCCTGGATGCAGGGCCAGGGAGGGGCTGCAGGATCCCATGGCAGCTCCAGTGTTGGTCTTCGAGGAAACTCCGCACTGTTCTCCACAGTGGCCTTTCCACAAACTGTAGGTTCCCACCACCAGTGTAGGGGCTCCCTTTCCTCCACAGCCTTGCCACCATTTACTATCTGCAGAGTTTTTTTTTTTTTTTAAATTTTGGCCTCTTTTACTGGTTTTTATTGATTTATTTTCATCCATCTTTGTTCTTTGGCCCGTGTGGGCCTCTCATCGCAGTGGCCTCTATTGTCGCAGAGCACCGGCTCTGGGCGCATGTGCCCCAGAGCTCCGGCTCGGTAGTTGGACACACTGGTCCAGCCG
The DNA here is from genome assembly GCA_022376925.1 of Tragulus kanchil. Lineage (NCBI taxonomy): Eukaryota > Metazoa > Chordata > Mammalia > Artiodactyla > Tragulidae > Tragulus > Tragulus kanchil. Next base: position 158,742,246 of record JAIOJX010000002.1, on the reverse strand, counting down.
CTCCGCAGCACGTGGGATCTTCCTGGGCCAGGGATCGAACCGGTGCCCCTTGCACTGCAAGGCGGACTCTTTACCCACCGGACCATCAGGGAAGCCCTATTTGCAGACTTCTTGATGACGGCAGTTCTGACTGGCGTCAGGTGGTGCCTCACTGTACTTCTGATTTGCGTTTCTCTAATTAAGCGGCGTTGAGCATCTTTGCGTGTGAGTGCTGGCTGTCAGTATGCCTTTTCTGGAGAAATGTCTCTTTAGGCCTCTGTCCGTGTTTTGATCGGGTGACTTGTCTCGCTGTTGCTGGGTTGTAGGAGCTGTTTGTATCTTTGGGGAAGCAAGCCCTTGTTGGTAATGTCGTCTGTGAATGCCCCCTCCCAGTCTGTAGGCTATCTTTTCATTCTGGTTATGGTTCCATTACCATGAAAGAGCGCACACGTTTGATTAGGTCCCACTGGTTATTTCGGCTGCCTGGGGGCTGACCTGCAGATACACTGGTATGGTTTATGTCAGAGAATGTTTCACCTGTGCTGTCTCCTAGGAGCTTCATGGTCTCCTGCTCCACACGTAGGTCTTTAAGCCACTTTGGGTCCATTTGTGTGTACGGAGAGAGGGTGTGTTGGAGTTTTGCTGATTTCCACGGGGGTGTCCAGCTCTCCCAGCACCACCAGTCTTTCTCCCGCGTATATTCTCGCCCTCTTAGTTGTGGATGAACCGACTGGAGGTGGGGGGGCTTCTCGATGGGCTCTCTAGTCTGTGCCGCTGATCCACGCGTCTGTGCTGTTTTGATGACTGTAGCTTTGTAGTGTGTCTGAAGTCTGGGAGGGCTACGCCTTCTCCTTCGTGCTTTTCCTTAGGAGCTTTGGCAGTTCTGGGTCTTCCATGACCCCATGCTTTAGGATCATCTGCTCTGGCTCTGTGAGAACTATCCGCCGGATGAAGGTAGTGCTGCGTCTGTAGATGGTTTGGGAAGTACCAGCCTAGCCGCTCATTCTTCGTTGGCCCCTGGCTGGTGGACACAGCCTGTCCTGCACAAACACGGGCTCCTGTGCTGATCTCGAGTGCAGAACAGGCCAGGCCTCCAGGGAGAGAAGAGGAGAGGGGACCGGACAGGAGGAAGGGCCAGCAGGGAGCACAGAGCGAGACGATGCGTCCAGAGGTGACCACCAGGCTGGGCCTTGCTGTGGGGATGGCCCAGGGGACGTCCTGCCTCAGGACACAGGTGCCTGGTCACTGGCACAGGTAGGGCTGGGACCCGGGGCGGGCTCAGAGGAAGGCTCTGGGCTGGGCTCCTCCACCTGCCCTGTGCCTGCCAGGGGCTGGGAGGACGGCTCACGGTCCACTGTCAGCGCCGGACCTCGCTGCCTCCTGGCCCAGACCTCCTTCCTGCACACGTTAATTATAATAGAGCAAACAACGGCATTCAGAAAAATGCATGTTTCTATGTGATTGCTTTTTTTTAATTGGTTGGCTTAACATTTGAAATTTGATTTAATTTCAGCTTGATTTTCCTCAGCAAGGGGTCAGGCTGGGAGCTGGGGAACTCGCTGCTGGAGCTCCATCACTAACGGCAGGGGCCCTGGAGCACACGCGCGGGCCCTCGGCGCCTGAGCCGGCAGCAGGCGTCGGGGCCGGGGCACTGCGGCCTCGCCTCAGCTGAGTGGCACACGTGCGACCCGGCCCGCGGCGTCCCCCCCTGAGCCCTGGCTCTGGGGCATGGGCGGGAGGCCAGGCGCCCACAAGGCAGGGTAGGACGCTGCGCGCCGGCTGCACCCGCGCGCCCTTCCCGCCGCTTCGGAGCTGCAGGGGCGCCGCCTCTGGGGACCTGGGCTCCCGCACCTGCGGGCTCAGAGCGGCTCTGGGCAGGTCTGAGCTGGCATCGCCAGGCTCCAGAAGCCCCTCCTGACCTGGCGGTGCGACTTCTGTGCGGTGATAGCTGCCGGCCAGGCGTCCCCTCCAGGAGGGGAGGCACACAAGCAGCTCGCCGCCGTGTGCGTGGGCCGTCGGGGCAGCACGTCTCCCTGGCTAGCGGCCTGGCCCCGGGGCCCCTCTGTCCAGCGCTCAGCCAGCCAGGCACATGCCCCGTGGTGCGTCCATGGGAGCGGGTGAGGCCCCGCCCGCCTCGCAGCCACACCTGCCCTGCACGCAGGCCCGGCCAGCAGCGCCCTCTGCAGACGGGGAGGGGCAGAGGCGGCAGGACGTGACACGGAGGGGCCTCCCCAGGCCTGTGAGCGTCCCGCCGGCAGCCCGAGGCCAGCCTGGACTCGCCCTGGCGCCGTGGCCGGCAGGGTCCCTGGAGCCACGTGAGCTCCGTCCCGGGGGTCTGGTGGGGCCCGACGCCCCAGGGGCAGAGTCCGCCCACGTCGCTCCCCGCGGTCCTGCACCTGCCAGGGCACAGGCTGGGGAGCCTCCCTGGCTCGGCCCCCGAGCTGCGTGCCTCCTCGGAAGCCTCTGTGGGACGAGGCCTCGCGCCCGCTGCAGGCCGCGCCGGGCAGCGCACAGTGGACCCGCGGCAGGTCTCGGCGGCAGCCGTCTGTGGACGCCGCCTGCCAGGTCTGTCGTTTACTCAATGCTCTTCTCTAAGTCAACTACCCTCATCGACTGAAATAGACTCAGCTTGAAAGGAAGCTTTGTGTCACCAGCTTAATGTGAAAACAAACGCTGCCTGCCACAGAGTGACCATGGAGTGAGGTCAACATGCCGCACGCGGCCTCGCGCCTGAGCCGGCCGCAGGCTTCGGGGCCGCGGCACTGCGTCCTCTCCTCAGCTGAGTGGCACACGTGCGACCCGGCCAGGCGTCCCCTGAGCCCTGGCTCTGGGGCATGGGCGGAGGCCAGGCGCCCACAAGGCAGGGTAGGACGCTGCGCGCCGGCTGCACCCGCGCGCCCTTCCCGCCGCTTCGGAGCTGCAGGGGCGCCGCCTCTGGGGACCTGGGCTCCCGCACCTGCGGGCTCAGAGCGGCTCTGGGCAGGTCTGAGCTGGCATCGCCAGGCTCCAGAAGCCCCTCCTGACCTGGCGGTGCGACTTCTGTGCGGTGATAGCTGCCGGCCAGGCGTCCCCTCCAGGAGGGGAGGCACACAAGCAGCTCGCCGCCGTGTGCGTGGGCCGTCGGGGCAGCACGTCTCCCTGGCTAGCGGCCTGGCCCCGGGGCCCCTCTGTCCAGCGCTCAGCCAGCCAGGCACATGCCCCGTGGTGCGTCCATGGGAGCGGGTGAGGCCCCGCCCGCCTCGCAGCCACACCTGCCCTGCACGCAGGCCCGGCCAGCAGCGCCCTCTGCAGACGGGGAGGGGCAGAGGCGGCAGGACGTGACACGGAGGGGCCTCCCCAGGCCTGTGAGCGTCCCGCCGGCAGCCCGAGGCCAGCCTGGACTCGCCCTGGCGCCGTGGCCGGCAGGGTCCCTGGAGCCACGTGAGCTCCGTCCCGGGGGTCTGGTGGGGCCCGACGCCCCAGGGGCAGAGTCCGCCCACGTCGCTCCCCGCGGTCCTGCACCTGCCAGGGCACAGGCTGGGGAGCCTCCCTGGCTCGGCCCCCGAGCTGCGTGCCTCCTCGGAAGCCTCTGTGGGACGAGGCCTCGCGCCCGCTGCAGGCCGCGCCGGGCAGCGCACAGTGGACCCGCGGCAGGTCTCGGCGGCAGCCGTCTGTGGACGCCGCCTGCCAGGTCTGTCGTTTACTCAATGCTCTTCTCTAAGTCAACTACCCTCATCGACTGAAATAGACTCAGCTTGAAAGGAAGCTTTGTGTCACCAGCTTAATGTGAAAACAAACGCTGCCTGCCACAGAGTGACCATGGAGTGAGGTCAACATGCCGCACGGGGGCCTCGAGCCTCGTCTGCGTCGGGGGCCGAGCCCGAGCCCGACCGCTGGTGTCGAGGCAGCCGGCGGGGGAGGCACAATGGCCCCACGAGCCCCCCGGATGCACGACCCTGAGCTCTCCCACCCCAGGGTGGGAGGCGGTGGCGGGGAGGAGGGGGCGCCCTGGAGCCCGGCAGAGCCTCCAGCACAGCCAGGCGGTGTCAGCGGAGGAGGGAGGAGGGAGGGGCTGGAGCCGAGAAGCCAGTCGAGGGTCCAGAGCCCACTGGCGGCCAGAAGGTGGGGCACGTGGAGGCGGCACGGAGCTAAGCCCTGGCCTCTGTGCAGCTGCAGCTGGAGCAGGGGGCAGGCCGGCTGGCCACGGGGGCAGGGCCAGGCGCCCCCAGGCCTGCTAAGCCCCTCCCCGACCCAGGGCGGCCCCTTCTCAAGCAAGATGAGCAGTGGGCATCTGAGAGCCTGGGGGCCCAGAGGCACCCTCATGCGTCCCAGGATGGGCTGAGAGGGACACCCCCCGGTCCTCCGCACAGCTGCTCGCCAGAGCTGGACACCGTAGCCCGTCCCTGGCTGACGTGTGAGCGGCCCAGGCCGTGCCACCCTGCTCCCACCGGTCCCGGCGGGGCTGGCCAGCCCCACGGTGCCTGCGTGCACGCTGGGCTCAGGAGACCAGGAGGCCCAGGAGCTCAGACCTGACGGAGGCCAGACACGGAGCTCGGGCCAGGCCCAGGAAGGGCTCTGGGGGGGCAGACAACAGCGGGGTCCGCTCTCCCGCTTCTCCAGTAGAGGAGAGAGCCCTGGGGTGCGGGCGGGGCCTGCCGGCGCCAGGCTCTGAGCCAGGGCCCCGGACGCTCTCACAGACACACGCGAGATGACTCGACTCAGGAAGCTGCGCGGTCACTGGGGAAGCAGACGCCCTCCTAGAACGGGGCGTGGCAAAGGAAGCTTCACGGGCGCACGGCTTCCGTCCACGGCTACGCGTCTTCCACTGCTCGAGGCGACCAGGGCCCCCGAGACCCCAGCTCCCGAGGGCTCCGCCTGGGCCCCTCATGGCGTCAGAACCCGCACCAGCTTAATGTGAAAACAAACGCTGCCTGCCACAGAGTGACCATGGAGTGAGGTCAACATGCCGCACGGGGGCCTCGAGCCTCGTCTGCGTCGGGGGCCGAGCCCGAGCCCGACCGCTGGTGTCGAGGCAGCCGGCGGGGGAGGCACAATGGCCCCACGAGCCCCCCGGATGCACGACCCTGAGCTCTCCCACCCCAGGGTGGGAGGCGGTGGCGGGGAGGAGGGGGCGCCCTGGAGCCCGGCAGAGCCTCCAGCACAGCCAGGCGGTGTCAGCGGAGGAGGGAGGAGGGAGGGGCTGGAGCCGAGAAGCCAGTCGAGGGTCCAGAGCCCACTGGCGGCCAGAAGGTGGGGCACGTGGAGGCGGCACGGAGCTAAGCCCTGGCCTCTGTGCAGCTGCAGCTGGAGCAGGGGGCAGGCCGGCTGGCCACGGGGGCAGGGCCAGGCGCCCCCAGGCCTGCTAAGCCCCTCCCCGACCCAGGGCGGCCCCTTCTCAAGCAAGATGAGCAGTGGGCATCTGAGAGCCTGGGGGCCCAGAGGCACCCTCATGCGTCCCAGGATGGGCTGAGAGGGACACCCGCCGGTCCTCCGCACAGCTGCTCGCCAGAGCTGGACACCGTAGCCCGTCCCTGGCTGACGTGTGAGCGGCCCAGGCCGTGCCACCCTGCTCCCACCGGTCCCGGCGGGGCTGGCCAGCCCCACGGTGCCTGCGTGCACGCTGGGCTCAGGAGACCAGGAGGCCCAGGAGCTCAGACCTGACGGAGGCCAGACACGGAGCTCGGGCCAGGCCCAGGAAGGGCTCTGGGGGGGCAGACAACAGCGGGGTCCGCTCTCCCGCTTCTCCAGTAGAGGAGAGAGCCCTGGGGTGCGGGCGGGGCCTGCCGGCGCCAGGCTCTGAGCCAGGGCCCCGGACGCTCTCACAGACACACGCGAGATGACTCGACTCAGGAAGCTGCGCGGTCACTGGGGAAGCAGACGCCCTCCTAGAACGGGGCGTGGCAAAGGAAGCTTCACGGGCGCACGGCTTCCGTCCACGGCTACACGCGTCTTCCACTGCTCGAGGGCGACCAGGGCCCCCCCGAGACCCCAGCTCCCCGAGGGGCTCCGCCTGGGCCCCTCATGGCGTCCAGAACCCCGCACCACAGCCGTGCCTCCAGGGCCGACACCTTGACCCTGCCCTGAGCTCTGCCCCGCGCTGCCTCCGTCTGCTTGGACCCCTGCTTGAACGCTACCCACGACAGCGGGCCTCGGAGGAGGCGCCCGACGGGAGCGGTGCCGGGCGGGTGGGGGCGGTGGGCAGCGCAGACGCCTACGGGGGTGGGTGCAGCTGAGACCCCAAGGGGGCCGTCCCACGCCGACACCGTCATCTCGGTGAGAAGGCAGTCCTCTTGGTAACCGGAGGCTGCTCACACCGGCTCCCGGAGGAGCGCTGTCCACAAACTTTGATGTGAACTAATTAGGTTTGCACAGTTAATCAGGACCGGCCGCCCTGGAGACGTGGCATCCGCCCAGGGCGGCCACAGGGGACGAGCGATGCCAGCTCATAGCAGCGCCCCCGCCCAGCCCAGCCCCTCCCGAGGTGGCGTGGCTGCTGCGGGCCACGTTCCTGGGAGAGCAGGCAGTCCTGTGCCGGGAGTCTTGGCCCCATGAGCTGGACAAGGGCACCTTGTGACCACGAGGGCCTTGGGACTGCAGCCCAGCCCAGCCGAGGATGGTGCCAGCCCTGGGGTCCTCACGGGCCCCGCCCAAGCCGATGGCGCCTGAGCCAGGTGGCCCTGCCCTGAGGGCTGGGCTCTAGGACCCCCGAGGCTTCCAGGTCTGACTCTAGACCCCTGCTCAGGGCCACCCTCCTCCTCAGAAGGCCCGGCAAGCAGGCAAAGGCCACTGTGCTGGCTCCTGGCTTCCTCTCAGGACGCAGGTGCTCTGGGCAGAGGGGACAGGCCAGAGCCCAATCCGTGTGGCAACTCGGACGCCCTGAGACGTCGCAACACCGGCACCCACCCGGCTGAAGGGCGCGACGCCAACCCCTGACAACTGGACGACCTGAGCAGACCCTGCTCTGCCCGTCCACAGGCCCGACGAGCAGGGCTGTGCGGGAGACGGGGGTGGGGCTCTGGTCTGTGGGGACCGGGTCCCTCCGGCGGCAGGCAGCACTCCCGCGACCCCGCGGGGCAGCAGAGCCCGGAAGGCGGCACCAGGAGCTGCCGCCCTCCCTCAGCTCTGCCGGCCTCTGGGTGGAGAGGGTCTGTCGACCCCCGGCCTGGGGCTGACGGGCTGGGGGCTCGGGACCCTCCCGATACCTGCACTTCGCAGCCATGGCGGCACCAAGGGACGCCCGCAGGCCGCACAGCACCCCTTCCGCTGCTCTCCCCCACCGTCACCTTCTTAGCGGGCAGGAGCCTGTGGGCCCCCAGGAGGCTTGCTGACCGGGCACAACGGACGGGGGCAGGCGGGGCGGGCACCGGTCTCTGGTGGCGGGCCGCCCCTGCACACGCGCCAGCACACCCACCTGGCAGCACACACGGCGCCGTGAGAAGGGCCCGCGGCTCAGTGGAGGCGGGGACAGCCGTGCGCGGCAGCTCTGGCCCCCAGTCCAGAGCCGTCCTGCAGCCCGACGGGGCATCCCGGCGGCAACGGCCCAGAAGTCACCTCCGTCCAGCCGACAGCAGCCCACTGCCAGCGCAGGGCCACCCGACAGCGAGGCGGCGGGGGGAGCAGAAGCCTCTCCAGGACAGCCCCGGCCAGGGGAGAGCGGTCCACCGGGGCCGGCTCTGCGGCCCCAGGATCACCCCGCACCACGACTCGGCCTCCCTGCTGCCAGGCCCTCGTGCAGCGTCCCAGCGCCCGGCGGGCTCTCCTCAGGGCCGGGCAGGGGGGGCAGCTCCTGCTGGCTGCTGGGCCGTGAGGGCCGAATGACTTGGACGCGCAGAACAGAAGGAAGGCCCGGCAAGCAGGCAAAGGCCACTGTGCTGGCTCCTGGCTTCCTCTCAGGACGCAGGCGGCAGGGACAGGCCAGAGCCCAATCCGTGTGGCAACTCGGACGCCCTGAGACGTCGCAACACCGGCACCCACCCGGCTGAAGGGCGCGACGCCAACCCCTGACAACTGGACGACCTGAGCAGACCCTGCTCTGCCCGTCCACAGGCCCGACGAGCAGGGCTGTGCGGGAGACGGGGGTGGGGCTCTGGTCTGTGGGGACCGGGTCCCTCCGGCGGCAGGCAGCACTCCCGCGACCCCGCGGGGCAGCAGAGCCCGGAAGGCGGCACCAGGAGCTGCCGCCCTCCCTCAGCTCTGCCGGCCTCTGGGTGGAGAGGGTCTGTCGACCCCCGGCCTGGGGCTGACGGGCTGGGGGCTCGGGACCCTCCCGATACCTGCACTTCGCAGCCATGGCGGCACCAAGGGACGCCCGCAGGCCGCACAGCACCCCTTCCGCTGCTCTCCCCCACCGTCACCTTCTTAGCGGGCAGGAGCCTGTGGGCCCCCAGGAGGCTTGCTGACCGGGCACAACGGACGGGGGCAGGCGGGGCGGGCACCGGTCTCTGGTGGCGGGCCGCCCCTGCACACGCGCCAGCACACCCACCTGGCAGCACACACGGCGCCGTGAGAAGGGCCCGCGGCTCAGTGGAGGCGGGGACAGCCGTGCGCGGCAGCTCTGGCCCCCAGTCCAGAGCCGTCCTGCAGCCCGACGGGGCATCCCGGCGGCAACGGCCCAGAAGTCACCTCCGTCCAGCCGACAGCAGCCCACTGCCAGCGCAGGGCCACCCGACAGCGAGGCGGCGGGGGGAGCAGAAGCCTCTCCAGGACAGCCCCGGCCAGGGGAGAGCGGTCCACCGGGGCCGGCTCTGCGGCCCCAGGATCACCCCGCACCACGACTCGGCCTCCCTGCTGCCAGGCCCTCGTGCAGCGTCCCAGCGCCCGGCGGGCTCTCCTCAGGGCCGGGCAGGGGGGGCAGCTCCTGCTGGCTGCTGGGCCGTGAGGGCCGAATGACTTGGACGCGCAGAACAGAAGGAAGGCCCGCGGCTGGGGAAGCAGTGCAGCTGGGGGCCGCCACAGGCACCTGCAGGCTGGCTCCCACGCCGCCCCGGGCTACGGGCGCGTTCACACGCTCAAGCGGCAGGAAAAGCCTTCAAAGCTGTTTACGGCAGCTCTAACCACCATCGCTAAAACCTGGAAACAACCACGATGTCCTTCAGCAAGTGACAGACAAAAGCACCGTGGATCGTGGACGGGAAGGTGGCTCGGAGCGAGAAGCCAGCCGTGGCGTCAAAAGACCCGGGGCCCTTAGGTCGCTAAGCGAGGAAGCCGGCCCTCGCCTCCACCTCGTCCGGGAAAGGCAGAGCCACGGGGCGGGGGAAGCCCGGGGGCCGGGTGTGGAGCAGGCAGGGCTGCCGCGGTGTTGACGCTGTTCTGCAGCAGAGACGGCCCGCGGTCGTCAAAGCCCACCAGACCCGCGACGCCGGTGACCGGGGACTGCAGTCAGTAACACGTGCGCGTCCTGGGTCCTCACTCCTGACGAAGCCACCCTGCCGTGTGGAGGGCCAGGGACCCGCTCTGCGGCCCCAGGATCACCCGCACCACGACTCGGCCTCCTGCTGCCAGGCCCTCGTGCAGCGTCCCAGCGCCCGGCGGGCTCTCCTCAGGGCCGGGCAGGGGGGGCAGCTCCTGCTGGCTGCTGGGCCGTGAGGGCCGAATGACTTGGACGCGCAGAACAGAAGGAAGGCCCGCGGCTGGGGAAGCAGTGCAGCTGGGGGCCGCCACAGGCACCTGCAGGCTGGCTCCCACGCCGCCCCGGGCTACGGGCGCGTTCACACGCTCAAGCGGCAGGAAAAGCCTTCAAAGCTGTTTACGGCAGCTCTAACCACCATCGCTAAAACCTGGAAACAACCACGATGTCCTTCAGCAAGTGACAGACAAAAGCACCGTGGATCGTGGACGGGAAGGTGGCTCGGAGCGAGAAGCCAGCCGTGGCGTCAAAAGACCCGGGGCCCTTAGGTCGCTAAGCGAGGAAGCCGGCCCTCGCCTCCACCTCGTCCGGGAAAGGCAGAGCCACGGGGCGGGGGAAGCCCGGGGGCCGGGTGTGGAGCAGGCAGGGCTGCCGCGGTGTTGACGCTGTTCTGCAGCAGAGACGGCCCGCGGTCGTCAAAGCCCACCAGACCCGCGACGCCGGTGACCGGGGACTGCAGTCAGTAACACGTGCGCGTCCTGGGTCCTCACTCCTGACGAAGCCACCCTGCCGTGTGGAGGGCCAGGGACCCGCTCCGCGCCCCACGTCCCCTCCACACAGCAGGGCCCAGGCACACGCACGGCCGCCACGGGCCCTCCGCCCTGCGCCGGCACGGGCGTGGGGAAGGGGCCGTCTCCCTGCGGGGCCCCTGGGGTCCCAGAGTGCGGGGGGCCGTGAGCCTGGCGACACGGCAGCGGCCCTGAGTGACGGTGCCTGCGGGGCGCTGAGGTCTCAGGGCCTCCAGGACGACGCCCTGTCTGCACTGGCCACGCGCCCGGGCAGTGGATGGAGCCCGCGCACATCCCGGATCACGGCGGTCAGTGAGGCCCGGACACCCGCAGGGAGGACGAGCGAGGCCGCGGACACAGCTGCCCACGTGGCTGGAAACGCCCGCCCGCCCGCCCTGTAACTCAACAGGGGCCCTGCTGCCGGCTCAGCCGGGACAGACCTGCCGGGAACACGCGAGGGCTCGGTCTGCTGCTGGGCCAGGCGGGCGGGAGCCAGGCTCTGCGGGGCAGCGGGGCCGGGCTCTGGCAGGCGGCTCCGCCCCAGCAGCCGCGCCTCAGGGCTGAGCCGGCCCGCCGCCCCTGGGCACACCTGTGCCCTCACCCGCGACAGCGGGCGGCTATTTCTAACTCTGCCTTCAGCACCCTGCGGCCTGACAGCCACCTTTGGGAAAACAGAGTCGACCGGGGCAGCTGCCGGCGTCTGGGACGCCCGCGCCAGCTCCCCACCCGGGGCACCCACGCGGCAGCCTCCGGCAGCAGGGCCCGCTCCGCCCGCCAGCTGCCCCGAGGCCTTGCCCCGGAGCTCGGCTCGCCGGGAGCCATTCTGATCCGTGGGGGCCGGGCAGGCGCCCTCCTCGGCTCCCACTCCACACGTGCCCTGAGCTGGTACGAGGGCAGCGGCGCTGGACACTGGGCTCCCGCCCAACTCGGCGCTCTGAGGTCCAGCACGTCGGCTGAGACGCAGCCAGCTGCTCAGACTTCTCGGCAGCAAACCCCGCTGTCAGACCCAGCGAGCCCTCGCCAGGGCCCCGGGCCGAGGAGCCCCCCTTCGCCACTTTCTCCCTCGTCCTGTCCACCACCGTCCAGATGTACGGCCTGACCCTGACGCTCCCCCCGTGACTCGGCTCGCCTGCAGGCACGGCCGGGGCTGGAGCCCCCGCCCCGCTGTCCCCGAGAGCGGCTGCCGCGTCCTACCTTGAAGATGAGGCAGTCGGCCTTGCGCTCGGCGTACATGGAGGTCAGCCGGTACTGGCTCTCCGTGGTGATGTCCACCTGGTAGCCCGTCAGCGTGTAGCACACTTTCCGGAACTCCTGGATCTTGGTCTGGAAGACCTCCTTCAGCCGCTGGTTCTTCAGCTCCGCGCTCTCCACCTGCTTCTTCAGCTCTGTGGGGAGGGAAAGGCGGTCAGCTCCCCGGGGTCTCGGAAAGACAGACGCGGTGGGCACCAGGGCGCCCACGGAGGGGTGCAGGTGCACACGAGGCCTGGGGCCAGTGGCCACAGGCGGCTTCTGAGGAGGAGGGCAAGCTGAGAAGCAGAGGGGGGACGGGGGGTGGGGGCTGCGAGAAAGGAGGTCATCCGGGGATTTCAGGTCATCCTGCCTGGGGCTGCCCTGCTGGCCTCCCAGAAACCAGACCACTGGCAGAAGACAGGCTCCCTGGGCGGTGGGTCAGGAGGGCACCCCTGTGCCTGCCGTCCTGCAGCCCCCCAGGTTCACGACTGCCCGTGGAGCAGCCAGCCACGGAAAGCCACCAGCAGGCGCACTGCAGTCACACGGGCCCCCTGCCCAAGGTGCCTCCCCGGCGATGAAATCTCAACCCGTCCTTTGTTAGTGAGCGAGGCGGGCCCCTCTCAAGGCACGCTGGTCGCCTCCTGGGGTCCCGTCTGGAGCTGCCTGGGGCTGTGGGAACCTCAGGCCTCAAGCGGTCAGCCTGCGGTGAGGCCGGTCCCCCCGCACGGTGATGGGGACAGTCTCCTCCTCGGGCCGACCCTCAGGGTCAGGGTGTCTGGCAGGGCGCGGGCAGCCCGATGGGTGGTTTAAGAGGAGCAGGTATAGTCAGGGTCGCGGCGAGGAGGCGAGGGGGCTGGCGGCCCAGGAGCCTGCACTCCAGGAAGGAGAGGCCCTCCTCCCGGTCCAGCCCCTGCTCTGATCCCCTTGGCTCGGGGCTTCACTGGGCACAGAGCCCCCTTCAGAGACTGCCTTGAGGATCCAGGTGGACCCGGGCCACGGCCAAGCAACACGGGGAAGTGGGGTGAGCTGGCTGACGAGACAGGTCGCAACGCCGGCAGCCGCGCATGGCTGGGAGGCGCAGGGTCTCCTGCTTACCACCACTGACCGCAGGCGCCCGGAGGAGGGCCTTCTGGGACCCGCAGTGCCACCTGGTAGCCCGTCAGCGTGTAGCACACTTTCCGGAACTCCTGGATCTTGGTCTGGAAGACCTCCTTCAGCCGCTGGTTCTTCAGCTCCGCGCTCTCCACCTGCTTCTTCAGCTCTGTGGGGAGGGAAAGGCGGTCAGCTCCCCGGGGTCTCGGAAAGACAGGCGGTGGGCACCAGGGCGCCCACGGAGGGGTGCAGGTGCACACGAGGCCTGGGGCCAGTGGCCACAGGCGGCTTCTGAGGAGGAGGGCAAGCTGAGAAGCAGAGGGGGGACGGGGGGTGGGGGCTGCGAGAAAGGAGGTCATCCGGGGATTTCAGGTCATCCTGCCTGGGGCTGCCCTGCTGGCCTCCCAGAAACCAGACCACTGGCAGAAGACAGGCTCCCTGGGCGGTGGGTCAGGAGGGCACCCCTGTGCCTGCCGTCCTGCAGCCCCCCAGGTTCACGACTGCCCGTGGAGCAGCCAGCCACGGAAAGCCACCAGCAGGCGCACTGCAGTCACACGGGCCCCCTGCCCAAGGTGCCTCCCCGGCGATGAAATCTCAACCCGTCCTTTGTTAGTGAGCGAGGCGGGCCCCTCTCAAGGCACGCTGGTCGCCTCCTGGGGTCCCGTCTGGAGCTGCCTGGGGCTGTGGGAACCTCAGGCCTCAAGCGGTCAGCCTGCGGTGAGGCCGGTCCCCCCGCACGGTGATGGGGACAGTCTCCTCCTCGGGCCGACCCTCAGGGTCAGGGTGTCTGGCAGGGCGCGGGCAGCCCGATGGGTGGTTTAAGAGGAGCAGGTATAGTCAGGGTCGCGGCGAGGAGGCGAGGGGGCTGGCGGCCCAGGAGCCTGCACTCCAGGAAGGAGAGGCCCTCCTCCCGGTCCAGCCCCTGCTCTGATCCCCTTGGCTCGGGGCTTCACTGGGCACAGAGCCCCCTTCAGAGACTGCCTTGAGGATCCAGGTGGACCCCGCGGGCCACGGCCAAGCAACACGGGGGAAGTGGGGTGAGCTGGCTGACGAGACAGGTCGCAACGCGCTCGGCAGCCGCCGCATGGCTGGGAGAGGCGCAGGGTCTCCTGCTTACCACCACTGACCGCAGGCGCCCGGCGGAGGAGGGCCTTCTGACCCCAGACCCGACGACCTCTCACGCACTCCGGAACGTGCCAGCGCTCCAAGCACACGTCCCGGCTCGTCTACACCGCCGGCTGCTCGGGGGCCGCCTGGGATTGGCCGCACCCGGCCCTGGGCGAGGAGCCCCGACACCAGACTGCTCCCTGCGCCTCGCCATGGTGCCTGTGCCCCCGGACGGCGGCCTGGCTGCGCCCCCTCCACCAACCGCCCCAAAGGCCTGGGGCACGTCCTCCTGAAGGCGCTGAGCCTGGGGGCGGAGCCCTTGATCAACTGAGTAATCAGACTCTGAAATCAAAATGGCAATCGGCAGCTCCGAGCCCCGGTTCTCCCCTTGTCCCTCGGCCAAACCGCCAAGGATGGACGGCCGCAGAAGGAACGCCTGGCCTGGGAGGGAGAGGACACTGGCTGGGCCCGTGTGGCCACGTCACAGAGGCTGCTCCGCCTCTGACAGGCCGCAGATGCCCCACGGGAAAGAGCTCTGTTACACACTCAGCCTGACCAGAGGAGGAAACAGCCTGTGACCTCAGGTATCCAGGCGCTGTCGGCTCCTCAGCTCAGACGTCACGAGAGGATGGTGGGACACGTCCCTTGCTGCTCTTGGGACCGTGCTCCGAAACCTACTCTGTGTGGCATGGGACCCTGGCAGGCATGTCTCGCCTCTCGGCGAGGGCCAGAACGTAGGGCTTCCAGGCCCCATGGGTGGCCGGTGGCTGAGGGCACCTGGCCCCGCGGGTCCCGGTCCTCGTGGGACAGGATGCGGCTGCTTCCCGCAGAGCCCGCCTGACGCGCGAGCCCAGGGAAGGAACCGTGGGCGGCCCCTGCGATTCGGGGCAAAGTCGATGTCTTGACCTGCTCCCACGATCCTTGTAGCTCAATCGCTTACATAAACGTGAATGAATAATTCACAAAATGGTTTGGATTAAATAAATAAAAGATAGGCTTTCCTCCTTGAAAACAGCCTCGCCCTGGCGCAGCCTCTCCCAGAGTGAGTGGAGGTGTCCCTGGAAGGCCCAGGGCTGGCAGGTGGCACTCCTGAGGCGCTCTTCGGGGGCCAGAGACGTGGGAGCCTGTGGCGGTCACAGCTGCCCCGTCAGGGCCTGGTGGCCAGCCCCGGGCCCGCCCTATGGGTGATGACCACGGGCGGGCAGACACGGCCAGCGAGCAGACTGGCGGCTGCCCGGGCTCCTGCCCAGCGCCCCAGACCTCACGGGCGGGGCTGGCTGAGCTCCCGCCGCCCCCCAGACCTCACTGCCGCGTGCTTGCTCCAGGCCCCTCCGCTGCGCCAGGGACGCATCAGCGCTCGGCATGAGGGCAGGCCTCACGCCAAAGGCCCTCCCCAGCCGCCCGGGGAGCAGGTCTGAGAGCTGGGAGGGTCCCGAGGCGCTGCGCCTGGCCTGGGCCCCTCCTGCCCTCGCCCGCTGGCCGTCTCCTCTGGGCGGCGCCTCCCGCCCCACCGCCAGCGGGCCCCTCTCCCTCCCAGGCCCCCCGCAGTGGCTCTCTGCCAGTCCCTTCTGAGGAGGCCGGCGGACGAGCGGGCGTCTGGGAAGAGGAGAATCGCCTGCCCTGAGTCCAGCTGGGGAGGGGAGCCCCGGGTGCCAGGGGGACCGACGTGGAGGTCACAGGGCAGCGCCGTCACTCCGATCCAGATGCTCCTGGAGGTGCAGGGGCGCTGGGACGGCTCCGCGCGGAGGACGCAGCACAGAAATGAGCCCCACGCGGGTGCACAGAGGGAGCAGGGGAGAAGGGAGCGGGGAGACGCTCCGCCCAGGGCAGGGCTGCCGCAGCGATGGCGGTGCTGTCTCCGGAGGACGGTGTATCCGAGAGGGGTGGACAGAGCAGCGCGGGGCAGGCGGACGGACACCCGTGCCAGGCCTCGCAGAGCCCAGAGGGCCGGCCTTAGTGCAGGGCCCAGCGGGGCCGCACTCCTTCTCACCGGCCTGCAGGCAGAGGGCAGGGAGCGGGCAGCGGCGGCCTCTGCTCTCTCCTGTCCCCGGGCAGCCTTGCCGGCCGCGGCTCCCCGCACCTGCACGTCCCCCACCCTGCCCGCGCCCCGTGTCCGAGATGGAGACCGTGCCCGACGGTGCGGCCAGTGCCCAGCACTGCCCCGACACCCCGTGTGACCCCGGAGGACAGGACGGCCGAGAGATGATCGGAAGACGAGTCTCCGGGCGGGCTGGGGGGAGCCCTGGCGGTGCCCCCGTCCAAGTCGCCCAAGCCCCCGTCAGCAGGCCTGAGCTGTGCCCATGGGGCAGACTGTGCCCCGTCTGGGGAGCTGGGGGGCTGGCGGTCTGGGTGAGAGGCCCCCACTCCCCTTCCCCAGGGGACATTCCTCCCGGCAGGAGACCCGAGTCCTGCCTCAGGCTCACGGGCCTGTTTCTGACGCTCACTTCCAAAGAAGCCCAACGGGACGCTGCCCGGGACCCACACACGCTGGGGGTGGGGGCAGTGGGGGACGGATGCCCCGGCATGGGGCGCGGGGGCCTGCACTCAGCCTGGTCTGGAGGGCACGCGCCAGGCTTCTCTCTGCGCCTGGTGGGCGGGGGGCAGGGGGAGCGGGGCTTTGGCAGCTGGGCTCCCTGCTGAGCCCCCCAGACCCCCGCAGCTGGGCAGAGGCCCTTCTGGAAAGGGGGTCGGGGCCACACCTGTGTCCAGCAGAGGCGGCCCAGAGGGAGGCCTGCTGGCCTCCGACCGCCAGTCGACAAGAGGACGGCCTGCCTCCTGCACAGAAGCGGTCACGGGGGAGCTCCTGAGACACAGACAGGAATCAGACGACCCGGACGGACAGAGACTGGCCACGTCCAGCCGTGCTGGAGAGCACAGCCCACCCCACGGCTCGGGCCAGGACACCACGCGTCCCGGAGGGGCTCAGGGCAGAGGGCTCCTCCCAGAGACAGAAGAGCCAGGACCGGACGACACGAGCGAGCCCGGGAGCCCCGACAGCCGGCGAACGGGACCTTCACATTGGGGATCTTGGACGGCGAGCACGAGAAACCGTCAAGGAAACCGAGGGACGCTGCCCAGGCCAGATGGGCTCAGAACACGCCAACACCTGCAGACGCAGCAGGAACGGGATCCACATGGCACGGTGCCCGAGCCCCAGCGCCGCCAGCGGGACAGGCCGTGGACGTGACGGCCAGGGCCCTGGAGCTCTGCGGGCACTGGCTCCACCCGGAGCCTGGGAGCGGATGGGCAACGGGCTCACACGCGAGGGTCTCGGAGAAGCCCCGCCCTGCCGTCCACCGCGGGGGGCCCAGCGGAGGGGGACGCGAAGCCGCAGCTGCGAGCAGGTGGAAGGTGGCCCAGGAAGGCCAGCCCGCCGTGACGGGCACCAGGAGGCGCGTGGTGGCTCTGCCAGGGGCTCCGGAGGCTGGACGCGTCCAGGCCCAGGAGAACGGTGGCCGGCCACCAAGGACAGAGACAAGAGGAGCCCCAGACGGCGCTGTGACCCGCGCGTCCCACATGGGAACACTGTGTGCAGTCACGGGAGGATCAAAGGGGAGGCACCGCCACACGGTGTGAGCAGGGCAGGCACGTGTGTGCGTGCACGTTCACAGGCACGAGGGGGCTGACACCGCGCCCGCCCGAGGACCTGAGTGCACAGCCTCCAGACACAGGCTGGGAGGCCTGGGGTGGGGCTGGGGGCGGGCGAGGCGTGTCCGCCCCCACTCAAGTCCACAGCCAGCACCTGGTGTTTCCTGCCACCGGCGGGACCGTCCCAGCTCCCTGGTGGCCAGGGAGGAAGGCCCTCGGCGTCAAGGCCGCTGGGCGCTGCCTGCGATCGTGACGAGAGCACAGGGTGACCCGGGGAGCTCCAAGCGGGCTTCTGTCCCTGAGAAGAAGGCGACGCAAGCCCAGCCCCTCCAGCAGCCCCCACCCCACACCACGCACGGACCCCGCGGAGGAGGGCTGCCCGCCAGGCGGGCTCCGGCAGCAAGGCTGCAGGGAGCTGGAGATGGCTCTGAACCTGCCCTTCGGGGACTCAGGACGGAGTCATCTTTCTTTCTGAAAAGTGAATAAAATACACTAAGGCAATGCATTACTAAGGTAATGCTCAGGCTTTAAAAAAGCAACAAAAGGTTGAACTCTTCACAGAAGAGCAGCTCTCTGCGCACAAGGGCCGCCCCAGGACAGCAGGAGGGCCGGCAGGAAGACGGCCTCGGGACTCGGGGGAGGGCAGGCGCCGGGCGGGCACGGGCCTCTTCTCCAAGGGCAGGACCACCAGCTCCGGCTTCGCGCCAGGCCGCCGCGGCAGGCTGTGCCCTCTGCCCTCTGGGTACCCCGGCTCCCATGTCCACGCAGCCTGTCCCCCGGGCAGCCGGAGCGGGAGTGACAGTGGCCCAGACACACGATGCTCACCGAGAGCGTCCTCCGTGCTCCCAGCGCGTCCGCAGGAGGCAGCGGTCAGGGCCGGCTCCGTGACCGGGAGGCCGAGGCCGTGGACAGGGACAGGACTTACTCTTCCCCTGATGTCCTGGCCGGTGGCGCAGGCTGAGGCCGGTCCACCCTCGGGACCAGAGCTTCCCGCTGCCTCCGCCCGATCTGGGCGCCGAGGCCACGGCCTTGCCACTCCCAAGACGCGGCGGCCGACAGCCCATCAACACCTGCCCGAGGCAAGCCAGCTGGCACGGCCTCGGGTCTTCCTGAGGTCCTGAGGGCAGCACAGGGCCTGAGCTGGAGCCTGGACGGCGGAGGCTGAGAGGTGCACCCGCAAGGTGCCGAGAGACACCGAGCTCCCCGCACGGAGCCCAGGCGACCCGGCTGGAAGGCGCCCCGTGGGCACACGCGGCCCGCCCTGGGTGCCACTGGGGCAGGCGGAGCAGCCGGCTCCCCTCGGGAAGCAGCCCGGGGCCTCCCGGCCGGCAGTGAGCCGCACTGGTTCCGCTCAGGCCCAGAGCAGGGGCACTGCCAGGGCTGAATTATTCATGTCTAGTAACTTCTAACTAGTTCAGTTTTACATGTTTAAATATTTAATAATTAGGCATCAAATATTAACGCAATTTTATTCGCCACCATGGGAGCCGGCCGCAGGGCTGCGACTGGGTGAGCGCCCTGGTCCGGTGGCCATACGGAGGGAGGAGACGGCGGGCCTCAGCGGGCGCCTGGAGCTCCTTCACAGTGGAGCAAGGCTGCCACCCCACCATGGCGGGGGGCGGGGCGGGGCGGGGAGAAGCCTGAGGGGTCCGCAGGTGCCGCGGGGCACGCGGCCAGCCTGGCAGCTCCGAGGTCCCAGGTTCCCTCCTTACACATCGCTCAGGCAGGAGGCCTTTCCAAGAAGGGCGCGGTGGGGCACCACTGTCCCTGCTGCTGGCTTCGGTGTCAGGAGGCCGGGACCCGTCACGGGCTGGCTGGAGCCTCCGGCTGCCCGAGGGCTCAGAGCAGGCGCTCCTCGGCGAGCCAGGGCCCCCGCGGGGCCGGAAATTGCACGTTTCACACGAGAGAGGAGATGCTGCCCTGGGATTATATGCAGATGAGCAGCGCGCGTGCCCACCGCCAGGCTGCCTGGCAGAGGCCCGCCCTGGTGAGCGCGGTGCCAGCTTTCCAACGGGCATGTCTGTGTGATTAACTGCTCACTCGGCGAGCAGCTTGTCACCTTGCACAGAAATGATCTGAAAAGACACCAGCAATTACAGCCCACCAGATTACGGGGTGGGAGAGTCCTGGGGTGACAGGCGGGTGCTGATGCGATACCACGCTCCCGGGAGGACGCCCTCCCCCACTGCCAAGACGCGGCAGCTGAGGCCAGAGGACAGCCCGGCCCCCGCCCGTGCTGCACCAGGCGCCCACCCCATGGCTGCTGCGGGCGCGGAGGGCCGCCTGGGCCTGGAGGGGCGGTCGCCGCCCGTCCGTCCCTGGCCCCAGACAACCCCGAGTGGGGCGCAGTCATGCGGAAGGCCCAGAGGAAGTCGGTGCCCCGCTCAGCATCGCCCACAGAGAGAGCAAAGGAGCCAGACGGGCCCAGAAAGGCTCCTGGGCAGCACCAGCATGGCCGGGAGGAACCGCCCTGCACGCTGGGCACACCTGAGCACAAGGCCAGCCCTGCCTAGGCACAGCTCCTGGGCCCAAGTTTGGTGGCTTCGTGGAACTTGCCACCCTCTGGCTTGACCTGTCCACCTGAGCGGCTGCTGACCACCCACGCCACCCATCGAGAGCCCCCTCAAGGCAGGGCCCTGGACTTTCGCTCACAGCTGCCAGCGAGCCAAGGCTCCCTCCGCAGGGGCGGGCCTGCCTTGAGCTCTGGGGTGCCTCTACGAAGCATCAGCACGTGCACCCCTACTTCATGGCCAGAGAAAAGCTTCCTGAAGCTGCATTCAGATGCTGACACGGGTATACTCCAGACACACACACAGACACACACAGACACACACACACGCTCCGGAGCCAGAGACCCCTGGAGGAGAGGTGCCTTCGACCAGAGGCGGAACGTGAGGACACTGCTGGTTAACGCCGGTTCCCCACGGACGCCCCGTGCCCTGCAGGCCGGCTGCCAGGGCTGTCGGCAGAGGAGGAGGTCTCTGGGGAGCAGAGGATGACGTGGGCCCCGGCCTGCTGGCTGGAGGGGTGGAGCCCGGGCGGCCGCTGCGAGGTGCTGGCCACTGGGCACTGTCCTGGGGAGGGGCGGGGTCCGTAGGAAGCTCGGCTCTCTCCACTCTGTGTGCTGTGTGTGTTATTAACTCCTGACAGTGGGCTCGCAGAACATGAGCTCCCCAGAAGGCGAGCTTCCCCTCAGAGAGGGAAGCCTTCCCAGAGCTCATCTTTTATTGACTGAGCCATTCTCAAGTCAATCTGCCTGCTTTGAGCAAGACGAGAGTTTAAATCTTTCTCTTTTCCTCCTCGGGAGGTGATCTATTACACCCGCTCAAGTATGCAGCGAGGCCTCACGTCCAAACTGCAGCGACCTCCTCAACTGCACGAGCGCAGGGGAGAGGACCTCAGAACCGGCTCAGCCGTGGGCTCAGGAAGGAGGCGCCGGGGGCCAGGGGCCGGGGAGGCTTCCGGAAGAGCCAGGCCTGGGGGGCGGTCTCGGGAAGACGGGCCCAGGACGCGGTGACTGCACGGGGAGCGTCCCGGCTCTGCCGGTGGGCAGGAAGCAGCCAGCACACACCCGGCCCGGGGGCAGGGAAGGAGCGCTGGGAGGCTCCTGGCTGTTCCCTCAGGTCATCGAGGGCAGGGGGCCTGCCGCCCTCCCTGGTCGGACAGCAGCCACGCCCAGCACACGGGCCCGCACGACTCCCGTCTGCCCAGCAGCGCCGGCCACGCCAGGTCGGGGGCAGCCTCTGAGGGGGCAGCTGCGGCTCAGGCAGGTCGAGTGGCTTGCTGAGGACCCACAGCGGCGGCGTGAATTCTGCTCCGGATGCCGGGAGAGGGGACTGGCCTGACAAGCAACCCTGTGATGGCCTGCAGCGTGCACCCCAGGTTCCCAGGATGCCGCTGACGCCCCCCCCCCCTCAGTCTGGCTGTGGGCAACACCCTTCCAAGCCGCCCACCTGATCCAGCTCCCGCCTCTCCAGAGGCCCCACCACCAGGAGCCACAGCCTCCGGCACAGCTGGGGCGACCCCTCCGGGAGAGCCCCTTTCCTGCAGGTCCCCGGAGTCCCTGAGAGAAGGCGGCCCTGCCTGTTTCCGCTCAGCGAGGCCCCAGACCCAGCTGTGCCGCTGCAGGGCGCTGACCCGGGAGGCCAGGGACACTGAGGCGTCCACCACACACCTGTGACGGGGCTCTCCGCAGAGCCAGAGGAAGGCCGAGCGTCAGGAACGTGGGAGGGAAATGCAGAATGGGCCCAGGCCCCGCGGAAGGCCCTCCGGCCATTTCTTAAACAAAAACAACATTCCAAAGAGTCCGGAGATCCCACCCCCGCCTGGGGGGGTAAACCTCGTCCCCACACTGACTGGGATCCAGAAACTCACAACGGCGCGGAGTGCCAGCAGCCTGTGGCCGCCGGCCGATGAGGAGCACGTGCCGAGGGCTCACCCAAGACACAGAAGAGGGGCCGACCCAGCTACGAGCGGACACCCACGGACAGCGGGATCCCGCGGCGAGGTGTCCAGAGGCGTCATCAACAGAGCGCGGGCCAGCGGGACGGGCTGCAGGGGAGCGGACACTGGAACAGGAAGCGGTCCTCTGGGTGTCCTAACGTCACCCAGGGACAGGCGGGCAGGAGCGTCCAGCTCTGCCGGTGGGCAGGAAGCAGCCAGCACACACCCGGCCCGGGGCAGGGAAGGAGCGCTGGGAGGCTCCTGGCTGTTCCCTCAGGTCATCGAGGGCAGGGGCCTGCCGCCCTCCTGGTCGGACAGCAGCCACGCCCAGCACACGGGCCCGCACGACTCCCGTCTGCCCAGCAGCGCCGGCCACGCCAGGTCGGGGGCAGCCTCTGAGGGGGCAGCTGCGGCTCAGGCAGGTCGAGTGGCTTGCTGAGGACCCACAGCGGCGGCGTGAATTCTGCTCCGGATGCCGGGAGAGGGGACTGGCCTGACAAGCAACCCTGTGATGGCCTGCAGCGTGCACCCCAGGTTCCCAGGATGCCGCTGACGCCCCCCCCCCCTCAGTCTGGCTGTGGGCAACACCCTTCCAAGCCGCCCACCTGATCCAGCTCCCGCCTCTCCAGAGGCCCCACCACCAGGAGCCACAGCCTCCGGCACAGCTGGGGCGACCCCTCCGGGAGAGCCCCTTTCCTGCAGGTCCCCGGAGTCCCTGAGAGAAGGCGGCCCTGCCTGTTTCCGCTCAGCGAGGCCCCAGACCCAGCTGTGCCGCTGCAGGGCGCTGACCCGGGAGGCCAGGGACACTGAGGCGTCCACCACACACCTGTGACGGGGCTCTCCGCAGAGCCAGAGGAAGGCCGAGCGTCAGGAACGTGGGAGGGAAATGCAGAATGGGCCCAGGCCCCGCGGAAGGCCCTCCGGCCATTTCTTAAACAAAAACAACATTCCAAAGAGTCCGGAGATCCCACCCCCGCCTGGGGGGGTAAACCTCGTCCCCACACTGACTGGGATCCAGAAACTCACAACGGCGCGGAGTGCCAGCAGCCTGTGGCCGCCGGCCGATGAGGAGCACGTGCCGAGGGCTCACCCAAGACACAGAAGAGGGGCCGACCCAGCTACGAGACGGACACCCACGGACAGCGGGATCCCCGCCGGCGAGGTGTCCAGAGGGGCGTCATCAACAGAGCGCGGGCCAGCGGGCGACGGGGCTGCAGGGGGAGCGGACACTGGAACAGGAAGCGGGCTCCTCTGGGTGTCCTAACGTCACCCAGGGACAGGCGGGCAGGACGGCTGCGCAACATCGTGCGTTCACGGGAGACAAGTCCTCGCGGAGAACAGGTGAAGACCGGGAGCCCGGGCTTCTGTTTTTAAAGGCTATTAGAGGAGTGTCGGGGTCACAGAAAAACTGAGAGGAGGCCGCAGACGCTTCCTCCGCCCGACCCACAGCCCCACCGCCCTGCCGCCAGCACCCCACCAGGGGGCGCACCTGCCGCCGCGGATGAGCCGGCGCAGAAGCGTGCGCCCTGGTCCACCGCGGGCACGCCAGCGCCCCAGGGTCACGCCGCCTGCGGGCTTCAGCGCCGAGATGTCCCCAGGGCGGCGCACCCCCAGAGTCCCGCCCCCGTGCTCTCCAGACTGGCTGCAGCGTGCCGCGCCCTGCCGTCTTTCCAGACCGGCTCCTCTCAGGCAGTGGGGCGCGCCGACCACGCCGCCTGCTTCTTCAGGACATGGCAGGTCACTTCTTGGTGCTGAACAGCACTCCCTGTCTGGAGGAACTGCCTCCTGAAGGCCATCTCGGTGGCCTCCAGGCCCGGGCAGTTGCAGGCTTTCATGTGGACAGACGTTTTCGCCTCCTTTGGGTAAATGCTGAGCAGTGTGACTGCTGGATCAGATGGCAGTTTTGTAAGAAAACACCAAACTGGCTTCCAAAGCGGCTGCGCCATCCTGCGCCGACCACACCAGCCGAGAGTTCCGGGTGCTCCACCTGCTCGCCAGCATCTGGTGACGTCAGCGAGGGACCTGGGTGATCCTCACGGGGGTGTGGGGTCTTACTGTAGCCTGAACCCACTAACCCTGCGATGCCCGAGGGACACCTTGTGGAGGAGTCATGCCGAGAGCTGAGAGCCCTGGAGAGGGAATGAGGGGACCCTCGGGTGCTGCAGACACAGGGGCCCTGGGGCGCCCTGACGTCCCAGGAGCTGTCCGTACCCACCCGATCTCGAGCAGGCCGCCGTGCCCCGGCCGCTGGCTCTGCCCCCACAGCGGTGGAGGAGAGCGGGGCTGGGTGGGGTGGTGGACAGGTGGAAGTGCTGGGCTCCGGCCCCTGGACTGCTCCAGCTCTGCCCAGGGCCCAGGACAGGCTGGTGTCGAGTCCAAGCGACCGGACCACCGGGGACGTGCTCACGGGGAGCAGACGAGGCCGAGGGGGCCGCAGCGGCAGGGACTGCCAGGCACGCCCCTTCCTCGGCTGTCTGCCTGCAAACTGGGAGATTAAATCACACGACTTCCTTACAACTCCAATTAAACACCTAATTGATGGTGTTGCCCTTTACGGGCCTGACACCAAGAATAAACAAACAGTGCAGACAGAGAACAGCCTGGGACAAACAGTGATTAAAACGACAACCAGTCTCCCGCACAGCGCCCGGTCTGGAAGCGGCCGAGGTGGGGTGCTGCCCGGTCTCCCGACCGCTCCTCTGCCAGGGCTGGGCGCCCCCGGGGCCTCCCCAGTGCTGCCGGGGCTCTGCTGCCATCCAGGCTCCTGCCGGGCTCACCCTGGGCTCTGCCGAAGGCCCGCGGGTGGCAGGAACGACCGCCCAGCAGCTCCGGGCACGGCCACGGCCGCAGCACTCCCTCAGGCCCCACTGGCCCTGCTTGGACCCCACCAGCGAGCACGGCGACCGTGCCGCTGCCCCCTGGCCCCTGGCTCGTGGGCCCGGTCGCCGAGAAGCTGAGCGCCCTGCCAGGAGGCGCAGGGGCTGAATCACAGCGGTCTCCCTACCCCGGCAGCGTCCATGCTCGGCCTCCATGCTCGCCTGGGCTCAGGCCCTACCTCCGCAGCGGATGCCTGAGCCGCAGGTCACCTTCTGACTGTGCCAGGGCAGCTGCCGGGCACAAGATTCCGGAACTAATTTTGTTTCTTCAGCAGAGGCGACTGTGCAGGGTGGGGAGACGCCTGAGAGCGGGAGGAGGAGGGCTGGGCTTGGGGCCGGCGCCCAGGAGACACGCCGGCCCCTGGCGGAGGAAGGTGGCCTGGACCCCACGTTTCCAAGCCTGGCCTAGCAGCAGGCGGGGCTGGGTGGGGTGGTGGACAGGTGGAAGTGCTGGGCTCCGGCCCCTGGACTGCTCCAGCTCTGCCCAGGGCCCAGGACAGGCTGGTGTCGAGTCCAAGCGACCGGACCACCGGGGACGTGCTCACGGGGAGCAGACGAGGCCGAGGGGGCCGCAGCGGCAGGGACTGCCAGGCACGCCCCTTCCTCGGCTGTCTGCCTGCAAACTGGGAGATTAAATCACACGACTTCCTTACAACTCCAATTAAACACCTAATTGATGGTGTTGCCCTTTACGGGCCTGACACCAAGAATAAACAAACAGTGCAGACAGAGAACAGCCTGGGACAAACAGTGATTAAAACGACAACCAGTCTCCCGCACAGCGCCCGGTCTGGAAGCGGCCGAGGTGGGGTGCTGCCCGGTCTCCCGACCGCTCCTCTGCCAGGGCTGGGCGCCCCCGGGGCCTCCCCAGTGCTGCCGGGGCTCTGCTGCCATCCAGGCTCCTGCCGGGCTCACCCTGGGCTCTGCCGAAGGCCCGCGGGTGGCAGGAACGACCGCCCAGCAGCTCCGGGCACGGCCACGGCCGCAGCACTCCCTCAGGCCCCACTGGCCCTGCTTGGACCCCACCAGCGAGCACGGCGACCGTGCCGCTGCCCCCTGGCCCCTGGCTCGTGGGCCCGGTCGCCGAGAAGCTGAGCGCCCTGCCAGGAGGCGCAGGGGCTGAATCACAGCGGTCTCCCTACCCCGGCAGCGTCCATGCTCGGCCTCCATGCTCGCCTGGGCTCAGGCCCTACCTCCGCAGCGGATGCCTGAGCCGCAGGTCACCTTCTGACTGTGCCAGGGCAGCTGCCGGGCACAAGATTCCGGAACTAATTTTGTTTCTTCAGCAGAGGCGACTGTGCAGGGTGGGGAGACGCCTGAGAGCGGGAGGAGGAGGGGCTGGGCTTGGGGCCGAGCGCCCAGGGAGACACGCCGGCCCCCCTGACGGAGGAAGGTGGCCTGGACCCCACGTTTCCAAGCCTGGCCTAGCAGCAGACGGTGACCAGGGCTGGGGCATGGGATGGAGGCCTGCGTCCGGGGAATGGGGCCTGCGGAGGGGCTCCAACGCCTGAGGGCTGCCCCCTCCCCGGCCGAGAAGGAGGCCCCTCTCTGACCTACAGCCTGGCAGCGCCTAACGTGCCCAGAGGCACAGAATGAACGCAACGAAGCTGAAAATTCGCCTACCAAAGTAATTTATATCTTTAATGCAGCGTCAATAAAGACTAAAACTTCAATGGCTTTTTTTTTTTAACTTGACAAAACACTTCTGAAATTCATTTAGAATAATAAACAAGGTGAGAAAATCTAAATGAGGGGAAAGAAAAGGGAAATGCTGTGTTCTACACCAGATGTGCAAACATATTTTCAGTTATAATTACTGAAGATGTGCAACAGAATAACGAAATAAAAACCTGGAAACCAGGGAAACAGATAAGGACACGTTATAAACCTACAGGGCAGGGAACGATTATCTACAAATGGCACCAGGGCAACTGTCTGTGATCAGGAGAAAGGTCAATTGAGATCTTTACCTTACTCCACATCCCAAAGTAAGTTCCAAGTAGATTAGATCTTTAAATACAAAAAAACAAGCCGAAAAGTCCCAGAAGAAAATAGCATTATTTATCAAGTCATTAAAGAACTTTCTAAGCTTAAGTGGAATAAACAGATGAGACTCCAAAATAAGTTAAATTTTTCTATACAAAATAAAGAAAAACAGGAAGTTAAACTTCTCTAACAGAAGGGATAAATAGTCTCTTCTCTGGTCATGATGAGACCATTCAGAAAGAGGAAATAAAGTATTCTTCCTTATTAGTAATCAGTGAGATGCCATTTCTATTCAAAACCTTTAACTATGCAGTAAAGCTGACAGCCGGGCGCACATCCGCAAGGTCTCACCAGGTACAGGTGTGAGGGCCCAGCCCCCGCGATCCCCTGCAGGACCCGGCCCAGCCCCCTCCTGCGGTCTCGGACTCTGACTCCTCCCCTGCCCGCACCCCAGCACACTGCCGCGGGGCCTCACACCCTGGGGACCTCCAGGCCTCCGCGGCAGGCAGCCCGTCCCATCCTTCACGGAGGCCGGCGCGTCGGCCGCTGGCAGTCTCAGTGCTGAGCGGCAGGACGTGGCTGCGCCAGGCGGCCTGGCCCTTCCCCAGTGAAAGTCGTTTGTGTGGTTACTAACAGCTCTGGTGAGGATGAGTGACCCTGCTACAGGTTCACAAGCTCCGGGTCTGGGAAAGAGGAAGGAAGTAAACCCACCCACTGGGCCTGACACCAACCTCCCTGGAGTGGAACGGCTCAGCGCCGACCAGGAGAAGCAGATGGACAGACTGACGGGAAGGAGCTGCCGGCCGACACCTGCTAACAGCTTCCTGACGGAATCTCCCCGTGAAGGTCCTCCCTTTGAACAAGGTGAGAAAATCTAAATGAGGGGAAAGAAAAGGGAAATGCTGTGTTCTACACCAGATGTGCAAACATATTTTCAGTTATAATTACTGAAGATGTGCAACAGAATAACGAAATAAAAACCTGGAAACCAGGGAAACAGATAAGGACACGTTATAAACCTACAGGGCAGGGAACGATTATCTACAAATGGCACCAGGGCAACTGTCTGTGATCAGGAGAAAGGTCAATTGAGATCTTTACCTTACTCCACATCCCAAAGTAAGTTCCAAGTAGATTAGATCTTTAAATACAAAAAAACAAGCGAAAAGTCCCAGAAGAAAATAGCATTATTTATCAAGTCATTAAAGAACTTTCTAAGCTTAAGTGGAATAAACAGATGAGACTCCAAAATAAGTTAAATTTTTCTATACAAAATAAAGAAAAACAGGAAGTTAAACTTCTCTAACAGAAGGGATAAATAGTCTCTTCTCTGGTCATGATGAGACCATTCAGAAAGAGGAAATAAAGTATTCTTCCTTATTAGTAATCAGTGAGATGCCATTTCTATTCAAAACCTTTAACTATGCAGTAAAGCTGACAGCCGGGCGCACATCCGCAAGGTCTCACCAGGTACAGGTGTGAGGGCCCAGCCCCCGCGATCCCCTGCAGGACCCGGCCCAGCCCCCTCCTGCGGTCTCTCGGACTCTGACTCCTCCCCTGCCCGCACCCCAGCACACTGCCGCGGGGCCTCACACCCTGGGGACCTCCAGGCCTCCGCGGCAGGCAGCCCGTCCCATCCTTCACGGAGGCCGGCGCGTCGGCCGCTGGCAGTCTCAGTGCTGAGCGGCAGGACGTGGCTGCGCCAGGCGGCCTGGCCCTTCCCCAGTGAAAGTCGTTTGTGTGGTTACTAACAGCTCTGGTGAGGATGAGTGACCCTGCTACAGGTTCACAAGCTCCGGGTCTGGGAAAGAGGAAGGAAGTAAACCCACCCACTGGGCCTGACACCAACCTCCCTGGAGTGGGGAACGGCTCAGCGCCGACCAGGAGAAGCAGATGGACAGACTGACGGGGAAGGAGCTGCCGGCCCAGAGCTGACCTGCCTGGGCAGCATGGACAGCTTCCTGACCGCGAATCTCTCCCCCGTGAAGGCCCTCTGTCTCCTCCTCTATTTAGAAACGCTCCCACTTCTCTCTCAACGCGCTGCTGTTTTCAGCACACAGGTGGTTCACGTGTTTTGGCAGAGTTACATCCAGGACTTTCATCTGGGGAGAGTGAGCAGGGACGGTGTAACGCCTCGGATCGCAGCTTCCTCGCGCTCACTGCTCACAGAGACCATACGCATTATTATCCACACGTGTAGGATATAATGGGCTTCCCAGGTGGTGCTAGGGATAAGGAACCCGACTGCCAATGCAGGGGACGAAAGAGACGTGGGTTCGATCCCTGGGTGGGGAAGCCCTCCTGGAGGAGGGCATGGCAGCCACTCCAGTACCCTCGCCTGGGGAACCCCACGGACAGAGGAGCCTGGCGGGCCACCGTCCATGGGGCCAGAAAGAGACAGACACAACTGAGCAAGTCAGCATGCACGCGTGCTGGATGTAAGAGCAACACACAAAAATCAACGAAGAACTCACTGCATTTTTTTTTTTTTTAACCTGGGATTGTCTGTGCAGACAAACATGTCATCTGCAGAGAGGAAGAGTTCTGCCTGCCTCTCCTTTCCTCGCTGCGCGGTGGATCGGACACGGACAGAACAGGGCGCGTTCAGACCAACAGAAGCTGAGACACCGGAACCCCGACCCCACAGCGAGCAGAGCTCAGCCGCGTGCAGAAAGAGGCCCGCCACAGACGGGCGCTGCTGGCCCCAGGCGGGCGAGGCTGCCCCAACAGATGGCCAGAACTTTCACGATAACCCCCCACACTGGCCGCCTGAGGAAGAAAACCAGACGAGCCTCTACCTGACGCAGGGGAGCCCTTGACAAAATTCAACACCTGAATACACCGAGCGGACGCAGACCAGGAGCGAAGGGGCGAGGGCGCCTACAGACGGCGCAGAGCCAACAGCGCGCGCGCCCGACGAGGCCAGGGCCCAGGCCCGCCAGCACGCGGCCGCGCAGACCCGAAGGCCCCGCCAGGGAGAGCACGGGGCACGGGCGTTGGGCCTTAAGGAATAAATAAAACCGTCCCTCCTCAGACGACACGATCGCAAAGGAGAAAACCCCAAATCCTCCCAGAGCTGACCGAGCCCGACACAGAACCAGGACGAGCTCTGTGCTGTGCGGAGGGCGACGCCACGTCCCCCTCTCTGCCACCCACGGACTGTGTCCCACCAGGCTCCCCTGCCCATGGGTTTTCCCGGGCAAGAACAGTGGAGGGGGCTGTCATTTCCTTCTCCCATACACAAGCACGGAGCCATGGAAGCAATAAAGACAAACACATACATAGGATAACTCTAAAAAAAGGTCCATGTCTAATGAAACACTTAATTGGTATGTGTGCTGAAAACGCCAACATGCTGATGGAAGAAATCAAAGAAAGTCTGAAGCAACGGAGAGAGACATTGGTTCTGGACTGGAAAGACTCATCATGTTAACGATATGGACCCCAAATGCATAGATTCAATGGATTCCCTGTGCAAAGTTCCAGTCCCTGGGGCCCAGAAAGGGGGGACCGTCCATGGGGCCAGAAAGAGACAGACACAACTGAGCAAGTCAGCATGCACGCGTGCTGGATGTAAGAGCAACACACAAAAATCAACGAAGAACTCACTGCATTTTTTTTTTTTTTAACCTGGGATTGTCTGTGCAGACAAACATGTCATCTGCAGAGAGGAAGAGTTCTGCCTGCCTCTCATTTCCTAGCTGAGAGGTGGATGGGACACGGACAGAACAGGCGCGTTCAGACCAACAGAAGCTGAGACACCGGAACCCCGACCCCACAGCGAGCAGAGCTCAGCCGCGTGCAGAAAGAGGCCCGCCACAGACGGGCGCTGCTTCCCAGGCGGGCGAGGCTGCCCCAACAGATGGCCAGAACTTTCACGATAACCCCCCACACTGGCCGCCTGAGGAAGAAAACCAGACGAGCCTCTACCTGACGCAGGGGAGCCCTTGACAAAATTCAACACCTGAATACACCGAGCGGACGCAGACCAGGAGCGAAGGCGCGAAGGCGCCTACAGACGGCGCAGAGCCAACAGCGCGCGCGCCCGACGAGGCCAGGGCCCAGGCCCGCCAGCACGCGGCCGCGCAGACCCGAAGGCCCCGCCAGGGAGAGCACGGGGCACGGGCGTTGGGCCTTAAGGAATAAATAAAACCGTCCCTCCTCAGACGACACGATCGCAAAGGAGAAAACCCCAAATCCTCCCAGAGCTGACCGAGCCCGACACAGAACCAGGACGAGCTCTGTGCTGTGCGGAGGGCGACGCCACGTCCCCCTCTCTGCCACCCACGGACTGTGTCCCACCAGGCTCCCCTGCCCAGGGGTTTTTCCCCGGGCAAGAACAGTGGAGGGGCTGTCATTTCCTTCTCCCATACACAAGCACGGAGCCATGGAAGCAATAAAGACAAACACATACATAGGATAACTCTAAAAAAAGGTCCATGTCTAATGAAACACTTAATTGGTATGTGTGCTGAAAACGCCAACATGCTGATGGAAGAAATCAAAGAAAGTCTGAAGCAACGGAGAGAGACATTGGTTCTGGACTGGAAAGACTCATCATGTTAACGATATGGATCCTTCTCAAACTGATCTATAGATTCAATGGATTCCCTGTGCAAAGTTCAGCAGGATTTCTGCAGACAAAGATGAACTGCACCCAAAGCTAAATGGAAAGGCAACAGAAGCAGAGTCGCCAGAATGATTTTGAAAAAAAGAGTATGAAGTTGGAAGGACTATGCTGCTGACCTTAAGACCTGCCACTCAGCTCCCAGGGCTCTGCAGGGGCTCAGCACAGCGAGCAGCGGGGCCGTGAGGAGACGCGGCCACGTAAGTCACGATCTGGCAAAGGTGCGAAGGCAGGCGATGGAAGCAGGACGCCATTCAACACAGCATGTTAGAATAACTGGACATTTATGTGAAAAAAAAATCCACCAAACACAAAAGTACCTCCACCTGAATCTCACATTTTAGGAAAAATCAACAAAATGGAGTGCAGATTTCAGTGTAAAACTGAAAGGCTCAGAGATACAATTAAAACCTAACAAAATAGTGCCTTGACCTTGGGTTTGGCCAAGTTCCTCGATCTGACTCCTCAAAGAGAAAAGCCGATCACCAGAGTCCAAGCTAAATATGCTCTGAGGAAGACCACCAGGACATGTACCCCCCAAAACTCGAGCCAAAGACAGCAGTCCAACGAAAAACGGGCAAGACGCTGAGACACCGTCCACTCAAGGGGGCTCAGGAACGCTAACGTGCCATGAACGACGCTCAGCATCTTCCCGTGTCAGAGAAACGCCCAGCACACCCGAGGAGAGGCGGGAGCCACGGTGCACGCCTCAGGGTGACCGCAGGGCCCAGCGCGGAGTGACGTGGAGCCCCGGAGCCCGCGTGGGGCCAGCGGGGTGCAGGGCCACTGCCAGCCGCGAAGCTCGCGGTCCGCAAGGCGCGCGGCCCGGCGATCCCGCTCCCAGGGCGCACCCCGAAGAGCTACACGGCGTCTGCAGGAACCTGCACCGCGACTCCCGCCTTCGCCGTCCAGGTCTGGCAAGGGGGACAGTCTGGGCGCGTCTGAGCCGCCCGCTGTGGGCTGGGGTCCCGCGTCAGCTCCGCCCGCAGCCCTGCGGTGTGTTCAGGTCCACCCGCCGGCCTCTCGGGCGCCTCAAAGACCCCAGCAGGCCTCCCTCCCGCCTGCCGCGAGGTGGGGCGGTGGACGACAGCCCAGAGGACGACCACGCAGCTCTGCTGGGGCGGGGGGCCGGCGCGATTCTCGCCTCCTTTCCCGTTTTCAGAGGCGGTCCCTCCAGCTGAGAAGGACCAGCGGGGAAAGCGCGGGTGGGGTCTTCCTGCGGCAGCTAGGACCGCCCTGCTCCCTGAGCCTCTGGGCGGTGGGGGGCCGCTCCCGGCGAGCCCAGCTCTCTCATCCAACTCACAACCCCCCGGCAGCTCCGGGCGGCCAGACCAGCGGCCACAGCAAGCACGGAGTCCATCACCTCGTGCTGGGCACCACGCCACGTGGAGCTGCAGTGTCCTCACGGGCGGTCTGCGGCTGCCCAGCTCCTCGCTCATCACGGTGCCGTCCCGTTCAGGGCTCCTCCGGGACAGCGGCTCCAGCCAGGGTCCCCCTGCCACAGCCCCGTGGCCCCGTCCTAGCCCAGGCAGGCCGGCGCTGGCTGAGCGGGAAAGAGGGAGAGCCTCCGGAGAGAGAAGCAGGACGAGATGACGAGCGGGCGCACGCCGCCACAGGGCCGGCCGGCGGCCCCTCCCTGGGTGTCCCCTTCCCCGGGGGAGCCAGCGGGGCTCCAGGGAGGGGCCTGAGCACCGCTTCTCTCCAGGGACCCCTCGGGGTCAGCCGCACGCAGGCAGGCAGTGACAAATTTGATCACCTTCTGTGTGTCGCTCTGACAAGATTAGTTTAATATTAATGCATTACCTAATTAAACCGCGATTAATCATCTCTCTGGCCCAGGCTGGTAAGGTGGGGAGCCACGCGAGGAACTGAGCCAGCGCAGGTCGGGGCTGAGGTTGAGGTTCAGGCTCTGGCCGGTGAGGGCCGTGGCCTCGGCAGGGCTGTCCTTTGTCAAAGGTCCAGGAACACCTGGCTTCCCTGACCTGGCGCTGTGCAGTACCCGGGGCCAGGCAGCTGCCCTTCCCCTTCCCTCCCCTGCCCCACAGCGGCTCCCGGCAGAAGACGGCAGGCCCGGACGCCTCTGGGGAGCCGGGGGCACCTCAACTGCTGGTCCACCTCCGTCCCAGCAACTCAGCGGTCACCACGGAGACCATGACCACCCACACGACACCCTGGGCATCCGCGGGCTGAACGGGAAGGCCTCGCCGTGTGCACAGCAGGTGAACCCGTCCAGGGTGGGGTGGCTGGCCTGCACGCCACAGGGGAAGGTGGGCCGCGTCTGTGTTCTGCTGTGGGAAGCCCCCCTTGGCTCTGAGGACACGCTCTCTGGAGGCCTCGGTCGCTCTGATGGCCCACGTCCTCCAGGTGCACTTTCCTACTCACCAGCTCTGTGCCTTGCAGACGTCTGCCTGCCCTGGTCACAGCCAGCATGGGCTCGCCTGGCCGGTCAGCTCCGCTCCGGGGCTGCTGGGGTGACCATCCACCTGCCCTCAGGCCTCTGGTCTCTGGGGTGTGGACCTCACGGATTTCTGACCCGGCAGGCCTGAGACGGAGCCCGAGGACCTGCATCTCCCACAGGCTCCGGGGATCCGCTGTGTGCGGACTCTGACTTCTGCTGGGAGGCAGACCGTGGCCGGAGGGCAGAGCCGCGTGAGGACTCGGGGCGCGCCAACCTCCTGGCTACTCGGTCAAGCCAGCATCCACCACCCTCCTGAGCTTTGTGGTCACGACCCCGCCACGAGCGCCACCGGCTGCCGGTCCCAGGCCTTCCAGGAGGGCACCACGCAGCCTGCTTCCCGGCGCGACGGCCACCACTGGAGTCCGTCTTCCTGAGCTGCTCACCATTAAACCGCCCGCGCCCCGGATGTCCTGACTGCTGAGGGGCCTCGAGGAACGAAGGCACGGCAGGTGTGCGGGTTCACCCGGAGTCTCCGCCCCGGCGCCCACAGTGCCCTGGGGCACGTGTCGAGGTGCCCTGCGAGGCTCCGAACAGCTGCACCCCCGAGCTGAGCACACGCCTACCGGTTGCAGGCAAACGTCTGTCACGTCAGATGGTGTGAACCCTGTTCAGAGCGGAGAGGCACCTTGAGCTGCCCGAGTCTGTGCCCCGCGTTTGAATCAGCCAAGGCGGCATAGGCGGCCTGAGGCGGCTGAAGGAGCGCGAGGAGAAAACAGGAGAGCGGGCCTGAGGGGCCGCAGCTCGGCCGCGCACCTGCTGAGGGCCCCGCGCGCGGCCTCTCCCGGCCCTCTGAGGGCGGCAGGACACGAAGCTCACGGCTGCGAAACCCGGCTCAGCGCAGTCCTGGCCGCGGGAGCACCAGGGCAGCGCCCGGGGAGCCAACGCTGTTCTCCCGAAGATGAGCTGGGAGAGGCAGACAGGAAAGGGTGTGCGCCCCCCAGGTGACACCGTGCACACCTCTGCAGGGCCGGCACGCACCGGTGAGAAGCGCCTGGCGGGCAAACGCAGTCTCGCAGAACCGGGAGCTCAGGCCCCGGCAGAGCCCGTGGGTCCCGCACTGCAGGGTCACAGCTGGACCCACAGGGGTGCGCGAACCCTCGTCCCACGGCGGAGGCCGGGCTGACGATCGTGGGACAGCCTCAGGGCGCCCTGGGGCCGGGAAGCAGGGACAGCCCGGCTCAGAGTCCCAGTCGAGACCCCGCGGCTCCGGGGTGGGCGGCGTGGTGAGCGCACCGCCGGCCTGGCTGACCGAGCCTTCGGCCTCACAGAGCCCGAGCGCTGGTGCTGAGCGTGGCTTCCCACCTCCGCCGCCTCGTGGGGTGGCGACCACTGACCTCCAGCGTCCGGAGAGAGGCTGGTTCCACGTGAAGTAGACAAGTGGACCGTGCGTGCACGAGGGCCGGAGGGGTTGCGTCTACGACCCTGGGAACAGGGCGACGCAGAGACCCCTGCTCCAGACCAGATGATGCCTGCACTCGTCCCACGTCCAACAGCAGCAGGTACGTGGCACGAGTGGGCAAACGCGGGCAGAGGAAGTGGAAAGAGCTTCCTAGGGAAAAGCCACTCAGAAAGGCAGACGGCAGATGCCAAGAAGACAGCAGCCACGGCCTCGGGGTGCAGAAGCGGGGTGGGGGAGGGCCGCCGCAGACAGGAGAATCGCAGGGCGCCGGGCCCAGGCTCCAGCCATGGGGAGGGCCAGGGAGACCCCTCCCCGCCACCTGAGACCCGGAGCAGGCAGCCGGGCCCGGCACCTTCCGACCGCAGCGAGGCCACGGGCACCTCCCCGTCCCCAGCCTCCCCAGTGGGGCTGCACTGACTGACCCCTGGGAACACAGAGGGTCCGCCGCTTGGCACTTATGGGCCCACCATCTCAGCACGAATGCAGGACTTGGTGCCCGCGGTGTGCAGCGGACAGGCTCACAGTCACCGCCCTGCCCTGGAGACAGGGACGAGCCGTGAGGGCCGAGGCCGAGGCCCTGAGTTAGAGCTGCAGAGCGGGCAAGACCCTTGTGGTAGAAGAGAGCTCCGGGCAGCCCCAGGTGACACCGTGCACACCTCTGCAGGGCCGCACGCACCGGTGAGAAGCGCC
The DNA here is from genome assembly GCA_022376925.1 of Tragulus kanchil. Lineage (NCBI taxonomy): Eukaryota > Metazoa > Chordata > Mammalia > Artiodactyla > Tragulidae > Tragulus > Tragulus kanchil. The sequence goes on along the minus strand of JAIOJX010000002.1, from coordinate 158,706,658 downwards.
TGGCGGGCAAACGCAGTCTCGCAGAACCGGGAGCTCAGGCCCCGGCAGAGCCCGTGGGTCCCGCACTGCAGGGTCACAGCTGGACCCACAGGGGTGCGCGAACCCTCGTCCCACGGCGGAGGCCGGGCTGACGATCGTGGGACAGCCTCAGGGCGCCCTGGGGCCGGGAAGCAGGGACAGCCCGGCTCAGAGTCCCAGTCGAGACCCCGCGGCTCCGGGGTGGGCGGCGTGGTGAGCGCACCGCCGGCCTGGCTGACCGAGCCTTCGGCCTCACAGAGCCCGAGCGCTGGTGCTGAGCGTGGCTTCCCACCTCCGCCGCCTCGTGGGGTGGCGACCACTGACCTCCAGCGTCCGGAGAGAGGCTGGTTCCACGTGAAGTAGACAAGTGGACCGTGCGTGCACGAGGGCCGGAGGGGTTGCGTCTACGACCCTGGGAACAGGGCGACGCAGAGACCCCTGCTCCAGACCAGATGATGCCTGCACTCGTCCCACGTCCAACAGCAGCAGGTACGTGGCACGAGTGGGCAAACGCGGGCAGAGGAAGTGGAAAGAGCTTCCTAGGGAAAAGCCACTCAGAAAGGCAGACGGCAGATGCCAAGAAGACAGCAGCCACGGCCTCGGGGTGCAGAAGCGGGGTGGGGGAGGGCCGCCGCAGACAGGAGAATCGCAGGGCGCCGGGCCCAGGCTCCAGCCATGGGGAGGGCCAGGGAGACCCCTCCCCGCCACCTGAGACCCGGAGCAGGCAGCCGGGCCCGGCACCTTCCGACCGCAGCGAGGCCACGGGCACCTCCCCGTCCCCAGCCTCCCCAGTGGGGCTGCACTGACTGACCCCTGGGAACACAGAGGGTCCGCCGCTTGGCACTTATGGGCCCACCATCTCAGCACGAATGCAGGACTTGGTGCCCGCGGTGTGCAGCGGACAGGCTCACAGTCACCGCCCTGCCCTGGAGACAGAGACGAGCCGTGAGGGCCGAGGCCGAGGCCCTGAGTTAGAGCTGCAGAGCGGGCAAGACCCTTGTGGTAGAAGAGAGAGCTCCGGGCAGCCCCCCACCCACCTGCCCGCCCAGCACAGGCCTCCGCGCAGGGCTCACTAGGTCTGGAAATGTACTCAGACTGTGAAAGATGGCCCCTGCTTCCCGGAGCACCGTGTCCTCGTGATTAATGGACACACAGCAGCTGATAAATGACACTACTTGTTGCTGGGTTGGGAGAGATTCCACCTCCCGGCCCTCGCTGTGCTCACTCTCAGGTCACCCCCGCCCCTGATGCCCACAGCGCCTGTGCAGGCTGGACGGAGGGACAGACAGACAGATGAAGGCCTACCTGCCACCTCCTTGGACGAGGGCAGCCCCGCGGCCTCCAGATGGGCAGGGACGGGGCCACCGGTCTCCAGGGCACGGACCAGCTCCTGCAGCCGTGCGCACTCCTCCTGCAGCCGCTGCTGGTCCTCGCGAAGCCGCTGCCTGGCCACGCCGGCCGGGTTCAGGCTCAGGTGCAGCACCTTGGTCCTGCTCTGGTCATAGTCGCCCTGCAGAGGACAACGGCAGGAGGTCAGCGCCCTCCGCAGGGCGAGCGAAGGGAAGCCGGCCAGCCCGCAGGGTCCCAGCCTCTCCTCGCCCACCCCGCCCTCTCGGGGGCGCCTCAGGGCACAGCACGGAGCCCGAGCCGGCCCGCGTCCGCCCGGCACCACGGCCAGAGGGACGGCTCTCCGAGCGCACGCCCAGACGCGGCCCTCGAGCGCCTGGGGCCCCGGTGCTCGCGAGCCTCTCGGCGACCCTCCCGTCTCAGCCACAGCAGAGACCTGGTTTTTAAGATGTGAACATTTAAGAGCCCCGTGACGTTAAAGCAGAGTCCCCGCGCGCCTCACTGACACGGCGCCCGTTACTGCCATGCGGGGCCAGTGCCGGGCACAGGTGACAAGGCCGCGGGCAGAGCTGGGAGCGGACACACACGTGCGGGCTGGACGCCGGTCACCGGTGCAGTCAGTCAGTGACCGTTCCCGAAGCGCATGCTTTTCTGACGCATGTGGACGCCGCGTCCAGGACGTGGTCCTCCTGGCAGACGCCCCGAACAGGACCCGGGCCGGCCCAGCCTCAGCTGTCCCGTCACGCGCCGGTGACTCCCCGCCCCGGCCTAGCTCCACGGCGGCAGGTCTGGTCACTGAGCGCCACCACAATAGGTCATCTCCGCTGGGCAGTAAACAGGCCACCCCGGAATCCACCACACCGTTAGCTCCGCCCCACTGCTTGGCCAGAGGCATCTGCCAAGGGGGGCAGCTCGGGACCTGGGCCTCTCGGCTGCTGCCCTGGACCTCCCTGAAGAGGAGGGGGCCCCTCGGGGCAGGAGCTGGGAGACACAGGTGTGCCCTGGGCTGAGGGGCGGGGGGCCGCTGGCCCGGCTCGCCAGCCGAGCGGTCATCTCCCTCCGGCCGGACACTGAGACTCCCTCCTGGACACCCTGACTCTCGCCTGTGGCCTCCCGCCCACAGCTCTCTCCTCTGGGACACGGGAGAACAGTGCCTTCACTCAGACGGTCAGATCACCAGGGCGGGGAGAGGAGCGTGGACATGGCCTCATCCCGGCCCCCCGCAGAGAAGGCAGGAGGGGAGCTGGCCCGAGGAAGGCGGGGGGCTGGTGGCCAGCTGGCTCTTCACGGGTTCTGAGAGCCTTGTAAGAACCTCAAAGGACAGAGAGATGTGGTGTAGCTCGGAGCGAGTCACGGGCTGTCAGGCTGGAAGGGATCCTCTCTGCATCCGGTTTTATAGCCTGGAGACCCCGCCCGGCGTGCAGAGCCAGTCCACTCTGCGGACTCGGACAGAGGCCCTCGCAGGCCCCACAGGCCAGGGCCAGGCAGGCGCAGGGAGAGGACGAGGACAGGCTCTGCAAAGGGCCCCCAAGCAGACATGCTAGGCAGCGCTGGTCACACCGTCTCTGTCCCCTGGCCCGGCCGACAGGGGGAGGGAGCGAGGGGCGTTGGACACGCCGCCCTGCCCTGCCCTTAGCAGAAAACTCAGGGCTAAGGCATCACGACACTGAGCTGACCCTGCATTCTCCAAAAGGACACTGAAAACCAGGAACAAGAGAAAACAGACACACTGGACGCCATCAAAATGAAGAGCTTCTTCAAAGCACAGCTCGAAGGACGTGGTCCTCCTGGCACGCCCGACGGCCGGGCCCAGCCTCAGCTGTCCGTCACCGCGGTGACTCCCCGCCCCGGCCTAGCTCCACGGCGGCAGGTCTGGTCACTGAGCGCCACCACAATAGGTCATCTCCGCTGGGCAGTAAACAGGCCACCCCGGAATCCACCACACCGTTAGCTCCGCCCCACTGCTTGGCCAGAGGCATCTGCCAAGGGGGGCAGCTCGGGACCTGGGCCTCTCGGCTGCTGCCCTGGACCTCCCTGAAGAGGAGGGGGCCCCTCGGGGCAGGAGCTGGGAGACACAGGTGTGCCCTGGGCTGAGGGGCGGGGGGCCGCTGGCCCGGCTCGCCAGCCGAGCGGTCATCTCCCTCCGGCCGGACACTGAGACTCCCTCCTGGACACCCTGACTCTCGCCTGTGGCCTCCCGCCCACAGCTCTCTCCTCTGGGACACGGGAGAACAGTGCCTTCACTCAGACGGTCAGATCACCAGGGCGGGGAGAGGAGCGTGGACATGGCCTCATCCCGGCCCCCCGCAGAGAAGGCAGGAGGGGAGCTGGCCCGAGGAAGGCGGGGGGCTGGTGGCCAGCTGGCTCTTCACGGGTTCTGAGAGCCTTGTAAGAACCTCAAAGGACAGAGAGATGTGGTGTAGCTCGGAGCGAGTCACGGGCTGTCAGGCTGGAAGGGATCCTCTCTGCATCCGGTTTTATAGCCTGGAGACCCCGCCCGGCGTGCAGAGCCAGTCCACTCTGCGGACTCGGACAGAGGCCCTCGCAGGCCCCACAGGCCAGGGCCAGGCAGGCGCAGGGAGAGGACGAGGACAGGCTCTGCAAAGGGCCCCCAAGCAGACATGCTAGGCAGCGCTGGTCACACCGTCTCTGTCCCCTGGCCCGGCCGACAGGGGGAGGGAGCGAGGGGCGTTGGACACGCCGCCCTGCCCTGCCCTTAGCAGAAAACTCAGGGCTAAGGCATCACGACACTGAGCTGACCCTGCATTCTCCAAAAGGACACTGAAAACCAGGAACAAGAGAAAACAGACACACTGGACGCCATCAAAATGAAGAGCTTCTGGGCTTCAAAGCACAGCTCGAAGGAAGTGAAAAGCCAACACCCAACACCCAGAAGAGCAGGAGGAGAAAATGCTCGCACACCACTTGTCTGGTGAGAGACCTGTGTCCGGAACACAGCAAGAGCGCTCGCAGCTCCGTGACAACAACAGACTGACACAAAGACGGGCAAAGTCTCTGCGCCAATCCTTCTCCAAGGAAGATACACAAACGGCCAACAAGCACAAGAAGATGCCTGATGTCCTAAGGACCAGGGAAGCGGGGATAACAAGGAAATGCGCCTCGCGCCCACCAGGTGGCTGAACGACAGAGGCAGACAGTCTCGCGTGGACAGAGCCGCTGAGACCCCCTGCTGCTGCCGGGACGGAGGGTGGGGTGGCCACCCCGGAAACCAGCTCCTCAGACGAGGAGACCGGGCACCACACGACCTGGGCTTCCCTGGTGGCTCAACGGCAAAGAACCCGCCTGCCATGCAGCAGACCTGGGTTCAACCCCCGGGTCAGGAAGCTCCCCTGGAGGAGGGCATGGCCACCCACCCGTGTTCCTGCCAGGAGAGCCCCATGAACAGAGGAGCCTGGTGGGCTGCAGCACACGGGAATGCAAGAGTCGGACACGACTGAGCGCTGGAGCCGCCACCAGCACCACGTGGCCCAGTGACGCGGCGCCCAGGGACACACCTGAGAGGAGTGCACACACACGTCCAGAGAAACGCGCACACGGACCACCGTGGTGTCACTCACAGTGAGCACCACGAGCTGACCAACACATGACACGGCGTGGCCCACCCACCCAGTGGAATGGACAGGACAGGCGCCTGGACCCCGCTGTGCCCCAGACAAGCCCTGTGGACACGCTGCTGGGGCACCCCCCGGCAGCCCAGTGGCTAGGGCCCTGCAGGGGGCGCGGGTGCCACCCCTGGCCGGGGAACCAAGACCCCACGTGCCACCTTGTGGCAAAAGGAAGCAAGACACTGTGCTCCGTGAAAGAAGAGAGCCACAGACGGCCACCTATCTGACCCGATTCATGTGAAACGTCCAGAGTAAGGACACTGAAAACCAGGAACAAGAGAAAACAGACACACTGGACGCCATCAAAATGAAGAGCTTCTGGGCTTCAAAGCACAGCTCGAAGGAAGTGAAAAGCCAACACCCAACACCCAGAAGAGCAGGAGGAGAAAATGCTCGCACACCACTTGTCTGGTGAGAGACCTGTGTCCGGAACACAGCAAGAGCGCTCGCAGCTCCGTGACAACAACAGACTGACACAAAGACGGGCAAAGTCTCTGCGCCAATCCTTCTCCAAGGAAGATACACAAACGGCCAACAAGCACAAGAAGATGCCTGATGTCCTAAGGACCAGGGAAGCGGGGATAACAAGGAAATGCGCCTCGCGCCCACCAGGTGGCTGAACGACAGAGGCAGACAGTCTCGCGTGGACAGAGCCGCTGAGACCCCCTGCTGCTGCCGGGACGGAGGGTGGGGTGGCCACCCCGGAAACCAGCTCCTCAGACGAGGAGACCGGGCACCACCGACCTGGGCTTCCCTGGTGGCTCAACGGCAAAGAACCCGCCTGCCATGCAGCAGACCTGGGTTCAACCCCCGGGTCAGGAAGCTCCCCTGGAGGAGGGCATGGCCACCCACCCGTGTTCCTGCCAGGAGAGCCCCATGAACAGAGGAGCCTGGTGGGCTGCAGCACACGGGAATGCAAGAGTCGGACACGACTGAGCGCTGGAGCCGCCACCAGCACCACGTGGCCCAGTGACGCGGCGCCCAGGGACACACCTGAGAGGAGTGCACACACACGTCCAGAGAAACGCGCACACGGACCACCGTGGTGTCACTCACAGTGAGCACCACGAGCTGACCAACACATGACACGGCGTGGCCCACCCACCCAGTGGAATGGACAGGACAGGCGCCTGGACCCCGCTGTGCCCCAGACAAGCCCTGTGGACACGCTGCTGGGGCACCCCCCGGCAGCCCAGTGGCTAGGGCCCTGCAGGGGGCGCGGGTGCCACCCCTGGCCGGGGAACCAAGACCCCACGTGCCACCTTGTGGCAAAAGGAAGCAAGACACTGTGCTCCGTGAAAGAAGAGAGCCACAGACGGCCACCTATCTGACCCGATTCATGTGAAACGTCCAGAGTAAGGACATCCACAGGCGCAGAAAACAGAGCAGAGGTGGCTGAAGGCTGGAGGGGGCGTGGGGCCGAGCAGGGTGTCCGCCAAGGGTGCTGTGCGGGGCTTCTTTCTGAGACGATACAAATGCTCTAAGCTGGTGCGGCAACGGCTGCCCATGACTTGTGACAGCACGAAGGACACTGAGCTGTCTACTTCAAGCAGGTTAAGTGCTGTGGTGTGTAAATCATATCTCAATAAAGCTGTTTTCAAGAGAAAGAGACAGGGCAGCAAACAAACAGCAGCATGTGCGGATGCCCCTCTGCTCCAGAGCCCGTGTGGCACCAGCTTCCCCACCGTCGCCGGCCCAGCACGGCGTGAACGGGACGGGGAGCCCAGGGAGAGGCACTCCAACGTGTGCTGGCCTGGCCAGCCTCAGGCCGCGGGCCGCAGCGGGGGCTGAGCCCGGCAGCAGCGGTCACTGGCTGGCGCAGCCCAGGACCGCAGGCATGGGCACCAGCCCTGCCCACGGGTCTCCTCGAGCCTCCACGCCCCGTGGCTCCTGCGGCTCCCGGGGGTGCGGGCCGAGCCCCACTTGGGCGCTGCCCCCGACCTGGTCCAGCCAGGGCCCGGGTCACCGGGGTCCAGCCAGGACCTCCAGGGGCAAGCCTCCAGAGGCGCCCCGGCGGTGGGCCGGGTGCTCGAGACGAGGCTGTGACAGCCCTGCAGGGCTGGGCTCTGCCACAGGCCCTGCCACCTGGAGCCTTCCACACCGTGCTCGGGAGCTCAGGGGACGAAAACTCACTTCGATCAGAGGAGGGGGACGGAGGCCGGCTCTTCCCCCAGGCGTCGGACCCGCCCCGGGGCAGAAGCGCTGCAGAGCCGTGGGGCCACCGCTCCCAGGCGCTGGGGAGGCCCCGGCCCACGGCCCGGCTGGACTGGACGCAGGCATGCCGCCCGGCCGTCCTCTCCCCCACAGGCCCGATGCAGCGGCCGTGGCCGGGGCCGACAGGACCAACGGCAGGCGAGGGGGAGGGCGCCAGGCTCAGTGCACCCAGGCTCTGCTCCGCACCCTCTGGGGGCAAGGCGGCCCTCCCCGTCGTCCCTCCCTCCCTTCCTCCGCGGGTCCATCTCTCTCCGTCCCTCCTTCCGTCCCACGGGCTGCATGGGCCCAGGAGAGGAGGCGCCCAGAGCCAGCCAGGGGTGCCGCCCGCCTCCCTGGCCCGCGCGGCTGACACCCAGGGCTGCGCAGCACTGTGAAGGGTGCGTCGCCGGGGGGCGGGGCGCTGCTGAAGCAGATGGGGGACGGCGAGCAAATCTGCTGATACCGGCTCCGAGACGACAGCTCTGGGGAAGAAAGGGCAGAAACGGCTGTAATCTTCTGCTAAAAATTTGTTGCCTTGTTTGATTCGCAGCTGGGGAAACTGTTGAGATGCTGACGGGAATCTCAAAAGGAAAAGTTCTGAGCCTCCCTTTGATGTGCGGGTGCAATTACCAGCAAAACAAAACCGTCCCACCCGGCAGGGAGCCGAGGCCCTTCCTGTCCGTGACCACCAGTGGGCGCGGGGCGGGCTGCAGAGCGGCGCCCCACGCCGTCCAGCTCCCCCTGCACCGGCTCCAGCCCGGTCAGGGTCCTCGCTTTCGTAGGCGATGGGGGGGGTCTTGAGTCTCGCCGGAGAGGGCCAGGGGCCAAAGGACGGCAGGCCCAGGGGAGGGCGGGGCCCGAGCAGCGCTCCCGGTCCTGCAGCCTGCTCGCCACCCTTGGCGCACAGCGGGTCTCTTTCTGGCACCCAGACCCTAGTGAAGCTCTGACGGACGGCCAGGGCCCCTGTGTCCAGCCCTCGGCACTGGCGTCCCGAGTCCCACGCAGCAGTCTCGCTCCCCTCTGCGGTCAGCTTCTGCCCTGCCCTGCTGGCGGCCCACGGCGGCCTGTCCTCCAGGCCTCAGTTTCCACCCGCGAAGTGTGAGGGCAGTGAACCTGATCTTTGAGGGCCTTGAAAGCCTGGCACTCCTGAGACCTGGACAGAGGGCAGACCCCCGGGGCCCCTGCGGGTTGTGATGGACCGGGGAGGGCGGCCTGCGATGTTTGTGAAGAGACCCTGCTGGCAGGAAGCAGGGACGCGTGGAGAATTAAAAAGCACAGTTAAGTAACCACTGATCCTCATGCATATTTATGAACCACCCGGCCTGAAAACCAAATCAATACCTCTCCCCGCTGAAGGGAGCTCAGCGCAGGGAGAAGAGCAGGGAGCCTGGGGGGTCCCGCTGGGTCCAAGGGGAGGGCCGGCTGGATCTTGTGGACGGGAGAGCTCACCCTCCTGGCCACGCTGCACCCTGGCCTCCACACCCACGCCGCACGGCCTGGGAGCTCTGTGAGCCTGGGCAGGTCCCTCAGGCACTGGCCTCGCGTCTGACATGCCCGATGGGCTGGTTTCCTGGGCGCCTGGTGGCTCCCGAGATGGACCCCAGCTCTAAAGCTGGGGACAGGCAGACCGAGCTGCAAGACCGCGTGCTGACTGAGGTGGAGAGCCAGGGACTGGTGGTGCCACGGGACGGCACAGGCGGGCCTCCCAGACCCCTGGCACCAAGAGCTTGAGAGCCGAGGCCCACCAGGCAATCCGTGGGGTGAAGAGTGGCGGGACCCAGGCAGGAGGCAGGAGGGCCGAGGGGGAGGGAGGACGAGGGCTCGGCCCTGGGGACCACCCTCCCGCCACGGCCCTGGGCAAGCGGAGTGGGCCCTCCCAAGCCCCCGCCTGGGCCACCGCATGGGCTGGAGACCGCGGGCGCCGAGGCCCTGCACCCCCACCAGAGGCCTCCCTCAGGAGCGGGCACCTGGCGTTCCTGTGGCCCAACACCCCATGGTCTTTCAGGATCTAGGGCGACTGCGGAAGGCCCCCGAGTGTGCTCGCGGCCGCCCGGCCCTGGGGACCGGCCACTGCAGTGGAGGAGCTGGGCTTGGGGAGGGGACCCTGCCAGGCCTCGCCTGTCCCCAGGCCAGCAGGTGTGGAGGCCCTTCTTGCACGACCCTCCCGGTCACAGTCCCGCCAGCTCCAGCGGTGCCAGAGAACTTGGCCGGGAGTGTGCACGCACCACCAGCCACGAGGCACGGCGTGGGTCCTGGACTGGCGCGCGGCTGCTGTCCAAGTCCCTCTTGGGGCAGTGGGGCCTGGGGAGGGGCCTTGTCCAGCCGGATCCACTGCCTGTCCTTCCGCGTCCAGCAGCCCCCTGACGAGTCTCGGGGCCTGTCCTGGAGTCGGGCCATTCTGTGGTCCTGGCCCAGAGCTCCGGCAGCAAGTAGATGTTTCCAAAAACTAGGCTGGGGTGGGGAGACGGACCGGAAGACGCCAGTGGTCGTGGCGGCAGAGCAGGCTGCCCACGACGCTCCCAACCGCAGCAGGGACGCGCGGGCCCAGCTCAGCTGACCTGGGGTCCTCTTGGGCTACACCTCCAAGGTCCCAGACTGCTCCAGAGGGCAGGTGACTTCTGACAGCACCGACACGACCCCTAGCTCACACCTCCCAATGTCACGTCCCCCAGTGGGACTGCACAGCGCCCCCGCTCCTGCAAGACTCCACGGATCCTGCTATCACCCCGGGATGCCAGGGGTCGGGCAGGGGGCAGGCACAGAGGCTGACACCGTCCTCCACCCTGACCCCAAGCCTGGCCTGGCTCCCCTAGAGGGGCCCAGCGTGTGGTCCCTGGCTGACACCTCTGTGTGAGCTGAGCCCCGGCCAGGCCGCTCTCTGAGGCTTCGTTTGCTCATCTGTAAAATGAGGACTCTGCTCACCTTCCCAGGTCTGGACAGGTCAGCAAGTCAGTGGATGCAAAGACAGCTGCACTAGGCGTGCCAGCGCTGCCCACGACCGCTGTGGGGCAGAAGCCAACATTAATTCTGGCAGGCATCTCCCACGCCTGCCGGACGCAGCCAGGTCGCCCCGTCTCTGAGGACTCAGGCCTTTCTAGAGGCCCCAGAAGACAGCTGTGCAAACCTGACCCCTCAGAAGGCAGAGGGGACCAAGCCCCCCAGGGCACGGGCCCAGGAGCAGAACGACCGTGGCCCGGGACAGCCTGCCTGACATTTCAAGGAGCTCCCATGTCTGCCTTGCCCGGGGGTGGCAGAGTGGTGAAGACGGCGGCGTCGGGGGGCACCTCGGGGAGGACCACCAGGTCACTTCCGCGTGGATGCAACAAGGCCCTGACCTGCCAGGCAGATGCTGGCTGAGCCAGGCTCTGGGCAGCAGACACAGGCAGAGGAGATGCTCGGCCCTCAGTCCTGCCCACCCGAGCCAGAGCCCGGGGCTCCTTCAGCTCCAGCCAGGTTCTCGGGGCCTCTGGACCCATCCCTGCGGCCGAGGGCCAAGGGCCACACGGGTCTCGCTGGGCAGGTGAGGAAACGGGCGGGAAAGGGAGGCCGGAGGCCACGGACCCCGCGTCCGGCACGCCCGCCAGACACAGTGGACGCCTGCTCCGGCGCCGTGCTGCCTGCACGCGCTCTAGCACGCCGCCCCGAGCCCCAGCGCTCGTCAGCAGACAGGACAGCGAGCGGAGCCAATTACAGGGCGCCCGGCGCCGCCACCCCCAGCGGAGTCCTTCAGAAGGTGACCTGCCGCTGGAGCGGCTTGTCAACAGCCGGCAGGGAAGCCACGCGCAACAACGCTCACTGTCAGGAGGACGCAGTGAAGACCAGCGGGGGTGGGCCTGGCCGCCAGGGTCTCCTCCCGGGGCCGCCCTCGAGGCCCGACCAGGTGGGGTGCTCCGGGGGTGCCTTTGGGGAATCTCTGGGGGGGCAGCAGACTCAGCAGATGCGTGAGTGGGCAGGTGTGGCCCTGGACAACGTGGCGGCCGGCTCGGCTGGCCAAGCTGCCCCACCGATGACAAGGCCCCACGCTCCTGTCCGCGGGCCGGGCTGGCCCCAGCTGCCGTCGCATCAGGGCACTGCACGAGGCCCGGACACCGGCTACCCAACCCGGCACCCGGGGCCACCACCTCCTGGGGGGAGGAGAAGGCGGTTACAGTGACGTCCCTCCAAGCCTGCTGACCGCGTCACCCACGTCCCTACTTGGCTGGGTGGGTGAGCAGAAGCTAGGACTCAGGTGCCTGGGCTGCCAGGACCTCCCCGCTAGAGACAGCAAGCAGCAGCAGGCACCCCGCGTCCCCCCGACGCCGTGGGAACCGGCCAAAGGGGCCTCCAGGGTCAGGCCGGCAGCGTCAGGAGCAGCCGGAGGAGGGGGGGCCCGGCTGCCAGGGCAGCAGAGGGCTGCGCGAGCCCAGCGCCGGCCACCCTCACCGCGCGCAGGTGCACGGCTGCCCCCGTCAGGCCTCTGAGTTACAACAGAAGACGGTAAGCAAAGGCATCAAAATTTTTCACAACTGTGATACAATAAACTGTGCTGTCTTAATTGTTTTGTTCGGCCTTAAGTGCGTCCACGTTGCCGGGCAGCCGTTTCCACCGTCTGTCCTCAGAATTTCCCGTTCTCCCAAACTGGGACCCTGCTCCCATCAACACGGACGCCTGTCCCTCAGCCCCGGCCCGCTCTCGACTTCCTATCTCTGTGACCCTGACTTTTCCAGGGACCTCATGTGAGTCGACTGGCAGTGCCTGTCCTTCTGTGCGAGCTGTTCCTATGGGTGATGCAGATGGACCTCAACAGTGCCGACAGCGTCCTCCGGGGTGGAGGGCAACTCCAGGAGATGCCAGCCCCCAGACCCCCACCTTTAGAGTTCATGAAGTCCAGCGAGTTCCATGCTGGCTGGGGGAGGGGGACCTGGATACATCAATTCCAAAGTTCGCATACAAGAGACCAGGAGCTGGGGCTTCCCTGGTGGCCCAGTGGGTAAGGACACCGCCTTGCAGTGCAAGGGGCGTCAGTTTGAGCCCTGGCCTGGGAAGATCCCACGTGCCGCGGAGCGGCTGGACCAGTGTGTCCAATTACCGAGCCGGAGCTCTAGAGCGCATGTGCCCAGAGCCGGTGCTCTGCGACAACAGAGGCCACGGCGATGGGAGGCCCACACGGGCCAAAGAACAAAGATGGATGAAAATGGACAAACAAAAGATCAATAGAAGTAGTCCGCCTGCTCCCTTCCATCCCCACCCCCTCCAAATAAATAAATAAATAAATCTTTAAAAAAAAGAGAGAGAGAGACCAGGAGCTGCCGAGACTGACAAACCAGAGCCTCAGGCAGGAGGGGGGGACACTGAGCCCGGGACTCCACTGACACGGGGCCTTCAGCACACGGGGGCTGACCACACAGCAGAGAGAAAAAGACGGGCTTTCAGGAAGTGACCAGGGTACCGGAGAGGCCCTCCCAAAACCATGCCTCTCACCTTATAAAAAACAGCCAAATTCCAAATCCATCAGATTTAAATGCAAAAATTGAAACTGCCCCAAATCAGAAGAAACCACAAGAGAACGCTTTGCTATCTGAACAGGAGGAAGGTCAAAAATGTGAACAAAATCCCAGAAGCTACAAGGGAGAAGGCAATACATACATCTGCACAAAACAAATCTAAAAGCCAGAAACGTCTGCCTGGTGGAAAAACAGCACAAGCAAAGTCAAAAGACACACGAGACGTGGAGCATCCATGTTCACAACTGAAATGTCCCAGACACACACGGAGCGCCAAGACACCACCAGGAAAGGACCAACACGCCACTGAGAGACGGCCCATGGGCCCTGGACACACGGGACACCTTCAAAAGCCCACACTTGTGAGCGACAGAGGGACTGGAGGTTTGACTACACTGAGCTCCGACGGCTTCTCACCTGCCGGACCAGGACGTCCAGACGTCCGACAGCCGGGGCGGCCACCAGCACCCTCACCGGCGTGGCCCTCGTGGGACCGGCCGGCCCTGCCACCGAAGCACCCGCAAAGGCCGCTGACTGCGCGCCCCTCCCCGGGAGCCTCTCCCACGCACAGCCGCACGCACGGCAGAGGAGTGGCGCGCAGGACACACGCCGCGGCGAGCTCGCGGCCCTGGTAACTGCCAGGGCTAACTCGCCACGGCACACGCCAACACGCCTCGCACGAGGAACTCACAGGCACGGGCAGCCGTGCGGATCCCCAGGGGCGAGAGCCACAGGAGCAGCACGAGTCAACTCTCCCGAGGCAAGGGGGGCGGCGAGGAGGGGAGCACGGCCCGCCTCAGGGACACTGACCCGCCCGCTCCAAGAAGCCACGTGCTGGACAAGAGCCTCACGCGCAGGGCTGGCCAGAGCCCTGCTGCCCGGGGTGCTCACTCCCCCGTGGGCTCCGAGCGCAGGACGGGGACTTGGCGTGGAAGCGCCTGCCAGGACTCCACGTCGGTGAGTCCCGCGCTCACGCCAGCACTGCGTCCTCCAGAGCCCACCACCGGTGTCCTGCCTGCAGTCACGTGCGCCCTGGCGGCCCTGGGCCCCGAGCACTCCGGCTGGAGCCAGGCCGGGTCACTGTGCTTGGCTCACTACCAGGAGGGACGATGCCACAGCTGGCCTCCGCCCCCCTCCGCGGCAGGGCAGGGCCACCTCCGACAGAGCAGGCCACGGCCAGGGTGGGCAGCCTGGTCCGGACTCCCCACAGCTCTGGGTCTGCCAGGACGGGGGTGGGGTGGGGGAGGCTGCCGGCCCTGTGGTCCTCACACGGACCACCCAGGCTTTCAGGGCAGATGGGGGGCTGCTGGGCGAGGAGACCTGGACCCCCACTGCGGCAGTGACACATGGCTCGGGGCAGGGGACACAGCTGTGCCACCTGTCACCTGATGTGGCCTGCCAGTGGCTTCTGTGAGCTAGGCCACGTGCGCTTGGTGGGAAGGGCGCCCCGCCTCGGAGCCCGGGATGCCAGGTGAGGTCAAGGCTGGGGCCGGCCGTGCTCCCCGGGTGCACCCAGGAAGGAGCCGCGCCCTGAGCACCAGGTGGGGGCGCTGCCGTGCGGGGCAGACACGCCATCGCCAGCCCACAGCTGCTGCGGCCACTCAGCCAGCCCCGGAGCCACGGGCTCAGAGCAACACCAGTCTTGGGGAGCGGTGAGCCCTGCCCCCCAGCTACACAGCCAGCCCACGAGGAGCGGCCTCTGGGACTCCCCGCACCAGGCATCCCTAGCACCACGGCCGCAGGGCTCTGCCCCCTCCAGGGAGCCACGCCCGGACCACCTTCCAGAACCAGGAGCGCAGCAGGCCATCAGGCAGTAACCTGTCCAGTCGGGGACGGGACACACTCAAGGGCCTGGTCAGCAGCAGAAAGATCTGAGGCTGCGAGAGGTCCTGAGAGGCGGGGCCTGGACCTGCTGTGGATTCGGGGCTCCCTGGCCAGTGACGGCCGGTGCGAACAGGTGGAGGAGGGGACTTCGGTCCAAGGAGTGACAGGTTTCCCCTGGGCAGCAGGCACAACCTGCAGGTGAGGCGCCCGCTGGGGCTCGGGGTCTGACGTGTGCCGAGGGGTCGGACGAGGGCAGCGACGTGTAAAGGGCAGTGGCGGCCCCTCCCTGCGCACCCCCGCGCTCCAGAACAGGGCAGGAGGCGGAGGCTGCAGTGGCCCCGCTCAGACAGGGGCGGGAGCGAGGCGGTCTGCACGGGCTCCGCCAGCTTTCCGCTCACAGGGAACCCGGCAATTTTCTACCCACTTCATTTCCCAAAAAGAGACACTCATTTTAAATGTCACTGGGCTGTAGTCTGGCCCTTTCCTGAGCACAGCCACAGGCTGGCTGCGGGGCACCCGCCCCAGCGCGGAAGCAGGCGGGCGGGAATGCAGCGGACGCTCCAGCGCACAAGCGACCGCGGGACAGGGGCTCAAACCCCGAAGATGAATTCCGCCTGATTACACGCGCGCTGAAGCACTCAGAGGTACAGATGTTTGCAATTTGCTTTAAACGGCCTCAAGAAGAGAGACAGGACTAGCAGAAGGAAGGGGTGGACAGGTGCGTCCCGGCAGCCTCGGGAGAGGGTCCGCAGCAAGAGCCGTGGGGACGTGGGGGGTCTGCCGTGAGACTCTCAACGTGGCTGCATGTCTGCCTGTGACTAAAACATCAGGGAAACCAGCGGCACAGAGTCAGCAGGCCGGCTCCACCACGCAGGACCCAGGAGCCGGGGAGCAGCGGGCCCCGGCCTCTCACCCACCCACCCACCCGGGGCGTGCGCCTCACCAGCAGGGGCCCTGTTGGGGCACAAGTGTCCGCCAGGCCCAGAGCTGCCGCCACCTGGCCCTCAGGATGGTGTCCCGGAGCTCCAGATGGCACGTAGCCCCGACAGTCCAGACGTGCCACGCAAACCTAACGTGGACAGCACGTGGCACTGCCGCGCTAAGGCCGGGATGGTTCTCCGCAGTGACCGCGTGCACCTCAGCGGGCAGGCAACCGTGTCCTCCAGCTGGAGGCGGGCTCAGCTCCACGTCCAGGCCAGCAGACTGAGCCAGGGCCGCGACTGTGGAGGCACAGACCGATGCCAGGTTCGGCGTCCGTCAGTAAGAAGAGGAGTGAGCCCGGCAGGAGGCAGGTGCAGGTGCCAGGCGGGGCCCACCCCAGGACCTCCGGGAAAGGCCAGCGGGGGCGGGGCTGCGGTCGAGGCTGGGGCACCAGCGTGTGTGCCCTCAGGGCCTGGCTCCCACAGAGCCCCCGCTGCTCCGGACCCAGAGGCCCAGGGGCCTGCTCAGGTCCAGCCTTCACCCGAGAACATCCCGCCTTCACCCGGAGCGTGTCTGGCTAACGGGGCCTCAGCGTCGGCGTCGCGGCACGGAGCTCGTCTTGCTGATTGATGGCTGGCTACTTGGGAAACACGCAGGTCACCCCAGACACAGTGGGGATGGCTGAGGACCCCCGCGGAGACCCGGGCAGGCCACACACCACGGCAAGAGTGGCCAGAGCCCCCCACGCCCACGCCCAGCCTCCAGTCCCAGGGGGCGCTAAAGGGGACCACAAGGGGGCACAGGCGGCAGGCGGCAGGCACGCGCTAGGCTGAGCAGGAACTGGAGCGCTTGCCTCACCAACCAGCTGTGAACTAATTACAAGAAGTTCTAACTAGTCGAGCTCCCTCTCCGAGCATATGTTCCCAATTAAGTCAGACCGCAGCTGATTTTAATCAACCTTCCTTGAAGCGGCCCGACTCGAAGACTCCTCTGGGGGGTGGGGGAGGCCCGCAGCAGCAGCACGCCAGGAGCGCCGCGGAGGAACACACGGCCGGGAGCTCCGTGCCGCCCCGCCCGGGCCGGCGCTCCACCCCGGCCACGAGCCGGCCCCGGCCAGAGCGGCTCCCGCGGTCTCACGGGCGACGCGGAGCCGAGGTGCAGCCAGGCCACTCGAGACCACCCAGGTAAGGGGCAGAGCTCCTGCCGAGATTCGGAGACTGGACGCCCGCCCACAGGGCCCGCGTGGAGCCCAGGAGGCCGGACGTGGTCCACGTCGCTGACCCCGATGGTGGAGCCCAGACTGGACGGACTGGACGACGCCCAGCAGGAATGCGCGGACGGGGAGCAGCCAATGCCTACCTTGCCTCCCACCGCCACTGACTGTGCTCCCGGCACCCCTGGCCTCGGCTGACCCCGACGTCCTCGCAGAGAGCCACGGAGGCTCCCCGTGACGGGCCTTGCAGCCCTGAGCCAGAGGAAATGTCAGTTTCGGCAGGACGGGCTGAGACCCGTCCTGAGGCCTGTAAGCCGTCAGCCGTAACCTCATCAGCCGTGACCTCAGGCAGGACAGTGAAGGCCCAACGTGGCGCTGCTGACGGGCGGCCAGGGATTCACCTGCCAGCAGTCGCCCCCGTCAGGACTACGGCCCAATTAAAACGGCACAACATGACAGGTCCAGAGCTGAACACGGTCCAGCCGCGGCTCCCGGCGCCGCGCTTTATCAAGGCTGTCACTTCTCCTGTCTCCAGCAATCGGGAATAAAAAAGAGATTTGATTTGCCTCTAATAGGTGTCAAGACAAAAATCAATGGCCTGTCCAGAATCCGGGTAATCACGGACCTGCAGGTTTCCTGCCTGGGAACAATGTAGACAGGAGCATAAAAATGAAAAACAAAGTAACACCGCAATGGTGTAAACAGCGACTGAGTCCACAACGCAGGCCGACGGGGCCCTGCTTGGAGACAAACCCTGAACCGCACGGCCCCTCTGCCGGCCGCTCCTCCCCCGGGAGCGCGCCCAGCACTCCCGCCGTGCCGCGGAGGCCGGACGGGCCGCGGGCGGGTGAGCAGGACGGAGGGCTGGCGCGCTGCGGGCGGGTGACAGTGCGACCCGCGGCGGGCGGTCCCCCGCGGCCTTGAGACTCGTGCTCTCGGCCAGCGAGGGGTGCGCGTGGGGCGGGCCTCCCATTCAGGTTGGCCTGTCCGGCCAGGAGGTGGGCAGCGGCGGCGCGGGCCTCGCGGGCGGGTGGGCGAGCCCCGACGAGCTCACCTGCAGGGTGAGCCGCTCCAGCTGTGCCTCCAGCGCCTTCTTCTCGGCCTCCAGATGGCTCCGTTCCGCCTCCAGCTCCTCCACCTTCAGCCTGCGGGGAGAGCAGACGGGGACGGGACCCCTGCAGCCGGCCCCTGGGAGCGAGTGGAGAGGCCGCGGGACGGCTACACAGGCACGTGTGAAAGCACGCCAGAGACAACAGCAGGAAAGAACGGTGGAGACGCTCGCCCGGGACGGGGGAGTCAGCCCTGGCATCGCTCCAGGTGGGGGGCTCTGCCAGCGGGGCGGGTTCTGCTGGCCACAACTCCAAGGCAGCGGGGAGGACGAACGGGTGTAGGGGACGGGCGGGGCTGTGCGTCCCGGGCCCACTGCCCGCCCCACACGTGTGACAGCGTACTGGAGAGCGCACCAGAGTCCAGAAGCAGCCCAACATGTTGAAAACACAGAAAAGTTCTCAGTGTGCGCTGTGGGCGTGGCTGGTGGCCAGGGGACACCGGGGAGGGCGCACACACGGGCTGTTCTTATACTGAAGACCCAGAGGCCAAGCAAGCCCAGGCCGAGGCAGCGGGCAGGCAGGTGCATCTCACTGTTAACAAGGCAACTATTTTTGTCCTCATCTTTCAATTTATTTTGTATAGGAACCGTGTCCATATAATTTAAAACACACAAGTGGCTGGGGCCTTCCACATTGGCTCAGTGGTAGAGAATGCAGCTGGCAGTGCAGCAGACACGGGCTCCATCCCTGATCCAGGAAGACCCCACGTGCCACGACGCAACCAAGCCACAGCCGCAACGAAACGAAGAAACTGCGAGTGGCAACTACCGAGCCCTGGCTGCAGCCGCGGCAGCCCGTGCACCCTGGAGCCTGCGCTCCACGCGACAGAAGCCCCGGCCACGAGAAGCCCAGCCGCTCTCATGGCAGAGCCGCCCCGGTGCGTCACAGCGAGGGAGACGCTCATGCACGGCCATGAAGACCCAGCACAACCAAACACCGACACAAAACAACAGGCGCCCAGGAAGCCGAGGCCAGCGCTGACACGGGCTGGGGGGCAGAGCCCCTCCACCAGCCCGAACGGACGACTGGGCTTCGTGGATGTCTTAGGAAGGTCCTGGCTCGGGAGTGGGAGGAAATTTTTTCCAGACAGACCAGGATGGTCTTGCAAATCAACAAAAGCGTGATCAGAAAGGACCAAACTCTTTCTAAGAAATGTAACTGTGCCTCTGAAAAAAAAGCCAAGATTTACAGAACACAGGACCACTCAGAAGCCGACAGGCTGACACTCACAACATCTGTCGCCTGGTCAGAGGTCACCCGGCACTGAGAGAACCAGGAGGGCACGAGCCACGCGGAGAAGCACGGCTAGGACCCACCCAGTCACTCCAGCAGTGTCCACGGACACGGGGAGTCACGACCCGCTCCCGGAACAAAGGCACGCCCACCGGCGGGGAGCTGCGGTGTGGAGACAGATTCACGATGGCCGGGGCCCTGCGGGACGGAAGTGCAGTGCACCCAAAGCCGGGGCAATAAAAGCCGGCCACGGTGGCAGAGAGAGGGGAAAATCAACCTGTAAAAGTGGAGAGAGCATCGCTGAGCCGTGGGGCAGCTTCATGAAGCAGAATTTATGTGTAACTGGAGTCCCAGTGGGCAGGCGGTGGGGTGGGGACAGAAAACCACAGCAGGAGGGTCCAAATGTGACAAAAGTATAAAGCCACAGACCCAGGACACCACACAAGCTCGAGCATGAGAAAGATAAGAATTGCATGGAACAATCTGGCTGCGCAAAACCACTGAAAAGGGCTTCCCTGTTAGCTCCGTGGTAAAGAGTTCGCCTGCCAATGCAGAAGACATGGGTTTGATCCCTGATCCGGGAAGATCCCACATGCTGCGGAGCAACTGAGCCCGTGAGCCACAACGATGGAGCCTGTGCTCTGGAGCTCATGGGCCACAACTACCGAAGCCCGTGTGCCCTGGAGCCCGAGTTCCACCACAAGAGAAGTCATCGCCACAAGAAGCCTGCTCACCTCCACTAGCAAGCAGCCCCCACTCCCTGCAGCTAGAGAAGAGCCAGTGGCAGCAGTGAAAACCCAGAAGAGCCAAAAATAAAATAAATAAATAAATACAATGCAAAGAAAACCCCAAACCCCACTGAAGCGACTGTACAAGCAGCCACAGGAAGGAAACGCTGCCTGCGGAGGAACAGGATTTCTCAGCAGGGACAACACCAGGGAGAAAGAGGAGAAAATCTCTCAAATACAGAAGAAATGAACAATGCCAATCCAGAATTCTATTTCCACTGAAAATATCTTTCAGAAAACAAATGACGATGTCCTCAGATGCGCAGGACCAGAGGCTCTGTCACAGTGGGCCTGCGCTGCCAGGGAACACCACGGGACACCGCCAGCAGAGCGAGGCGGGAGGGGAGAAGGGCTGAGGCGTGAGGGGCGGAGGGCGTCTTAGCAAGAAGGCGGACACGAGGCCTTCCACATCATTTAATTTTAAAAATATCTAAATTACTAATTTTTATCTTTTTTAGCCACTTCTATTGGTCTTTCATTTATTTATCTTTGTTCTCTGGCCCGTGTGGGCCTCCCATCGCAGTGGCCTCTCTCGCTGCAGAGCACCGGCTCTGGGCGCATGCGCTCCACAGCGCCGGCTCTGTATCTGGACACATCGGTCCAGCTGCTCCGCGGCACGCGTGATCCCCCCAGGCCAGGGATCGAACCAGAGCCCCTTGCACCGCAAGGCGGTGTCTTCACCCACTGGACCACCAGGGAAGCCCATAAATTACTAATTTGATAAGAGATTAAGCAAAATCAATAAAAATACACTGGAGTTTTAGGACGCAAGTATAAATGTAGGCCAGCAGCAGCACTGAGGCTACATGACAGAAGCACACGGCTGTGAGATGACAACCACGGGCGAGAAGGTCATCATCGCGGGGAGGCAGACAGTGACCAGTGACCAGTGTGTATGAGAAACCTAAGCAACCAATGCAAAATAAGAAGTTACAACTAACAGGCCAAAAAAGGAAATAAAATGGTGTCACAAGAAAACACCCAAGTCGTTCTTTCAAAAGAAATTAGGAAAAGAGGAAAATGGGAATGAAGAAGAGATGGTGCAAGTAGAAAAGAAAGTAAGCTGAAAAGATCAAACCTAACCACACAATCATCACATTAAATGTAAATGGCCGAAACACCCCAATGAAAAGGTAGAGAGGAGGGGCCTCCCTGGAGGTCCGTGGCTAGGACTCCAGGCTCCTGATGCAGGAGGCCCAGCTTCAATCCCTGGTCAGGCAACTCGACCCCACGTGCTGCAACTGAGAGGTCACGTGCCACAAATCCAGATCCCACAGGCCCCAACCAACCCCACGCAGGCCCCCACACCCACACGGTTTAGAAAGGCTTCCAGGATGGCTCAGTGGTACAGAATTCGCCTGCCAGTGCAAGTGATGCTAGACACCAGGGCTCAATCCCTGGGTCAGGAAGATCCCCTGGAGTCGGAAACGCAACTCACCCTCGTATTTCTATATAAATATATATATATACATATGTGTGTGTGCGTATATATAAATTTGGGGGGGTGGGGGAAGGGCCACTTCTATTGGTCTTTCATTCATCTATTTTCATCCATCTTTGTTTGGCCTGTGTGGGCCTCCCACCACAATGGCCTCTCTTGCTCCAGAGCTCCGGCTCAGTAGTTGGACACATCGGTCCAGCCACTCAGCGGCACGTGGGATCTTCCTGGGCCAGGGATCGAACCGGTGACCCTTGTACTGCAAGGCGATGTCCTTACCCACTGGACCACCAGGGAAGCCCAATATATATGTATATAGTTTTTAAAAAGGTAGAGAGGGCTTCCCTGTAGTCCAGTGGATAGAGTCCGCCTTGCAGTGTAAGGGGCGCCAGTTCGATCCCTGGCCCAGGAAGATCCCACATGCCGCGGAGCTGCTGGACCAATGTGTCCAATTACAAGCCAGTGCTCTGGAGTGCATACGCCCAGAGCCAGTGCTCTGCAGTAAGAGAGGCCACTGCGATGGGAGGCCCACACAGGCCAAAGAATAATAATTTTTAAAAAATGGATGAAAATAAACATAAATAAAAGAGGCATGATGGGGAAAAAGAAAAATAACATTAAAAAGAAAAAAGGTAGACAGAGGATCAAAATGGATCAAAAACCAGCACCCAATCATATGCCACCAACAAAACAAGCAGAGGCCAGCGGCTGGCAGTGCTGAGAGCTGCGGGGAGCGGACTGGAGGGCAGGGATGGGGCCACTAGCTCGGAAAGGGCGTGGCTGGGTTCCAAGGAAGCTGGGGCTCTTGAGTCAAGGGGACCTCTGAGCGTGGTGCTGAAAGAGCATCCTGGTTGCTCCCGTTCACACGGAGAGTGAATTGAAGGCAAAGTGGGAGTGTTCACAGTGCGTGGCCCCTGACTGGACGCCCGGAGCTCCGGCATCTTCCCCAAAGCCAGCCTGTCAGCTCATCATGGACATGGGCAGCAAATGAAGGCTGTGGTTGTGCAATGGGCCACCTACTGGCACTGCCAAGGTGATGGAAAACAGAGATCAAGAAACTGGTAGAGAGCCGGGAAGGCAGGAGACACAAGACTGCTGAGGTCAAGGGTAAACACATGGGTGAGCGTGGGCCACAGAGCAGTTCACCCGGACCTGACCAGGCCAAGCGCACCAGGGAAATGAAGGTGGTACAATGAGGGGCAAAGACGAGCTGTGTAGGGGACCACTCGGTACTATCCATGCAACCCTCCTAGAAACCAAAGACCGTTCCAAATCATGCTCACTAGCTGGACAAAGAGAAGCAAGGAAAGAGGGGAGGAGGGAAGGATGGACGCTGGGGTGGCTGGACAAAGGAGACTCCAAGGAGATATCCAGGCAGAGGCTGCCCCTAAGAGAGGCATCTCAAAAAACAAGACGCTTCACTCACCAAGAAAACACAATGACTCTAAACGAACGTGCTCCTAAAAGCAGGGCTTCAAAACACACGAACCAATAAACGACAGAACTGGAAAGAAAAACAGACAAATCCACAAGTATGGCTGCAGATGTCAAAGCTCCGTGCCCGGAGTTCAAACCGTGGACAGACGCTGAGCAAGGAGGTGCAGTCCAACAGGAGTTCACACTGTGTGCCACCCGACACCAGGAGCACACGTTCTCCTCAAGTACAGACAGAACACTTCCCAAGACAGAGCACACTCCTGGGGCAATCCACAAACCTCGCAAACTGAAAACTGTACAAACGAGTTCACAAACCATGTGGAATCACCCCAGCTACCGATAGCAGAAGGGCTCCTCTGACAGCTCAGTGGTAAAGAGTCCGCCCGCCAACGCGGCAGACGTGGGCTCAGTCCCCGGGTTGGGAAGACCCCCTGGGGAAGGGAAGGACAACCCCTACCCCACAGCCGCCTCCTGCCTGGGAGACGCCCACGGACAGAGGAGCCTGCGGTGCCGCCACAGGGCTGCGGAGGAGGCGGACACGGCAACTGAAAGTGGGAGGGTGTTCAAAGTGGGAGTGTTCACAGTTCGTGGCACCTGAATAGCCGCCCGGAGTTCCGGAATCATCCCCAAAGCCAGCCTGTCAGCTCATCACGGAAATGGGCAGCAAATGAAGTATATGGTTGTGCAATGGTCCACCTACTGGCACTGCCAAGGTGATGGAAAACAGAGATCAAGAAACTGGTAGAGAGCCGGGAAGGCAGGAGACACAAGACTGCTGAGGTCAAGGGTAAACACATGGGTGAGCGTGGGCCACAGAGCAGTTCACCCGGACCTGACCAGGCCAAGCGCACCAGGGAAATGAAGGTGGTACAATGAGGGGCAAAGACGAGCTGTGTAGGGGACCACTCGGTACTATCCATGCAACCCTCCTAGAAACCAAAGACCGTTCCAAATCATGCTCACTAGCTGGACAAAGAGAAGCAAGGAAAGAGGGGAGGAGGGAAGGATGGACGCTGGGGTGGCTGGACAAAGGAGACTCCAAGGAGATATCCAGGCAGAGGCTGCCCCTAAGAGAGGCATCTCAAAAAACAAGACGCTTCACTCACCAAGAAAACACAATGACTCTAAACGAACGTGCTCCTAAAAGCAGGGCTTCAAAACACACGAACCAATAAACGACAGAACTGGAAAGAAAAACAGACAAATCCACAAGTATGGCTGCAGATGTCAAAGCTCCGTGCCCGGAGTTCAAACCGTGGACAGACGCTGAGCAAGGAGGTGCAGTCCAACAGGAGTTCACACTGTGTGCCACCCGACACCAGGAGCACACGTTCTCCTCAAGTACAGACAGAACACTTCCCAAGACAGAGCACACTCCTGGGGCAATCCACAAACCTCGCAAACTGAAAACTGTACAAACGAGTTCACAAACCATGTGGAATCACCCCAGCTACCGATAGCAGAAGGGCTCCTCTGACAGCTCAGTGGTAAAGAGTCCGCCCGCCAACGCGGCAGACGTGGGCTCAGTCCCCGGGTTGGGAAGACCCCCTGGGGAAGGGAAGGACAACCCCTACCCCCACAGCCGCCCTCCTGCCTGGGAGACGCCCACGGACAGAGGAGCCTGCGGTGCCGCCACAGGGCTGCGGAGGAGGCGGACACGGCAACTGAACAGCCAACATCAATGAACAGAAAGACAAGAGGGGACCATCCACACGCCGGGAAATGTCAGCAGCACATCGAAATAACATACTGTTTAAGGAAGATGGCAAAGGAAATTAGAAAACATTTGTAACTGAATGAAAATGAGAATAACGGCAGACTGCGAGTGTGGGGCAGCGACAGCAGTGCTTAGGGAGAATCTGCAGCCTTAAACTTATATTAGAAAACAAGAAAGACCTCAGGCCAATAATCTAAGCTCTCACCTTCAGAAACGAGCAGGGGAGAAGTGCACCCGAAGCAGGAAGACGGAAGGAGCTAATGAAGAGCAGAAATCAATCACACAGGAAAACTGGGGAAAAATGAAAGGCATCTAGCACGCTCCTCTGAGAAGACCCGTTACATGGCGAGGCTCCAGCGAGACCGGCGGGCCAAGGCACGGGAGCCACCTCAGGCCCTGCAGACAGACGCACACGGACAACCGGCCACAATCCAGCCACTGCTCACAGAGGACCCACAGCCCAGCCTGCAGAGGCCTTCCATGCCAGAAATATCCAGGCCTGCATCGTTTCACTGGGAGCAAACAGTTAATGAAGAAGCAATGCTAATTGTACACAAGCTCATCCAGAAGAGAGGTGGGATGCCTCCCAGCTCGGTGCATGAAGCCAGTATCATGCTCACAGAGAGCAAGAAAGTAAATAAAAACCAAGACCCGCATCCCTCACGAACCAAAAAGTCATCCACAAAATATGAGCAAGTAGAATCTAGTAAAACCTAAGAGCAGGGACAGCCAGGGAGGCTTATCTTGTGATGTCAGGCTGCTTCGATACTGAAAAGTGAATCAATGTGATCTTCCATTCAGGCAGCTTAACGAAGAAAAAACACAACTGCATCAAACTGAGGAACAAGGAAGGATCTGACATAGTTCAATAGTTCAAAGTCTGTTCATGATAAAGCAAGAATGAAAGGCCAATCAAGAGTGGAAGGGGACTCCAATACCCTCATACCAACCCACAGCTGACATCGTGCCCAACGATGAGACCAGGTGCCCCAAGACCGGGAACAAGGCAAAGACGCCCGCGCTCCTCACTGCAACACAGCCTGAAAATCTTCCTCAAAGGCACACACCATTTGGAGAAGACATGAAACTGGTACAAACAGTTTATTAAAGTGAAAGCTGCTCAGCTGAGTGCAACTCTTTGTGATTCCACTGACTACAGCCCACCAGACTCTTCCGAAGGTCCATGGGATTCTCCAGGCAAGAATACTGGAGTGGGTGGCCATTCCCTTCTCCGGGGATCTTCTTGATTCAAGGATTGAACCTAAGTCTCTTGCACTGCAGGCAGATTCTCTACCATCTGAGCCACCAGGGAAGCTCAGATGATTCATAGGCAGGATTATCTACGTAGGAAAACCCCCAGGAATCAACCAAAAAAAACCACCAAAGCCCCTCATATAACTGAGAAGTGAATTCGGTAAGGTTCCTGATGCAAAATGAACAACTCAAAAGTCAATCACTTCCACACAACCGTAACACACAACAGAAGGTCAAAATAAAACAAAATTTACAAGTGATACAAAAGACATACTCAAGACATAAATCTCATAAATTGTGCAAAATCTGTATACTGAATGGACCAAATGAGGATGAAAGAAACCAAAGGTGTTAAATAAATAGATGCTGTGTCATGGAACGGGAGACCGCACACAACAACAGCAATTCTTCCCTAAATGACGCACAGGTTTAACACAAAGCCAGTAAAACCCCAGCAGGATTTGAGGGAGAGGTGGTAGATATAGATAACCAACTCTAAAATTTATACAGAAAGTCAAAGGGACTAGAACTAGAACAGCTAAACAACTTTGAGATAGAATGAAATCCAAGGACTCGCTCCACCAGACTTTCACCCTGAGGCGACCAGCAGGCAAGACGTAGTGACGAGGCAGACACTGACATCAACACAGCCAAGCAGAGTCCACAGAGAGAGAAGAGCAAGCATCTTTTAATTTCACGCCTGTACAGTGACTTTGGAGCTAAAGAAAATAGCACCTGTCCCTGTTTCCATTGTCTGCCCATCTATTTGCCATGAAGTGACGGGACCAGATGTCATGATCTCCGTTTTTTGAATATGGAGCTTTAAGCCAGCCTTTTCACTCTCCTCTTTCACCCTCATCAAGAGGCTCTTTAATTCCTCTTGGCTTTCTGCCATAAAGGTGGTGTCATCTGCATGCCTGAGGTTACTGATACTTTTCCTCCACAATCTTGACTCCAGCTTGTGCTCCATCCAGCCTGGCATTTCGCATGATGTACTCTGTGTATAAGTGAGACAAGCAGGCGGACAGTGTATAGCTTTGCTGTATTCCTTTCCCAATTTGGAACCAGTTCACTGTTCCATGTCTGGTTCTAACTGTTGCTTCTTGACCTGCATACAGGTTTCTCAGGAGGCAGGTAAGGTGGTGTGATATTCCCATCTCTTTAAGAATTTTTCACATTTTGTTGTGATCTACACAAAGGCTTGAGCATAGTCAATGAAGCAGAAGTAGATGTCTTTCTGGAATTCTCTAGCTTTTTCTATGATCCAACAGATGCTGGCAATTTGATCTCTGGTTTCTCTCTTTTCTAAATCCAGTTTGTACATCTGGAAGTTCTCTCGGTTCACACACTGTTGAAGCCCAGCTTGAAGGATTTTGAGCATTACCTTGCTAGCATCTGAAATGAGTACAACTGTGCAGAAGTTTGAACATTCTTTGGCACTGGTCTTCTTTGGAATTGGAATGAACACTGATCTTTTCCAGACATTGGTAATTATGATAATGGAAAAATGGGCTACAGACTAAGAGAAAATATGTGCAAATCACATATTTGACAAATCATGTATTTGACATATCCAATATAAATAACCTGCAAAATTAAAAAACAGCAAATAAAAAAAAAAGAACAAGAAAAGACCGAACATTTAAACAGATATCTCACCAAAAAGGTTAAACAGATTGCAACTAAGCACATGAAAATATGTTCAATATCATTGGCCACTAGGGACATACATGTAAAAAGCCACAGTCAGATACACTACACACCCAGGGGAAGGGATAAAACAAGAATACGGATGATACCAAGTGCTGACACAGAAGAGCCCAAGCTCGTGCACGATTCTGTTTAAAGCACCACCAAACCACCTTCCAAAGCCAACATGCACTTAAACCATTTATTAGAAATTCCGCTCCTGGGTGTCCACCCTGCAGATATGGAAATCACTGCCCACACATAAATGTTTATTACTAGCAGTTCTGGTCATAACTACCCCGAGCTGAAAGCAACACAAATATCCTTTAAGAACTGAACGGAAAAATTTTTCTAAGCTGTGGCATAGCCATCAGTGGAATCTTACCCAGCTATCAAAAAGGACCAACTACAGCAAGGAAGCAGAATGCTTGGGAACCTATGACTCAGTTAGATCCAACAGTGGAGAACACGTTCTGGCCAAGAGCACACAGACATTCTTTAGAAAAGACCATAAGTCAGGCGACAGAACAAGTCTCAAAAAGTCAGCTCACTGATCTAATGGAATTAACTCAGTGTAAAACCCAATACTAGAAAAGAAAACTGGAAACGAAAAAAGAACAAGTCAGGTCACAAGTCAGCTTTGAAGCATTAAAATTTTTTAAGATGCCTGGCAATTTGATCTCTGGTTTCTCTCTTTTCTAAATCCAGTTTGTACATCTGGAAGTTCTCTCGGTTCACACACTGTTGAAGCCCAGCTTGAAGGATTTTGAGCATTACCTTGCTAGCATCTGAAATGAGTACAACTGTGCAGAAGTTTGAACATTCTTTGGCACTGGTCTTCTTTGGAATTGGAATGAACACTGATCTTTTCCAGACATTGGTAATTATGATAATGGAAAAATGGGCTACAGACTAAGAGAAAATATGTGCAAATCACATATTTGACAAATCATGTATTTGACATATCCAATATAAATAACCTGCAAAATTAAAAAACAGCAAATAAAAAAAAAAGAACAAGAAAAGACCGAACATTTAAACAGATATCTCACCAAAAAGGTTAAACAGATTGCAACTAAGCACATGAAAATATGTTCAATATCATTGGCCACTAGGGACATACATGTAAAAAGCCACAGTCAGATACACTACACACCCAGGGGAAGGGATAAAACAAGAATACGGATGATACCAAGTGCTGACACAGAAGAGCCCAAGCTCGTGCACGATTCTGTTTAAAGCACCACCAAACCACCTTCCAAAGCCAACATGCACTTAAACCATTTATTAGAAATTCCGCTCCTGGGTGTCCACCCTGCAGATATGGAAATCACTGCCCACACATAAATGTTTATTACTAGCAGTTCTGGTCATAACTACCCCGAGCTGAAAGCAACACAAATATCCTTTAAGAACTGAACGGAAAAATTTTTCTAAGCTGTGGCATAGCCATCAGTGGAATCTTACCCAGCTATCAAAAAGGACCAACTACAGCAAGGAAGCAGAATGCTTGGGAACCTATGACTCAGTTAGATCCAACAGTGGAGAACACGTTCTGGCCAAGAGCACACAGACATTCTTTAGAAAAGACCATAAGTCAGGCGACAGAACAAGTCTCAAAAAGTCAGCTCACTGATCTAATGGAATTAACTCAGTGTAAAACCCAATACTAGAAAAGAAAACTGGAAAGCAAACGTGAAAACTAAACAGGCTCAACAAATTGATCAGAGAAGAAATCACAAGGAAATCAGAAAATACTTGGAGAAAATAAAATAAAGACAAAACACAAGATAGCAAAGAAAGCAATGCTCTGGGTGAACTTACAGACTTAAATGACTATATTTTAAAAGAGGAGGATCTCAAATCAATAACCCACGTATACACCTTAAGAAACGAGAAAAGGAAGAGCAAATTGAACTCAAAAGCTAGGAAAGAATAAAGATTAGAACAGAGATAAATGACACAGAACAGAAAAACAATAAGTAAATCAACAAAACCAAAAGCTGGTTATTTGAAAAGATCAATAAAATCGTCAAATCTCCAGCTGAAATCACTAATATACTTCAATATAATAAAAACCAGTTATATTTCTAAACAATGGCAATGAACAAACTGAAAAGGGAATTTAGAAAAGGAGTCCATTTATAAGAGCATCAAAGAGAACAAATTAGGTATTAATTTACCCAGAGAGGTCAAAGATTTGTATACTGAAAAATGCACAGGATTGCTAAAAGAAATTAAAGAAAAACTAAATAAATGGGGAGATATTCCATGTTCATGAACAGGAAGACTTAAAAATGGTTAAGATGTCAGAGGAGTCAAAACAATCTTGGAAAAGAAAAACAAAGCTGGAAAACTCCTAGTTCCTGGTTTCAAAGCTTGGTAGAAAGCTGCAGGAATCAGAAAGGGAGAGATTTCCTGCTGACAACATCCTGAATGAATCTCACATATGCGGAGTGAAGGACGCTGGCCTCAAAGTATCAGAACTGCAGGATTCCACTTACAGGAAAAAAAAATTAAATGGCATAGCCATCAGTGGAATCTTACCCAGCTATCAAAAAGGACCAACTACAGCAAGGAAGCAGAATGCTTGGGAACCTATGACTCAGTTAGATCCAACAGTGGAGAACACGTTCTGGCCAAGAGCACACAGACATTCTTTAGAAAAGACCATAAGTCAGGCGACAGAACAAGTCTCAAAAAGTCAGCTCACTGATCTAATGGAATTAACTCAGTGTAAAACCCAATACTAGAAAAGAAAACTGGAAAGCAAACGTGAAAACTAAACAGGCTCAACAAATTGATCAGAGAAGAAATCACAAGGAAATCAGAAAATACTTGGAGAAAATAAAATAAAGACAAAACACAAGATAGCAAAGAAAGCAATGCTCTGGGTGAACTTACAGACTTAAATGACTATATTTTAAAAGAGGAGGATCTCAAATCAATAACCCACGTATACACCTTAAGAAACGAGAAAAGGAAGAGCAAATTGAACTCAAAAGCTAGGAAAGAATAAAGATTAGAACAGAGATAAATGACACAGAACAGAAAAACAATAAGTAAATCAACAAAACCAAAAGCTGGTTATTTGAAAAGATCAATAAAATCGTCAAATCTCCAGCTGAAATCACTAATATACTTCAATATAATAAAAACCAGTTATATTTCTAAACAATGGCAATGAACAAACTGAAAAGGGAATTTAGAAAAGGAGTCCATTTATAAGAGCATCAAAGAGAACAAATTAGGTATTAATTTACCCAGAGAGGTCAAAGATTTGTATACTGAAAAATGCACAGGATTGCTAAAAGAAATTAAAGAAAAACTAAATAAATGGGGAGATATTCCATGTTCATGAACAGGAAGACTTAAAAATGGTTAAGATGTCAGAGGAGTCAAAACAATCTTGGAAAAGAAAAACAAAGCTGGAAAACTCCTAGTTCCTGGTTTCAAAGCTTGGTAGAAAGCTGCAGGAATCAGAAAGGGAGAGATTTCCTGCTGACAACATCCTGAATGAATCTCACATATGCGGAGTGAAGGACGCTGGCCTCAAAGTATCAGAACTGCAGGATTCCACTTACAGGACATTACTGAGAAAAAAAATGAAGCTTCAGGGATGGAGAGGAGATTCGTGGCTGCTGAAGGGCTGTGGGTGTGCAGGTGGGTAGTTATTACCTGACAGCATGAGGGGGATTCTGCAGTGATGAAATTATTCTGTACTCTGATTAAGGGCTAAGGAGTTAAAAATACACAGAACTATACACCCAGAAAAAACAAACTGCCTTTTTCCAAATATTCACTGGAAAGGTGGAGGCTGAAGCTGCAGCTGCAGTCCTCTGGCCGCCTGATGAGAAGAGCTGCCCCACTGGAAGAGACCCTGGTGCTGGGGAGGACTGAGGGCAGGAGGGGCAGGGGGACAGAGGCTGAGATGGCTGGAGGGCACCACGGACTCAACGCACTCGAGTCCGAGCAAACGCCAGGAGACGGTGGAGGCCAGCCAAGCCGGGTGGGCTGCCGTCCACGGGGACACAGAGAGTGGGACACGACTGAGTGACTGAACAACAACGACTACAGAATTTTTGAAGTAAAAAATGACAAGTCTCCTAGTACACATCCTGTACCTCATGGTGCTGTGACCACAAGCAGGGGCGTGCATCTTCCCAGGGTGACTACGGGGCCTGCGGGCAGGGTGGGAGGAGCATGTGGTCGCTGACATTCTTCAGAGCTGACAGAACGTGGTGACAAGCAAAAGCAGACCACCTGAGTCCCCGTGTGCGCGCGGCACGCTCAGCCACGCCTGACTCTTCAGAGCCCCACGGGCTGCGGCCCCCAGGCCTCCAGGAGACGTTGTCAGGAAGGGCACGGAAGGGGGCTGCCGCGTCCCCCTCCAGGGCCCTCCCCTCCAAGGTCTCCCACTGGCAGGAGGCGCGTCACCACCAAGCAACCAGGGAAGCCCGTCACTGTTTAAGTCTCTCCAAAGACCAGACGCTCTCTGAGACCTGCTCTCCGGGTGGACGACTCCCAAAGCCTCAGCCGCGGCGCCCCGCCCTCGCGACACCGGGCTCTGCAGGGGACGAGTCCTGCTGCGTGTGGAGCACGCCCCGACGGCACAGGTCAGGGCCCCGATGCAGAGAAAGCCTGGGGCGCGGAGCCGGACCCACAGAAGCACTGGGTGAACGTCGGCTGCTCTGGCACAATGACGACGACTGCTGTGCGTGTGGTGGGGGGTGTCGTCCCAGTTTCAAAACTGCAATGCATCGGAATCCTACACACAAGACAGTCCAGGTACCACCAGGCTTCTGGAAAACACGTGTGTGCATATGTCAAAACATGGGCCACGGGCTTCCCTGGTGGTCCAGTGGGTAAGGAGTCCGCTTTGCAGTGCAGGGGGCGCCGGTTCAATCCCTGGCCCAGGAAGATCCCACGTGTTGCGGAGCGGTGTGTCCAACTCTGAGGCAGCACGCCCAGAGCCGGCGCTCCGCAGCGAGAGGCCGCTGTGATGGGGGGCCCACACAGGCTGAAGAACAAAGAGGGATGAAAAATAAATAAATAAACTCAATAAAAAGAGGCCAAAATTAACAGACACACATGGGTCACAGTTCATGCAGAGATGTTCATCCCAGCCTGTTCTCAGCAGCTGGAAACGTGAAAAAAAATCAAGCTCCAAAAGGGGATCAGCCAACTGCAGTGGGACACATTAGGTTAATGTTTACATACGGTCTTCAGAAACACGGGCAAGTGCTATAATACAAAGTGGAGAGACAGGGTTTAAATGATGCGGCTTCACTGTGCGTGAAACATTTATGAATAGAAAAACCACCGAAGATCAGCTGAAGATGGCTTCTGCATTTACACCTAAGAGCCTGGGTTTTCCTGACTTCTTGTGAGGCCTCCTTCTGAAAAGACAAGGAAAACAGAAGGGACAGTATCCAGAAAACCCTGGCAGGTGGAGAAGAGAAGAATGATCGTGAGTGACACAGAGAAGCTAAACCTGGACCAGCGGTGGAGGTGCTGAGAAGCTTCCACCACTAAAATCCCCGAGGGTCCGGGGAACTGAGTCACTGGGAGTTGCTTCCGGAAACAGCGTGGAGGCTCGCTTCCTCTCTTCCCCACTTTTCAGGGAAGAATGACAAGAGCTTGCATAAACTCACCAGGAGGCCCACTTGCTCCTCACAGACCCTCTCCCTCAACAGGGACAAGGTGAGCAGCCCCCGCAGGTGCTGCCCGCACAGGCCGGCCTCAGTGCGTGCCCACGCCTGCCACCGAGCTCACGCACGCCGTCCCTCCGGAGACAGCCCCCGCCACACAGCCCCGGCGGCCGCTTCTCCCACTGTCTGAACGGCCTGTGTCAGCGGATGCTAGGTGCTCCCTCTCGTGCTCACAGCGCTCCCGGGACACCACCTCCAGGAAGCTCTCTGATGGGGAATTCACGTTCTCAGTGCTGGCAGGACGGCGCGGGAGCTCACTGGGAGAGACGTCGCCTGTCAACATAGGAGACGCAGCTCAGCCTCCGGGTCAGGAAGGTCCCCAGAGAAGGGCGTGGCTACTCGCTCCAGTATTCCTGCCTGGAGAGTTCTGTGGACAGCGGAGCCCGGCGGGCTGGCCCACGGAGCCACAGAGCCGGACGTGACTGAGCCACGGAGCACACAGAGGACGGGGCAGACTGTCGACTTCCTCGTGGCTGAGGCGAGGGCGGCCTTGGTCTCTGAGGAACGGCTCCGGCGCCCCTGAGCTGATTCCGTCGGCGTCAAGCTGCCGCTAGCACCCCAGGTCCTCTAGACGGCCGGGGGGCCCGCAGAGGCGGCCCCGGGGCCTCCAGACCACGACGCTCTGCGCCTCCTTTTTTATCTTTGTCAGCTCTGCTGGAGACTCATTAATTTCCAAAGAAACAGCTTTTCGCTTCAATAATTTCCTGTTTCTCTACTTTCATCATATTTTGCTCTTTACAAGTTCCTCCTTTCTGCTTGCTTCGGGCTCGCTCTGCCCCTCTTTCTCCGCGGTCTGGAGGCCGGCCCACTCTCCTACTGCAGACTTGGGTCCAGGGCCGCGTCCTCTGCACGTCCCGCCGACCCTCCCGGGTGTGTTCTCACCATCCTTCAGCTGTATTTCTCTCTGCTCTGAGATCCTCTTTACCACGCAGGCTGTTTGCTGAAGAGTGTTGCTTCATCTCCCAGCACTGGGAGACTGCCCTGGGCTTCTCCGGGCACTGACTTCTGGGCTCAGCTCCTTCTGGACGCAGAGCACGCTGGGGAAGGAGCGGACCCTCCCGAAGGCGCGGAGGTCGGCTCCTCGGCCCCGGCGCGCTCCATCTGCCGCACCGCCCGTGAACGCTGCCTCGGGCCTGTTCGTCCTCCTGTATCTTTGCTGTTCTCGGCCCAGTGCCACCCCTTGGAAGGCACCGTGCTGGGTGCTGGAGGGGCAGGTCTGTCCCCGTCCCCTCCCAGGCCCACTGCGTGGTTCTGTGAGTTTAAAGTGACGCCGTTCGGCGGCTGTGCGGACTGCTGTTGCTCAGCGGCTAAGTCATACCCGGCTCCTCGTGACCTCATGGACGGCAGCCACCAGGCCCCTGTCCTTCACCGTCTCCCAGGGTTTGCTCAAACTCATGTCCACTGAGTCGGTGGTGCCATGCAACCATCTCATCCTCTATCATCCCCTTCTCCTCTTGCCCGCAATCCTCCCTAGCGTCCGTCTTGTCCAATGAGTCGCCTCTTCACATCAGGTCAGAATGTTGGAGCTTCAGCATCCGTCCTTCCAGTGAATATTTAGGGCTGATTTCCTTCAGGATGGACCGGTTCGATCTCCTTGCTGTCCAAGGGACTCTCAAGAGTCTTCTCCAGAGCCACCGTCTGCAAGCATCAACACTTCGGTGCTCACCGTTGTTAGGGCCCAGCTCTCACGTCCGTACTTGACTGCGTGGGCCTGTGTCGGCAAAGCGCTGTCGCTGCTTTTGAATACACTGCCTAGGCTTGCCGCAGCTTTTAACTGCCTAGGCCCGGAGCTCATTAATTTCAAAGAAACAGTTTTCGCTAATAATTTCCTGTTTCTCTACTTTCATCATATTTTGCTCTTTACAAGTTCCTCCTTTCTGCTTGCTTCGGGCTCGCTCTGCCCCTCTTTCTCCGCGGTCTGGAGGCCGGCCCACTCTCCTACTGCAGACTTGGGTCCAGGGCCGCGTCCTCTGCACGTCCCGCCGACCCTCCCGGGTGTGTTCTCACCATCCTTCAGCTGTATTTCTCTCTGCTCTGAGATCCTCTTTACCACGCAGGCTGTTTGCTGAAGAGTGTTGCTTCATCTCCCAGCACTGGGAGACTGCCCTGGGCTTCTCCGGGCACTGACTTCTGGGCTCAGCTCCTTCTGGACGCAGAGCACGCTGGGGAAGGAGCGGACCCTCCCGAAGGCGCGGAGGTCGGCTCCTCGGCCCCGGCGCGCTCCATCTGCCGCACCGCCCGTGAACGCTGCCTCGGGCCTGTTCGTCCTCCTGTATCTTTGCTGTTCTCGGCCCAGTGCCACCCCTTGGAAGGCACCGTGCTGGGTGCTGGAGGGGCAGGTCTGTCCCCGTCCCCTCCCAGGCCCACTGCGTGGTTCTGTGAGTTTAAAGTGACGCCGTTCGGCGGCTGTGCGGACTGCTGTTGCTCAGCGGCTAAGTCATCCCCGGCTCCTCGTGACCTCAGGGACGGCAGCCACCAGGCCCCTGTCCTTCACCGTCTCCCAGGGTTTGCTCAAACTCATGTCCACTGAGTCGGTGGTGCCATGCAACCATCTCATCCTCTATCATCCCCTTCTCCTCTTGCCCGCAATCCTCCCTAGCGTCCGTCTTGTCCAATGAGTCGCCTCTTCACATCAGGTCAGAATGTTGGAGCTTCAGCATCCGTCCTTCCAGTGAATATTTAGGGCTGATTTCCTTCAGGATGGACCGGTTCGATCTCCTTGCTGTCCAAGGGACTCTCAAGAGTCTTCTCCAGCGCCACCGTCGGCAAGCATCAACACTTCGGTGCTCACCGTTGTTAGGGCCCAGCTCTCACGTCCGTACTTGACTGCGTGGGCCTGTGTCGGCAAAGCGCTGTCGCTGCTTTTGAATACACTGCCTAGGCTTGCCGCAGCTTTTCTCCCAAGGAGCAGGCGTCTTTTAGCCTCATGCAGCGCCCCTTTTCAGCCACGGTGTTTTGCCTGACATCAGCATTCAATCAACTGAAGTCACACCTACTTTAAAAACAGCCATGCTCATCTGGGATCATACATATCTGTAAACAACAAAACTCTGTGAAAGTTAAATAAAAATTAAAAAAAAAAAAGAAAAGATAAAAAAACACCCATGCTTGTGAAAGTTGAATAAAAATTAAAAAAAAAAAAAAAAGATAAGATAAAAAAACACCCATGCTCGCATGGCACACCATTTCTCTCCCTGCCAGCCCACCTGTGCCATCATGGCTGGAGTTGAGTCTTGTACATAAAGTATAACCGGTTGTGTGTTTCAGGCACTCTGCCAATCTGTACCTCCTAATTAATGCATTTACATTAAAAGTGACTGCTGGGGCTTCCCTGGTGGCCCAGTGGGTAAGGACACCGCCTTGCAGTCCAAGGGGCGCCGGTTCGATCCCTGGCCTGGGAAGATCCCACGTGCCGCGGAGCAGCTGGACTGATGTGTCCAACTACCGAGCCGGAGCTCTGGAGCGCGTGTGCCCAGAGCCGGTGCTCTGCAGCGAGAGAGGCCACCGCGATGGGGGCCCCACACAGGCCAAAGAGCAAAGATGGATGAAAATGAATAAATGAAAGACCAACAGAAGTGGCCAAAGGAGAAAAAAAAAAAGTGATTGCTGATTTGCTGGTGCTCAAACCTGCCTTCCCTGTCTGTTCCGCTGTGCCCGCCGCCTGCCCCCATCTCCCTACTCCGTCTTGTCCAATCGCTCCTACGTCGGTCAGATGTTAAAGCTTCAGCATCCGTCCTCCCAGTGAATATTTAGGGCTGATTTCCTTCAGGATGGACCGGTTCGATCTCCTTGCTGTCCAAGGGACTCTCAAGAGTCTTCTCCAGAGCCACCGTCTGCAAGCATCAACACTTCGGTGCTCACCGTTGTTAGGGCCCAGCTCTCACGTCCGTACTTGACTGCGTGGGCCTGTGTCGGCAAAGCGCTGTCGCTGCTTTTGAATACACTGCCTAGGCTTGCCGCAGCTTTTCTCCCAAGGAGCAGGCGTCTTTTAGCCTCATGCAGCGCCCCTTTTCAGCCACGGTGTTTTGCCTGACATCAGCATTCAATCAACTGAAGTCACACCTACTTTAAAAACAGCCATGCTCATCTGGGATCATACATATCTGTAAACAACAAAACTCTGTGAAAGTTAAATAAAAATTAAAAAAAAAAAAGAAAAGATAAAAAAACACCCATGCTTGTGAAAGTTGAATAAAAATTAAAAAAAAAAAAAAAAGATAAGATAAAAAAACACCCATGCTCGCATGGCACACCATTTCTCTCCCTGCCAGCCCACCTGTGCCATCATGGCTGGAGTTGAGTCTTGTACATAAAGTATAACCGGTTGTGTGTTTCAGGCACTCTGCCAATCTGTACCTCCTAATTAATGCATTTACATTAAAAGTGACTGCTGGGGCTTCCCTGGTGGCCCAGTGGGTAAGGACACCGCCTTGCAGTCCAAGGGGCGCCGGTTCGATCCCTGGCCTGGGAAGATCCCACGTGCCGCGGAGCAGCTGGACTGATGTGTCCAACTACCGAGCCGGAGCTCTGGAGCGCGTGTGCCCAGAGCCGGTGCTCTGCAGCGAGAGAGGCCACCGCGATGGGGGCCCCACACAGGCCAAAGAGCAAAGATGGATGAAAATGAATAAATGAAAGACCAACAGAAGTGGCCAAAGGAGAAAAAAAAAAAGTGATTGCTGATTTGCTGGTGCTCAAACCTGCCCCTTCCCTGTCTGTTCCGCTGTGCCCGCGCCGGCCCGTGCCCCTCCTGCGCGGAAGCTTCCCCTGACGTTCACTACGAGCAGGCCTGCGGGTGACAAATTCTCTGAGCTTCGCTTCGTCGGAGAGGGTCTTGATTTTTCTTTCATCCCTGAAGGATGTTTTCCCTGGCTGACAGTGCTTTTCTCTCAGAACCTGAAAAACGTGCACTTCCTCTGGCTTCTGCAGTGTCAGGTGACAACCTCGCTGCCACTCAGACCTGTGCCCCCTCAGATAAGGCCGTGCTTCTCTCCAGCTTCTTTCAAGATTTCTCCCTTGTGCTGAATTTTCAGGAGGCTAATTAGCACCTGCCGTGGTATGGATGTCTTTGGTCTTATGGCCTGAGGGGTTCACCTGCCTTCTTAAATACTGTGGTTTCAGGCCCTTCACCAGATTTGGGAAATTTTTAGTCATTACTTCTTAAGGCATTTCCCCAGCCCATGTCCTCCCCTCTGGAGCCCCAGCTGAGGGAGGCTGCCGTGTCTCTTGGCCACGGGTCCCCAGGGCCCTGGGCCTGTCTGCTCTCAGTCTGTTCCCCTGCGCTCTGCTGAGGGGGGGGTCTACTGACCAGGCGGCCTACTTGGGGTGTAGCCAGTGAGCTACTGTGTTTTCCAGGTGTACAATTTGTTAGGTTCTTTAAAAAAAAGAAACAGCAACAAAAACAGGTCATTCTAATTCGCCATCTGAGTCACTGAGGCCTAGGAGTCCGTCGACGGTCCTGTCCCATCCCGAATTGGGGCAGGATGGGGTTCTGGCTGCATCCCAGACCCTCCACGCACGGGCTGTGAGGATGCGCCCTCCCTGAAGAGCAGAGGCTTTCTTGAGAGAGAAGAGACCCAGTCTCGGGGCGCCAGGTGGAGGGGACGCTGCCCTGGTCAGCAGGCACTGCGGGGCCGTGTCCACGGGGACACCGAGCACCCGGTCCTGCCCCACCTCCGCGCCTGAAGCTGGCAGCCCGACCTCAACAGGGCTCTTCCCAGAAGACACGGCACGTCCCAGTGAGGTTGTGGGCAGAGCCCTCCGGCCCCGGGGGTGCTGGGCGGTGTCGGCGGCCCTCCCCATGAGCAGACCACCAAGACGACCTCGCGGCGAGCTCGGCAGGAGGCCAGCGGCCACACCACGTGACAGAAAGAAGGCGTGCACAGAGGGGGTGTGGACGGAAGGCACTGGCCCGTTACCAACACCAAGGAGCCAAGGACCGTGGTCTACGTGAGAGAGAGGACTCAGAGAGCAACAGCACTGCCGAGAACCTCAGAGAACCAGCAGCCTGACAGCAGAGAGAATAAAAAGCACGCTGATGAGTCTGAGAACTTTCTACAGAAAGCAAAGCCAAACGATGGAAAGCAGGGTCAGAAATGTTTCTATAACAGAAAGGATTCGAAAAGTTCAGCATCTAAGTAGCAGTTTCAGAAAGAAACAACAGAGCCAACAGCAGAGGGGAGGCCTAGTGATAATGCAGGAGGCCGCCCGGCGCTGGGCCCCCAGGCCACCAGCCCCCAGCAGACACGGAGGAGCGGCCGGAGCCCGGCAGGCCCGGGGAGCAGGCGGCCCTCGGGGGAGGCCCGGCAGCGGGGCCCAGAGCCCAGGGCTCTGCTCCGGGAGGGCGCCCCCGCTGCCCGCCGCGGAGTGGGCGGACGCGGGAGGGGAAGCTGGGCCCAGCCGGCTGGGTGCTCCCCTGGGTACCAGCAGCCTGGCGGCGGGGCCCGGGGCCCCACTTCGGCCACGGGGGCCACGCTCACGGGGGCATCTGCAAGTGGCAGAGGACTCAGGCTGACCACGGTGGGCTTCCTGACGGAGCTGCCCTGGTGGGAGGGGCCGAGGCGAGGCTGAGCAGGCCTCCTGATCCCGCCCGAGGCCCCCGCAGGGCTCCACTCCAGACCTCTCAGCTGGGGCGCACCAGAGTCTGGGGCAGCCTCCCCCTGGCTGTGAGGGCGACCAGGCCCGGCCCCGCGGGGGCGAGCTCTGCCTCACGGCGGAGGCGTGGTGGTGCTCGTGGGGCTCATCCCCTCACCGTGCAGCTGTGCCCACCCTCGGAGGCAGGGCCGTCTCCTGAGCCACCGTGCAGCAGGGGTGACTCACGACCAGGGGCAGGTGCTCGGCGAAGATCGGCTCAGTGACCGGTTTCAGAAGAAAGAACCAGCACCGCCCGCTCCTGGCAGTCCAGAGCGGGCTGGGGCGGGGTGGCGCGGGGAGCAGGCAGAGCCCAGCGGTCCTGGGGCACTGAGCGGCAGGGTCGGGGTCTCGCCCAGTAGGCGCTGCTCTGCTGGAGCGGGCCGGAGGGCAGGGAGGGCCTCCCGGGTCCCCCTGCGACCAGACAGCGCCTGGGTTTGGGGGAAAACAGGAAAAAGCCGGAGAGAGGACTCAGAGAGCAACAGCACTGCCGAGAACCTCAGAGAACCAGCAGCCTGACAGCAGAGAGAATAAAAGCACGCTGATGAGTCTGAGAACTTTCTACAGAAAGCAAAGCCAAACGATGGAAAGCAGGGTCAGAAATGTTTCTATAACAGAAAGGATTCGAAAAGTTCAGCATCTAAGTAGCAGTTTCAGAAAGAAACAACAGAGCCAACAGCAGAGGGGAGGCCTAGTGATAATGCAGGAGGCCGCCCGGCCTGGGCCCCCAGGCCACCAGCCCCCAGCAGACACGGAGGAGCGGCCGGAGCCCGGCAGGCCCGGGGAGCAGGCGGCCCTCGGGGGAGGCCCGGCAGCGGGGCCCAGAGCCCAGGGCTCTGCTCCGGGAGGGCGCCCCCGCTGCCCGCCGCGGAGTGGGCGGACGCGGGAGGGGAAGCTGGGCCCAGCCGGCTGGGTGCTCCCCTGGGTACCAGCAGCCTGGCGGCGGGGCCCGGGGCCCCACTTCGGCCACGGGGGCCACGCTCACGGGGGCATCTGCAAGTGGCAGAGGACTCAGGCTGACCACGGTGGGCTTCCTGACGGAGCTGCCCTGGTGGGAGGGGCCGAGGCGAGGCTGAGCAGGCCTCCTGATCCCGCCCGAGGCCCCCGCAGGGCTCCACTCCAGACCTCTCAGCTGGGGCGCACCAGAGTCTGGGGCAGCCTCCCCCTGGCTGTGAGGGCGACCAGGCCCGGCCCCGCGGGGGCGAGCTCTGCCTCACGGCGGAGGCGTGGTGGTGCTCGTGGGGCTCATCCCCTCACCGTGCAGCTGTGCCCACCCTCGGAGGCAGGGCCGTCTCCTGAGCCACCGTGCAGCAGGGGTGACTCACGACCAGGGGCAGGTGCTCGGCGAAGATCGGCTCAGTGACCGGTTTCAGAAGAAAGAACCAGCACCGCCCGCTCCTGGCAGTCCAGAGCGGGCTGGGGCGGGGTGGCGCGGGGAGCAGGCAGAGCCCAGCGGTCCTGGGGGGGGCACCTCGAGCGGCAGGGTCGGGGTCTCCTCGCCCCGAGTAGGCGCTGCTCTGCTGGAGCGGGCCGGAGGGCAGGGAGGGCCCTGGCGAGACGAGCGTGTCTCGGAACAAGGCTGCCCAGCTGCCGAATCCAGACAGCGCCTGGGATTTGCCGGAGCCGAGACCGGACGGCAGAGAAACAAGAGCCCGGATCTGCCCAGGCAAGGGACCCCGGGCTGCTGCCGCTCAGGGCGTGCCTGGAGCTTCCAGCTTTCCCCTTACAAGAGCCATGCTTCAGGATGTCACGTGTGTACACTTGCTGCATCACACGTGTTGAGTGTATCGTGTGTATGTAACACACGTGCGATGTACCCACAGCGTGTCCGCCCGCGCGAGGGATAAAGCGCGGCCAGGTCCTCCTCCCGCCCGGCTGGCCCTGGGCCCGAGGCGCAGTGAGGGCTGCAGGCCGTGCAGAGGCAGCGGGCGGGCGGGGACCGCCGGCCTTCCTGCACCGCCGCCCGTGGAGGCCAGCCCGCGCGCACTGGCTGCTGGAGCAGATCTGCGGGAGAAGCACGGCTGCTCTGCGCTGCGTCCCTGTGGCCGTCCTGACCGCGGGGGCCCGACCGGAGCCCCTGCCACACAGCCGGCCGCCTGCGCTCACACACGCGCGCCCCCAGGTGGAGCCAAGTCAGGCCCCTGCAGACAGCGCCGCGGCGGGAGCGCTCTGCCTCTGCCGGCTCGGGGCAGGGGAGGCCCGGCTCGACTGGGCAGAGGCCGGCCCGGGGGCAGAGTGTGGAGACAGCGCCGGCGGGAGGGGCCGGGGCAGGAGAGGACGTACCTGAGCGAGCTCACCTCCTCCCTGGAGAACAGGAAGCTCTGCTCCGCGGGGCCCGCCTGCGACTTCAGCATCTTCAGCTCCATCTCCAGCTGCGGGGAACACGGGGACAGCGGTCGGCCAGGGCCACGGGGCCCCAGAACCCGGGGCGCAGCCACCTCCCCGGGGGTGGGGGCACACAGGCGAGGAGGCCCGCTCCCCGGAGTCCTGTCCGCCGCTGGGCCCCGCAGACGCGGCCTCTGTGCTTCCGTGCTCGTCTCCAGAGCCGCCACGGGAGACGCTGTTGCACGGGCGCGCTGGGGGGACGCCAGAGCCTGGGGAGGGGGCCCGGCAACGGACAGAACGCATTCCAACGCTCCAGCGCCTTGGCTGGTTCTAACAGTCCTGCTATTTTATTTATTTTGGACGCCAGAGTCCCTATAGATGTCAAGCAATGAACTGACTGCCCGGAAGGGAACGAGGAAGTAAGCTGCTTTAAGTGGTTTCGACGGCAGAGAAACAAGAGCCCGGATCTGCCCAGGCAAGGGACCCCGGGCTGCTGCCGCTCAGGGCGTGCCTGGAGCTTCCAGCTTTCCCCTTACAAGAGCCATGCTTCAGGATGTCACGTGTGTACACTTGCTGCATCACACGTGTTGAGTGTATCGTGTGTATGTAACACACGTGCGATGTACCCACAGCGTGTCCGCCCGCGCGAGGGATAAAGCGCGGCCAGGTCCTCCTCCCGCCCGGCTGGCCCTGGGCCCGAGGCGCAGTGAGGGCTGCAGGCCGTGCAGAGGCAGCGGGCGGGCGGGGACCGCCGGCCTTCCTGCACCGCCGCCCGTGGAGGCCAGCCCGCGCGCACTGGCTGCTGGAGCAGATCTGCGGGAGAAGCACGGCTGCTCTGCGCTGCGTCCCTGTGGCCGTCCTGACCGCGGGGGCCCGACCGGAGCCCCTGCCACACAGCCGGCCGCCTGCGCTCACACACGCGCGCCCCCAGGTGGAGCCAAGTCAGGCCCCTGCAGACAGCGCCGCGGCGGGAGCGCTCTGCCTCTGCCGGCTCGGGGCAGGGGAGGCCCGGCTCGACTGGGCAGAGGCCGGCCCGGGGGCAGAGTGTGGAGACAGCGCCGGCGGGAGGGGCCGGGGCAGGAGAGGACGTACCTGAGCGAGCTCACCTCCTCCCTGGAGAACAGGAAGCTCTGCTCCGCGGGGCCCGCCTGCGACTTCAGCATCTTCAGCTCCATCTCCAGCTGCGGGGAACACGGGGACAGCGGTCGGCCAGGGCCACGGGGCCCCAGAACCCGGGGCGCAGCCACCTCCCCGGGGGTGGGGGCACACAGGCGAGGAGGCCCGCTCCCCGGAGTCCTGTCCGCCGCTGGGCCCCGCAGACGCGGCCTCTGTGCTTCCGTGCTCGTCTCCAGAGCCGCCACGGGAGACGCTGTTGCACGGGCGCGCTGGGGGGACGCCAGAGCCTGGGGAGGGGGCCCGGCAACGGACAGAACGCATTCCAACGCTCCAGCGCCTTGGCTGGTTCTAACAGTCCTGCTATTTTATTTATTTTGGACGCCAGAGTCCTCTATAGGATGTCAAGCAATGAACTGACTGCCCGGAAGGGAACGAGGAAGTAAGCTGCTGTAACACGAGGTGGGGGGCGGGCACGACGAGGCTGGGGCAGAACAAGGAGACCCCCGCCCGCGGACCCCAGCGGAGCAGGGATGGGGCGGGCGGCCATCGAGCGGGCTGGACCCTGGCCACAGGCAGAGCACGCAGTCACCATGGCGCCCGTGCCCTGGGCTCTGAGGGCCCAACGAGACACCGGGTGGAAGGGCATGCCAGGCCCCACGGCCAGCTGTGGTGCGGGACCACTGTCCTCACACTGGCTTCCAGCTGTTTCCCAGTCCACTCTCGGGGCCTGCCCCACCTCCTCCAGCCAGCCCAGTCCCCTACATGCGGGTCACGGTCACCCAGCTCTGCTCTTCCTGGCCTGCGCTGGCCACCTGCCTCGTCTCCTCTTGGCCCACGTCACCCGCTGCCCCATCCGGTGACTCCTGACGTCCAGAGAGGCGCTTCCCCACCCAGTTCTCCACGGACCCCCAAGGGGACAAGCCATTCCAGGAGGACTCTGGGTGGGGCCCACTGCAGCAGGCACCGGCGGGAGCGGGCGGCGTTCCCAAGGCGGGGCCTGTGGCCCGGGCATCGCCGCCGTGCAGGCTGTGCGGCTGACGACCTGCCCCTCGACCCGGAGCAGCCAAGCGCTCCCAACCACACGCAGCACGAGACCCACAGCAGCGGGCAAGGCGTCCAGGCCGACTGAGACGGGCGAGGACCCTCCGCCCTCCTGGCCCCGGAAGAGGGAAAGGGGGCCTGCCTCCCCAGCCGGCCCTCCTGCCAGAGTGGATGGGCTGATGCCCGCTGCGCCTCCTCCTGAGCAGAGCCCCTCAGGTCACCCCGGGGGTCCTCCGCGGGCAGCCTGACGGAGGGACTCCCGGACCCCAGACACCCAGCCTGCGTGACGCCGGGCCCCTGGAGGAGAGCCCCCCAAATGGGGCCACGGACCCGGGTGACTTGAGGCTACCGGGGTGAAGTCGAGCACCAGCACCCTGGGGCCGGCTCCCCGGACAGCGCACACCCACGTCCTCCTCCCGCCCGGGCTGCAGGGAGGCAGCCCAGCACCTGCTGCGCCAGCCGCACCGCTGCCTGCCCCAGAGGCGGCAGCGCT
Organism: Tragulus kanchil; assembly: GCA_022376925.1. Classification (NCBI taxonomy): domain Eukaryota; kingdom Metazoa; phylum Chordata; class Mammalia; order Artiodactyla; family Tragulidae; genus Tragulus; species Tragulus kanchil. The sequence continues at coordinate 158,662,055 of JAIOJX010000002.1, read as the reverse complement.
CGGCGTGGCCCGCCGAGGCGATGGGCCACTGCAGGGAGGCAGCCCAGCAGCTCGCCCCTCACGGCCACAGGCAGAGCACGCAGTCACCATGGCGCCCGTGCCCTGGGCTCTGAGGGCCCAACGAGACACCGGGTGGAAGGGCATGCCAGGCCCCACGGCCAGCTGTGGTGCGGGACCACTGTCCTCACACTGGCTTCCAGCTGTTTCCCAGTCCACTCTCGGGGCCTGCCCCACCTCCTCCAGCCAGCCCAGTCCCCTACATGCGGGTCACGGTCACCCAGCTCTGCTCTTCCTGGCCTGCGCTGGCCACCTGCCTCGTCTCCTCTTGGCCCACGTCACCCGCTGCCCCATCCGGTGACTCCTGACGTCCAGAGAGGCGCTTCCCCACCCAGTTCTCCACGGACCCCCAAGGGGACAAGCCATTCCAGGAGGACTCTGGGTGGGGCCCACTGCAGCAGGCACCGGCGGGAGCGGGCGGCGTTCCCAAGGCGGGGCCTGTGGCCCGGGCATCGCCGCCGTGCAGGCTGTGCGGCTGACGACCTGCCCCTCGACCCGGAGCAGCCAAGCGCTCCCAACCACACGCAGCACGAGACCCACAGCAGCGGGCAAGGCGTCCAGGCCGACTGAGACGGGCGAGGACCCTCCGCCCTCCTGGCCCCGGAAGAGGGAAAGGGGGCCTGCCTCCCCAGCCGGCCCTCCTGCCAGAGTGGATGGGCTGATGCCCGCTGCGCCTCCTCCTGAGCAGAGCCCCTCAGGTCACCCCGGGGGTCCTCCGCGGGCAGCCTGACGGAGGGACTCCCGGACCCCAGACACCCAGCCTGCGTGACGCCGGGCCCCTGGAGGAGAGCCCCCCAAATGGGGCCACGGACCCGGGTGACTTGAGGCTACCGGGGTGAAGTCGAGCACCAGCACCCTGGGGCCGGCTCCCCGGACAGCGCACACCCACGTCCTCCTCCCGCCCGGGCTGCAGGGAGGCAGCCCAGCACCTGCTGCGCCAGCCGCACCCCGCTGCCTGCCCCAGAGGCGGCAGGCGCCCTCGGCGTGGGCCCGTCGAGGCGATGGGCCACTGCACAAGCTGGCACCGACGATGCCTGACCACGCGGCGTCACGAGCAGAACAGAGCTCGCCCGAGCTCACGGAGCAACAGCGTACACGGCATCCAGCAGCAACAGACCTCCTCCCCGAAGCCGGGGGCTCGGATGAAGCTCCTCCCGGGAACACGCTGTCTGTCCACTGCTGTCCCGAGCGTCCTGGCCCCACAGTACCACCTGCACCTCCGACCTGGCCGCCAAGAGCCCCGTCCTCTCAGGGCCACGATCAAACGGACCAGCGGACGTGAACCTGCCTGGGCCAGGAGGCGTCTCCCCTGGGGACGCGGGCTGGGAGCCCAGTCGGGGCTGCCTCTGTCTCGGGCGGCTGGGGGCCGACCCGCTGAGCGGAGGAGAGGCGGGTCCCTCCCTGCCGTCTTTCCGCATCCGTGGAGGGCGGCGGCCTCTCCTGGAGACGCACAGCCCTGGTCCAGGCGCAGCCGGAGGCCTGGAGCCCGCGGACGCTCCACCGACTCGGGTGCCACACGCCGAGGGGGCGCGGGAGGAGTCTCTCCGGCCGCGTCCCAGCCCCTCCTCGAGTCTGCACGCCCCGGGCTCAGCTCACGCGCTCCCCAGCTAGAAGGTCGACATTCTTCCCTTTCCTTTAAACGTATTTTTATAAAGATGGAAGATTTCCTACACTTTGCTCTGTACGTTGATTTTTTCACGTAGTAGCATCTGGAGGGATTTCTGGATCAGCACAGAGAGGCTCTCGGTCCACCATCGCGGCTCCTGGAACCACCCCCGGCGTCCACCCTCCCGCCAACCAACGGCTGGCCTGTTTCCCGTCCCGCGGCTCAGACAGGCTGGTCCCCTCGACGTTAGCCGACCTGAAGGCGCGTCCCGGAGCTGCGCGTCTGCCCGCAGCGTCCCCCGATGTCCCCCTGGCACTGCCATCACACAGTGTACAGCAGTCGGTCGGCTCACGCGAGCTGAGGTGAGCCGAGGGGATCACGGCAGGCGCTCAGCGCGGGGCTGGGCGAGGCGCGGGCACTGCTCGTGCCAAAGGCCCCGAGCCCCCGTCAGCCTTCGGGGCTAAAGACAAGAGGAGGCGCGGGCTGGGGAGTGCCTGAGCAGCACGTGGTGGCTCTCCGGCTCTGCTGCAGAGAGGCCACTGGGTGGGGTCTGGGCACCGACACCGTCCACCTTCTGGTTGGTCTGGGTCCACCCGTGGGTGTTCCGCGTGCAGCAAACCTCCTCTGCCTGTGCGGGGTTTTAGAATCTGCAGGACGACTCACAGACGTGGGCCAGGGTGTCACCACCAGCCTCGAGGGAAGCAAGGTCCCTGATGTCGCTCCAGAGCCAAACTCGTGACCCCCTTGTCGTGGCCGGACTGCTTCCCTTTGCTCCTGTCCTTTCTCGTTTTCCTGACGGAATCTGCTCGTTGGAACTAGGGGCCGCCTAGGAGGCAAAGGTCCTTCACAGATGAGAGGTGGCGGACCCGGGAAGGCCCCAGGGTCCTGCTGGGCTTCAGGTCAGGGTCCAGACATCCTTGCTGTGGCACAAAAAGGCTCCCTGCCCCCCAGGAATGTGCACGCTGGATTCCTGTTTGTAACCAAGTCAGCTTCCAATGTCCTGTAGACAAGAATCCTGGGGTCCTCCCTCTCCCGCCTCACTCACCCCACACTAAGAAAGAGCAAAACCCAGACAACCCGTTCCCACAAAACCAGGGCGTGCAGGTAAAGCCGCGGGTCTCGGACGTGGTGCGGGCAGAGCCAGCTTGTCCTCACGGCCCCCGCGGCCCCGTGTCCCCCGTCTCTCGCATCGCTGGTGTGGCAGGAGGGCGGCTCCTCCGTCGGCTGACTGACCTCTGTCGACACGGGGCTCGTCACGGTCCCGCACAGCTCTGCCGCCCACCCCGTGAGGAGGCTCTCGGACCGAGCGCGGGGCCGGCCGGCCCCGGGGGCGTCCCGCTGCCTCTCCAGCGCGGGCCCGGGTCTCTGGAACACCGAGCTATCAGACGTGGCTCGATGCCTTTTCGGGAGGGCAGAAGCAGCTCCTTTTTGACAAGTTGGTAACAACTGGTCTATCTGAAATTTCTCTCTCTTCTGGAGTCAGTGTTCATAGGTTGTATCTTCCTAGAAATATATTCACTTCATTCAGATTCTCACTTTATGGAGTTGTGACACAATTCCTGACAGAATTCACGGAGACCTCGTAACTCTCCCCAGGGTCGTCTCTTACTTGTGTTCTCGTCTGCCCTCCGCACTGCTGCGGCGAGGCTGGCGGGCGGGCGGCGCACACCTCGCGTGTCCGGTGCCACGACGCGGGCCGGCGGCTCGTGACCCCGCCCAGGCCGGAGCAGAGGCTCCGGAGCCCGGGACACGCGCCTCCCCGCCGCACCTCCTCCAGGCTACCCACTCTTACTCCTTATTTTGGGTGGTGATGCTTTCTATTAATTTTTCACTAGGACTGTGAATAATTAATATGTCTTACTGGTTTATTTTTCAAAGCATAGGCGTTTGGATTTATTTGTTACTTCTACCATTTTTCACTTTCTCATTAACTTCCACTTTGATCGTTACAAATTTCTACTTTTTCCTTTACCAAGGTTTATTCTGTCTTCCTTTTCCAGGTTCTTGGACTGGGTGTTTAATCCACACATATTCACGCTTTCTTATTCAGTAACATAAATATTTAAGCTTGTGGTTTTCTTGACCCGCTGTTCCCCTATTCAGTAACCCCTTTTAAGACAAGAAAATCCTGGGGTCCTCCTCTCCGCCTCACTCACCCCACACTAAGAAAGAGCAAAACCCAGACAACCCGTTCCCACAAAACCAGGGCGTGCAGGTAAAGCCGCGGGTCTCGGACGTGGTGCGGGCAGAGCCAGCTTGTCCTCACGGCCCCCGCGGCCCCGTGTCCCCCGTCTCTCGCATCGCTGGTGTGGCAGGAGGGCGGCTCCTCCGGCTGACTGACCTCTGTCGACACGGGGCTCGTCACGGTCCCGCACAGCTCTGCCGCCCACCCCGTGAGGAGGCTCTCGGACCGAGCGCGGGGCCGGCCGGCCCCGGGGGCGTCCCGCTGCCTCTCCAGCGCGGGCCCGGGTCTCTGGAACACCGAGCTATCAGACGTGGCTCGATGCCTTTTCGGGAGGGCAGAAGCAGCTCCTTTTTGACAAGTTGGTAACAACTGGTCTATCTGAAATTTCTCTCTCTTCTGGAGTCAGTGTTCATAGGTTGTATCTTCCTAGAAATATATTCACTTCATTCAGATTCTCACTTTATGGAGTTGTGACACAATTCCTGACAGAATTCACGGAGACCTCGTAACTCTCCCCAGGGTCGTCTCTTACTTGTGTTCTCGTCTGCCCTCCGCACTGCTGCGGCGAGGCTGGCGGGCGGGCGGCGCACACCTCGCGTGTCCGGTGCCACGACGCGGGCCGGCGGCTCGTGACCCCGCCCAGGCCGGAGCAGAGGCTCCGGAGCCCGGGACACGCGCCTCCCCGCCGCACCTCCTCCAGGCTACCCACTCTTACTCCTTATTTTGGGTGGTGATGCTTTCTATTAATTTTTCACTAGGACTGTGAATAATTAATATGTCTTACTGGTTTATTTTTCAAAGCATAGGCGTTTGGATTTATTTGTTACTTCTACCATTTTTCACTTTCTCATTAACTTCCACTTTGATCGTTACAAATTTCTACTTTTTCCTTTACCAAGGTTTATTCTGTCTTCCTTTTCCAGGTTCTTGGACTGGGTGTTTAATCCACACATATTCACGCTTTCTTATTCAGTAACATAAATATTTAAGCTTGTGGTTTTTCTTGAGCGCTGCTCTAGCTGTTCCCCACAGGCTCTGGGAAACAGTGAGGCCCTGGGACAGGCTGTGGCCACACGGCTGCACGCTGCTCCGAGCAGGAGGGCCGGGAAGCGCCCGCCCACAGGGAGCTGCTGCCTCTCGCAGGAACCGTCCACACGGCTCGAGTCTGACAGGAGGCCCACCCAAACCCGGCGAGCAAGCACTAGACCCACCCGGGGCAGAAGCCGGGAGGACAGCTAGCAAAGTGCTGAGACGATGACAAAGGTCACACCCTGTCTGGCGTGAGAGCCTCGTGAGTGCCCGTGACAGCAGCTCTGGCGGGGCCCGTCCAGGGACAGAGGGCGCTCCGCGGCACCCAGGTGGCTGGCCTCCGCCACCTGTCCCTTCGCTTCGCGCCGGAGCTGCTGCGAGGCGGCGGGCCTGGGAAGGCCACAGGTTCAGTCCCCATCTGGCTCGACCTACCCCCAAACAGGTGGGCTCACCCCTCTGCGCCAGGCTTCCCTCCCAGGGCTGGGGGAGGCAGGTGTCTGCCTGGCAGAGAGGGCACGGAGGCTCTGAGGTAGGGTCCAGGGCCGGGGAGGCTGCTCCTCACGGTCCCCATGGTCACGTCCACTGACGAACCTGACCGACACTCCCGACGCGGATGCCGTCCTCTCTGCAGCTGGGGCAGGACGGATCCGGAGCATGAAGCGACACGCCCGCCAGGACGCGGAGGTGCTTTTAATCATTTACGGGAAGGCAGCTGGCTCCGCTGGTGGACTGTGCTGAGGCCGGGGCTCTGGTGGCGGCTCCACACGCGCGAGGGTGCGGTGGTGGGCAGCGGAGACCCACACCCCTCCCGGCGACTCGGTGGCCCGGGCGCTGCCGTCGACGGGACGCCGCCACAGGGCTTCCAGCGACCTCCCGGTGCCCCGCGCTCCAGCCCAGGCGCTGCCAGCGCCTCCGCGGGGGCAACGCTGGGGGCCCGGCGCCCCAGGGCCCTCCCGGCGGCGCTGTCTGTGGGCAGCGGATCCGGCGGGAAGGCAGCTGTCATGGGTGGCCCTCGCGGCCTCCACGCTCAGCCAGGACCACAGCGCCCGCGAGGAGGCGGCGCAGAGGAGGGGGGCTGCGGGAGGGGACTGGCCAGGCGGCCCGCGCTCGCTGCCTGTCCCGGCGCGGTGCTTCCGGGAGGAGCCCGGGGGCAGGCAGTGGACGCCAGCAGGGCCAGGCACCCAGCGCGGCGAGGGCAGGCCCCGGAATCAGAGCACAGGCGTCCAGCCCGACTCCCCGAGGCGGCAGCGAGTCACGGCACCCTCACAGCTAGAGCCGGAACCGCCGTCCCCAGCCCCGGCCCGCCCGACCCCATTAGGGCGAGGCATGTCCCGGATACGGCTGAAGCCTGGCACGTCTGCCCCTGTGATATTAATTGCATTTAAAGAAAAAAACATGAATTACACTCACACATACTAATCAGCATGAACTTGCTAATTATTAACAAAAAGTCAAACTGTCTTTGTCTTGTCATCTGCAATTACCTGAAGATGCTCAAATTTTTCTTTTTCTTTTTCAAAAAACTTATTTATTGATTTATTTATTTGTGGCTATTCTGGGTTTTCACTGCTGCTGCAGGCTCTTCTCTAGTTACAGGAAGTGGGGGCTACTCTCTAGCTGAGGTGAGCGGGCCTCGTGTGGAACTCGGGCTCCAGGGCACACGGGCTTCAGTCGTTGCGGCTCCGAGGCTCTAGAGCACAGGCTCCGTAGCTCGGCTCACGGGCTTAGTTGCTCGGCAGCATGAGGGATCCTCCCGGATCAGGGATCAAACCTGTGTCTCCTGCATGGGCAGGCGAGCACTCTGCACTGAGCTACCAGGGAAGGCCCTTTCCCTTTCTTTCTAATCTCTCTTCCTACCTGGTGAACTGGCTGGGCCGGAGAACAGCAGCCAAGGAGGCGGGGCTGGGAGAACTGCACCGGGAGGCGGGTGGTCTCCCACACCCAAGGCGCGGGGCCGTCGACGCGCCGCCACAGGGCTTCCAGCGACCTCCGGTGCCCCGCCCAGCCCAGGCGCTGCCAGCGCCCGCGGGCAACGCTGGGGCCTGGCGCCCAGGGCCCTCCCGGCGGCGCTGTCTGTGGGCAGCGGATCCGGCGGGAAGGCAGCTGTCATGGGTGGCCCTCGCGGCCTCCACGCTCAGCCAGGACCACAGCGCCCGCGAGGAGGCGGCGCAGAGGAGGGGGGCTGCGGGAGGGGACTGGCCAGGCGGCCCGCGCTCGCTGCCTGTCCCGGCGCGGTGCTTCCGGGAGGAGCCCGGGGGCAGGCAGTGGACGCCAGCAGGGCCAGGCACCCAGCGCGGCGAGGGCAGGCCCCGGAATCAGAGCACAGGCGTCCAGCCCGACTCCCCGAGGCGGCAGTGAGTCACGGCACCCTCACAGCTAGAGCCGGAACCGCCGTCCCCAGCCCCGGCCCGCCCGACCCCATTAGGGCGAGGCATGTCCCGGATACGGCTGAAGCCTGGCACGTCTGCCCCTGTGATATTAATTGCATTTAAAGAAAAAAACATGAATTACACTCACACATACTAATCAGCATGAACTTGCTAATTATTAACAAAAAGTCAAACTGTCTTTGTCTTGTCATCTGCAATTACCTGAAGATGCTCAAATTTTTCTTTTTCTTTTTCAAAAAACTTATTTATTGATTTATTTATTTGTGGCTATTCTGGGTTTTCACTGCTGCTGCAGGCTCTTCTCTAGTTACAGGAAGTGGGGGCTACTCTCTAGCTGAGGTGAGCGGGCCTCGTGTGGAACTCGGGCTCCAGGGCACACGGGCTTCAGTCGTTGCGGCTCCGAGGCTCTAGAGCACAGGCTCCGTAGCTCGGCTCACGGGCTTAGTTGCTCGGCAGCATGAGGGATCCTCCCGGATCAGGGATCAAACCTGTGTCTCCTGCATGGGCAGGCGAGCACTCTGCACTGAGCTACCAGGGAAGGCCCTTTCCCTTTCTTTCTAATCTCTCTTCCTACCTGGTGAACTGGCTGGGCCGGAGAACAGCAGCCAAGGAGGCGGGGCTGGGAGAACTGCACCGGGAGGGCGGGGTGGTCTCCCCACACCCGCGCCCCCCCCGAGGAGCCCCACCCTCCCAGCAGCAGCACTGCACCGGCGTCACCGAGGCCGTGGCTGGCCTGCGGCAGGGCTGACCCCGGCCTCCTAGTCCACCGTGCACTCCAGGCCATCGTCCCCTTCAGGCTCTCGCTCCTCCCACCGCCTCGGGGGTTCACATCACAGCGGAAGGCTCCCTGCAACCAAATGCATGCGCTTCCTGGGCCATCGCACTCCGAGGCCTTGACCACAGCCGGTCAGGCTCTGGGTCGCCAGCCTGCCCCAGCCTGGGAGTCCTCCGGGGCTGCAGGACGCTCTGGACCCAGCTGAGAGGGAGAACAGAGGCTCCCAAGTTCCTGGAGTGAGCGTGGCCCACCTGCCTCCCCAGACCCTGGGCACTGCCATTTCTCATTTTCAGAAGTGAAACAAAGAACACGAAATAAGCTAAATATGAGACAATCAAAGGCAGAGAGTCAAAGCCTGTCTGAAAAGACAGCCACGCCCAGATCCACAGCAAGCCTGGGAGGCCTCCGCAGCGCCCTGGGCACGCACGCCGGCCCGCTGGCGCCTCCCCTCTGGGCTCGGACCAGAGCCCGGCCCTGCACTGCAGGCCCTCTGCGGGGTCAGGGCCACTGGACAAGGCGCCCCATGGAGAGTGGTCCTCAAAGGTCCCCGTGGCTGAGGGAAGGGCCGTGTGCCGAGGCTGGGGCCGGCGCCCTCGGGCGGGAGGTGCTCTGCGCCCGGCTTAGGGCAGGCGGGAGGCAGGCAGCCCCGCAGCCTGTGCTCAGGGTGGGCCTGGACGGCGAAGCCTCTCCCCGCCTGGGAACCGCGCCCTGACGAGGCCGACAGTCTGCAGGGCCCGGGCTGGCCTCGGCCACAAAGGCCTCCACGCCAGCGGCCTCGGGACTCACCGTGTCCGCTCTCTGCTTCTGGCCGCCCAGCTCCTCCAGCGCCTGTGTCAGCTGCGCCTTCAAGACAAGACGGGCGCGGTCAGCGGGTTTCTCCGCCCGGGCCCGAAGGGACCCCACCTCTGCCACATCACGGCTGCCCCGGGGGCCCAAGCCCCCACGGTCTGGAAGGAAGGGCAGCGGAACATGAAAGCTCGCTGAGGCCACCCCGAGCTGCTGCTGGAAGGTGAGAGGTATCTGGGCTGGAGTTTTAGCGGTAAGAGGCCAGGGAACTGGCCACGGACAGGGAGGCTGCCACTGGCCAACGACAGCGTCCGCCGCAGGGCTGACAGGACGGGGCTGGGGTGACGGTCAGCGTGACCCAGCGCGGGCACGCGCCCCTCTTCCACGCAGGGGACTGGAGCTCCAGGTGACGGGGCCACCAGGGCTCCCCTGGGCGACACTCTTCAGGCGGACACCGCTGACGTGTGCATCTACGTGTGCGCGTCATACTGCAGTGAAAAAGTAGATTTAAAACACACACGACAAATAGCACTCTGGAGGACAAATTAGGGAGAAAGGGAGGAGGTTCTGTTACAGAAAAGCAGAGGAGTCTAAGCAGGATGCACACCATCGCTGTTTCTCATTTTCAGAAGTGAAACAAAGAACACGAAATAAGCTAAATATGAGACAATCAAAGGCAGAGAGTCAAAGCCTGTCTGAAAAGACAGCCACGCCCAGATCCACAGCAAGCCTGGGAGGCCTCCGCAGCGCCCTGGGCACGCACGCCGGCCCGCTGGCGCCTCCCCTCTGGGCTCGGACCAGAGCCCGGCCCTGCACTGCAGGCCCTCTGCGGGGTCAGGGCCACTGGACAAGGCGCCCCATGGAGAGTGGTCCTCAAAGGTCCCCGTGGCTGAGGGAAGGGCCGTGTGCCGAGGCTGGGGCCGGCGCCCTCGGGCGGGAGGTGCTCTGCGCCCGGCTTAGGGCAGGCGGGAGGCAGGCAGCCCCGCAGCCTGTGCTCAGGGTGGGCCTGGACGGCGAAGCCTCTCCCCGCCTGGGAACCGCGCCCTGACGAGGCCGACAGTCTGCAGGGCCCGGGCTGGCCTCGGCCACAAAGGCCTCCACGCCAGCGGCCTCGGGACTCACCGTGTCCGCTCTCTGCTTCTGGCCGCCCAGCTCCTCCAGCGCCTGTGTCAGCTGCGCCTTCAAGACAAGACGGGCGCGGTCAGCGGGTTTCTCCGCCCGGGCCCGAAGGGACCCCACCTCTGCCACATCACGGCTGCCCCGGGGGCCCAAGCCCCCACGGTCTGGAAGGAAGGGCAGCGGAACATGAAAGCTCGCTGAGGCCACCCCGAGCTGCTGCTGGAAGGTGAGAGGTATCTGGGCTGGAGTTTTAGCGGTAAGAGGCCAGGGAACTGGCCACGGACAGGGAGGCTGCCACTGGCCAACGACAGCGTCCGCCGCAGGGCTGACAGGACGGGGCTGGGGTGACGGTCAGCGTGACCCAGCGCGGGCACGCGCCCCTCTTCCACGCAGGGGACTGGAGCTCCAGGTGACGGGGCCACCAGGGCTCCCCTGGGCGACACTCTTCAGGCGGACACCGCTGACGTGTGCATCTACGTGTGCGCGTCATACTGCAGTGAAAAAGTAGATTTAAAACACACACGCACTAGCACTCTGGAGGACAAATTAGGGAGAAAGGGAGGAGGTTCTGTTACAGAAAAGCAGAGGAGTCTAAGCAGGATGCACACCATCGCTGCAGGCAATCAGACAGGCCGTCACGGGGGCCCCAGGGAGGGCCGAGTGGACACACCCATGGACTCCGTGCCGGGCCCTCGGCTCGGGCTGGGGGCAGCGGAGGCAGGGGAGGCCTCCAGCAAAGTCCAGCAGGCAGAGGGGTGGCATCACAGGACAGAGGCAGGACCGAGAGAACGAGGGAAGGCAGGGGACGGCGGATCCCTCCCCACCCCCAGCACACACAGGCTGCAGACCTTCCTCAGGGCAAACCCAGGCAGCCTCGGCCCCGGGGCTCCTGCCCAGGAAGTGGGAGCTCCCTGACCAGGGTCACAGGGTACCCGGCCACACCGGAGGAGGGGCTCTACCACGGGGGAAGAGCCCCCACGAACACCTTACGGGGGTCTCCCCGGGGCAGAAGACGGGGGGCGGGTGGCGGGGCAGGGCCAGGCGGGGCTGCTGTGCGGAGGGCCCTGCGCCGAGACTGCTGCCCGTCACACACAGCCCTGGGGAGGCCGGACAGCAGTGCAGCCTCGGGGAGGCTCCAGGAAGGCTGCTGGGGGCGGGGGGGGGGGGCAAGAATCCACAGACACCAGGTCTACCCTCCCTCCTCGACCAGACCCTCTAACAGTGGCTCCTGGCCTCCACGGCAGGCCCCACAAAACTCGGATCTGAGGGGCGGAAACACGGGAGGCAGCCCCCAGTGCACTGGCTCCTGGGCCTCAGGTGGAACCCCGGGGGCTGGGCGCACAGGACAGAGCACAGGAGGGGACGAGGTGACCAGCGTCCACATCAGGGAGAGCGCGATGGCGGCAGCACGTGACGCTGCGTCTCGCCTCAGCCACTGGGGAGGTCGAGGGGCGACCAGTCCACATGCACCCTCGGATGCCGGGCCCTGCACGCGAGGCCTGTGGAGCCCCGGGCGCCCGGCCCGCCCTCACCTGGGGGGAAGGCCAGGCGCTGGCAGTCGCAGAGCTGGCGTGCTCTGCACGCAGGGACGGGAGGGGGCCGAGTGGAGTGGAGCTGGCGGGCGGGCCTGTGCAGGCAGGGACGGGCCGGCAGGGCCAGCACACCTGGGAGGAGCTGGGCGCGGGACCAGGGCTGGCAGGGCCGCGTCACGCCCGCACGCCGCCTGCCACAGGGAAGGCTGCTCCGAGACCTCGGTGGCTATTTTTTCCTCTGCGTGAGAAGCGCGGCTGTTGACCCAGGGCCACCAGCGGGCAGTGCAGACGCTGTTCAGCGCCGGCGGGACAGGAGGCCACCAAGCCCAAGGTCGCGGGTCACATGGAGAGAGCAAGCCTAGGGCCTTGGCCTCTGTGGTCCAGCTCCACTTCCCACACAGGCTTGTGACAAGGTGTGACGAGGAAGGGTGCGAGGACGCTGGCCTGTCACGTGGCGCTTCCAGGCCGCAGCCCGGACGCCGCTTCCACCTGCCGGACACCCTGAGGGCCCCTCCCCCGTGCCCGACGGCCTGCAGGTGGGCGGAAGCCACGCTTCCCGTGGCCACAGAGCAGGCTGGCCGGCAGGCGGGCGGGCAGTGGGCGTGCGGGGTGTGGCCAGGCGGCCATGGCTCCGGTGCCGTCCACAGGACGGAGGCCTTCATCCCTCAGGATCCTCAACACAACCAAGGCAGTGGAGCCCCTCCTCCGCGCGAGCTGAGCCCCACCGGGCACTGCCGTGACACGCCCGACCCATCAGGCTGGGTTTGGCCCAACCCCACTAACCCCGGGCGGTCTCCCTGCAGGTGGTGGGCCTGGGACCACAGCTCCAGCGCCCCTGGAACTCTTGCACGTGTGAGATTTCAGCCCCCACCCCCTAGCACGGGTGGGAGCGCGGGCAGCAGATCTGTCTTCACAAGGCCCCCAGGCCTCTCAGGCCTCCCTGCAGGCAGGAAGCCAGCCAGGAGGGACCAGCGCCAAGGTCTCCGCCTTCCAGCCGCATCGGAGCCGAGGGCGTCGTGAGGGGCGGGGCGGTTTTCAGCTGTTCTCCACTCACAGATCCCGTGCTCAGACAACCACCCACGGGCCAGAGTGGAAAAGGTCACCAAGACTAGAACTGTTTTTTTAATAGATAAACACAACTGACATACCTCTAGCTAAAACTAAGAAAAAAAGATAAAGCTCAAGTAAATAAAATCAGAAATGAAAGACCTCACAGAAGATGCCATAAAAACATGAAGATGGAAGAACTGCAGTGGTCTACATCAGACGCTAAGAAACTGGACAACATGGAACAGACACACTCCTAGAAACAATCAAGAATGAATCATGGGGGAGAAAAGGCAAATAGAAGAGACCAACAAAGAGTCAACAGAATCCACGTAAAAAAACAAACAGAAAAACCCAAAAAATCTCCCCACAGAGACTTCATTGGTGAATTTCACCAAACATTTATTAAAGTATTAATACTAATCCTCCTCAAAGTCTTCCAAAAAATCTGAGAGAAGGGAACACATCCAAATTCATTTTACAAGGCCAGCATTACTGATATCAAAGCCAGACAAGGATGCCAAAAGAAAATAAAAACAAAACAAAACAACTGCCAATAACCCAGATGAACACAAATGTAAAACTCCTCAGCAAGATACTAGCAAACTGAATTCAACAGCATGTTACACAGACCACACACGTGAGCAAGAGAGACTCCCCCGTGGAACCCACCGAGGTGATGCACCGCGTGAACACTGCGAAGGCTGGAACAACACAAGCCTCTCAACAGATCAGAAAGACACAGCTGATAAAGGTTAACACCCCTCGGTGACAAACTTAACGAGGCACCAAAGGAATGCACTTCAACATAATAAAGCCCACCACTGACATCTTCAGCAGCGACGAGCTGGAAGCTTTCCTCTGAGGTCAGGAGCAAGGCAAGGACACCCGCTCTCACTGCTCACATTCAGCACAGTGCTGGAATCCCAAGAGTACCAGAATCCCAAGCAAGAGCAATCAGACAAGAAAAAGAAATAAAAGGCATCCATCCAATAGGAAAGAAACCAGCAAAAACTGTATCTTTGCAGGGCTTCCGTGGTGGCCCAATGGGTAAAGAGTCTGCCTTCCAGTCCAAGGGGCACTGGTTCAAGCCCTGGCCCAGGAAGATCCCACATGCCAAGGAGCGGCTGGATCACTGTGTCCAATTACAAGCCAGTGCTCTGGAGCGCACGCGTCCAGAGCCGGTGCTCTGCAATGAGAGAGGCCACTGCGACGGGAGGCCCCCACACACAGGCCAAAGAATAAAGATGGATGAAAATAAATAAATAAATAACCAATAAAAGAGGCCAAATTAAAAAAATTGTTATATATGCAGATGATATGATCTTACATATATAAAAAAAATCCTAAAAACTCCACTAGAAAATATTAAAATGAACAAATTCAGTAAAGCTTGCAGTATGTAGAAGTCAATATACAGAAACAAGTTGTGAACTTCCATAGCTGTTCAGTGGTAAAGAATCTGCCTGCCAATGCAGGGGACTTGGGCTGCATCCCTAGTCTGGGAAAATGCCACATATTGCGGGGCAACTAAGCCCGTGTGTCATGACTACTGAAGCCTGTGTGCCCTAGAGCCCAGGCCCTGAGACCAGAGACGCCACCACAAGGAGAAGTCCATGCACAGTAGTAAAACTCCTCAGCAAGATACTAGCAAACTGAATTCAACAGCATGTTACACAGACCACACACGTGAGCAAGAGAGACTCCCCCGTGGAACCCACCGAGGTGATGCACCGCGTGAACACTGCGAAGGCTGGAACAACACAAGCCTCTCAACAGATCAGAAAGACACAGCTGATAAAGGTTAACACCCCTCGGTGACAAACTTAACGAGGCACCAAAGGAATGCACTTCAACATAATAAAGCCCACCACTGACATCTTCAGCAGCGACGAGCTGGAAGCTTTCCTCTGAGGTCAGGAGCAAGGCAAGGACACCCGCTCTCACTGCTCACATTCAGCACAGTGCTGGAATCCCAAGAGTACCAGAATCCCAAGCAAGAGCAATCAGACAAGAAAAAGAAATAAAAGGCATCCATCCAATAGGAAAGAAACCAGCAAAAACTGTATCTTTGCAGGGCTTCCGTGGTGGCCCAATGGGTAAAGAGTCTGCCTTCCAGTCCAAGGGGCACTGGTTCAAGCCCTGGCCCAGGAAGATCCCACATGCCAAGGAGCGGCTGGATCACTGTGTCCAATTACAAGCCAGTGCTCTGGAGCGCACGCGTCCAGAGCCGGTGCTCTGCAATGAGAGAGGCCACTGCGACGGGAGGCCCCCACACACAGGCCAAAGAATAAAGATGGATGAAAATAAATAAATAAATAACCAATAAAAGAGGCCAAATTAAAAAAATTGTTATATATGCAGATGATATGATCTTACATATATAAAAAAAATCCTAAAAACTCCACTAGAAAATATTAAAATGAACAAATTCAGTAAAGCTTGCAGTATGTAGAAGTCAATATACAGAAACAAGTTGTGAACTTCCATAGCTGTTCAGTGGTAAAGAATCTGCCTGCCAATGCAGGGGACTTGGGCTGCATCCCTAGTCTGGGAAAATGCCACATATTGCGGGGCAACTAAGCCCGTGTGTCATGACTACTGAAGCCTGTGTGCCCTAGAGCCCAGGCCCTGAGACCAGAGACGCCACCACAAGGAGAAGTCCATGCACAGTAGTAAAGGGCAGCTCCCGCCACCAGAACTGAAGAAGGCCCAAGCACAACGACAAAGACCCACCACAGCCTCCCCCTCAAACAGTTGCATCTCGACGCACAAACAATGAACCATCTGAAAAAGAAACTAAAAAGTCCCATTTACAACAGCATCAGAAAACAATAAAACAGGGCTTTCCTGGTGGCTCAGTGGTAAAGAACCTGCCTGCCAGTGCAGGAGGCACACGTCAGACCCGTGATCTGAGAAGATCCCACATGCCGCAGAGCAACTGTACCACTGAGCCACAGCTGCCAAGCCTGTGCTCCAGAGCCCAGGAGCTGCGACTGCGGAAGCCCACCCTCTCCAGAGCCTGGCCCTGCCACCAGAGAAGCCGCAGCAATGAGAGGCCCAAGCACCAACACAGAGCCCTGGCCCAAGAAGATCCCACATGCGAGCCCCTGCTCGCTGCAACTAGAGGAAACCCGGAGCAGCCATGAAGACCCGGCACAGCCAAAAATTAATTCATTAAAAAACCAAACTTAACCAAAGAGGTAAGAGATCTATATACTCAAAACTAGAAGATACGGATGACAGAAACTGAAGACGATATAAATAAATGGAAAGATACTCTGTGTTCGTGGACTAGAAGAATACAAACAGTCCAAACTTCCCAAAGCAAGCTCCACATTCAATGTAAACTCTACCAACAGTCCACTGACATTTTTGACAGAAACAGAAAACAGAACCTTTAAAGCTTCTGCACAGCAAAAGAAACAAAATTGTTATATATGCAGATGATATGATCTTACATATATAAAAAAAATCCTAAAAACTCCACTAGAAAATATTAAAATGAACAAATTCAGTAAAGCTTGCAGTATGTAGAAGTCAATATACAGAAACAAGTTGTGAACTTCCATAGCTGTTCAGTGGTAAAGAATCTGCCTGCCAATGCAGGGGACTTGGGCTGCATCCCTAGTCTGGGAAAATGCCACATATTGCGGGGCAACTAAGCCCGTGTGTCATGACTACTGAAGCCTGTGTGCCCTAGAGCCCAGGCCCTGAGACCAGAGACGCCACCACAAGGAGAAGTCCATGCACAGTAGTAAAGGGCAGCTCCCGCCACCAGAACTGAAGAAGGCCCAAGCACAACGACAAAGACCCACCACAGCCTCCCCCTCAAACAGTTGCATCTCGACGCACAAACAATGAACCATCTGAAAAAGAAACTAAAAAGTCCCATTTACAACAGCATCAGAAAACAATAAAACAGGGCTTTCCTGGTGGCTCAGTGGTAAAGAACCTGCCTGCCAGTGCAGGAGGCACACGTCAGACCCGTGATCTGAGAAGATCCCACATGCCGCAGAGCAACTGTACCACTGAGCCACAGCTGCCAAGCCTGTGCTCCAGAGCCCAGGAGCTGCGACTGCGGAAGCCCACCCTCTCCAGAGCCTGGCCCTGCCACCAGAGAAGCCGCAGCAATGAGAGGCCCAAGCACCAACACAGAGCCCTGGCCCAAGAAGATCCCACATGCGAGCCCCTGCTCGCTGCAACTAGAGGAAACCCGGAGCAGCCATGAAGACCCGGCACAGCCAAAAATTAATTCATTAAAAAACCAAACTTAACCAAAGAGGTAAGAGATCTATATACTCAAAACTAGAAGATACGGATGACAGAAACTGAAGACGATATAAATAAATGGAAAGATACTCTGTGTTCGTGGACTAGAAGAATACAAACAGTCCAAACTTCCCAAAGCAAGCTCCACATTCAATGTAAACTCTACCAACAGTCCACTGACATTTTTGACAGAAACAGAAAACAGAACCTTTAAAGCTTCTGCACAGCAAAAGAAACAAAATGAAGGGCCACCTACAGCATGGAAGGGAACGTCTGCAAACCGTTCATCAAATGAGGATCTGGAATCTGACATGCACAGGGAACACCAACCTAAAAATGGCGAAAGGATGTGGACAGAAGTTTTTCCAAAGAAGACTAAAAATGGTCAACAGACAAATGGAAAAACATGGAGCACCACTAATCACCAGGGAAAGGCAAAGCCCAGTGAGGTGTCAGCTCACACCGGTGAGGATGGGTGTCACCAGGACGACAACGGGCACCGAGTGTGGAAGAGCAGGCTGTGCGTGGCCGGGGCCAGGCGAGCGGGCGCCATGGCCACGGGAGCAGCACGCAGGGTCCCCGAGGCTAGAGCAGCTCAGACCAGCTCGGGGCCGCCGTCCAGCGCCGGGGCTGTGCAGAGGAGGCCAGCCCCGGGCTCTGCCCCCATTCCCCCCAGTGCCTCCCTTCTCCCCGTCATTCCTCTCTAGCACTCGCTCGTCCTACAGCTCTGTCCCAAGGGTTTCCAGTTCGTTTCAGCTATGCTTTTACGGGAGAGTCAGCTCAAGCTCCTTATGTGAGGGGGGCACTCCTCATGTGCGTTCTCAAGTAAGAAAGCGCCCGGACCTGGAGAACAACCTAGGGTTCAAAAGCTGACGTATTCCTAAAGCCAGTCCCCCAGGCCGGGAGATGATGACAGAAACACTGACGGGAGCCCTGGCACGAGGCACGGAGGAGCAGGATGTCTACCTTTTCCTAAACTGGAGTCAGGAATTACTGCTTCAGTATGAAATTGGGATTTTCCATAGATCTCCACACAGCCTGCAGCACCATAATCTGTTTAATTAAATAAATTGAAGGCACCAATCAGGCTGACATCTCCAATCAAGGCGTCATGAGCTGCATGTTTATAGCTCTGTCAACAGGGAGGGAAAAGCCACCAACTTCTGCAGCCATAAGAATCAACCACGCAAAACTAAAAAAATCAATGAATATAAATGGAAAGATACTCTGTGTTCGTGGACTAGAAGAATACAAACAGTCCAAACTTCCCAAAGCAAGCTCCACATTCAATGTAAACTCTACCAACAGTCCACTGACATTTTGACAGAAACAGAAAACAGAACCTTTAAAGCTTCTGCACAGCAAAAGAAACAAAATGAAGGGCCACCTACAGCATGGAAGGGAACGTCTGCAAACCGTTCATCAAATGAGGATCTGGAATCTGACATGCACAGGGAACACCAACCTAAAAATGGCGAAAGGATGTGGACAGAAGTTTTTCCAAAGAAGACTAAAAATGGTCAACAGACAAATGGAAAAACATGGAGCACCACTAATCACCAGGGAAAGGCAAAGCCCAGTGAGGTGTCAGCTCACACCGGTGAGGATGGGTGTCACCAGGACGACAACGGGCACCGAGTGTGGAAGAGCAGGCTGTGCGTGGCCGGGGCCAGGCGAGCGGGCGCCATGGCCACGGGAGCAGCACGCAGGGTCCCCGAGGCTAGAGCAGCTCAGACCAGCTCGGGGCCGCCGTCCAGCGCCGGGGCTGTGCAGAGGAGGCCAGCCCCGGGCTCTCCCCCCATTCCCCAGTGCCTCCCTTCTCCCCGTCATTCCTCTCTAGCACTCGCTCGTCCTACAGCTCTGTCCCAAGGGTTTCCAGTTCGTTTCAGCTATGCTTTTACGGGAGAGTCAGCTCAAGCTCCTTATGTGAGGGGGGCACTCCTCATGTGCGTTCTCAAGTAAGAAAGCGCCCGGACCTGGAGAACAACCTAGGGTTCAAAAGCTGACGTATTCCTAAAGCCAGTCCCCCAGGCCGGGAGATGATGACAGAAACACTGACGGGAGCCCTGGCACGAGGCACGGAGGAGCAGGATGTCTACCTTTTCCTAAACTGGAGTCAGGAATTACTGCTTCAGTATGAAATTGGGATTTTCCATAGATCTCCACACAGCCTGCAGCACCATAATCTGTTTAATTAAATAAATTGAAGGCACCAATCAGGCTGACATCTCCAATCAAGGCGTCATGAGCTGCATGTTTATAGCTCTGTCAACAGGGAGGACTCGTGACATATGCCACCAACTTCTGCAGCCACTTTATTAAACGGAATAAACAAAACCCACGCAAAATAGCACCAGAGACGGGCTACTGGGAGTCTCCTAATCTCAACACTTCCGGTTCGTTGTACTGAAATGTTTTTGCCAGAATCAAAACACGTTTCCCATTAGCACTGGCTGATTAAGCTAAATGGGTGAAATGTAATGGCTCTGTAAGAAGTGGATGTGTTCTTCAAACTCCCTGAGCCCACTCCTCCCCGACAAGCGGAAAGCAGGCGAGCAGCCCCTCCCCCGCACCTGCGGGCCGGGCACCGGGGGGCTGGCCGGGCTCTGTGGAGCAGCTAGGGGGTTCTCGGGTCAGCAGCGGAGTCCCCAGGCTCCCAGAGAAGAGACGCTAGAACAGAGGGCCGACAACTACAGCCAGTACCCAAGTCCAGCCCCCTGCCGGTTTTATCAATAAAGTTTCACTGACAGCGAGCCACGCCCACCACGCCCCGAGGCCCCAGACACCTTCAAGCTCTGGCTCCAGAGCTAAGGACATGACCACGTGGCCACACAGTCCACAAGACTCACTGTCCGGTCCTTTAGGCACAGAGCCTACTGACTTCTGGGTGAGAAGCAACGCGCTTGAGAATGAACAATGGGCTGGAGAAGGGGGCGGAGAAACGTTCGAGGACAGACAGGCGTGAAGACAGAAACAGACGCCAAGAAGGGAAAGAAGGCAGGCGAGGGAAGAGGCTGCAGAGAGAGGAGCGGGGCGGGCGGGCGGTGGGGAGGGGAAGCCCCCGCCCGCGCCAGCCTGCGGGACCCCGGGCGCCCCCTGCCCCGGCCAGCACGCTCTCCGTCGACCCGGGGGCCCGGTGGGCTGTGGGGCACGCTCCCCGCGTGCGCTGCTGCTCCCCGCGTGCGCTGCTGCTCCCTGCGGCTCCCTAAGACAAGGGAGCAGAACGGGGCTGTGGCGGGGCTCCGCCCTCAACGGCGCCCCCAAACAGCGCTCAGCGCTCAGCGTGACTGATGGATGACTCTCCTGGAGGCTCCGGGCAACCATTAACAAGCGGGTTCCATGAAGTTACATAACTTTATCCAGTCTGTGAATGTGATGCTCAACTAATAAATGTCTGGCAGCCGCAAAGCAGCTGCTAAAGTTTCCAAGTGTGGGCAGCGCCTGAGCTTCGGAGACGGAACATCACTGTTTCACACAACGAGACGAGGGGAGACGCCTGGGGGCCCGGGCCGGCGTGGGCCGCTGACCTGGAAGCAGGTCAAAGCCAGGCACCTTGGAGACCTCCCCGTCCCTGGGGCCACAGGAGCGGACAGGCAGGAGACAGCTTGGGGGCCTGTCCTGCCGGAGCCCCGGCAGCTCCGGGCTTCAGAGGGTGAGGGAGGGCGCAGGCTGGGCTGCCCCCAAAAGAGGGTCAGGCTGGAGAGGGGAAGTGGGTCTGGGCCAGGGGACCCCAGGCTGCCCCAGAGCAAGGACAGAAAGATCCACTCACTCCTCCCCTGCCCACCCTCCCCCCGAGGCTCCCCCACCCTCCCCCCGAGGCTCCACCAGGAGTTGTACGGAATCTCTTGGCTCCACCAGGAAGCTGCTGGACTAAGAGTCGGGCCAGCATCGGGGCTGTGCATCTGCCTTTACGGGGACTGTACCACCCGCTCCTGGAATCGCCTGGGAGGACGGCAGCACACAGAGCCGACCCAGCCACAGCCCATGGCTCCCACCTTGCTGGGGGCCCCGACTCCCCTGGCCTACGGGGAGGATGCACACCACAGGAGGAGGAGAGCAGCGCTCTCTGCAAGGTGCAGAGTCACACCATTCCAAGCCCACGCCGGGTCCTGACCTGAGAGCCACGCCTGGGAGCAGGGCCC
Organism: Tragulus kanchil; assembly: GCA_022376925.1. Classification (NCBI taxonomy): domain Eukaryota; kingdom Metazoa; phylum Chordata; class Mammalia; order Artiodactyla; family Tragulidae; genus Tragulus; species Tragulus kanchil. Next base: position 158,641,115 of record JAIOJX010000002.1, on the reverse strand, counting down.
CGCAGCCAGCAGCGCCAGCAGGTACGTGAACACGAGGGGCACGGGGTCCGTGCCACAGGGGGATCTCCTCAGACCCCGCCCACCACCCTTCCCAGGATCCCTAGCTCCAACGTGCACCAGGTGGCCCCCCCGCCCCTCCAGAGGGTGCTCCCGCCCCACGGAGGCTTCTTCTCCCAGCATGCTCCCTTGCTCTGGCAAGCCCGCCGCCCACTCCCGCGCCCGTGGCTCCTGTGGTGGCCGTGCCTGGCACAGGTCAGGTCAGCGGGTGGCTGGGGGCGGGCAGAAGCGGGGGGAGGTCCTCAGACACGGCTGGAAGGAGACGAGAAGGGGTCTTGAGGACGAGCAGGAGGCAGAACCCAGTTTGAGAAGAACCCCTCGTCCCATCCTGGTCCAGGCCCCAACCAGGGAGCAGGACGGGCGGCTTCATCTGCTGCCACCTGGTGGCGACCAGGAGGCCAACAGCTCTCAACAGGGTGGCCTCCAGCCTGATCCCCGGGGGCAAGGGAGCCCCCAAGTGTGGAATTCTAGCCCGAGGCATCAGGCGTTCCTCGCCTGCCTGCTCACCCCCCACCCCGTCAGCCTGCCTGGGACACCTCCAGAGCAGCCCCTCTGTGCCCGGCCCTCTCCAGGGACAGCAGGCCAGGCCCAGGCCCGGCGCTCGTGGGGATTCCGGGGGACTCGGGGGTGCCCTGGCCTGCGGGGGCTGCTAGGCAGAACAAACGGAGGGCGAGAGCCCACCCTGCGGAAAGTCTTGCCGGGAGGGCGGGGCGGGGAGCAGAGCCTGCGTCCCGGGGAAGCCCCCAGCCTCAGAGATGAGGACCTCCAGCGCCCTCACATGGCTCTGGGTCAGCGTAGCCTGGGTGGAGAGCAGGAGGCTATCCCCACCCGTGGCTGGAGGACACGGCAGGGGTGGAGCCCTGGCAGGACACGGCAGTGGTGCTGCCAGGGCCAGGAGGCGTTCCTCCGTCCTGCCCAGCGCCTCCTGCCCGGCGCCTGGACCAGCCGCGTGGCTCCCGCAGTAGTGGGAACGAGAGACGGGGGAGCCCGTGGTGCCGCTCCTGGAGCCTGTGACGCCGGCTGCCTCCCTGACCGCTCCTGGAGCCTGGGAGCCGAGCGGAGGCCGAGGGGCTGCCTCACTGCACCGCGGACCACAGGAAGGGTGGGAGGGTCAGGGACGGTCGCTGCCCACAGCAGGGCAGTCCCAGGTCAACAGGGCACGCCAGCCCCCGCCGGCGGGACTCCAGGGGCGACAGGCCCGAGAGGAAGCAGGGCCACTGGCTGGACGTCGGGGCAGGGTGTCCCTGTGCTGCAGCCTCGGGGCTGTGACCAGCTGTGCCGGCCAGACAGGGCGAGGCAGGGTGGCCGTGCTGTTCAACAAGTGCTGAGGTCACGGACGGCCCCTCGGCACCAACACCCCGAGCCTGGACAGACAGCCTGCATGGTGCCGCCCGCCTCGGGGTGGACGGACAGAGCCGCTGTGGGCAGACAGGAGGGATCGCCCAGTGTGACCCGGGCGGGTCACGGGCCGCAGGGGCCCTCCGCCCACATCGCGGCTCATCCGTGTCTCACGGGGCCCACCGGCAGCGGGGAAGGCGCTGTAGGCACGGTCGTGCCGCTGCGGCTGTGCCGGGGTCCGCGGCGACCCCGCGGGGGCTGCGCTCCCCTACCCGGAGCCCACTCACCTCCACCTCGGAGCTGTGCGCGTGCAGCTGCCGCACCGTGTCCTCGGCCTCGCGCAGGCGGCGGCTCAGCTGGGGCGAGGACTCGGCCGGCGTCAGCTCGCTGTCGTGAGCCCAGGATGGCGCGCATGCCGTCCCGCTCCTGTGGGCAAGAGGGCCTGCCGGGGCCAGCCCCCCTGCGGAAAGTCTTGCCGGGAGGGCGGGCGGGAGCAGAGCCTGCGTCGGGAAGCCCCAGCCTCAGAGATGAGGACCTCCAGCGCCCTCACATGGCTCTGGGTCAGCGTAGCCTGGGTGGAGAGCAGGAGGCTATCCCCACCCGTGGCTGGAGGACACGGCAGGGGTGGAGCCCTGGCAGGACACGGCAGTGGTGCTGCCAGGGCCAGGAGGCGTTCCTCCGTCCTGCCCAGCGCCTCCTGCCCGGCGCCTGGACCAGCCGCGTGGCTCCCGCAGTAGTGGGAACGAGAGACGGGGGAGCCCGTGGTGCCGCTCCTGGAGCCTGTGACGCCGGCTGCCTCCCTGACCGCTCCTGGAGCCTGGGAGCCGAGCGGAGGCCGAGGGGCTGCCTCACTGCACCGCGGACCACAGGAAGGGTGGGAGGGTCAGGGACGGTCGCTGCCCACAGCAGGGCAGTCCCAGGTCAACAGGGCACGCCAGCCCCCGCCGGCGGGACTCCAGGGGCGACAGGCCCGAGAGGAAGCAGGGCCACTGGCTGGACGTCGGGGCAGGGTGTCCCTGTGCTGCAGCCTCGGGGCTGTGACCAGCTGTGCCGGCCAGACAGGGCGAGGCAGGGTGGCCGTGCTGTTCAACAAGTGCTGAGGTCACGGACGGCCCCTCGGCACCAACACCCCGAGCCTGGACAGACAGCCTGCATGGTGCCGCCCGCCTCGGGGTGGACGGACAGAGCCGCTGTGGGCAGACAGGAGGGATCGCCCAGTGTGACCCGGGCGGGTCACGGGCCGCAGGGGCCCTCCGCCCACATCGCGGCTCATCCGTGTCTCACGGGGCCCACCGGCAGCGGGGAAGGCGCTGTAGGCACGGTCGTGCCGCTGCGGCTGTGCCGGGGTCCGCGGCGACCCCGCGGGGGCTGCGCTCCCCTACCCGGAGCCCACTCACCTCCACCTCGGAGCTGTGCGCGTGCAGCTGCCGCACCGTGTCCTCGGCCTCGCGCAGGCGGCGGCTCAGCTGGGGCGAGGACTCGGCCGGCGTCAGCTCGCTGTCGTACGAGCCCAGGATGGCGCGCATGCCGTCCCGCTCCTGTGGGCAAGAGGGCAAAGGTCAGGCCTTGGCGGTCCAGGGCGTGAAGGAGACAGAGCGGGCCAGGGAGAGTGGGGTCACGTTTCGGGGGCAGGCAGGCTCTCAGGTGGCTCCTTGAAGGGCTGGAGCTGAACTCGGAGCCCCCAGAGGCCCCCGGGGCCGGGCCCTGGCGGCTCCGAAACCACAGCCAAGCTCAGCCTGCGCCAGTGATCCCGGCCCGTCCTCGGTCGGGGTGCCCACAGCCTCTCAGGCGGAGTGGGGCTCCCCCTCCCCTGGGCTCTGGAGCTCGAGGGATGCCAGGGCTCTGTCCTAGGGGTCCCTGTGCACCAGCCACGCCTGGCCCCTCCTCCATGTTTGGACAAAACATGGTGCCCGGTAAAGATGAGGTCAAGTTTCACAGGATACACAGTGCCAAGACCACCCATCAGAGCCAAGAGGAGCCACCGCTCAGCAACCAGGAAGGCCGACAGCGTGAGCCAGGACGCCAAGGCCCTGGAAAGTCAGGCGCTGCTCCTGAGCTGGACAGGGGGTCCCTTTGTGAGATGCAGGGGACAGGAGGAGAACGGGGAGGCCTGGGAGACTCAGGGCCAGGCCGAGGCCTGGAACAGAGCCGCTGAGGCTCTGGGAAAGGAGACTCCACTCCCCCACTGAAGGCCTGACACCAAGGAGCAAGGACGGAGACCTTGTGCCAAGCTGGTGGCACCGCCAGCTGGGGGCCAGTGCCTGCCCTCCTCTTGTCCCCGTGTCCCCAGGCTGTCGCTGAAGAGACCCACCTGGGCGGTACAAGCAGAGAAAATCAGACTCCCTGCAGGCAGCCAGGTTCACGAGGGCCCCGCTTCTCAAAGCTCCCGCCTGAGCGTCTCTGGGGACCTGTGACACGTCCCGCCAGACGCAGCAGGTCCAGGGGCGCCCAAGGCTGCACTGCTGGCGGGCAGAGCTGCGGGTGGGCCGGCCACACCGGGGGGCAGGGTGCACAGCGGAGCGGCTGCGGCCGGGCCAGCAGCCCCAGGGGAAGGCGGGCTGTGCACGAGAGCACGCCCAGGCACCCTGCTCTGCTCCCGGTAACTCGAGCCTCCTCCCAGATCAGCAGCTCTCACAGGCTGCCTGGTCTCGGACCGAGGGCCCAGCTGCCGCCATGGAGCCCACGAGACCCACAGGGGAACGGCAGTGACCCCAACCACACCGACCCCACGTGTGCCGGGGCCGCCCCGGGGGCATGCCCGGTGCAGCCGCTGCAGGAGGTGGCGCAGCCTCGCTCCAGCCCTGCCGGTGCCCTCCACAGCGCCCACGCCCACCAGGGTCGGCCCACACCGGCACTGCCTCGGAGCCACGTTCTCAGACCCAGAACAGACCTGCAGGGCGAGGCCACCGCCTGTCTGCCCACATCCTCTCCACCGGTGCTTCCGGGAGCCGAGGCCCGACCACCCAGGACAGAGACCGGAGGCCCGAACGACGGCTGTCCACCCCGCGTGCCCGCAGTGGCCGGCCGGCCTGCCAGGCCCCTCCCAGCGGGACAGCAGACCAGGAGGCTCCAGGACCCTCTTCCTCCTCGGGAGCCCGCCAGCCCTCGCTGCTCCTGAGCTGGACAGGGGGTCCCTTTGTGAGATGCAGGGGACAGGAGGAGAACGGGGAGGCCTGGGAGACTCAGGGCCAGGCCGAGGCCTGGAACAGAGCCGCTGAGGCTCTGGGAAAGGAGACTCCACTCCCCCACTGAAGGCCTGACACCAAGGAGCAAGGACGGAGACCTTGTGCCAAGCTGGTGGCACCGCCAGCTGGGGGCCAGTGCCTGCCCTCCTCTTGTCCCCGTGTCCCCAGGCTGTCGCTGAAGAGACCCACCTGGGCGGTACAAGCAGAGAAAATCAGACTCCCTGCAGGCAGCCAGGTTCACGAGGGCCCCGCTTCTCAAAGCTCCCGCCTGAGCGTCTCTGGGGACCTGTGACACGTCCCGCCAGACGCAGCAGGTCCAGGGGCGCCCAAGGCTGCACTGCTGGCGGGCAGAGCTGCGGGTGGGCCGGCCACACCGGGGAGCAGGGTGCACAGCGGAGCGGCTGCGGCTGGGGCCAGCAGCCCCAGGGGAAGGCGGGCTGTGCACGAGAGCACGCCCAGGCACCCTGCTCTGCTCCCGGTAACTCGAGCCTCCTCCCAGATCAGCAGCTCTCACAGGCTGCCTGGTCTCGGACCGAGGGCCCAGCTGCCGCCATGGAGCCCACGAGACCCACAGGGGAACGGCAGTGACCCCAACCACACCGACCCCACGTGTGCCTGGGCAGCCCCGCGGGCATGCCCGGTGCAGCCGCTGCAGGAGGTGGCGCAGCCTCGCTCCAGCCCTGCCGGTGCCCTCCACAGCGCCCACGCCCACCAGGGTCGGCCCACACCGGCACTGCCTCGGAGCCACGTTCTCAGACCCAGAACAGACCTGCAGGGCGAGGCCACCGCCTGTCTGCCCACATCCTCTCCACCGGTGCTTCCGGGAGCCGAGGCCCGACCACCCAGGACAGAGACCGGAGGCCCGAACGACGGCTGTCCACCCCGCGTGCCCGCAGTGGCCGGCCGGCCTGCCAGGCCCCTCCCCAGCGGGACAAGCAGACCAGGAGGCTCCAGGACCCTCTTCCTCCCTCGGGAGCCCGCCAGCCCTCGCCGGCCCGGCTCAGCAGTCCCCTGCACTCACGAGCCTCACCCCAGCCCGGACTCCATCATTAGTTGATGACAAAAAATTCAATAAGTGAGAAATTAAAGTTACAAATCCAACTGGAACTGGTCACACACCCGTGGAAAATTTGTTTCCAACAGGAAGGTTTACCGAGTGTCATAGTTTTATTGAAATCCTATATCTTCCCATTGACTTTTATGGGTCCGAGCTGATTACGCAGCCATCATCGTCGGAGCGGCGGGGCCACGCGGGGGCTGGGGGGGGGAGCTTCTTTCATAAACAAGCCGCAATCGTCGCATTTATTGACCAGTAAATCTCCAAACGCCGCCTCTCACCACATTCTCATCTGTTACGTCTCCAGGCTAGCAGAGAGGAAGACGCAGAATTGAATGTTTGCTGTTTGTACCTTTTAAAGAAATTGTTTTGTCATTAGTCATGAAGTCGCAAGAGCTGTGCTGGCTTGATCTGATAATGACTTTCTAACGACAGAGGCCACTTGTGGTGATGGTCCCGAGTCTCCACCTGGACAAGTGCAGCCCCCATCCCCGGACAGACAGGCGCCTGGTCAGCACAGGGGGGCCGCGCAGATCCTCTAGGTGCAGAGGAGATGGCCTCCCACGGGCAGCCTCTCCCTGGGGACACCGCAGTCCGGTCTGTCCTTGCCACCCTTGTTTGTCACGCGATCAGTGCAACCCAAAGAGCATGGCCAGAACACCGCGTGCAGAGACGTGGACTGAGGACGTGGGGTGGGGCAGCGACGGAAGCGGCTCCTGATGTCCAGGCCTAGCCGGCTGTTCCCACGGGGGCTGGGAGAGTGGAGGCCACGCCCGGCCGCAAAGGCAAAGGCCTGCCTCGGCTCTGCCCTGGCCAGCCCAGCCTCAGAGTGCCAGCCTGAGAGGGACCAGCTGGTCCTGACGGCCCCACATCCCCCGACAGACGAAGCGTGTGGGTGACACGGACACGGGCCTCAGGGAGCAGACAGAGAGCTCTCTGGTGGGTGGAAGGGCCCAGCTGGCGGCAGAGGGTCCATGCACGTCCTGCGGGCCAGCCCCAGTGGGGGCAATGCGCTGCTGCTCCGGCTCCGGCGTCCACAGGGTCCATGTCCATGCCCGACTCGGGCATGAGTCAGAGGTGACTCCAAGTAAGCAGTTAAGCGTCCAGCCTTGCAGCCCCCCAGGCCAGCCCAGGAGGCCACCGAGAGGACCTGGGACAGAAAGCTGCAGACGTGAGAAGGAGCAATCAGCTCCTACGTCAGACGACAGCACATTTCTGCACAGCGTCGAGGAAAGTCGAAAGGCAGTGGAGCCACCGGGCAGCGGTGGGAGGCGTGTCCAGCAAAACCACCCAGCAAGACGGAACACGAGCACAAGCGCAAACCACAGAAACTCAGACAGCTCCTCGGCACACAGCCACACCGGGGGAAACACTAAAGCCTTTCTCTGGGCAGAAGAGAATCGACCACAACAGGAACTGATCAATATTCTGAACTAAATACACCATACCAACACAAAACTATACATCTACAGTTACATCCTTAAACGAATGTATTAGAAAAGACAAAACCAGTCAACTACACATACAATTGAGAAAGTCCAAACAAGAGAAACAAACCAAAGAAAGGTAACAGTGAGTATAAAAACAGAAATTAATGAAATGGGACATATTCCCTATAGAGTCAACAACAGCAAAAGCTGGTTCACCCAAATGATTAAGAACACTGATGAACCTTGATGAGATAACTCAAGGGAGAGATTAAATGACCAAATAATGAGACCAAAAGAAAAGACGTTAACTACAGACCATAAAAATATTTTAAAATCTAACAAGATACACTGAACTTCACACAAATTTAAATTTTTAGATAAAATGATGCAATACACAATCTTAAAACAACAAAAGCGGGGCTCATCACTGAATCAAGAAGAAAAAAAAACTCGCACAGGCTCCAAGGCCGTGGAAAGCGACAGAAGCCCACACCGATCCTTCTCAACACAAGATTCCAGGTCTGGACACCTTTCCCGGTGAACTCCACCAAACTTTAAAGAAAGAAATACCACCAACCTCAAACTCTTATGAGGAGGGGAAGGAGAATTTGCAGGGGTCAGGGAGCCGACAGAGAGCTCTCTGGTGGGTGGAAGGGCCCAGCTGGCGGCAGAGGGTCCATGCACGTCCTGCGGGCCAGCCCCAGTGGGGGCAATGCGCTGCTGCTCCGGCTCCGGCGTCCACAGGGTCCATGTCCATGCCCGACTCGGGCATGAGTCAGAGGTGACTCCAAGTAAGCAGTTAAGCGTCCAGCCTTGCAGCCCCCCAGGCCAGCCCAGGAGGCCACCGAGAGGACCTGGGACAGAAAGCTGCAGACGTGAGAAGGAGCAATCAGCTCCTACGTCAGACGACAGCACATTTCTGCACAGCGTCGAGGAAAGTCGAAAGGCAGTGGAGCCACCGGGCAGCGGTGGGAGGCGTGTCCAGCAAAACCACCCAGCAAGACGGAACACGAGCACAAGCGCAAACCACAGAAACTCAGACAGCTCCTCGGCACACAGCCACACCGGGGGAAACACTAAAGCCTTTCTCTGGGCAGAAGAGAATCGACCACAACAGGAACTGATCAATATTCTGAACTAAATACACCATACCAACACAAAACTATACATCTACAGTTACATCCTTAAACGAATGTATTAGAAAAGACAAAACCAGTCAACTACACATACAATTGAGAAAGTCCAAACAAGAGAAACAAACCAAAGAAAGGTAACAGTGAGTATAAAAACAGAAATTAATGAAATGGGACATATTCCCTATAGAGTCAACAACAGCAAAAGCTGGTTCACCCAAATGATTAAGAACACTGATGAACCTTGATGAGATAACTCAAGGGAGAGATTAAATGACCAAATAATGAGACCAAAAGAAAAGACGTTAACTACAGACCATAAAAATATTTTAAAATCTAACAAGATACACTGAACTTCACACAAATTTAAATTTTTAGATAAAATGATGCAATACACAATCTTAAAACAACAAAAGCGGGGCTCATCACTGAATCAAGAAGAAAAAAAAACTCGCACAGGCTCCAAGGCCGTGGAAAGCGACAGAAGCCCACACCGATCCTTCTCAACACAAGATTCCAGGTCTGGACACCTTTCCCGGTGAACTCCACCAAACTTTAAAGAAAGAAATACCACCAACCTCAAACTCTTATGAGGAGGGGAAGGAGAATTTGCTAATGCATTTCATAAAGACAGAGAAACCGTGACTCCAACACCTGCTAAGGAAACTTTGTAAGGAATACAAACAGTAAAGATCTCTTATAAACACAGATGCAAAATCCCTAAACTGCTTATTAGCAAGCCAAATAAAGCATTACTTACAAAGGACAATCCACAGACAAGTTTGTTTAATTCCTGGAATGCAGTTTGCTTTAACATTTGAAAACCAATTAATTAAATTCTCCAAATTAACAGAATAAAGAAGAAAAATCATGATTGGTTCAATATATGCCGTAAAAGCTTCTGATTAAAATTCAACAGCTATTCATGATTCAAACAATAAGACTTGGAAAAGCCCCCTCAGCAACTGAGGAAGGAAGGGGACCCTCTCTGACGGGAAGAGGCCCGCGCTACAGTCGTGCTGGGGGCAGCGGAGGCTGGCTGCGAGGCGGAGCTGCAGAGGCCTCCGTTCAGGCCCGCGCCGGGAGCGCCGGGAGCGCCGGGAGCGCCGGGCAGCAGCACTCAGCGACGAGAGACGTAAGGCGTCAACAGCAGAAAGAAATGAGAAACTCCTACTGGTGGCTGACACAACTGTGAGCGTAGAAAATCCAGTCAAATTTACAAATAAATTATTAAGATAAGTCAGCTTAGTCATGTTGCTGGATCAAAGTCAACGTTCAACATTCAATTACATTCCTACGTGCTGGCAAAAAGAGCTTCAAGAGGAAATCCTGGAAAAGATGCCATTTATAACGCCATCACAAAACCCTAGCGATGAGATGTCTTACCTAGAAAACTTTACAAACATTACTTAAAAAGTCAAAACTGTTCAAAGCTGAACTTCACACAAATTTAAATTTTTAGATAAAATGATGCAATACACAATCTTAAAACAACAAAAGCGGGGCTCATCACTGAATCAAGAAGAAAAAAAAACTCGCACAGGCTCCAAGGCCGTGGAAAGCGACAGAAGCCCACACCGATCCTTCTCAACACAAGATTCCAGGTCTGGACACCTTTCCCGGTGAACTCCACCAAACTTTAAAGAAAGAAATACCACCAACCTCAAACTCTTATGAGGAGGGGAAGGAGAATTTGCTAATGCATTTCATAAAGACAGAGAAACCGTGACTCCAACACCTGCTAAGGAAACTTTGTAAGGAATACAAACAGTAAAGATCTCTTATAAACACAGATGCAAAATCCCTAAACTGCTTATTAGCAAGCCAAATAAAGCATTACTTACAAAGGACAATCCACAGACAAGTTTGTTTAATTCCTGGAATGCAGTTTGCTTTAACATTTGAAAACCAATTAATTAAATTCTCCAAATTAACAGAATAAAGAAGAAAAATCATGATTGGTTCAATATATGCCGTAAAAGCTTCTGATTAAAATTCAACAGCTATTCATGATTCAAACAATAAGACTTGGAAAAGCCCCCTCAGCAACTGAGGAAGGAAGGGGACCCTCTCTGACGGGAAGAGGCCCGCGCTACAGTCGTGCTGGGGGCAGCGGAGGCTGGCTGCGAGGCGGAGCTGCAGAGGCCTCCGTTCAGGCCCGCGCCGGGAGCGCCGGGAGCGCCGGGAGCGCCGGGCAGCAGCACTCAGCGACGAGAGACGTAAGGCGTCAACAGCAGAAAGAAATGAGAAACTCCTACTGGTGGCTGACACAACTGTGAGCGTAGAAAATCCAGTCAAATTTACAAATAAATTATTAAGATAAGTCAGCTTAGTCATGTTGCTGGATCAAAGTCAACGTTCAACATTCAATTACATTCCTACGTGCTGGCAAAAAGAGCTTCAAGAGGAAATCCTGGAAAAGATGCCATTTATAACGCCATCACAAAAAAACCCTACGCGATGAGATGTCTTACCTAGAAAACTTTACAAACATTACTGAGAGAAGTTAACGACCTCAGAATGAGGAGACAAACACGCGTGCTCATGGATCAGAAGACTTAGTGCTGTAACGATGGTATTTAATCACCGCATTCCCAGGAAAACCCCGGGAGGGCCGCTGGTGGAAGCCGACAGGCCGGCGCCGCCCAGCTAGGCGGGGAGACGCGGAGGGCGGCGGCCGCTGGCCAGAGGGGGCTCCCTGCCGGACCGCAGCCTCGGCGACGCCAGCGGTGCGGACGCCCCGAGAGGCGGGAGCAGAGCGCCCAGCACACAGAGTGGCAACCGTGCCGGGCAGGCAGCCCGAGGACCATCTTCGCAAGAAATGCAGTCAAGTCAACTGAACATCCCCATGGGGAGAAAACGAAGCCTGCCAAACGTGATCAGGCGTTGTGCTGTGAAGTTACACATGAAAAAGCAAAATGCTGAAGAAAACAGTATTAAAAGACACACCAGTGTCTTGGGGCAAGCAAAGGTTTGTCGCACAGAGAAAACACAAAGACGTGATCCCTACAGGAACGGTCACGTGGACAGAGCAGACCTCGTTAAGATCAAGAACTCTGTAAGCTGAGGGAAGAGCCAGAGAAGATCTCTGCAAACAAATACTTGACAAAGGGCTCGGACCCGGAAGACGCAAAGAGTTCTCACGAATCGGGAAGAAAAACGGGCACCGAGTCTGGAAGGGGCGTCACCAAAGTGGATCTCCAAATGGCTGAAGGCACGCCAGGGCCACTCCCCCTCAGCCGGCCCTCGGAGCCGCCAGCCGCCAGCACCCAAGAGCCGGCGCGCCGGGGGATGGGCGGGGCGGGGCGCGGAAGGTGGGAGCGGAGCCCCGAAGCCACAGGAACGTGTGGGCCCCGCCGGGCAGCATGCAGCCCTCCAGCCACCCTGGCCAACCCTGTGACACCAGCGCAGCAGGTGACAAGGGCGGAGCCTCCAGGGACGCGCAGACAGCGTGCACGTGTGCGCGGGACCAGGGGCGAGCGAGAGGCCGTCTGGGTGGGACGCTCCATCACCAAGACACGGAGAAACACAAGCCCCCGTCCAGAGAGGACACGACGCGCCGCCACGGCACCGGAACGACCGAGCAACAGGGACCGCGCACGAGGCCACATGTGGCACAACTCCACTTCTAGAACCTCCCGAACCCACTGAAACCGTCTTCTACACGTCTGTCACACACGGACAGAAAGCTGACCAAAGTGACAAGGCTAATGAAGGCCAGAAACGTGAACACAAGAAAAGGAAAGAAAGTTGACCAAAGTGAGTACTGAAGACCCAAGACAAAGACACTGCGGAGTTTCAGAAGCACAGGTCTGGCTGCACAGTCACACACAGGAGCAGCTTCTCGGGAGAAAACGCCCCGGCCCACGACCCATGGCCTCCTGTGCCTGCTGGGCCGGACGCGCTCGCGCCGAGGCCGGGGTGCCGCACGCCCACGGGTGGCGCGGCAGACGGCGGCTCACAGGGGACGCTGACTTCCCGCCAGGCGCCCAGGAGTCACGTGGCTCTGGGAGAGGCCGGGAGAGGGGCTCTGAGGGTCACTCTGAGTCTGGAACAGGGAGGGAGCCGCCCGGAGCAGAGATAACCTGGGAGACGGGATGACCACGAGCAGCGCGGGGCTGGGAGGAAGCACCGGGCAGACACGAACCAAGGCTTCACGGGCAGAAGCCGGGTGGGCCACGGGCCACTGAGCTCGGGGAAAAGGCTGGCATCTCTTGCCCAGACTCCCCAGTTCTTCCTCCCGAGAAAATCCAGCTCCAGAGGCCCAAGGTCTCCCAGACATGCTCACCCTGTGGATTCCCCGGGGACACAGCAGGGCGCGGCCCGGAGGGAGGGCGTGCACGCGCTCCGGCCCCAACACCGAGGCTACACTCTGAGACCCGCCCAGAAGACGCTCCCCAAGACGCAGCTCAAATCCAGTGGGTGGGAAAAGGGCTCTCGTGCCCAGTGCTTCTGGAGAAGTCAGAACTCAGCAAACCCAGCGGCTGGGGGAAAAGGCCAGCTCGGTGGCTGGCGAGAGAATGCACTCGGGGAACTTCCGGAGCAGCCTGAAGGAGAGGCCCGGCCGCAGGTCCGCCCCGAGCGCCCGGCTCACGGGCAGCGCACCCGTCAGGAGCCTGCAGGCTCAGGGCTTCAGCAAGAGGCCAAGTGCTCCCTTCAGCAGCGGCAGGAACTAGTCCTCTGCGCTTGATGAATACACTTCCTGAACACAGCAGACATCGCCCTGGTCACGGCAAATTGAGGACACGCGGTTTTAACCTTCCCTAATGAGCTGGCTGGCTGGAATAAGCCCTGATTTCTACCACCTCACGGCCGTGCTCATGCAGCAGCAGGAGCAAGCAGACCCCGTGTTGTGTAAGTGGCCATGAGCCTGGCTCCAGCAGGTTCCCAGCCCCTGCTGTCCACACCGGCTGCTCTCAGAGCCCCCTGCACAACACGGGTCAGCAGTGCGTCTCTCCCTGGCTCTCCAGCCCCACCCCAGGGGCTCTCCTTTATCGCCTGCTGCATCCATCGGCCTCATTACATGAGGGTTTTATCGTTTACGGGTCATCGGATGCGGAGCAGGCCCCTGGAGCGGGGGCTGGCCAGCCCCAGGGCTTAGCCTGCATCCAGCCTGGCGGGAGGCCCCTCACCAGGCAGGGCCAGCGTGCCTGTCTCCCCGTCCTGGGCTCCAGGCATGGGCGGCACAGCCATCAGGTCTGAGTCACTCTCAGGGCAACCCCCCCGCCCCCGGCAGCCCACACAGGCCAGCAGGGGTGGGCGCGAGGAGCTTCAGCTCATCTGTGCGTCTCTGTGCTTCTCCCCGGCAGCCGTGATCCTGCAATTTCAACCTCCTGATAAAAAGCTCTACAACACCTACTGTAGGCGGGAGTGGGAATCAATGGAGACTTCCCGGAGCAGTTCTACTCTGATTCCACACTGCTCTATTACCAATTCCATTTCACTTATGTGAGCCGTGTGACGCGTCCCCGGCACCCGCCCCGACCTGGCGCACGGCCTCCGCAGCAGGTCCTCGCCTGGGCGTCCCTGCGGTGCCGGCGCCGGCTCGGAGAGCTGCTGCTCTGGGGGATGCTCAAGGAGGGAAGGGGCCGGGGCCGCCAGCACTGCCCCCCAATCCAGGTCCTCCCTGGGGTGGGGCCGTGACCCGAGCCCCCACAGCACGTCACACCGCACTAGACGTCGGCCTGCCGCGTTACGCAGTTTACGGGACGGAGAGGAAAAGCCGGTGACGCGGGCACAGGCCACCTCACGGGCCCCGCCAGCTCGGCCGGGGTGGGGGCTGCCGGCCCGCGCCGCCCCCCGCCCCTGGATCAGACGGGCCTGGTGCGCGACTGCTCACACCTTCATGCCGCGCTGGAGCCTCGGCGGCACTCCTCACTGGGGGTGGGCACACAGGCAGCTGGGGCTCACGGGACTCAGTGTGTGGGGGGCACTTCCTGCCACTGTCTCACTGGCGTGTCCCCATCTGCCGGACCCCCGGCCCCGGCACGGCCCTCAGCGAACGCCTGCTCAAGGGAGAGCTGAGCGGGATGAAGTGTTCTGGCTTCAGAACAGCCATGGCGGCAGGTGCCGGCCCCTCTCAGAAGAGGACCCCGGCCTATGGGGCTGAAGAGCCTTCCCTGGTCGCCGGACACGAGCGCGGCACGGAGCTCTGAGCCCAGGGCCGCAGGAAGCCGGAGGCAGCTCTGCGTCATCGCGAGGACGGCGGGAGGGCCGAGGCTGGAACGCTTCCCGGGTGCAGCGAGGCCCAGCCCAGCCCTGGCCTCACGCCTGTGCCCGCAGGCGGAGACCCCGCGTCCCCGGCTCTCCCCGCGCCGAGCGCCAGGAGCACGCCGCACGGCCCCACAGCCTGGGCTGCTCTAAAACGAGACCTTCTACACGTGGAGGTCAAGTGGCAGCTGGGGTTCCTCCCGCCCCACTGGAAGCTGCCCAGAGCTCAGGGTCCAGCTCCCTCTGCCAGACTGCCCACAGAGCGCCGCCCGGCGAGCGGCCCAGCATTCCAAACCAAGCCCCGGAGCGTGAGGAAGCCCCGAGCAGGGCCGCGTCCTCTGGAGGCCTGGCCGAAGCCACGAGCTGTCTCACGCCCGAGACTGAAACTCGAGGCAGCCTCACTGGGGCTCAGGTCCAGGCTGGCGGACGCTCCGGCAGGGCCAGGCGGGCTGGCTATGTATCTGGCGGCATCGGGTCTTATTCGCCATACACGGAATCGTTCGCTGCAGCCTCTGGGATCGTGGTGGTTCAGACAGTGAAGAATCTGCCTACAGTGCAGAAGATCGGGTCAAAAAAGATCTTCCCGGAGAAGGAAATGGCAAACCACTCTAGCATGCTCGCCTGGGAACCCCCGTGGGCAGAAGGGCCTGGCGGGCTGCAGTCCACAGGGGCGCAGGGCTGAGTGCCTTTCCCCGTCTCTCACGTGGGGTCTGAGCTCCCTGACCGGGACAGGACCCAGGCCCCGGCACGGGGGGCGCAGCCTTAGCCGCGGACCGCCAGGGAGGCCTTCCGCCTGTTCTCTCGCCAGCGTGCACGCACCGCTGCCTGTCGAGCGCCCCTCCGGACTCAGACGCGCATCAGCGGATGCTCTGTCCGCACCTCTCTCCCCGCCTCTTCACCGGGAGAAGTCTGTGGACCAACTCCCTAACCTTCCTCTCGCAGACTGTACTTTTGGTGCCAAGTCTAAGATGCTATCTCCTTTTTGAATGAAAGTTTCATATTTTTACCTCCGACATTTAAGTCTGTGATTAATCTTGAGCTAACTTTTGGACCAAAGGTTCACTATTTTTGCTTTATGAATGTGTAACTGCTCCAGCATGATTCATAGAAAAGGTTATCTTTCTCCCACTGAACTGCCTTTGCAGTTGACCCAAAGCAAGGCAAAAGAGGAATTAATAAAGACCAGGGTAGAAATAAGTTAAATGGAATGTATTAAGTAAGAGAGGATCAGCTGAGCCAAATGCTGTCCTTTGAGAAGATCAATAAAATCAGTAAAGCTTTAGCGGCCTCGCCTGACCCGGAACAGGAGCGAAGAGTCCCGTTACTGCAGGAAGGACGAGGGCGAGGCTGCGTCACGGCCCTGACGGCACAGGAGGAAGCGACACTCCCAGCGACTGGACTCCAGAAGCTGAGCGGCCTGGGCGACAGGCACACACTCCCGGCAGAACTGGCTGGGGCAGAAGAGAAAGCCTGCGGAGGCCCTCGCAGGGGAGGCCCGGACACGGGGCAGAAAGGCCGCGCTCCCTCTGAGGCCCTGTCCTCTCTCCTCCAGGTTTCCCTGTCGCTCACAAGGCGCTGTTCCCGCCACTCCATCTCCACGTTCACTGATCTTTCCTTCCGTTCCCTCCTTTCTACCCCGGACTCGTCTGTCCCATCCTAATTCAGCTTCTGTTTCCAGTTATCCTCCAGACACCCTGTCTCCTCAGGCGCCGCCCGCCCGGCGCCCCGGCAGCACGAAGGCGGCTGGCTGGTGCCGGGGCCTCTGCGGCCAGTCTGGGCAGCCGCCCCGCAGCTCCGGGTCTGGAGACGCGGAGGGACGGGCCCTCGCGGGCGGCTCCTCGGGGCCCGAGGCCCCGCGGCCTCCCGTTTCAGTCTCACACACAACATCCGGGGTTTTCGCTGTACTTATTAGCAAAAGTGAGGCCACCAGAAGGGATCCAGTGACAGCAGGAGTCGGGAGCGGCTCCTGGCTCGCAGGGACTTCTGCACCTGCAGGGCGAAAGCCGAGGGGAGGTGCTGGAGGAGGCTCGTCCACGTCAGGGCCCGCTCTGCCCAAGAAAGGCAGGACTTCAGCGGAACAGCCTTACTTCCAAGATGTAAAGACACTGTCCCCAATGTGGCCCACGAGGGTGGGAGAGGCTGAGGGGAAAATCACCCCAGTGCCCACCCTCCCGGCCCACCTGCCGCCAAAGCGCCCACAGGCCTCCAGCCCTGCTCCAGCAAGGCCACCACCCAGACGTCCGGTGACAAAGCCCAGACACTCAGCCAGCGCCCACCGCAGGCAGCCTGCGTCTCCCAAGGGCACCCGCACTCCGGCCAGACAGTGGTGCCGACCACCCGCGGCCACGGCACAGCCGAGCGGAGCCAAAAGCCACTGTCACCGGGACCAGAGGCGTCCCGCGGAGCCAGCGCTGGACTTTCAAAGTCTGGCCCCTACTTTCTGCATTCTTTTTATTTATAAAATTGCTTATGCAAAGGTATTACCATACGTAATGTATTCAACGGTGCAGTGTAAGACGTAGCCTTAACGGAAAAAGCTCAAGTCAGCCGCACAGACACTTCAGAAAATATTAAAAAAAAGACGATGACGCCCCTGTCACTGACTCTGAGACGCTTCTGAACTGGCCTCTCACGACCACGGGACAGAAACCAGACACACCCAGGGCTCTCCTGCAGGAGGAGGGCCTGGAGCGGACACCTCTCGGCCTCGGGGCAGGGCCTGCATTAGCATGGAAACAGCTGGCAGACACAGGGAAATGCAAGAAGGAAGAGCTCTTTAATTAACTTCAATCCTCAGAAAATCCAGACAGCAGGCGGCCCTGACGTCCTCCCAGGCCCTCTGCAGAAGCAGAGGCCCCACCAGCCGACCCCCAGCCGCGCCCGGAGAGGGCGGCCAGAGAGGGCCCGCCTGGGAGGGACATTTGGGTGTCTGGCCCAGAAGTGCCGCGCAGTGCCGTGCAGTGGGGGTGATCCGCGAAGCGGAGCCTGGGCGGACACAGGGCTCTTGCGGCAGGAGGCAGGCCTAGGGGACACAAACCGCAGAGCCTCGCAGGGCGGACCGTGGCCACAGGTGTGTTCTAAGGCGGTGCCACCACCCCAGCCCGTGTCCTCCGGGGGCGACAGCAGTGGTAGACCCACAAGGCCGTGGCCAGGACGAGGCAGTGACCAGCGGGACCGATGTGAGCACACAGACACACTGCCTCCCATCGCCACACGCGTTCGGGGCTCGTCCCACAGGGCTGAGATGCCCGAGAGGAGCCACTGGACCTGTGCTGGAAGGAAGCGGTTGAGCCACAAACACGGTGGAAACAGCGCTTCAAACACAAGAGAGTCCCCGAGGAGACCGGCACCCACTCGGGGTTATCACGCACAAAGACTGTGAGGGCAGTGCGCAGTGGAGAGGGCCTGGAGGAGGGTGGGGGCCAGGTGCCCCCCGCAAGGGTCTCCTCTCCCGCCAGGTAGAGGGCACGCCACTGCCCTGCTGCTCAAGCTCACCGGGTTCCCACGGAGTGAGCGGGAGGGAAGCAGGAATGAAGCCCACTGCTCCAGGGAACGAGGAGGATGCCCTCTTGGGTAGACAGCCAGCTGCCAAGCCCCTCCCCAAGCCCCAGGTCCCTGTTCTCCAGACACTGTGCCAAGCTGGAAAAGCCCCACAGCAAAGCACGCAGCACAATTCCGGAAAGGGACCCAAAGACACCCCGCCCCGGCCCCAGCCCCAGCCCCCTGTGCAGGGCGCGCACGCCGCGTGTGCTGGTCGCCCTGAAACACTGTCAACCTCGGCGACGAGCAGCACCACGGTCCCCCCGCCGTCCGGCTGTGGGCCGCGCCGGTCTGGAAGACCCGCCTCCCTCCCGCCCGGTGCTCCACTGGGGGCAGTCTGGGTCTTTATGAGTGAAATTAACCGAAAGAATGTTGACTTCAAACCACGCTCCCTGCATCTGACTGTTTTCCACTGGATGATGGATGGTGTTTAGACCTCTGCACTGAGCACGCCCTGGGCCTGTAAACACAGAGCCGGGCTCGCTGCCGTTCCGTAACCAGCGCAGTGGCCAGGCGGGCCTCACGTGCCGGGAGGCCTCGGGCAAAAGCGGCCGGGGGACCCTCCACAACCGGCTTTCCCGAATGCAGACAGGCACGCTCACACGTGCGGTCACACACATGTACAAGCCCGCACACGCACCTTCACACGCACACACTCTCAGACACCCAGGTGTGCACACAGGTGTGCACGGACCCACATGCTCAGAGCCCCCTCCTGAGAGGGGACTGCGACCAGACAGAGTGCCGGGCTCCGACGGGGCCAGAGGCAGCTGCCTGGCCATGCCCATCCCCCGCCCCCGCCCGGCCTCGCCTCCGCCTGCCCCAGGTGGGACTCCTCTTCCGCTCACAGGGCTTCCACAGCTTTCAAAGACAATTATTATAAAAGTCAATGAAAAGAAAGTAAGGAAACAACGATTTCCTGAACACCTCTCATCCCAGGCTCCACACCAGAACGACTCCCAGCAGATGCACACGGCGAGCGACAGCAGGTGCTTCCCAACCGCCGGCAAGTCCAGACCTGGGTGCCTCCACCACGGGACGGGGAGGGAGCTGGGGGGCGCGTCCCGGGGGCCGACCCCTGGGGCCGCGCGGAGCTGTGTGGGAGCCCACCAGGGCCACGCGCACCCGGGCCTTGTCCAGGCCAAGCATGGTGCTCCCCGTGGCCTTGGTCCATCTCGCAGCCGCTGGACGTGTGTGAGACTGTGCTCCTGCCCTGTCAGGCTCTTCTCGCCTGTGGGCTCTGTCACCAGTGGAGCTGCTGAGTGGCTCGGTGCAGCCGGGTGACTTTCAGGAGCACACATGTCACATGATAGCAAGACTGACTGCAAGTGTCTGTTGAGCTCATGACCACAGTTTTATGAGTATTAGTTTACAGTTAAAATATACTTTCAGGGCTTCCTTGGTGGTCCAGTGGGTAAGGACACCGCCTTGCAGTGCAGGGCGCGGTTTGATCCCAGGCCTGGGAAGATCCCACGTGCGGAGCGGCTGGACCAATGTGCCCAATTACCAGCCAGGGCTCTGGGCGCATGCGCCCAGAGCGGGTGCTCTGACAACAGAGGCCACTGCGATGGGAGGCCCGTGGGCCAAGGAACAAAGATGGATGAAAACAGATAAGCGCGGGGTCGCTGCTGTTCCGTAACCAGCGCGTGGCCAGGCGGGCCTCACGTGCCGGGAGGCCTCGGGCAAAAGCGGCCGGGGGACCCTCCACAACCGGCTTTCCCGAATGCAGACAGGCACGCTCACACGTGCGGTCACACACATGTACAAGCCCGCACACGCACCTTCACACGCACACACTCTCAGACACCCAGGTGTGCACACAGGTGTGCACGGACCCACATGCTCAGAGCCCCCTCCTGAGAGGGGACTGCGACCAGACAGAGTGCCGGGCTCCGACGGGGCCAGAGGCAGCTGCCTGGCCATGCCCATCCCCCGCCCCCGCCCGGCCTCGCCTCCGCCTGCCCCAGGTGGGACTCCTCTTCCGCTCACAGGGCTTCCACAGCTTTCAAAGACAATTATTATAAAAGTCAATGAAAAGAAAGTAAGGAAACAACGATTTCCTGAACACCTCTCATCCCAGGCTCCACACCAGAACGACTCCCAGCAGATGCACACGGCGAGCGACAGCAGGTGCTTCCCAACCGCCGGCAAGTCCAGACCTGGGTGCCTCCACCACGGGACGGGGAGGGAGCTGGGGGGCGCGTCCCGGGGGCCGACCCCTGGGGCCGCGCGGAGCTGTGTGGGAGCCCACCAGGGCCACGCGCACCCGGGCCTTGTCCAGGCCAAGCATGGTGCTCCCCGTGGCCTTGGTCCATCTCGCAGCCGCTGGACGTGTGTGAGACTGTGCTCCTGCCCTGTCAGGCTCTTCTCGCCTGTGGGCTCTGTCACCAGTGGAGCTGCTGAGTGGCTCGGTGCAGCCGGGTGACTTTCAGGAGCACACATGTCACATGATAGCAAGACTGACTGCAAGTGTCTGTTGAGCTCATGACCACAGTTTTATGAGTATTAGTTTACAGTTAAAATATACTTTCAGGGCTTCCTTGGTGGTCCAGTGGGTAAGGACACCGCCTTGCAGTGCAGGGGGCGCCGGTTTGATCCCAGGCCTGGGAAGATCCCACGTGCTGCGGAGCGGCTGGACCAATGTGCCCAATTACCAGCCAGGGCTCTGGAGCGCATGCGCCCAGAGCGGGTGCTCTGCGACAACAGAGGCCACTGCGATGGGAGGCCCACGTGGGCCAAGGAACAAAGATGGATGAAAACAGATAAATGAAAGACCAACAGAAGTGGCCCGCCCGCCCCCTCCCTCCTCGACCACTCCCCACAAATATACTTTCAAAATACCGGCTCCTACAATCAGTCTCCGCGTGGGTTCCGCAGGGCAGCTGGGGCGGGTGCCCCCGCCTCCTTCTCCCGGAGAGCAAGAGAAGGCTGAGAGAAGCGAGGAGTCCTGCTGGGAGAAGCAGAGGGTGCAAAACAACAGCGTTCAGGTGCCAGCTGCTTTCTGAGCCGCAGGCCCAGGCTCCTCTTCCCCAGGAACAGAGGACCTGGAGCAAAGCCTGCTCTGAGAATGCCAGCTCCTCGCCCAGGCGCCTGCCGGCCTCTGGCCCTGACACATCCAGCACGGCTGCTGGGCCTCCAAGTCAAGACGAGAGGCGGGGAAAAGCATGCTTCCAGGAGGAAGGGAGAGGGGAGCAGCCCTGGGCCCCAACACAGGAAGTCAGGACAGACCGCGGCAGCAGCGGACGGCAGCGTCACCATCCCGAGAACAAGCCACGCCCACCTCGCTGACCACCCCGTGCCACTGCCACCTCTCATCCTGCTACAGTTCTCGGCGAGCGGAGTGGTCAGGAGCCAGCTCCACGCGAGGGGTGAACCAGGGAGAGCTGGAGGCCTGGCTCCCCAGCCTGGCGGAGGGAGCCTAGATGGGAGAGGAACGGGCGAGACAAGGACGCGGACGGGAAGGCCCAGGCCCCGGACGGGGGAGAGCGTGGGGTCCCTCCAGCGCTCATAACTCGGCGGTGAAACCCAGGCCAACAGAAGGGGGCAGCGGCCAGTGAAACAGCGGCCTCACTGGGCCCAGCGGGCCACGCCCCCAGGCCGAGGGCAGGCGCGACCAGGCCGGAGCAGCCAGGGAGGCCGGTGGCGCCTCGGCGTGTGAGATGATCACCACGAGTGGCCTGGCGACCATTCAAACGCCAGCGAGGCGCTGCGGCTATTTTTAGCAGCAACCTCAAGAGGCGGCCTGGCAGGGAACCATGTCTTTGAGCATGACCGTCAATTTTCACCTGCCCAGGGGGTGCCCTCTGGGCGCATGCGCCCAGACGGTGCCAACGGAGAGGACCAAAACGATGGATGAAAACAGATAAATGAAAGACCAACAGAAGTGGCCCGCCCGCCCCCCCCCCCCCCGACCACCCCCCACAAATATACTTTCAAAATACCGGCTCCTACAATCAGTCTCCGCGTGGGTTCCGCAGGGCAGCTGGGGCGGGTGCCCCCGCCTCCTTCTCCCGGAGAGCAAGAGAAGGCTGAGAGAAGCGAGGAGTCCTGCTGGGAGAAGCAGAGGGTGCAAAACAACAGCGTTCAGGTGCCAGCTGCTTTCTGAGCCGCAGGCCCAGGCTCCTCTTCCCCAGGAACAGAGGACCTGGAGCAAAGCCTGCTCTGAGAATGCCAGCTCCTCGCCCAGGCGCCTGCCGGCCTCTGGCCCTGACACATCCAGCACGGCTGCTGGGCCTCCAAGTCAAGACGAGGCGGGGAAAAGCATGCTTCCAGGAGGAAGGGAGAGGGGAGCAGCCCTGGGCCCCAACACAGGAAGTCAGGACAGACCGCGGCAGCAGCGGACGGCAGCGTCACCATCCCGAGAACAAGCCACGCCCACCTCGCTGACCACCCCGTGCCACTGCCACCTCTCATCCTGCTACAGTTCTCGGCGAGCGGAGTGGTCAGGAGCCAGCTCCACGCGAGGGGTGAACCAGGGAGAGCTGGAGGCCTGGCTCCCCAGCCTGGCGGAGGGAGCCTAGATGGGAGAGGAACGGGCGAGACAAGGACGCGGACGGGAAGGCCCAGGCCCCGGACGGGGGAGAGCGTGGGGTCCCTCCAGCGCTCATAACTCGGCGGTGAAACCCAGGCCAACAGAAGGGGGCAGCGGCCAGTGAAACAGCGGCCTCACTGGGCCCAGCGGGCCACGCCCCCAGGCCGAGGGCAGGCGCGACCAGGCCGGAGCAGCCAGGGAGGCCGGTGGCGCCTCGGCGTGTGAGATGATCACCACGAGTGGCCTGGCGACCATTCAAACGCCAGCGAGGCGCTGCGGCTATTTTTAGCAGCAACCTCAAGAGGCGGCCTGGCAGGGAACCATGTCTTTGAGCATGACCGTCAATTTTCACCTGCAGCCAACTTCCTTTCCTTTTAGGATGAAGGTTATTCAAAGATTTGGGTTTCTTGCAAATTGAGTGAAAAGGAGGACAGGTCTCTACAATGACAAGGGGACGTGAAATGCACAGAGGACACGCGAGGCCATCACCGCCATGACCCCCCGGGGCTTCCACAAGGCCCCCCTCGGGAGGGTGGGCCGCGGCCGCCTGTGCACTCAGAGCCCTGGGCTGAGACGCCCCACCGCTGGGGCCTGGGCTGGCGGGAGAGGGAGGTGCGGGCTGGGGTCACACCGGAGGAAGTGCCAGCACCTCAGGAGATGAGGCAGAGGGCATTTTAATGCAGCAGTTTAGAAACCCAAAGTCCAGACAAAAGCCCCACGAACAGCACAACTTCGAGTCACAGGGCCTGTGCGGCACGCGCAAGCTCATCTCTTCAGACCCCACCCGGGGGTGCCCACCCGTCCCGTGGGACTTCCAGAGCGCTGAACGAAGGACCCAGCTGTGAGGCAGTGAGCGCGTGTGCAGGGCTCCACGGCAAATGCCCTGCAGGGAGCGGTCTTCGGGAGCCGCAAGGCACAGGGGCTCTCGGAGAACAGCGGCCTCACACGCGGCCCAGAGCCAGAGGGGCGAGGCCGACTGCAGAGCCCATGGTTCCTGCCGGACGGGCCCAGAGCGCCCGCTCGCAGCCCAGGTGGACCCCGCAGGCCCACGCCCCATCGGAGGGCTGACGTCAGCAAGGGATCAGGCCAGAGGGACAGGAGTGTGGACAGGGACGAGGCCCAGGGGCTCTGCCACCCAGCACCCCCTGAGCCCGCGCCACGAGCAGTCCATGTAGAAGCAGCGACGCCCGGCAGCCACCAGGCCTGACCCCCAAGGCTGTGCCCCTCCGCCAGCTGAGAGCACCTCAAATGGGACCGCAGGGAACCAAGACCCCGGCACACAGGACAGCTCGGCGTGAGGGCTGGGGTGGGGCTCCTATGCGTGCATGTTTTTATAAGTCACCTCATGTTTTAACTTAAACATGAACAAACTCCTACTTCATTATTAGACACTGCATCCCTGCCCATGGGTCACGCAGGTGCTTTCAGTGACAGTCTCGATCAGCAGACTGTGACGGGTTTACACAGGCCGCAGGCAGGCCGGGAGGGGCCGTGGGAGGAGCCCCGGAGGAGGATGGGAGCCCTCCCGGAGCGTGGGGGGAACAGGGCCCACCGCTTCCCGGGGCTCCCGCCCCCTCTCTCCTGCCACATGGGCGGGAGCTGCTCTGCTGCTGACTGTCATAGTTGGGGAGCAATTAGCACCGCTTCCCAAGTTGCAAATTCTAAGTCAGAGCATCAAACAGACACATCTGTATCCAAGATCAGGTGAGCGCTTCAGACAGTCCCGCCCGCCGCTCAAAGGCAGCCGGGCGGGGCGCGTGGGCAGCCGCGCGGGACAGACAGAGAGCGCCCCTCGCCGGGTGAGAAGGGGGAGGCGGTGGCCGGCAGAAACTCTGACCCTCGTGCACTGGAGCTCTGGCAAGGCCCCGGGCCTCCTCGCCTGTCACATGAAGGATGGAATGCTGAGCCGAGTTCTGGGTGCTGGCCACGTACCAAGTGCCCACTGCTGGGGAACCAGAGAGAAGAGGCCCCGTCCTCTCGGGAGGGACAGAGGGCTGTGGAGGCAGCGGGAAGAACAGAGGTGACGGGGGGCATTTTCTCAGTGCCCGCCCGCCCGCCCCACATGCCGGCTGGACACGGGAGAGAGGCCAGGGCAGCAGAGCCGCCCAGCCGCAGGGCGCGGACAGGCCAGGGGACCTGCGACCAGAGCGGTGGCCTGAAGCCCTTCCCGCGGACATCCTTCCTCAGAGGGAGGTCCTCCTCGTGCACTGGGGTCAGAGGTCGGCACTCCTGCACATCAAGACGTGCCCGGCCCAGGGAGGGGGGCACCCTGCACTCGAGCTGAGTCCCCAGGGCGGGTCTGGGCGGTCACCTCCGCGCCAAGCCAGGCGGCATTCACGGAGCAGAGCGCCCTGGGCCGGGTCCCAGGCACCCACCCGGGCGGCAGTGGGGAGGCCCGGCCCGTGCTGCCCCAGGAGGCCCGCCGCCCCCAGCACGGTCACGGGGCTTCTGGAGCCCAGCGAGCCCAGGCACGCACACGTGGGGCCCGGCGCCGAGCCCCCTCTGAGCGCAGGGAAGGCGCTGCGGGGGGACGGGGGATCTGGGCCCGCAGGAGGCGGCTTCCCAACGCAGGTCCGGAGAGCCTGCGGAGGGCACGAGGGCACGGCGGCCCCCGCCCGCTCTTCAGAGCCAGAGCCAGCCCGAGGCGGCCCCCTTCCACACAGCCACAAACCTATCTTAATAAACATCTTCAAACTGGAGAGGGATGAAAGGCATTTTGTTTTGATTTCATTATATTTCCTAAAATTGCTTTTCTCTCTGGAGTTTTTTTCTGCCACAACCCCATCCGCTGCCCCTCGGTGGGATAATGCAATAATACTGGCGACAAGACTGGCTTTCTAATAATTCTGCAAATGGCGTTTTCCATAACAAAACAGGTGGGCTTTTTACTTAAATGGATATAATAGAAATGTCAGCCTGGAAAGGAAACCTGAAAGAACAATATATTAACACGCGAAATTAAATTCTGGAGCCGAGAGGGTCCTGCTCTGCTGCGGGAGGGGAGGGCGGCGGGCCGGGCGGTGGGCCGGCGGCGGCTGAACCTGAGCCTGAATGGAAAGAAGGTGACCACCACCGCCTGTGCCTTCCCGTTGGCCGAGGGGGTGATTCCGGCCAGGAGAGCAAGGCTCTGGGCAGCAGGACGGGATGGCCCTCAGGCGGCTGGGCTTGGAGGAGGGACTTTCGGGCAGAGCCCAGCCACAGGGCGGACAGGCCAGGGGACCTGCGACCAGAGCGGTGGCCTGAAGCCCTTCCCGCGGACATCCTTCCTCAGAGGGAGGTCCTCCTCGTGCACTGGGGTCAGAGGTCGGCACTCCTGCACATCAAGACGTGCCCGGCCCAGGGAGGGGGGCACCCTGCACTCGAGCTGAGTCCCCAGGGCGGGTCTGGGCGGTCACCTCCGCGCCAAGCCAGGCGGCATTCACGGAGCAGAGCGCCCTGGGCCGGGTCCCAGGCACCCACCCGGGCGGCAGTGGGGAGGCCCGGCCCGTGCTGCCCCAGGAGGCCCGCCGCCCCCAGCACGGTCACGGGGCTTCTGGAGCCCAGCGAGCCCAGGCACGCACACGTGGGGCCCGGCGCCGAGCCCCCTCTGAGCGCAGGGAAGGCGCTGCGGGGGGACGGGGGATCTGGGCCCGCAGGAGGCGGCTTCCCAACGCAGGTCCGGAGAGCCTGCGGAGGGCACGAGGGCACGGCGGCCCCCGCCCGCTCTTCAGAGCCAGAGCCAGCCCGAGGCGGCCCCCTTCCACACAGCCACAAACCTATCTTAATAAACATCTTCAAACTGGAGAGGGATGAAAGGCATTTTGTTTTGATTTCATTATATTTCCTAAAATTGCTTTTCTCTCTGGAGTTTTTTTCTGCCACAACCCCATCCGGCTGCCCCCTCGGTGGGATAATGCAATAATACTGGCGACAAGACTGGCTTTCTAATAATTCTGCAAATGGCGTTTTCCATAACAAAACAGGTGGGCTTTTTACTTAAATGGATATAATAGAAATGTCAGCCTGGAAAGGAAACCTGAAAGAACAATATATTAACACGCGAAATTAAATTCTGGAGCCGAGAGGGTCCTGCTCTGCTGCGGGAGGGGAGGGCGGCGGGCCGGGCGGTGGGCCGGCGGCGGCTGAACCTGAGCCTGAATGGAAAGAAGGTGACCACCACCGCCTGTGCCTTCCCGTTGGCCGAGGGGGTGATTCCGGCCAGGAGAGCAAGGCTCTGGGCAGCAGGACGGGATGGCCCTCAGGCGGCTGGGCTTGGAGGAGGGACTTTCGGGAAGACTAGCTCCACGGGACAGACTGCTGGCAGGGAGCAGGGTGGCATCTGGACACCCAGGCAGGACAGCCGGACCCCAGACCCAGGACTCCCCTAACGGGTCGGGGCGGACCGGGGAGGAGGGCCTGAAGGAGTCGCACCCTCAGCTGGGCTGGCAGCTCCATCCCACCGGCACCATTCCGCCAGCATCCTGGCCCCGCGCGGGCATGGTTTGCTGAGACTGAGACGGAAGGGGGGCCCGGGGCCGTGATCCACGCCTCAGTGGGTGGCAAAGAGCAAGCCACACACACACAAAGGAAGCTGTTTCTCAGAAGACAGAGCAGGTTCTGAGCGCCTTAAGAATTTCCTTCTGTGCTACCCAAACCAAGAATGTTCAACATTAAAAGAGAAGGCATAGGAGAGAAATCCTTCTAATAAGATTAGGAAGCCTGTCGACGCCAGGGAAGGCCGTGGGGGGAGGATGAAGATGAGTGATCAGAAGCGGCTGGAGGCCTTTCTGTTCTTTTGCGAGAGAGACAGACGTAATCTGCTTTTCTCCCAGATGAGAGGCCTTGCTGGGACATAGGGTGGCAGCCCCGTGCCGCACGGGGGCCCGGGCGGGGGTGGCAGTGGCAGGGCAGGGTCCCACTCCGGGGGGCGGGGGCAACAAGACAGCTGCTGCTGACCCCCGGGGGGCTAGGCGGTGCTCATCAGAAGTGCTCACACCACGGAGCGCCCCCAGTCCCCACTGCCCCACTTACTAGTCATGGGAAAGTGGACAGCCAGGCCCCCACAGGTCATGCTCGCGGGTGTGATGAAAACAAAACGCTGAGAAGCTGTGGGCGCCAGCAGCCACTCCTGAGATCCTCGTGAGGGAGGCCTGCGGTCTGGCCAACCAGCAGGAGACCAGAGCAGTGGAGCCAGAGCCCGCCCACCCACGTCCAAGTTCAGCATCACCCACCCGGCCCCTGAGTCTCACATCCTCAACAGTAAGACAGAAACACCCCTTGCCTCTGGGAACGTCCACAGAAGAACCTCCCGGAAGATATGATGTGCAAAATCTGCACAGGCCAGCGACCTCCCCCCGCAGGGCATGCTGGAGTCAAAAGCATCCCCAGCAAAACATTCTCTCTCCGTGGGGTTTAGGAACTTAAGGTGAAAACGTATGTCCAAGTGAAAGCATTCAAAATGCAACCAAGATGTCCTTCAGTCAATGAGTGGACACGTAAGTAGATGCATCCAGATAACGGGTTTTACTCAGTGAAAAAAAGAAGCGCGCTATTGAGCCAAGAGAGGGCATGGAGGCTCCCAGAATGCGTATTTCCGATGCCAGAGGACTCCAGCGGCACGACCTTCTGGAACAGGTGCAACGATGGAGATGGCGAAAGGGCGGGGTCTCAGGGAGGAAGGAGGGGGCGCCCGGGGAGCACAGACGCTGTACGCTGAGTAAGGTGCCCTGTGGACGCTGGTGGGGACACCCGACACCAAGCACTGGCCAGAACCACGGAGCGCCCAGCACAGAGAGCGACGCCAGTGTGCACCTGCGGGCGGCAGCTCCTGGAGCAGCGGCGTTTCATCACCCGGGACCACGGGCCACGTACGGCGCAGCGTGGCACCAGGAGGGCCACTGCGGGACGGAGAGGCACAGGGACTGTTCCCTGCTTTGCTTCTCTGTAAACCTAAGCTCCTCTAAAAAATAAAGTCATCCCATTTCCATCACGAATGCTCTTAAATGTCACAGACTGTACGACCGCATTCACACAATGTCCCTGGAATGCCACACTTTTCAGAGGTGGAGACGAGATTCGGGCCGGGGGTGGGGCCAGGAAACTCCCGGGTGCGGGCAAAGGGGGTTTCCTGCAGGCGATGGGCCCTGGGCAGGGGGCTCACAGTTCTGCGAGGATGAGGACATCACACACTCTCAGCCTCACACAGGCACGCATATTCATGCACACATCTCACCCTCTCACGCACACTCATATGCACACACATGCACACGCACTCTCACGCAGGCGCACTCTCTCACTCACACTGCTGATGCCACACGAGAACCGTCTAAGAGGCCACCCCAGAGGCGGGGTGATGTGCACGGGCCACCCCACCACCGCCTCCGCTCTCTGTGCATCTAAGCTGCGTCCTCAGGGCCCTGAGGCTACCCCACCCCCAGGCCCCAGCACACGCCTCCTCGCCTGGGTGCTGTACACGGGCGTCTCCGAGCTCTGTCTGCTCCACCCCAACCTGGGGGGAGCCCGAGCTCAGCCCCCTGACGACCGCCTCAGCAGTGCCCAGGCCGGAGCCCAGTTGTGGCAGACGTCCTCTAAGAACCCGCGCAGCGACACAGGGAAGGGCAGAGGGCTCAGGCTCCTTCCTGCAATTCTCTTCCAGCCCTCCCATCTGCTACATCATGAGCTTGGAGCACGCAAACCTTGCCTGAAGGTCAGCCTTTACAAATCCGGAGAGAACGTGAGAAATATTTTGAACAGAATCATAAAAATAACCCACATCAAAATTCATGGGGTAGGCATTTATGATGAAAACTCTTAGAAAACTACCAGTAGATGCGGATTTCATTAATCCAATAAAGAGTATCTATGAAAAACAAACATCACACACAGCATGTGGTGGTGAATTACTGAGGGAGACAAGGGTGCCATGCGCCCCCCAGTCCCGAGGCTACCGTCAGTGTGGACTGCACCTCCCCAGACCGTATCACACGCATCAAAAGGCCATCTCTAATGGGCAGCATTCCGATACAGAAAACATATGGCAGGGCTGGGGTACCTAGCAATCGGCAAGTCCCCCACCCTGAATACTAGCAAACATTGTTGAGAGAAATCAAAGATCTAATAAGAGGAGGGGTACATCACGCTCTGGTCTAGAAGATGAAATGATGCGAAGGCGCCATTCATCCCCATACTGAGTTCACCATAATCCCAACTCCATCCCGGCACGGTGTGTAAACAAGCTGATTCTGAAGTGTATGAGGACATGTGAAGGGCCAGAATGAGCTGGAGAACCTTAAAGAACAATAATCCATCTGGAGGTTTACTGCCAGGTCTCAAAGCACGACAAACCCCTCAGTGGGGACGGGAGGCCCTGGGGCGCTGGCAGGACGGACGGAGCCAGGGCAGAGACACCGACGCGCCGTCCGCAGCCACAGGCCGGCCATCTCGTCGCCTGCTCTGCTCACTCCCCAGTCAAATCCTGGTGCGGTCACAGCCAAGCCTAAGAGCCGGAACAATGAAGCAGCACCACGTCCTGGCCCTGGAGGCCAAGACGGGTCCGTCACCGCCCACAGAGCGCCCGAGTCACGGTGACAGACCGGGAGCCGCTGGGCCACAGGAGGATGACGGCCCTGCTCACCACCAGCCACAGCAGAAGCGAGCCGGCGGCCAGGCCCAGGAGAGGCGCCTGCCACACACGTGTCCACCAAAGACTGCCATCAACTCGGTACAGATCCCGCCCTCGCAAACCTCGAAACAGGGCAGCCCCTCCGCCAACAGGACACGGAGGCCCGACCTCACTGGGCTCCAGGGCCTTACACACAGAGGTGGCACCTCCGTCCCCACCAGACTGACTCAAACCAGAGCCACTGGGGTTTTGGGCCAGACCTGGGGCGGGGGGTGGGCAGGAGTCTCCCACCACGGGTTGGGCACCCACAGAAAAGGGGCCACCCCCACCTTGCTCTCGCCAGGGATACAGTCTTGAGGACCGCCTGCCTATATTCTCTCCAGAATAACACAGAGCACCCGGGATCTCCCACCCCTGCCCTGACCGCACACACACCAACTTC